>OY728146.1:1974002542-1974727261 GCA_963277665.1 Viscum album | reverse complement strand
AAAAAATTCCAAAAATGGGTAAAAATTAATTTAAATTAAAATTAGATAATATTAAAAACATTCTTTGAAATTGTTTTTATAAAATATGGACATCAATGAAAGATTGATTTTCATCTGAAGAGTGAAATAAGATAAGATTTAGTTAAATTTGTTTTAGTATCTTTAGTACTTAAAGAGAGGAAAATGAAAGGAAAAAAATAATCTCCAGAAATAAATATGGTATTGTAAAATAATTGAAATTTATGATATTTATATCATGAATTTTCATCATTAGAAACTTTATCATAAATAATACAGAAAAAGAATGTGATTGTGACCTAAAAAATTTACATAAGATTCCACTTTCCTTAAAATCACTCTATCCACCAAAATAATAAATTTAAATTTATTATATTTATATAATAATTTTTTAAATAATTATAATATCATATATGATCAACTAAAAACCTTTTAATGCCCATTTGTTGATAATTATTTATTAAAATAATATTTTTTAGGTATCAACTATTTTGTTTTTCATGGGTGTTTTAGTTCTATAGTTCTTGTACTTGTACATTAATCATATTTACATCATCTAAATAATGTTAAATATGATATAAATATCATATATATTCATTATATATATATCCATCTATAAAATATATAAAAATGAATTACATCGTTAATGGAGACAGTAGGTCGTACATATATATGAAAGATGTGTCCATTTTTAAATGGATTAAATTGATGAAAATGAAATAAAAATCCCCCTTTATAGAATCATATTAATATTATAAATAATATATATATTTATTAAATCCATTATTATAACCATTAATGTAATGTGGTTATGAAAAATTAATTACAATGCTATGTGGAGATGATTAGCCATATACACACCAGAGCGATGATTTCACGTTAAACATGGCACACAAAAGGTAGATAGTGGTTGTTGCATCATTATAATAACAATAATGTATATTTAAGACACTGAAGTCAATATTTTAGGTTGAATTCCATTTATTAAGTGGAGGTAGAAGAAAAAATAAAATTGAAAATGATCGATTAACAGTTATTCCTATTTGTTGAGAAACCGCATTTGGATTACAAATTATACCTTGAAAGAATGGTATCTTGGAAGTAATTAACATACTGGATATGGTGAAGGAATATTGGATGATATTCGGTTTTTTCATGTCTAATATATTAGGCTCAAACATTATCAATAATGTACTATATGAGGTATCTTTTTTATACGTGAGGGGAAGGGAACTATGGGAATTATATAATGTTTTAAATTAATATATGTTAATTTTCAATGAAAAGTGGATCCAAAATTGATATATTTACCCCATAACCGGATACATTGAAAATATTATCTCATATAATAATATTTAAACATGTTTGGGTTATGTTTTTACCCTTATCTCTTTATTTTAACACTCATTAGCCCTTTTGAAAATTACCAGGATATCAATAGGTTTTACACTTTAGGGGTCTAGAGTGTTATTATAAAAAAATAAGTGACCCATAAATAGACCATTTTTATCATTTTAAAATATATAACATTCACTTTTATGATGATATAATTTTTATTATTTTTAAATCATTTTAAAAAATATTATTTATTATAAAATATCATTAATGTCATTTTTGGAAGTACAATATATATTATAATATATTATTTGTCTAAATCAAACAAAATGGGTTTGAAATGTTTTTTCATAAAATATAATGAATATATGATATTAAAATGATCAAATAATAAATTTTTATAGGTTTATATATCATTTTATACCTTTTTCAGTGTATCTCCTTAATTAACTAATTTTAACCTTAACGGTGGTAATATTGTTTTCAATATGAGAGGGTTATAATTTTACTCAAAAGATGAAAATTGTCACATAAATAGCGAAGGAATGAAATTTTATTCCTTTTTAATTTTTATAATTTAATTAATTTTATTATTTTTATATAATTTAATAAAATATATTTAATATAAAATTCTATTAATATCATTCTAAGAAATAATCACATAATTTCCCTTTGAAAGAGAAATGAAAAAAGTTTAATTAAAATGTATACATTTAACACATCTAAATTATAATATATGTATCTTAAAATTTATTATGACACTTTAAATCCCCCAAAAAATATTACCTTTATAGTTTTTAAAATCATTGACTTTATTTTTTTACTACTTGAACAAAAACTATATCAGTATTACAAAGAAATTTAATCTAATTAATTCATCATTAAAAATTGGTAATTAATTATCATGATAACATTAATTAATTAATATTTAAAAAAAAATTGAAAACATAACATAATATTCTTTTTTCCATGATAAAAAATATTATAGATTTTAAATGAAAAAATTGTAATTTTTCACTTTATCATTTACTTAAATAATATAAATATTAAAATAATAGTTAGATGAAAATTGTTATATTTTGTCTGATTAGATTATTTTTTATGAAATAGAAATAGACAATGAAATTAATAAAAGGGGCTGAATGAATCTTAAGCCTTATCGCATTGGTTTTAACTATAATTATCCCATTTTAATTTTAGTATGGAAATTTAAAATTTACTATGGGTAGAGAAAATAAATACCACAAATAAAAGGGTAATATTTTCCAAATTTTTAATTCATTTTTAAAAATATTAAATCAAATTTTCAATATTTAATTTTTAGATGTGGTAGAAAATAATTTAATATAAAAATGAAAAACAGAACTAAAAATATTCTTTTAAAATATTCCATTTTATATATAAAAATATTTGAAATAGAATCCATTTAACTAAATTTTAGGTTTACTAATATAATGTAACAAATTTCTATTTAAAAAAAATTTTTAATAAAATTTTACTTAGTAAATTCTTGAAACAAAATACTGTTTTAATAGAAATTTGTATTTTTCCCTATTCACAAGAAAATCAATATTTTCTGATAAATCTACAAATATAATCCTAAGATAATTTTTATTTAATAATTTAAAAAATATATTATTTTTATCAAAAAATATATAAATTTTCCAAAAAAAATTATTATAATATAATGTATCAAAAAGAAATAAAAAATTATCTTATTTTGTGGTTTGTTAAATCTCAACATTGTTTGTTGTGTATGATATCAAATATAGTTTTCTTTTAAATTTTCAAGGTGTAACATTCATTGAAATTTAAAAAATTACATACTCATAATTTTAACTTGTCATCAGAAATCAAGGATTTGATATTTAAATATTTTTTTTTGAAAACCCATATTATAAAAAGGGTTAATAAAACATACTCTTAAAAAGTTGGAAAGGGGAATATGAATCTCATCTGGAATAACACATAACTTGGTTTCAAAATTCAATAAAATTCATGAGTATTTAAAATATGAACATGGATTAAAATTTAATTTCCAAATAATGATGGAGTGATATATAGTATTGACCATAAGAAAGTGAATGATTGTGAAAAATTAATTGAACACAAATCCATAAATCATTAAGGTGTTACAAAAGACATTGATTCAAGAAAAATTATTGTAATAAGATAAAAGTTTTTTTCAAGATCATTTTAAATGATTTATAAAATTGATTTACAATTTATACTAAGAGAATAAGGAAATATACTTAATAGACAAGTAATATTTCATTATTTAATCAATTTCAACCACTATATCATATTTTTCTTAAATTTATGAGTTTTCATAATGATTATCTTCATTTATGAAGTAATGAAATCAACTTCTAATAGATCACATAATCGAAAAAAGGATAAAGAACTATCCATCCTGTATTTAGATATTAAAAAACCAGAATGGTTATCATAAGTTAAGGTAACATCCAAAATTTACAAAAGATCATGTGATAATACACTACATTTTAATCCAATTTTTTATAGTAACACAAATTATTTAACTTATATAATTATTTAAATAAATAACCCTACAACCTGAATTACATAATGAACCTCAATATTAATGAATGTTTTAACCTCAATGGTTATCTCATACCTTTACATCCCTAAAATATTAATTGTATTTTTTTAAAATACCATTTATGGTTAAATAAATGTTCAACCTAAGGGCTACATATTCCACATCCCTATGAATAATATACATATATTTAATTAATCACCATGAAATGTCACCATATAATTTCATAATGTATTAAAAGTCACTAAACTATCTTGAATAAAACATAGTTACTAACCTAAATGACAATCCTTAGCTTGACAATAAATATCTCGGAAAATATCTCCTTTTCAATGAATAACTTTCCCATTATGAGGATTATCTATATAATACTATCCAATGGGATAAAATTTGCGTAATTTGAAATTATATATTAACCCAAATGGTTATTAATTCATTAATATGTTATTCTTCCTAAAAATCAGTAAAAGTATTAAGTCATTGAGAAATCCCAACATATAAAACAACATTGAAAACATAAACACTTACAAACATTATAGTATACTCTATGAATCTATAAATATAGTAAAATTCACTAAATATCCCATAAATATATTTTTCATAAAATCAATAATCAATTCCAAGGTCATCAATTCTATCCAATATTGTTCGACATCTCTTAATACCAACTAAACTTCAGTATCTCAATCTCAAGAATGTATTCAGGGTTATATTTCCCTAAATCACGAGTCTCTCAAATATACCACTTATCACTAAATATATATTCAAATCCTTAAATAAAAACTATTCTAGAAAAATTCATTGATTTATCATGATTCTTATAACCAAAATATCATTGATATAACACTTCTACATCATAATTATTAAATCCCAATACATAAACACTATATTCCTTTTACACCACTTATTAGAATACCATAGGTCATTACATGGTCTATGAGATAATCCTTGGGCTTAGGAATTGGCTCAAATAATTCCCATATTATCAAAATATAAAACATTTAACTATAAATAGTACCTTTGGATGATCTTTATGTCCCACTATTAAACTGTTCATTTTCCCTCGATAACTAATTGATCTATTCCAATAATTTCCCCATATAAAAAATTTTCTCATTACATTAAAGAATTTACTTGAGTGCTTCATCCCATATAATTTACATGTAAGAATATGAATTAACATCCCTCTATGGTCTTCTTGAAACTACATTTTTATCTTATTAGTAATGTTAGGAATCTCACCCAAGTTGAGAGTGTTAATCATATAATGATATAGTTAATTAGGTTTAATCATAGGGTTCCACATTCTAGATATTATTTCATTTATATTTTCAGGAGGATAATTATTCTATTACCCATCACATTCTGCATCAACAATATTCTTCTTAGTTACATACATTGAATAAAGCCAAAAATTATAGTGAGAGTAACAATAATCTAAGTGATGAATCATATAATCATGAAAAATAATTCTTATGATGCCTATCTCATGACACCTTTTTTTGAATCTATAACACCATAAGATTAAATAGGAAATTTTTGGTTATCATCTATTCGAATAATTTATAATGGATTACAATAAAATTTGATTTAAACCATGTATATCTCTTCAGAGTGTCAAACCAGGTGCATAGTAAGGGAATGATCAGCGTACACCAAAATAATGGTCAAGATATACCTGAACAAATCATTTCAGGATTATTAACCTTATATTCATCTATGAAAAAACCACATAAACTTATAGTACCTATTCATGTATTTACTGCAAGGAAAGCCACATAATTTCTAACTTACAAAAACATTAGGTTGTTATCCTATACTTAGACTTATCCCTAACATTTTCACCAATGTTATCTAATCCTAATATCTAAATACTGACCAATCCTTGTTCAGATACCAGCTATATTAGTCTATACATTTCATCCATTGATATTACATAGTTTTAGATGAATATTCATTACATAATATTATGATCCACACAAGAATAATAAAAGTTTAGTGTATATGGAGACTAGATACAAAATCATATTATTTATGTAAATTATTCATCATCTCTCAAAATTTTCTCAATTTTTACCCTTCTTTACATACCATACATAAAAAAATTCCTTATAACACGAGGAATGGAAACATAATAAAGGGTGAGGTCGGATGCTCAGTAATGGAAAACAAGGGATAAATCAATAATCAATTAAGCATAAAAAGATTATAAGGGTATGGGAACATGAGGTTCATGTTTGAAGATACATACCAAGTATATCATCAATCATAATCTTGAATTATCTAATATATCTTGGAAGTTCATAAGATTTGAATACTTATGAAATCAGAGAATATGATCCATGAGAAAATTACATTGTAATAAGACATAAATCTTTAGAATACACATAATCATATAAAATAATTTCATTAGTAAAGGATCACTACCATGAATACCATATTGGATTGGGTTCACTCTCTATTTCATTATATACTTAGTCAAGGATCATTCCTAGAAATATCACTGTGGATAAAGTCACATGCCGAATTGTGTTCACACCCCATTGTAGTATTTATTATCTCATGAGATATTCATATTTACAAAATAAATTACAGATATACATAATTATGAACCCACCTATAAAATAATCATAAAACATTTATATACATTCCATAAGATCAAAAATTATAAATCATATATCACAACCCATAGAATTGAAATAGTTTTCATAAACATTGAAACATTTTATGACAACATAACCTATAAGAAATAAATAGACTTCATAAAAATATCATTATCATAATCATAAAACATATAAGGAAATAATAAGTATGGTATCATTTTATTATATCCCCAATAAAGTATAACTATGATCAATGGATGTTATTATAGATGGAAAATTTAATTTAAATGACATATGGAATATTTAATGAGGAAAATAAAAATTTCATTTTGAAATGAATTAATTAAATTATAAAAATTTCCAAATTATTAATGAAATAATTTTTTTAATTTTTTTAAAATTGTACAGAAATCTTCAATTCATTGATAATTCATGAATTCATGAATTTTTTCTATTTTATATTTATTAAAATAATGTTTTATTTCATAGTTTTGGTAAAAAAACTCAAAAATTCCTCATTTGAAAAATTAAAAGAAGATTCTTTTTAAACCATTTTGTGAAAATTAAAACAGGGGTGAAAATAAATATAAAAAATCATCAGCTAATAGTAAAAATATATTTTAAAACATTTTTCGAAAACATGGACTTCAATGAAAAATGATTTTCAATCGAAGGGAGACGTAATATAATATTTCCTTAAAAATATTATTCCAGCATCTTGATTACTATAAGGGAGTAAAATGAATGGAAAATATGTAATATATATACATAAATTGAGTTGAATAATATCTATGATATTATTTATAGGTGTATCATGAAATTTCATCCTTATAAATTTAATCATAAATAATCCCGGTAAAGAATGAGATTTTAACACAATACCCTTACCATAAGCTACACTTACATCGAAAGATATATAAACTCATTCATAATAAATTTAAATTAATCATAATTATATAATATAAAAATGAAAATATTTATAATATAGAATATTTAAAAAATTATAACATTTCAACACCCATTTATTAATAATACACTATTAAAATTGTCAATTCTAGATGTTAACTATTTTTATTCTCATAAATGTTCTTGTTCTGTGGTTCTGGTCCTTTTACATTGATCATGGTTCCATAATATCTATAATATTAACCATGATATAAATAATATATATATAGAGAAAGTCATCCATAAATTGTTTAATAATGAATTATATGTTCCTGGAGACGGTAGACCGTAAATAAACATAATTGATGTTTCCATTTTTCAATGGATGTAACAAAATAAATGTAAATATTAATTCAACTATATAAAATAAATTTAATATAAAAAATAACATATATTTTTATTAAATTCATCATTATAAATACCCATGTAATTTTTTATGAAAAACAAATTACAATGAAACATGGATATGATAAGCTATATGCATGAACGAGTGATATTGTTTCTTGAAGTAGGATGTAAATAAAGTGTATTATTGTTGTTATATCATAATAATAAAAGTAAAATATATTTTAAATAAATAAATAATTATTTTAGAATGGTTTTGAGGAATTTATATGAGGGATAATAAGAAATAAAATAAAAAACACTCGGTTAAGAGTTACACCTCTTCATTAAGAAACCTCTTTTGGATTATATATCAGGACTTGAAAGAATAGTATTTTAAATGACCAAAATCTTGAGAATGTGGTGGACGAATATAGTATGATACTAGAGTATTTTTTTTGATATATATGGATCAAAAAATGTAAATAATTATGGATTGGAGGTAACATTTTATAAAGGAGGGGGGGGGGCACTTCTTGAATTACATTAAGAATTAAATTATTATGAATTTTGTTTTTTAAAAAAATGTAATAAAATTGATATAATTACCAGATAATATGAGAATTATATTAAAAAATATCATAAAATAAAACTATAACATGTTTTTTTATGTTTTTACTCTTATCTCTTAGTCATAACCCCAATTAATCTTTTTAGACAAATATTGTGATATCAATGTTTTTACACTTTAGGGGTCTGAACTGTTACTATAAAAATAAATATGGACAAAAATTTGACCATTGTTGATAATTGTAACAATATTCTATTAAATTGGAAAAATATAGTATTTTAATGAATTTTAAATAATTTAATAAAATATTATTAATTTTAAAATACTATTAATGTTCTTTTTAGAAATAGATGAAGTATTATAATATAATATATTACTAAATTTTTTAAAATAGTTATAAAATTATTCAAATTATAATATAAGGAATATATTATCTTAATATAATCAACCAATAAAATTTCTTCTCATATATATATCATTTTAAAAATTATCATTTATTTTAACCCCCCGGTTTACAAATATTAGCCTTAATTATGGTAATAACATTCTCAATATTAATAGTTTCTAATTTTAATTATAAGGTGAAATTTTTAACTTAAATGTATAAGGTATAAAATTTTACACCATTCATAATCTTAATTTCATAATTTAAATATTTTTATTGTTTTTAAATAATTCAAAAAAATATATTTTATATAAAATAATGTTTATGTCATTGTAAAAAGTATTCACATAACATGGAATTGAAATGTACATGAATGAAATGAAATTAAAACATAAACATTTAAAACATGTAAAATATTTTATATTTACATTTAAAAGTATTAAAATACATTAACTCTCCCAATTTTTTTTTACTTTTACTCTTTTTAAAATCTTTTAATGGTTTATTTAACTAATTTTACAAGTTACTTGTAGGTGTTGAATGAGAATTTAAGGAACTTATTTCAGTATTTAAAGTTAAAATGAATTAACATGTAAAAAATAGTTAATTAACATTTTAAATAAAAAATTATAACCAAACTTGTTATTTTTCCACCATGACAAAAAATATTATAGATATTGAAATAAATAATGTGATCTTCTTGAATTTATATTTTACCAAAATATTAAAAAGATAAAAATAAAAGATAATTGGTAAAAAGGGTCATAAGTTTTAACTTAGGATTATTATGGACCAAATAAACACATTAAATATAATAAATTCATGTTTTTTAATTAATAAGAAGGAATATGACATCAATTTTCACACTAATTAAGCCATTTTACATTTACCATGGTAATAAAAACTTACTATGGTTACAATTCAAAATGAGAAGAAAAATATAGGGATATATTTACTACATTTGGAAATCATCAATAAAAATATAAAATGGATTTTTATTATCTTGTTTATATATTTATAAGAAATTACATTATAGTTAAAACACAAAATTCCATTAAAACTAGTTTTTTAGATAAATACTTTATTAGGAATAAATTTATTTAAAAAAAAATAAAACCATATATTTTTTTAAATAAATATTAGTTGGATTTCTCATAATATAATAAAACTAATTTTACTTTGAATTAATTTTTTAAAAAATGTTACTTTTTAAATACTTGAAATAAAAATCTAATTTTCAATAAAAATCCATATTTTCACTATTTAATATAAAATCAATCTTTTCCAAAAAAAATACCCATGGAAAAACCTAATATAATTTTGATATTATTATTTTAAAAATTAAAATAATTTTATAAAATAAATTTCATAAAATGTACGTAAATTTAAAATAATATTGTCTCATAAAATATGTTAAACCCATTTTTGAAGAAAATATATTTTGAAGAGTAAAATAAATTTACTAAAAATGGATTCATTATTTCACAATAATTTAACAATAAATTTTTATTTATTATGAATTTTATATGTATTTAATAATTTATTTACCTATATTTATACTTACCAGTTCAACGATTATGTTATAATGCTCATAAAATAATAATACTTTATGATTCATTAAATCTCGGTGTTTATTTTTTTCTATGCAATCATACATAGTGTTGTTTTCAAATCCCATGGTGTTACATGTACAAAATTTTTGGAATTATATAATAGAGAAGTTAAAACTCATGAAATCCCTACAAGATACATGTTAGTGGAATCACCACTCTCAACTACAAAAATCACATATCCCTCCCTCAGGGATTATAAAAATCTCTTAAAAGGGGTTTTTACATCAATGTTAAAAAGTTAAAAATATGTAGAAATTAATATAAAAAACCTTATTATAAAATAAAATATTAATTTTATCTTATTAGTTTTATATTACATGTTTTTACATGTTTTTCATTCCCATTAAATAATTATTTTTAAATAATGATTTCAAATAAATAAATTATTAAAAATAAAGTGTTTATTTTAATAAAAATTTATTAATATGATTATATGAATGGTTTGTTTTAAATAAATATAAATAAAAAATACAATATTAAATGATTTATTTTCAAATAATTTTTTTCTATATATTACAAGATATTATCATAATGAATTAAATTGACCACTATAAAATAATGTTTCTACTGAAATATATTATTTATTTATTGAAAATTTAATTAACAATAATCTTCTAGTATTGAATTATTAAGAAAGAATAATAAATCTATTTTATGCTTAAAAATATATTTCACTAAAAAGTATTCTTATGCGTTATGATGTTCTATTTGAATATTAATTTTAATAATTTTTAGAAATTGAATTAAATAAAATGGATAGTATATTTTGAATCAGAATGAAAATTTTAGATGGTAAATTGAATTTTATTTTTAAGCATAAAAAACTAACTATGGCTCAACATTGTAGAGAGTAACATGTGGTAAAAGTGAACAATTTAGGAGTAATGTCCAAAAATATCTATAAAAATATCTCTAAATTGTGTGGATTAAGGGAAGTGTAACCCATATTCATTAATTTATACTTATTATCCACATTCCGTATAAAATTACATCCCTTAGACATTAAGGGATTCATATTTATTGAAATTCTACCCAAACTCAACTATAAATGGTCACCTCTTATACCCATCACAAAGAACACAGTTACATTAGTTTCCTCTTGAATACCTACCCAAATTACCCCCCTAACCATCCTTAACATGTTTTGTAACTTATTTTCATACAATGGATTACCCAAAATCCTTAATTTTCAAGAGGATCTCTAAGTGTAGACTAAAGTCTTAAATGTATGTGTTATCCTCTCCCTGATCAGTTTTCATTAAAATATTATTCAATCTAATTTACCACCAATAGTAAATGTTTTTAAAATCATTACTAATCTAAGAAATTAAAATAATAACTATAAAAAAACATGTTACCAATCATTAAAATGTTTTAACATGTTCTTTTTTAGTGCATTTTTTCACATATATGAAAAATGATAAAACATTTTTATCATGAATTATAAATGAAACTAATATAATACTAATACGTTTTAATAAGGTTGAATTGAATATTTTTTACTATTATATGATATGAATGTCTATTACTATATTCATTAATAAAATAAATTTTTATTAGTGAAATTTTTTTAGAAAGATATTTTTACCATTATTTACAAACCAAAACCATAACATACATTAAATGACTATAGGGAAAAATAAAAATATCGAAAACTTATATAAAATTTCTATGAATATTTTTAAGGTCATGATCATATAATAAAGAAAAATGGAGTTTGATTATCATAAAAATGAAATCATGGAATAAATAAAACAATTATTACATAAATATTGATTTCAACAAAGATTAATTGAAAAATAGTTAATAATAAACTATAAATGAATCTAATAAAATAAATAAATATTAATAAAGATTTTATATAGATTAATTGTAAATATATATTGATTATACATGGATCTAAAGAATTCATAAGGAAGTCAAAATTTGATGTAAGGGTTTTCATAACTCAATCATCTATTCATAAATCATCCTATAAGCTATATGACTATGTTCTCAAAATATCTTCACATTCTAAATTTTATTCATATCATATGGTATTTTCTCTTTTCCCTAGGTAATTATCACTTTCATATAAAAATATTCTTCTCTAATTAATGTTTAACTTAAAATTTTTGTTTTTATGGATAATTCCTAACCATTATATTAGATATTTCTCTTCTATAGTAATGTTATTCTTAAAAAAAAATTTGATAGGAAAATATATATTATATTTTATTCAATTTAATATTTTTCTTTATATCTATTATTAAAGGAATTTTATAATTCTTTTCATTGATGTTGGTTTCTTTGAAATTTTGAAAATTGGTTGTAATTAAATTCTTACCAATTTCATATATATGGTATCTTCTACTCCAAATATCTTCTATGAAACCTTTAGTTATATTCAAGCTTCTATCATGATATATTTTTAAAAATAAATCGTATCTTTGAAATTATTCAAGTAACCACTTATAAATGATTTTGTATGTTAGTTATTACTTTATTTTATGAAAAAATTTAAATAGAATTATGTTTTTTATGATTTTGATTCTATTTCACTCTCTATACAAATTATCTACCTCCTAAAGAGTTATGTTTCATGTGTAAACTATAAATTTATCTTATGATATAATTACTTTCATTGATTTTGTTTCTTATGATTTTTATGATCTAATTTTTGATTTCATAACATGCGACACTATTTACAAATGATATGTAAGCAATTTTCATTCCATTGGTTAATTATTATTTGACGTGTAATTGAATTCACCTGAAAATATATTTTTATTATTAGGTAATGGGTAGTAATATAATTATATGTCCCACCAATTAATATGTTAAATTATTATATTTTATGATATTACTTTGGGATGTGAGTAGTGATACTCATACCATCATGTTATAGAATTCCTATAGTGATGGCTGATCCACTATGTCATGTGACATAGATAGTGAAACCTGATCCACTATGTTATGATGGAATTAGTGGCTTACATTGACATAATTTACGATTTTATATGATTTTTGTAATGCTATATTTCATTGATATTTTTTATAGACTGTGATTATGGAATTATGATCAATATTCGTATTCTATGGTATATTTTATGCATCTGTGATGTTTTTTAGTTCGATATCATATTATATGATTTATATTCTTATATCAAACCTTATGATCGTTTATTATGTTCCCATGATATTGTTAATAATGTATTTCTTCCATGTTTATGTTTTCTCTCATCTTTATATTCTAATGATGAAGTCTTTATAACTCGTTGACATGTTTCCCATTACTAAGTGTTTTATAGAATTCTTTTCTAATGTTTCCTATTACCCAAGATACTTATATGCTGGAAAATATCTATTAAGAAATACAATGTAGTTGTTTTTTAGAGATATTAATGTTTTTTTGTATGATAATTCATTTATGTAACTTATCTCTAATGACACTAAATATTTGGGTTTTAAGATTGTATTCATTTGTGATATGTAATGCATAATTATGGAAAAATGGGGTAAGATATATGTTTTTTTATGTTGGGGTCATCTCATGTTTATCCCATTATATTTCCACACTCATGATATATGCTATGAACTCTCACAAATAGATTGTTTTATTTTCATCTTAATGTATATTTAGGGGAAAACAAAATGTCCATTGTGATCCCTTGAATTTTAGGAATCTAAATCCTCACAACATTGTGTAATCATTAGCTTTTCTATAGTATCCATTATTATCCCCCGAAAATCCTACACACGACCCACGTCTAATCACACATACACCTAACACTTATTTATAGGCTAGTAAACCATAAATCAATTAGACAAGACTATTTAATGACCAACATTCCCTCAAGGGATACTTCCCAACAATGCGCCTGTTGAGAAAAGACCCCATATATACATACTGACACTACTTTAGACCCAATTACATATTAAGAAGCCAATGAAACATCTTTTCCTCTTCTAATTCAATCTCATCATTTAAAATGGATAACACCGGCTATCCAATAGAGTATCAAAACAAAACACAGAAAACATTATCCACTTCATAGTATCTTAATGTGAGATACATAAAAGTGAACATCTGAATCTATAGGATCCATAGATCACTAAGAAACAAAAAATGTAATGAATAATAAGGGTGTGGAGATTAAGGGAATATTCCATTCATCATCCATAACCAAATTAAGAAATGTTGAAACAAAAATAGATATGTGGATAAAAATCTCCAAATTGGAAGGTTCCTTAATAGTTTAGTGTGAGTTATCTATTATTGGATTTAATGATTGAAAGAAACTCTTCTTTTAAAATATAAACGAAAAAATTTATAATGATTATCTTTTACAATTACTCACCATTACTAATAAATAGATTTAATTGGTTCATGGTCATGAAATATATCATTAATCAACTAATAGAATAAGGATTCATCATTAATAAACTATGATAGAATTACAATGACACTCCTAACCATAGATCATTCACTGGTTCATTGTGTGGTAGTCACTGTTGTCTTTGGTCTTTAGGTTCACTAAATTACACACAAATCAAACACAAACACACTAGATAACTTTTTTACATTGTGAAAACTAATATTTTCTCCCTTCCATGGATAAAATATGATGTCCCACTATACTAAATTATCTTGGATGTAAAATATATGTTTGACCACTAAAAAATATGGTATAGATAAAAATTATATCAAATAAGCCCTTAAATTAGTCACATCAAACTTCCTATATAATAATATAGCTCTTCTAAATTATTCCTTCTATATTCCCACTATTCATTCTACTAGAAACGTAATGAGAACTAATTAATAATTGAATATTATTTGTATAATTATCATATATGGAAAATAATAACCTAGTCAATATCACTTTTCTCATTAATGGATATGTTCATGGTGTAATAAGTAACTCAAGGCATTTTTACAATGTTTCCTAGTAAATAAGAGATTATATATATGTTTATTATTAATATTATACTTGTTTTAGGGGTGTCTAAACCCAAAAGAACCCAATTGACCCAATCCTACTATTTAGGTTGGGTTGAGTTCAGTCAGGTTACATGTTGGATATGGATGGGTTGGGTTAGTATACTTATTTTTGGGATTAGGTTGGGTCATGTCACAAGTTGGAAAAAATATAACCCAATCCATCCTAACCTAGACAACCAAAATACACATTTTTTAATTTTTACATAAATTATAGGGTGATCCATGAGATGATGTATTTCATCATTTTAAAAGAAAAATGTTTTACAATTTTAAAATTATATAAATGGGGATTGATTATATGTTTACATTTGGAACATTTTAATGGATTTAAATTTATTTAGTGTTAATTTAATCAATTGTTTTTTTAAATTATTGTCGACAATTTTTATTTACCTAACTCCAAAAACCCAACTTAAAGCACTATGTGTGAGACCAGGTTGGTTTATTACAAAAAAATAGGACCCAACCCAACTTGAATTGAACAGTTGTGATTGGTTTGGGTATGAAATTTTCCCAAACCCAACCCATCCCATCCCATGGAACCCTCTAACCAGTTTATACTTTATAGTCCACTTCACTATTCAGTTTTCTCTTCCAACCAATTATAGAACACTCATTGGGTTCTTCACATCATTTTATGATGACACATCATCATTACTGAAACATAGGAAAATTAACCAATATTTTTTTAACTAATGTAAATATTCATCACATTCTTTTATATAGATAATATTTACAACCTTTTGAGTTAAAATACTTAGTGGTAAAGATAAATGAGAATAGTTTTCATGAAACCATCGATAGTAGCATTCTAATATAAGAAAAATTCATGTATCAGTGACAATTATAGATATTTTCCACTCTTCCACAACTTTAGTCCTAGAATGATCAATAATAATTAAATTTTTAAAAATAATGTCTAAGGAATGAAACACTATGTAAAAAATATTCCCACTTACTAATTTGTTCAGAAATATTTTTTATTTTAAATTATATGGAATAATCCTTATGTGTTTCTCATCTTCCTCATAAACATTAGATTAAAATTCAATACTATCAATGAAAAATTGCACAAATTTATCCAAATACTCATTGGAATTTCTTTTCCTAAGATCCATAAATACATTGGGTTCATTCAACTACCCAAAAGTCCTATCCAAAAGCTCATAATGGCCATACCTAGTATAGAACACTACACTAAAAATGACTTACTCCATAACCATTAGCTGGTGATACCTAGAACTATGATAAATATGTGATAAATATAGAGCTCCCTAGAGCTGATTAAAGAATTCATCAATATGTGGGAGAAAATAATTTTTCTTAATAGTGGGGTTATTGAGTTCCCTATAAAAAATTAAAAGTTTCATGGAACCATATTTCTTTTTAATAAACAAAATTAGAGCACCCCATGGGAATTTATAGAGAGGATGGAACCCTTATAATGAAACTCTTATAACAACTTTTAAATTTTTAAAAGATCCGATGGAGACAATTGATAGGAGATTTATAAATATTTATAAACATAATGAACTATATAAATATATATATCAACTGACTGATAAATAATTACACTAATAAAATCATCTAAAATTACATTTATATATTCATCTACCACTGAAACACTAATAATTTGAATAGTTATTTTCTTCTCAAAAATATATGGAACCTAAAATTCATTTACATTTTTATTGGTTTCTCATCTTCTTTATATATTATCAATGTATGAATTCATTATTATCTAAAAATTCATACACATTAAGAAAAATAAATTATATAGACTCTGATAAAATAAAATCCAATCCATAAATAGAATAACATAAAACTGTATAGTGGGAATGATAATTTTTTTCTCATGAAAAACCATTCCATAGATGATAACATGAGGTTTTTAATAAATTCTTTTTGCCTTTATAATACACCCAAGTATTTTTTCAAATATTTATTATTTCATTTTATGATATTGTATTTCTATTTAAATTTAAAATTTCATAGATATAAAAAATTCATGGATCCCAAATTGATCAATACGTTTGCATAATCAAAATAATCATGTAATGTACCCATCACCACTAAATTTGAGGGTCCCAAATCTACTATAGTATCAATGAAATAATTTTATTCCCATTTTTCATTAAAATATTTATTATTCCCACCATTATTATTTAGCATAGAACATGAATTATCATACTAATCTAACTCATTGTAATTTAAAAATCATACATCATATTGATTATCTATTTCCAATGACTTAATTGATCAAAACACTTCCCTTTACCATGGAAATATGAATGACTAATCTAACCACATAGTTAAAACTTCTCTAATCTTATCAAACATTCATTAAAATTACTTTAATCCAATTTTGAACATTTTAGTGTCATAAGTCTATATTTCTTGGTTGATTGAATCTCCATTTGTTACCATCTCAATTTCTTCATATCATTTTTATTGTAATATGTATGTTCCAAAAAACTCCATATCAATATTATCAACATAAGAAACAAATTACTCAAAAATTTTAAATTCATGATAGGATTACAATATTCATAAAATTTTTATTATAATTACGTAAAATCTATCACATTTTACTTTCATCGTCCAGAATGAAATTTTGTGCAGACCCAAAAAATATAGTAAAATTTTCTTCATAAACGACCACTAAGTATTCTTACATTTTATTTAACTGTAGAAATTTACTTTTTATTCCATTTTTATTAAAATTATGAAAATTATTCTCGAGGTAATAATATTTAATGAATGACCACACCATGGAATAAATATCATCATTTTCCTTATTAATATTAATGAGAGACCAACATAGATCTGTATAATTTTCAAAATAATGAATTGAAAGAGGAAATTATTGATTTTTATATATCCCAAATAATAAAATATTTTCTATAATGCATTTATGAGTCCCAAAAATTCCACTGGGTTTGAAGATCCACCAAAATATTGAGGGTTGAAATAACCCACTCTTGAATTGTTCATCTATGGATAATTTGGTTACTTTTTTACATGGTTACCACCATAAATATCCCATTTTAACTGAGTAAATAATGCCACAACCTATTTTGGTTCAATTATTTGGGGTTACTATTTTTGAAGGTTGTTATCCCTTTGATTACTTTATACATTAGGTTCACTATTTCATCTATGGAAAACCATTTTTAACAAACACATATTAAATAATGTAACATGGAAATATTCAAAATATATCTTATGAAACTATAACTATAAATTAGAGTCTATTTATTGTGATTTTTAACATTATTCTAACCTCTAAAGGTATATAATATTTCCCACTGATATAAACCATGAGAAATTTTGAAACAATCAAAACATAATTACATTATTTATAATAAGGGTGTTGACCTCCTAGTTTTAATGATCCTAAAATCATGTTTTTAATAATTCTAATAAATTTCATGTTTACCTATAAAAAATATGTATTATAATAACATGTGATAAAAATGTCTAAATATGAGACACTGTTGGTCATGAAAGACCACTAGTAAAAAGATTATCTATGTTTGAGATGCTGCCATGATATCACACCGTTAGACTGTCATTCTACCAGACTGAAAAAATGGAATGAGTATGAGACATCGTTGATCTATTCACCCCTAAGATGCTATATTTTGAATGCATAATTTTGGATAAGTATGAGATAAATCTAGATGAGAAACTATCCATGTAACATCGTTTGAATGATACCGCTGACACAATAACTCTTAGAATTTTCTTAAGTATTATACACCACCAGACCGTACACTTCTAGTAGAGTCATCACCAACTTTCTGGAAATTTGGGTATATATAAGACCCCTCCATTAAAATAAACCGCAAGAAAAAATATCGAAAATGTTATAACTCTAGTGTCATACCACCAGAAAAACATACCTATAATGAAATTTTACATCAATGTTATACAACTAGTGTCATCCCACCAGAACACGAGACATAACTAGAGCGTCAGATACCATCACTGTTTATATTACTTTACATATTTTTTGAATTATATCATTATAATGGATATATTTTTTGATGTTAATTCTATTTACCAATTTAATGATTATACAATAAATGTTCTATATAAATTATTCTAGAGATAGAAGTTTGAGGGAGCATCTAAAAATATTCTCCTTACTGCTATAGTTGATAAAATAGTAGCACACTCTATGGTGAAAAAGAGATAGAAAAAACACAAGATAATGTAGAGATTCCTGAAACACCAAAACATATCAATTTGGACCTATTATAGATCAAAATAGATTACATGAGGAGTAATCTCAATAAGAAATCCAGACTCTCTGATCTCATTCAGTGCCTTTTTCCAGTCAGAAAACAAGAGTTTGTGATACACTATTTTTCTGAAGATTTCAAGAATTCTCAAGTAAAGATTAACGGTTTAACCAAATCAAGAGTCAAAAGATGCATTTCAATAGATAGAGTAAATCTATACTCTATACTCCATTATTTATCATTACAATTTATATTTTATCTCATTTTAGTAGTGTGTTTTATAATTTATTTTTTATACACACATTATTTCCTATGCTAAAATGGAAGATACCTAATAACTTCGTAAACATTATTCTCATTTATTTTCCCATGCATAATTGTGGTATAGTTATCTATGAGTCTTGTTTATCTTTACTCCCATGATTATCAATGGAAGAGGTCATTTTTAACCTGATCAGTGTTATCTGTTGTTAAAACTGATCTTGGTTGTGGATAATATATATATATATTTTATAAACATCTTTGTGGTGGGTGATCACCAATTGGAGATGACTATGTCTTGAAATGATACAGAACATATTATATTCATTTTTCTATAGTGTATTTTTAATTTTATTTTACTTTGTTTTTACTTTAAAATTGAAATCTATTTTACCTATAATAAAAAATTATACTTTGTTATATTATCTTAATTTGTGTTCATACAGTATTTTAATCACGTAAATTTATTTTAAAGGATACAATAATATTATATATATTATTCATATGATGCCTAATAAATCTTAAGATAAATTTTTATAATGATTAATATATATATCATACTTCTTATTTTGATAATATTTGTTGTTTTTGAATATTTTGGGATTTTCAAATAATCCATTTTTCACAGAAATTTGTATTGGGAACTTAATTCACCCCTTATTAAGATACTTAGTACGACCTACATTTGGTATCATAGTGGTTTAATGATTTTGTATTAATGTTTTTATATTTTTTTCTAACTATGATATTATTTATAATTTAATGATCTTAAATTTATTTTAGTTCTAAATTTATTTCTTTAATATATTCAATCATCAACAAGGTTCTGAAATAAATTAATGCTAGTTCAAAATTTAATTCTATAACATGGAAAATCACCAAGAATGTTATGCTACCAATATACAACTCTTCATTAATAGAAAAAATTATACACAATAGAAAATAAATATGAAAATATGCATAGAAAGTATGTGTTTTGATATTTGGTATACTATATAAGATGAATATTTAATACCTGATACTACTAGGAGAACATGGGATGATGTAACAAAATTAGCATAAAATAATAATTTTAAATATACGAATGCCCTATATTGTACCCCTAGTGATGAAGAGTTTAATATAATTTCTTCTTGTAAAATCTATTTTGATATAAGGGACACTCTATCAGTTTCTCATGATGGAACTAGAGTTGTTAAATAAACGAGGTTTAAAACCTATACTATTAAGTATGATAATTTTAAAATGAAACATGTTGAGACTGTCTCTGATATGAACCTTAGGTTTAATGATATCTTCAACACTATGAGCTCACCAGGAAAGCATGTATCTAACAGGGACTAGATAATGATATTGGTGATATGTCTAACAGAAAGACGGTGAGGCACATTAGTATCAATCATAGAATCCTTCAATATTAGTAAATTTATCGTCAATGAAATGATAGGTGATATTATGATGTACAAAATAGAATTTATGGTAAACTGTTATGAGGATGGGGTGCCTATGATAAATTTAGTATCATTTAAGACTAATTCCCCTAGGCAATAGAAGGAAAAATAAAAACAAAATCTACAAGCTATTGATTAGTGTGATATTGAGTCTTCCTGTGAAAGTGAGGGGAAAATGGCTCACCTCCCCAGAAGATTTAAGAAGTTATACATGGGGAAATGTTTTTTATGAAAACAAAAATATAAAAGAAAATATGATAATAGAGGGAATTGGAATAAAAATGATGGTGATTAAAAGGAGGATGTTTTTTATGAAAGAAAAATTATAGGTCACATAAAATATAACTATCCAATATTGGAATACAAAATAGAAATATGGGGAAAACGATAGAAGAAATAAGTAGGATATGAAAGCCACCTGGGGTGAATCTGAGGACAGATCCAGTGACTCAGATTCTTCACCTGAAGAAAATCTAAACAAATCAAATATGTGATTTATAAATAAATTAAGTAAGGTATCTGATTCACCCAATGTATTTGATATTTTTCCTATGCATATGTCGGATTACTCTGACCATGAGAAACATGATGATTCTATGACAAATGATGAATTATTTGAATATTGCGAGATGTCAGAGGTTACTATTACTGAATTAAGGGATACATATAAATGTATGAAAAGAAATAATTCTCTAATTGTTAATATAAAGATTGAGCTATCTATAAAAATAGAGAAGATATTCAACTACTCAAATAAAATAATGAACTTAAAATTTCAAATGATAAATTAAATAATGAGCTTGAAAATTTTAAAATTGTTAGAGATACATTGACACAAATATTTGGAAATAATTTTACCCCCAAATATGTTACTGGAATAGTATATGAACCTGGGTAATGGAGAATAAAAAAAATTGTATTCCTAAATTCAGACGTAAAAGATCTATAGCTAAACACTCTTCAAAGGTAAAAAATAATGTTTTTATTTATAAGAGTTTGTAATAAGTTAATTTGATACCAATGGGGAAAATATGGGTTCCCAAAGAATTTATTTCTAACATTTCTTGAGCAAAACATATTTGGATAGCAAAGTCATTTTCTTTTTTAAATCCTATTTTTTGGAAAAATGCTTGAATATATCTAGTAAAATTATATGGTACTTCGATATTGGTTATTCAAGACAAATGACTAAATACTATTACTGATTTAAAAGTCTAATCATGGATGATGGTGGCCAAGTCATATTTATTGTCAATGAAAAAGAAAAAATCATTGGCGTAAATAAAAATTCTTTTTTAATTGCTAATGTTTTATATGTTGATTGTTTAAAATATAATATTCTTAGTTATTTTAAGTTTTGTGATGATGGTTTCTATGTTATGTTTGATAATGATTCTTGTAATTTTTTGGATTCTAAAAATGATTTAATCTTTAATACCTTGATAAATTATAATATTTTTGTTATAGATTTAAATTCATTTGTTTCTCAGAATGTTTCATGCTTAAGTTCTTTTCATAAGGAATCATTGATTTGGCCTACAAGACCCGAACATTGAAACATTAACTCAGTTAGAAATCTATATATAAAGGGATTATTTTTAGAAATAATAAATCTTGAGTTCCTAACTTATACATTCTATCACCCCTTTCAAAAATAGAAAACATAAAGATTTTTTTAAACTAAATAATGAAGTGTCAACTTCTCAACCTCCAATGTTGGTTCACATGAATTTATTTGGATATTCTGGAGTTTCTAATATTAATGGGAAGAACTATGTTTATGTTATTGTAGATTATTTTTCTAGATATACTTGGGCATACTTTATAGCACAAAAAAGTGAATCCTACTCAAATTTTACCAAGTATTCCATGTTTATATAGAATATTAGTGTACTAAGGATTAAAACATTAATGAGTGATCATGGTCGCAGGTTTGAGAATAAAGATTTTGAATCTTTTTTCTCCCAAAATAGCTACACTCATAACTTTTTTGCACCCAGGACACCCAAAAAAATGGTGTTATTGAAAGGTAAATTATAACATTATAAGAGATAGCATGTACCATGTAAATGAGGATATCCTACATATATATTTTTAGGTATAATCTATCAATATTGCATACTACATCATCAATAGATTTTTAATTAGACATATTTATATGAATACCTCTTATGAGTTGTGGAATAAAAAGAAACCAATGGTTAATCACATTATAATTATTGGTTGCAATGTTTTTATTATTAACACTAAGGATTATATTCAATAATTATCTATCAAAATAGATGATGTAATTTTACTTTTTACTCAATTTATAGAACATTTTATAGAGTATTCAATAAGATGACCGAAAATATAGAAGAATCATTCCATGAATAATTTGATGAAATAGATCCACATGATCTTAAGAACTCTTTAGAAAACCTTGATAATGAGTTATCTCCTCTAAAATTAAATTCCAAACCATTATATTCTGTTGTAAAAAAAGCAGAATAATCATCCCATTCTAAATAATTTCTATAACTTCCACCTAAAAATACGGAAGTAACCAATCGTAACTTGTCAATATGTATTGGAACCCTCAATAACCATCCTTTAGATTCTGTTGTAGGAGATCTAGATAGAGGAACCTGAACTAGGGATTCTAATAAAAATTAGGTGGATCATCTAGATTTCTTCTCTCAACATGATCCTAAGAACCCCAATGAAGCAATTAATGATGAATGATAGGTAATATCAATGAAAAAAAGAGGTAAATTAGTTTGAAAGAAAAAAGTGTGGGAACTTGGAGATATATCCAAGGACACCCCGACTTTTTTCACTAAATGGAAATTTAGGAATAAAGTTTATGATTCCATAAATATAGTTATAAATAAATCCATATTAGTTGAATAAGGTTATAATCAGGACGAAATAATTGATTATGAGGAAAACTTTTCACCTATAGCTATACTTGATTCCATAAGTAGCTTTCTTTCCTATACAGCTCATCCAAATTTCCAACATTATCAAATGAATTTCATGAGTGCATTCTGAAATGGTTTTATAGTTGAGGATGTTTTTTAGAACAACCCCATGGTTTTTAAAATCATTTAATTCTAGATCGTGTTTATAAATTAACAAAAGATTTATATGGTTTTAAACAAGCTCCTAGGTCTTGGTATGATGGGCTCAAAAATTTATTATTTCAGATGTTTTTTCAAAAGGAATAGCGGAAGAAACCCTTTTAATAAAATTAATATCAAAAGATATATTATTATTAACAATTTATGTTGATGATATTAATTTTGGATCATCAAAAAATTATCTTTGTACTAATTTTTATAAAATTATGAAAAATGTATTTGGAATGAGTTGAATGGGAGAACACATGTTATTTCTTGGATTTCATATTTTTCAAAACAAAGAAGGAATTATTTTTAACCAATGATAATATAAAAAAGTTATTTGAAAACGTTTTAATATGAATAATACTAAAAGTAGTGATACTCATCTGAGTACCACTATTAATTTAGATATTGTTGAAATTAGGAAATCAATTGAGCAAACTAGTTGTAGTGTAATTATTGTAAGTCTTCATTACTTGACTTCTAGATTACTAGACATTATGTTTAGTTTGTTTATGTGGGCTTGTATTCATGAAAATACAATGCAGTCAAATCTTTTTGTTGTTAAAGGAATTTTAAATTTCCTCAAATATACAACTAATTGAAGATCTTTTTACACTAGAGGACAAGCATTTGATTTGGTTAGTTATTTTGATACTGATTTTTGTGGATATAATTTAGATAGAAAAAAAATCTAGAACATGTAACTTTTTGAGAAAGTCTCTAGTTTCATGGTGTAGAAAAAGAAAATTTTATTTAAAGTTTCTATTTATAAAGCTGAATACATATATTGAGATAGTTTCTATGCACATTTTTTTTTGAATCACACTTTACTAGATTATGGGTATCAATTCCGACATGTTCCTAAAACTGTGACAATATAATTGCAAATAAATATATAAAAAAAATCCAATTTCTCATTCCAGAACAAATGATATTAATATAAGACATCACATTTTGAGTGATCATTTTCAAAAGGGAGATATTAATCATGAATTTATTAGAATTGAGCATCAATTAGCAAATATGTTTTCTAAACCTTTTAATTTTGAGGAAATTAATTTTATCAGACATGAATTTGGACTGATAAATTTTGGTTAAGTCATAACATTGGTTTTCATACAGTTGGTTGTCATACCATTGGTTTTAATATCGTTGGTGGTTATACCTTTGGTTTCCATACCATTGGTTGTCATACCATTGGTTTTCATACTATTGGTTGTTGTACCATTTATTTACATACCATTTACTGTCATAACGATTGATTCTATGACTTTGAGAATGTTTTTATATTTCGTGATATTACAAACATCCAATTTGTTTTCTAGATTTTTTCATTTCCTAAAACCCAATGTGAAACTTTTTCTTTATTTCGATTTTGATTTCACATATAAATTAAATTTTAGAATAACTTATATCCCAAAATATATGAATATGGCATAAATCTTTTCCCAACAAATTTTTAGTACTACACTATATTTATGTATCTCTCTCAGGACGAGTGCAACTATTTTTCATTTTTTGTTTCAAACATTCTCTTTAAATTTGACATAACCTAACAATACTATCTGAAGGATAAGAATTAAGTGAACTTTAGTGTCTTCTCAATTAAATTCTATATATTCAAAGAAGCGGTAGAAGGAAATGAGTGTTCCTACTCTAGCTACTCCAGTAAACCCCAATCTTGCTAACCATATTTTCGTACTATAAATTTAAGTTGAATCAGAATGGCTAACATCAGGAAAGTCCCTGGTGCTCTAGGTTCTTCAAAATCCTAGTTGGTTAGTTTGGTTTTTGTCAAATAAGAGACCTTTTTACCTGAAACCGGCTTATGGGTTTTATCAAAATCATGAGATTTCATTCAATAACGATGGTGTAGATTGGGTTTGAAGTAGTGTCAAAGGACATGCATTTAATTTTTCCTTAAGAAAATGGGATAAGAGTTTAAAAGTACCTCATTATGGAGTCTTTTATGACTATCAATGAAGCATTCCAGAAGCCTGTGACTTGTTCATTTATGGAGATCTCCTTTAAGTCCTAATATGAGACGGAACAACAAGGAGGGCCCTTGAATCTGAATTAGATGGAGAATATAGGTTACTGTTTAAGTTCTTAGAGCACTTACTTTACCCAAGGAAGGGATAGTTTTCAAATCTAAGATACCTGGAAGTTTATCTCTTATTTATTATGATATAAGGCCATAAGATTATTCTCTATAGACATTTAATGGTGTATATGCGTGAGATGGGGAAGCCTTATTCCAGATAAAATTCTCTGATCTAACCTATGATGGTTTCAGTTATGATAAAGGACAAGAACCTTGTTTGAGATAATGAAGTGTCATTGGTTGATTGTGGTGTTTTCTGCATATCAAGTTCCACATGCTCCAGAATAAAGATAAGACAGATCCCAAGGAATATAAAATGGGTTAAGTATTTTGTGTAATTTTTTATAGATTATAATCTAATTGATCATCCAAGCATACCTAATGATGTTGTTGATCATACTTTGGTACTTGATGTCGTAGTGGACTACTCTTATGAAGATAATTAAGATGATGTTGTTGAAGAAAAAGAATGTGATTAATCTATTGAAGTATGGAGTGAACCTGAGCTTACTCCAAAAGCTTCTCATATTTCCAACAGAGCTCTTATTCTTCCTGGAAGGTTTCAAAGAATAGATAAATTCATCAAATGTGATGATGAAGAGACTGAGTTTTCTATATAAGATCATTATTGAAGTTCTATGTCAATTAATGTTGATTATGATGATAATGGAGAGGAATAAGAAAAGTGAGAAAAAAATGTTAATAAAAGAGAGGATAAAAATGATTTAAGTGATGATGAAAGTAAATCTGACCCTAATGAGTAAAGTGGTTAAATCAACACGAAATATGTAGAAATGGCTCCAGATCATAAGGATGCATTTTTTGAGTGGGAGAATTCCCCATCATTAGAGACTCTTCATGAAGCTCTTGTTAGAGATCATGTTGAGGCAATTTTAGTATCCACTAATAAAGATGTTTCAAGTTTTTCTCTAGTTGATTAGATGAGTTTGATATCTTCTATTGAAGAAGATGTTTTTGGAACATGTAAATAAGGAGCTGTTAGATAATGAGTTTTGAAATAAACCACTATTTTATGTTCAAAAGTCTCCATTAAAAGAAAAAGTGGAAGGTGAATCAACTTCTAGTTATGCTCATAGAGGTGTTGAGATTCATGATGTACCCACTATTGATATTTAGATTAAAGTTGATCCTACCAAGGACAAACTCTTAGTGGTTGCTTAGAGTTTATAAAATTCTATGAATCAGGGAGTTTTAGTTGTTTCTTCCAGTGTGGTACCTGCATCCACATTTTCTGTTTCTCAGAGTTAGGTTGACCATATGGAATATGAGTGGGTAAAGTTATATGATTTTGAAAGGATCTCTCTATGTATTAATAAAACTGAAATCAATGTCAAAGGTTATCCTAATGGATCATTTATATCTCATGTTGATATTAAAGTACTTCATGAGAAGTTCAACATTGTGAGGCCATCTGTATCATAACATGCTCCAATTCATCCAGTTGTGCCCTTTGATATTGTCACTCAATCTAACGTAAATGTTTTTGGGGAAAATTTTATGAGTGAGTTACAAAAGTGTGTAAGGAATCAGTCTTTTCTCTTGATAGAGATTAGTGAGGAAGATTATTGTTATTTATTTGAGTTGGTTTTTATTCAGATTGAACCAAATATGATGCATCACATATATGAAATTGAGCTTGAAAATGGAAATATCTGAAGTGAGATGGTATATTATAAATCATTGTTTGAGTAATTGAAATATGATTTTATAAGTAATTTGAAAGGAATTCGTAGAAGTCTTGGGGAAACATCTTCATAATTTTATATTTCTTATGATCTAACTGTGGATTTTGACTTGATAAGAACCATTATACAAGAATAACATGCAGCCACCCTCAGTGTCTTATCTAGTCAAGATATTGTACTTCATTTTTATATTCTTAGAAATTTTGAGGAAGGAACTAAGAATGATCATATGATGATAATAAAATATTCTATGTATATGAATTCTGATAAAGATACTATTACTAAGATTATAATGTTCTATCCCTAAATAATCTATATCGAACAAGCTATGGATAACCATTTTAAATACAATGTTGAGAATTTGATATTTTCTGTCATGACTCTAGCATTCATGGAGAATGTTAAAAAACATAAGGAACTCACTCTTTCTCTTTAATATTTTATAAATAATAGGGATGATTTACACTGGGCTATAGAAAAGGTAGGAATAATTATTATGGGATTTATCAATCTCATAAAGCCTTATCTGCATGTTCAAACAACTGAAACTGTAGCTCTAGATTCAATTCTCATTCATTCAACCTCTACTATATCCACTACTTTATCTGTGTACCGTTCACCTCATCCACAATACCATTATTACTTTTTCACCAATACTTTTGAACCTTCACCTCTTAGACTTCAACCATTCCCCATGACTCCTACTGAGGCACATGGACACTTAAGGATAGTTATCTACAAAGAATTACTTTCCTCCAGAAAATCATTTTATCCCACACTACCAAAAGCTATTCTCTGGTATTTAGACTCTACACCAAGCACTTTTGATAAAAGGGATGATTTGATGGACCCTTCATCTATTTTTTAACCTCGGTATTTTGTTGGATTAGAATCTAATGTCTTTGATGGTATCTAGTTTGTAATAACTTTATGATCATACTAGTTAATATGTTTCTTACCTATAATTATGTTTTTTTTCTTTTTTCCTATTATCTACCATTCCAAATCTCTTAATTTTATCTTCTTTAAATTATTGATAATCCCAAAATGGGGATATTATTTATGTGATATATAACATTCTAGATTCGTTTTACTATGTTTCATTAATTTTTGCTTTCTTTTGGGAACTTTATTATCTTTATCTGTGATGGTATTTGTTTACATTTTTCATTGGAATATGTTATTATCTTCTATTATATTTTCTTATTGTCTCACTAATACCATCTCCACATATTTTGAATAATAAGTCCTCATTTACTCTTCTCAAATAACATTCAAAACTAGTTTTTTACATTTATAGTGGTCTTTTAATGCCATGACTTGTGATCATAAAAAGGGGGATACTGTTGACCTACTGGTTTTAATGATCCCAAAATAATTTTTTAATAATTATATTAAATTTCAGGTTTACTTTTAAGTAATCTATATTATAAGAAAAGGTAATAAATCTATCTAAGTATGAGAAACCGTTGGTCAAGACACATCACTTGTACAAATATTCTCTAAGTCTGAGATATCGCCATGATATCACACCTTGATACATTCATACCACTCGACTAAAGAATTAACTGAGTATGAGACACCAATGATCTATACATGGTAAAGATTTCATACCGCTAGAGCATAATTTTGGATACGTATGAGATACCTCCATATGAGACACCGTCTATATCAAATTGTCAGACTTATACCACTGACACTAAAAAATTTCCTAAGTTTGAGGCACCACCAAACCATACACCACTATTAGAGACACTGCTTGATTTATGGAAATTTGGATAAGACTAAGATACAAATAGAACAACATACCACCAGAGTAATGTATAGTCAATGTTAAACCTCTGGTGTCATACCGCCAGAACAACATACCACCAGAGCAATGTACCATTAATGTTTTACCTCCATAACAACATATGGTCAATGTAATACCGCCACATCATAATGGAATTATAGAAAGAAGAAATATATTTATTCAAGAAATTACTAGAACTATATTAAATTATTATAATCTACCTACTTATTTTTTGGAAGAATATATTAACACAACATGCATTATTTGGAATAGAGTTTTAATTAGACATCTTTTTAAAAAGACATCTTATGAGTTATGAAATCATAGATAACATAAAGTTGGGTACTTCAATGTTATTGGATATAAGATGTATACCTTGAATACTATGTATTTTTTTTATAAACATAACATAATGAATGATGAATGTATATTTATTGGGTATTATGATACTTTTAGACCTTATAGAGTGTTTAATAATAATTCAAGGATAGTTGAAGAATTTGTTCATGTGAAGTTTGATGAATGTGATTCATTTGATTAATAGTGAATTCAAATAGATGAGGTTATTGATTCTTTGAATAAATTGCTTTAATATTAAAATGGTATGTTTTGAAATAGAACATGAAATGATCATGAAAAAATAAAATTATAAATAAAATGATAACAAGGATCCAGAATGTGTTATGTGTAAACAATTTAGAATATTAAAGGATAATCCTTTAGAAATTGTTATTGGATAACATGGTAAAAGAGATAAGACTATGATACATCTTATAAACCAAGTATATTTCTCTACATTTCTATCCTAGTTTGATACAATTTTTGTAGGAGAAGTTTTATATAATGATTTTTGGATATTGGATATGTCGTAAGTGATAAATAAGATTAAGAGGGATGAATATTTAGAATTATTTAGTAGGCCCTCAAACCATCCAGTGATTGGAACTAAATGGATCTTTAGAGATAATAAATAGGACCATAACATTAATAATAATAATAAATCTGCACTTCTTTATAAGGGTTATAATCAAGATGAAGGAATAAATTATGTGGAACCCTTTTTCAACTTTTCTATGACTAAATCATTTAGAATTATTTTGGGTTATGTATTCTATATAAATTTTAAATTATACTATATTGATGTAAAATGTGATTATTTTAATGGTTATTTAGTGGACTATTTTTCTGTTGAACATCTCCAAGATTTTAAAATCCTTATCTCTCAAATTAATTTTTAAATAATTCTAAATAACTTTATGGTATTGAACAAGAACCATGGTATTTTTATGAAGTATTTTATCCCATTATTTTTGAAATTATTTTTTCAGTATAATTAATTAACTTTAATATTTTTTAGAAAAAAATATTTTTATGATATTTTATTAGTTTAAATTTATATAGATGGTGTTATTTTTTGTTCAAATAATCAAAAATATTTTTATGATTTTTTAGAACATAGTAAAAAATGTATGAAAATAGTATGATTATAGAAATTAATTTCATTATTTTATATTAGATATATAGAAATGATTTTTTAAATGTTTTAAATAACATTAAACATACTATTAATTATTTTCAAGAGTTTTCTCTGGAAAAAAATTTCATACAAAACACCCATGTGTTCTAATATAATAGTAGATTTGGATGAATCTAGATTTTTTTCTGAGAAAAGTTGTGTTGAAGTATGACTGGTAGTTTGATATATCTTTCTACTAGTAGAATAGATATAATGTTATATTTTTTCCTTTATATAAAATATCAATAAAATAAAACTGTTCCTAAATTAATTGTTTTTAATATTTTTTTTGTATTTTATAATAAATGTTTATTTATATTTGTATTATTCAAAACCCTTTAGTTTTAATTTAATTTCATATTCAGATACTGATCATGGAGGGTTTAGATTAGATTAATAAATGACATTGGGTACTAATCACTTCGTGGAATGTCTTCAGTTTCATTGTTTTGTATGAATCAAAATTTAGTTGCATTGTTTAGATCTGAGGAAAAATACATATCTCTATGATTTTTTTGGGAACAAGTGTTGTATATGAAACACAAATTTCTAGACTTTGTACTTAACATTGATTATATTACTAATTTATATAACAATACAAGTGATATAAGTTTTTCAAAAAAATTAAGTAATTCTAAGACGAAGAATACTAATATTTGACATCATTTTCTATGGGATAATGTCCCAAAAGGGGATATATGTATATAATTTTTTAATACTAAGTATCAACTTGCTGATATTTTAACTAAACCACTTCCCACTACCAGTATTTATTTGTTAATGGGGAACTTAGGATTAATTATTATTTTTATGATATTTAAGTATTCTTCTTAATATCTATTTAGATTAATAATTTTTTTATTCTAAATTATCTTATTTTAATTATTATTTTCGTTCTGTTTTTTTATTAGGTTTTTTATTTTTTTAAAATAAAATTTTAATTTTTATATTTTAGTTTATAAATCCATATTTTAATTTCAAAAACCAAAATTGTTACACTGAATAATTGGATTGAGAAACTAAATTGTATCATAAAACCATCATATCTAATCATTCTCTATTTTTTCTAAATTTGAACCTTCGTCAACTCGATATCCTATGATCTCAATATCTCAAACCCTAGTTTTTTTAAAACCATAATATGAATCATTTTATAATAGTGATTTAAAATTGGATAGATGATGCGGGTCTCATTTGAGTGATGAATCAAAGGCATTCATCTTCAGAGGGAAAAGTGTCTTAGGGATGGGTTATTTCCTTTAAGTTTCTTTTTAAATGAAATCTAATATTGAAACAGGTGTAATGTTTTTCAAGGATTAGAATTCATTTTCATATGAGGTAATTCTATGTTTTATTTTGAAAGTATAGTAAAAGTGTATTACATAATTTCTCAGTATAGCTTTGGTGACAATAAGAATGTTATCTCATCCAATGTAAATGAAAAAGTGTTTTCTATTACTTTACTAATAAAGGATTTTATCTTTTAGTGTCCCCATGATAGGAATTTTCATTTTATTCTCAGATCCATCAAATATGGTATTAATACTTTTGATGTAATTATGTACTTTATCATTGAGACTTTTCAAAATAAAATATTGTTGGTGAGTTATATGGAAGCAGAATAATGGGTATTGGTAAAATTTACCCAGGTAGTATTAGTTTTGAGGATTTCTGAATCTGATATAATTATTTTTTCATGACATGCATACCATTTTTCTGACTCTTTGAGATATCATGTTCTATGTAAGTCATTTAATGTTATGATACATGAATAATTTCTATAAATAATAAGAAGGGATGCCTCTATATATATTGTAGATTTGTGTCTCTTACTCATTATATGAAATAGATGATAGATGAAGCCATGAAAATATTATTACATAAACACAATAATGTTTTTTATATTATAGAACTATGAATGTTTAGTTTCTTTTGGAGTTTGATAAGAGTAAAGATGAATCCAATTTGTGTTGAAAAATTAGAGAAATATGGTTTTCATGATGATTGGAAAAAAAAATTAATGTCATATGGTTTTGTAAGGATTTATGCATATGAGATTAGAGAATATATAGTGGAATCACCTATTTGAGGTGCAGATGGATGCTTATATGATTCAAATGTTGGTGCATCTAGCATTCCTACAAAAAACTAGAAGGAGTAATATATTAGATGAAAATATTCCTACTGGTATACGGGAAATTATTACATTTCTCACTGATAATAAATAAACTTCTTCTAAATAAGTAATACTATTCTTGTTTAATGTCCTAGTAGAAGTGAACTAATGAGACCTTTTGAAAAGGTTGACTTGGATTGGGAATTTAATCAACCAGTTCCAGTTTTTTAAGAATGAGTTGAGAAGACTGTTGGGTTTACTGTAGAAGAGTTTGTACCACTAGCTATAATAATTGAAAAATGATATGAGAAAGTTGTTCATGGTGTAGAATAACTATTTTGTAAATATAATCATTATCAAGGATCTCATAAAAAATAATAAATTTTTTATGTTGAGGAATCTCATTAGGGAAAGTATGTGAATACCATATTGGTATCTAAAACCTAATTGACTAGGGATAAATCACTTTTTATTGTATAAAGGCCTGTAAAAAATATTATAGAATAGAATAATAAGGTCACATAAATTCTTGAAGAGTTGTATTCTCAATCTGGTGATAATTTATATGTTCAATTACATTAATCAGTTAATGACGAAGAACGTTTTGGAAGGATTATGTAGGCATAATAATATGAATTTGGTATGATTTTTTTGTTTAATTAGTTAATATATGATGATATGAATTAACAAGGTGATCTTGATAGTTCTATAAATTCTTTTTATAAATTTAAGTTTTTATATTTTTCCAGAACAGTATTTTCATATCTCAAGAATCAATATCAAATTTCGAAGGAAAGGTCGATTTCTAGATAATTTTTTAATTCCATAATACATGATATATATGAAAAACATAGAAAATTTAAAGGATAAATGATTTAAAAATTTTCTTTTGGTGATTTGACCAGGTCCTTGGCAAGAAAATTTAAAAGTGTAAAGGATTCAAATAAATGTTAAAAAAGGGATTCTACTTTATGTGTAGTGGGTTATAATGATTTTTTTGATAAGGGTATATCTTTTATCTATATATCTTTAAAATATTGATGAAATTTTTTAATTTTTTTAGTGTCATAATGTACCCCAAAAAAATTAATTGGTAAATCGTAAATAATTAGATTAATGGTTGACTTTTATAGAGTAAGGAGTTCGATATTTGGTCAAACGAGTTCAGGGAACCGATGGACTGATATGTTCATTATTCAGAGTATATTCATAATTTTATAAAATATAATCTTTTTTAAGTGTAATTTATAAATAAATAATATAGGAATCTGTCGAATGAATGGGCAGGCCCAATGAATCATAATTTGAAGGATTTGATGGTTGAGTAGAAGGGTGTGAAAAAAAAATCTCAATGACTCATAGTCTTAAAAATCTTCTTCCTCTAAAGAACTTGTATCCAGTATTTCCTCTCACCTTTCAACTTAATTATTTTATACTTGATAAACATTTTATTATTATTCCTCATGATTTATAAAATAAGTTATTTAATTATTTTAAACTATCCTTATTTTCAATGTGTTTTTGTTTTATGTACCTAATATTATCTAGTTTTAATAGAACCCTAAATTTGTATTATTTAACATTCACTAATAGTTATATTCTAAATACAAAATGTGTTAATCCATTTTTATACTTTCTTTCTAATTTCAAAAATGGGGGATAATTTTTTATAATGAAAATATCCTAATTTTATAAAAAAATTATTATAATTTTTTTTAAATTATATCTAACATGTTTTTTTTGATTCATTATATTATATGGGTTTAATAATCATAAAAGAAGTTTATTTTGTTGGTATATGGGTGTTGTTTAAAATACTTCTCATCATGTTCTCGTTGAATTTGTTGATCATGAACACCCTCATTGGGTTTACTTATAAGTTTGATTTAAGTTGATTTTAGGAATGTATATATTTGAATATTTATTTCTGTTCAATCAATTCATAGAAGTTATTACGTATAATTTGGATGGAATATTATTATAAAAATTATTATGGATGTCCATATCTAGTATGGAATCATTGTTTAGAAATTTATCTTGAAGCATAGAATTAGTATCCAACCCCACTGTAGAAATCACATGATTGAGATGAACGTTTTTTTGGGTATGTAATTATCATGATGAAACCCCAAATTTCAGTATCTAAGGTTTTATATATTAACATCACATTGGTATTGAACTTCACACTACGGTATTAAATATTTGTAATCAACCATATTTCATGAGACATACTTTTGGAGTTATCATCACACATAGATACCCAAAGTTATATGAATCGTTTATGGGATTAGAATATTGTATTATTTCAATATTTCTACTAATATTTTTCTATAGTATATATCTCAATAAATAATATAAAATTCCATTTCAAAATTTATTAAAAATGGATGTATTCATTCATATTTCTAAGGTTATTTATGATTTTCCTAGATAATTAATTTTTAATTTCAAATACATTGAGCATCATGACATTCAAATTTTATATAGTGTTTTTTACTAATTTTTAAGACGATAGTTAAATAGATATTCATATTTAATTATAAAAAAAAATATTTGGAAGATATATGATGTTACAAGGATTAAATAACAACTGAGGGGGGGGGGGGTTGAATAAGTTGTTCACTTTAGTATCAAAACTTTTAGAAACATAACCCCTACAAAAATTTAATATTTATTTCATTATAAACCTTTAGTAAATACTCATTCATGAAAAGGCATGAATGAAAGAAAATATCACATGATTTACAATGTTCATCCTTAGTGTGAGAACCTATATCCTTTCCATAGCCACTCCCATGTGTCTATAAAAATACACTATTATGAATAAGTGAATTCAACTTCTTCCAACTCCTCTCAGACACCATTTATCTCTCGATAGGAAATATTATATTGACTCCCATCAGTTTATAATTTTTTATTATAAAAAAAATTGACCCAAATGAAATAATAAATATTTTTTTGAATATTCTCTATAATTGGTTAGTCTGAATCTTTAGTTCGATTTGAATGGACTCGTTTCTATTTTCGTAGAATGATATATCTAATTTGTGCAAGATGCTACATCCTATTTTTTTGCTGAATGATGTATCCAATTATTACATAATGCGAGATCCAATTTTCATAGAATATTTTATCCATTTTTTTTAGGATGATGGATCGAATTTTCATAGAATGATAAATCTGATTTTCATAGAATGATGGATGCATTTTTCTCCGAATGTTGGATCTGATTTTATCAGAATGATGGATCTAATTATCTCAGAATACCGGTTCCAATTTTCTCATAATACTGGTTCAAATTTTCATATAATATTGGATTTCATTTTTTTAGAATACTAGTTCTAATTTCCTTAAAATACTAGATCTATTTTTTTAGAATACTAGTTTATATTTTCTCAGAATATTGGATCCGATTTTCTCAGAATGCTGGATCTGAATTTTGTAAAACCCTAGAACACCATCAGAGGGAAGGGGTAAATCAGGGTGTCAAATATTTCTTTTAATGTGATAAATCTTGTTCCCACGATGGTCATAACACATTAAACATGTGTGATGGATTAGAAAAGTAAAAAATTAATGACATGTAGAAAGAATGTACAATACTTTCACTTGGTTCACCACTATGGAATACGTACAAGGAGCATATATCGATAGTTTATATGACATAGAAAAATACACTAATCATAACTACCTATGGAATCTAGAAGTTTGGTTATAGTCACTTTGTTCCAGGAACACTACATCTATAAGAAATCAAGGATAGCTCTATGCATCCCTCATATCAGTACCGTTGACACCCCCTTGCTCACAACTATGGGTGAAGTATTACTCAGTTTTTTGACTTGAAGGACTCTTCAATATTTTGGAACTGAAGTCTTTGTCTCTTTCTAGAACAATAAACTACCTGCATCAAATTATTGAATTGACACACTTGAAAGCACTGATCAAACAATATGGATGTTCAAAGATTTCTTGTGGAAAACAGTAACACTTGTGCGGAACACCTACCCTTGCGTGCAATATTTTGGATTATCACGCAAGATGAATTTTTTTGTAACCATTATTTTTTACACCCCCATTATCATTTTCATTGCCACACCACACAGTTCACTTGGTCTGTTTAGGCTAATGGAAAACTTTGTGCATGTGTTTTTGTCTCTACCTCTCTTCCGCATGCACATATTTTGCGTGGTAGAGGAACCTAATCTTCGTTGAAAAATTCATAAGTATAATAAAAGGGGAGCCACCTATTTATAATCCTCTACAATCTTGTTGAATTGTTTATAACATTTTTTTATGGGTTGTTTTAACATTCTTTCTGATACTGCAAAACCCCTTTTGACACCACATTAGATGCGCAAGATTACTCCATGCAGCCTCATCTTTTGTGCACATTTAAATCTTGTGCGCACATTTCACCATTTACATAATTTGATGCAATGATACCAAATAAATCATTTTTTACAATTTTCCAAATCTTCTTAAATCTTACACGCAACTTAATTTTCCAAAAAACACACTTCTCTATTCTTGAATTTTTGGACCCTAAATTTTTTTAAACCCTAGGAAACAATGCCGCCTTAAATATAGTTGTCTTATTTGGTTGTATGATATCGTTCCTTGAAAAATTATTGATCCTCCAATTAATATTTTAAAAAACAAACCATACTCCATTTCAAATAATGAACAACCATGGTTCAAAGAATTTTTTTGAATTCTAAATTTTATTTTATCAAAATGATGGAATCATTTTTCTAAAGACAATGTTAGATTAGATCTTCAGTATACGTGGGATCCAATTTTCTTAGAAGTAACTAAAAAATCAAACATTGATAAAATGATCAATACATTTCTTCTTCAATTATATGGTAAATTTCACTTTTATTTCTCCATCATTCTATCTTTCGTGCATATATAGAAAGTTGGAAATGAAATTTATTTTCTAACCAAGTATTTTTGGGAAAATCAAATAAAAATGGTAATAAACTTGAAAACATTAACTAATTCATAAAAATGTAATGTTTCACAAAGATGTCACATTTAAAAATTTAACTTTAACTTATTCATATGTCCATAAAATGTTCTGAGATTTATACAAAATTGAATTTCAAGTTGGAAATCCTCAACATTTAGAATATTCCTTTTGTCTGGATTTTATTTCTATATATGATGGATTTAATTTTCAAAAAAATATTGTTGGATAATATTTTATGATGATTATGGATCGGATTTTTAGAACAATAATACTGGATATGATTTTCTGAACAATAATTATGGATCTGATTTTCTGAATATCATGTATCCGATTTTCACAACAATAATACTGGATTCAATTTTTGGAAGATTATGGATTCGATTTTCAGAACAATAATGCTGGATCCGATTCTATGAATATGTTGGATCCAATTTTACTAAAAATGATGCAGTATGTGATTGTATAAATAAGATGGATCTGATTTTTAGAATAGTAATGTTTGACATGAATTTTTAAAAATGTTGGATCTAATTTTCGAAAAATGATCGATCAGATTTCTATTTCTATTTAGTGAATCTGAATCAAAACTCTACAAGATTTCTTTAAAATATATTTTCATTAATGTATTCATGACTTGTGAGAAATTATTGATTATCAAGTCATTGTTTTATTTAGTTCAAAATGTATGAAAACTTTCTAACTACTGACTTCACATTCATCAACAATAGTCTTCTGCGAACAAATGACTTCTTTAACCAACAACTTTTGTCTCAATAACTTCTTTATTTCTAACTCATCATCTTCATTCATTCTAATAATTTAGAAAAGAAAAACTCCCAGTAACTAATAAATTTTTCCTCTGATTCATTTGAATCCCATGATCTAAATTAGATGCACATGGATCTAATTACTAGATAAAAAATATTCTTGAACAAAAAATTTACTTTTCAAAAAAAACTTCTTTACAGGAATTTATCAACAAGTTACTTCAATATTTCCCTTTTGATTTATTGACAACCCTCATTTAAAAATTTTCCAACTCTCAAAATTTTTTACAACACATCTTTTGAAAACATCTCAAGTTTTTTACTTTTATCAAAACATTTCCTTTCTCAAAAGAAAGTTTCCTAACACCACACTACTGGATAAAGTAATGTTTTTGAAGGAATTCCATCCCTCAGTGGTATAGAAATTTTGAAGCCATGTAAAGATAAAATCCCCCTTAATATTATCTTTTTATCTCACACATTTCGTTTCCTCTCTCATTTCTTCCATTTCTCTCTCCCATTATATGATAACCACATCTCTAGATTCATAAAATAAATCCAATTAAAAACTAATTACAATGTAAAAATTTATTACAAACTATGCCCATTTTTTAGAATAATATAAATAATGGTTGGGGTTATTCATTGAGTGTTTTAGGTAGTCATCGGAGGAGGTTGAATATGAAGTTGCAGGCTTAATTCCACCAACCATCCATTCAAAATTGATTTTGTAAAGATATCAGAAATCAGATACTTTGTTGAATTTTTTTCTAGAAAAAGTTATCCAGTAATAATGTTTTTATTTATAAAGTGAAAATTTATATCAATGTGTTTTGATCATGAATTTTTTACATGATTCTTAGAAAGATCAATTTCACTATGATCGTCACAAATTATCTTCAATGATTTAGAAACTATTATATTAAAATAATCCAGATGAACTTTCATCCACAACATTGGAGTATAAGCCTTAGTGGCTGTAATATATTTGTATTTGTCTATGCTCAAAGTTTCTTAACTTTTTGTCTTACTATGAAAACTCACATAATATTCACCAAAAAAAATGTTCCTCTTGATGTTTACATTATATCATTACCATATCCAACCTAATCAACATCAGTATAGCCAACATACTTCATCACATAATTTATTTTGCATACCAAACCATGTAACGTTAACCCACTAACATATCTCATAATTCTCTTTACATCAAACATATTATATTATGTCAGATTACATTGATACCTGACACATAAAGTCATGACATAAAACATATCAGGACTTGAATCTATATGGTAAAGATTAATTCTAATCATCTTTTGAAAGTCTTTCTGATTCACAGTTATATGGTTTTTATCATTACTCATATTTTTTCTCATTGAAATAAGAGTTGAAACTTTATTAGATTTAGCCATCCCAAACATCTTTAACAATTACCTGGCATACTTTTCTTGAGATAAGAAAATATATTTTTTATTTTATTGGAACTTGAAAGATAGAGAAGAATTTAAATTCTCCTAAAATTGATATTTCAAAATTCTTCTTCATTTCTTTAAAATAATCTTCACAAACATTTTCATCATCCCCCAAAAAATTATATCATCCTTATAAATAGTTAAAATTAATATTATGGAGTCAACATCATTCAAAAAAAATATGGATATGAACATTTCCTTTAGAAATGTTCATCATTATGAACTAATTATCATTCTTTGAGTACCAAGCACGTGGAGCTTATTTCAGCCCATATCAATATTTCTTCTATTTAAAAACATTTTTTCATCCATATTTAGTAGGAATGCAAAAGGATTCACAATATAAGCTTCTATCTCAATATAACCATTTGTGAAAGATGAATTTAAATCCTTATAATAAACATTGTAATTTTGATGTACATATACTAAATGAAACATTATAATACATTCCAATTTTACAACTGGGGAAAATTTTTAATCAAATTCCACAGCATCCACCCATTCATTTCCTTTATAAACAAGTCTATCATTATTTCTTGAATCTTTTACATTCATATTAATTTTTTTTCTATAAACCCACTGGGTTCTGATTACATGTTTATTTTCTAGACTTGGAAAAATTTCCCATGTTTAATTCTTTTCAAAGTGATCCCACTCTTTATTCATAGAATCTACCCATTATTTTTGTTTAATAGCCTTTAAAAATGATTCTAGTTCAACTTTTGAGATAAGTGAAGTCTGAATTTCAAATTTCAACATCCTTCTGATCTGAACTAGAGACTTCTGATTGGGAATATTTTTTTTTTGGATTCAACTTGTTTTTTAAGGTAAGAAATCTCATTGTTTCTTCCCTAAGTGTAAATTCCTCATCACATTATTCTTCTGAATCTAGATAAGATTGTTTTGAATTAGTTAAATATTTTTAGAAATCTCTAACTTATCCTGCTTAGCATCTTTATGAACCTTTATTAAGGAACTTTTATTTTCAATTAACTTCACATCATATGAGTCTACCAAATTTATTATCATTTTTTACAGCATATTTAATTTCTCCCATTTGGTGAATAACCCATGAATGTTTCTTCATGAATTGTCTAATCAAACTGACCCAACTCCAAATTTTTTATTTTTAGAAAACATGGACTTCAAAATACATTGAAGTATTTCAATGAAGGTTTTTTTAAACCGCATTTCACAAGTTGTCTTATTGGTTTCCGGTCCCAATTAGACTCTATTATAAACATGTACAACTATACTAAAAACTTCTCTCTAAAAGAATTTTTAAATTTTATGTACATCTAACATACATCATTACATTTACTCCATGCTTCTATTATTTTTTCCTAGTACTCTATATTATTGTTGAGTATATGGAGTACTATACTGATGTTTGATACCATGTTTTATCCGATAATAATCAAAAGTATTCATTGTGAATTCGGTACCATTATATATTCTCGGATTCTTTATAGAAACCCCAAATGATTTCTCAACATCTTTTCTAAATAATTTGAACTTTTCAATGGCCTATGACCTGTACTACATGAACCTTATGTTTGTAATTCAAGTCAAATCATCAAAAAAAGTGATAAAGTACAAGTATCCATTTTTTATTATTGTATCATCGGTCCACATAAATCAAAATGAATAAGATCTAGTGGTATGATAGATTGAATATCAACTCTTTAATGAATTATATTAGTCTAATTTTCTTTCTGGAAAGTAATACAAAAATATTCATCTTTTCTTTTCAATTCAGTAAAATTATAGATAACATTAACATAAGAATGTTTTTCATGTTTTTACCATGGTGGCCAAGTCTTTGGTGATTTAAATTGTTTTCGTCTTCAGTGCTCATGTAACAAGAGTTATTTAATTGTCTTAGTTCAAAGAGATTCCACATGTTCTATCACATTTAGTAATGAATTTTCTATATTTCACATATTTGATGATAAAAGAATCCTTTTTAGGATTACTTATTTTATATCATTAAAAATTTTACCTACACTATTTATGTTGTGTTTTAGCCCATTAACAAGTAAAAAAATTTTAGATTTCAATTTTTCTACGTCAACCTCAACCATTCTAATTCCTCTAATTTTTAAGGAGCTATCATTTCCAAAAATAACTACTCCTCAATCATTAATTTCAACATGTTTCATGATTTTTATATAACCTATCATATGTAAAGAGAAACCACAATCAAGTATCCACGGTTTGTTCTCCTGACTTGATATAAATGTTGTCTCCACAAACAAATATATTTCCACAACCTTTTTCTTTTCAGATTTATTTTCTATTATATCATTAGAAACTTATTCTGTAAGGATTGTTATACATATGTCAGCAAGATGAATAGACCGAACACATCTTCACCAAACATCTTTTAGACAATAAAATTGTTTTTTTCTAAATTTTCTAAAATCTAGAAAAATCAAATTTTCATATTCCTGTATTTTAAGAAAGTTACCTATTTTTTTTATTATTTCTTCCATTTTTCTCAACTCTTCTTCCAGGTAAATATAATTTTTTCTAAAAATTATAATCTATATGTCTATTTATTCCACGACACCAGCAATATTCATCAAATCTATATTTTCTATTCAAGAAAGTTCTTTCTATATAGAAAATTTGTTGAGGTTGATAACTTCTTTTATCTATAACATGCTCTGGACATGGAACAACTTTTATTTTGAGTTAATTTTCTACTTTTATAGAATTAAAAGGTTTCTCACTTCTTTTTCCACCAAATATTTCCAAATAATTTATTCAGAACCTAAAATGTTAAATGAATCAGATGAAACCTTTTTTTGGTAAGAGAATATTTCACTTGATTCTCACATTATGGCTTCTTAGAAACCTTAAAAGTCTCATTATTACATCTGATGCTTTGTTGAGGTTTCCATCATATTCTTCAAGGCATGTTATGACACAAAAGTTTTGATTACAACTTGCAATCCTATTCTTACTTAGCTTCTACATTCTTGTTAAGATCTTAAATCATAATTCCCTATTTAGTAATTCTATGTTTGTAACATAAAATATATTGAACGTATTCATCCTCCAGCTTGATTACATATTTTATTCCATCAGAAACTTTTTCATGATCTTTCATTATCAATCTAATTATTTTTATTGCGAGTTTTTTTCTAAATACATGAAACAAGTTCATTATTGATCAAAAACTCTCTATAATATATTTCACCACATTTTTCACTATCTGATGGAAATTTTGTTCTCTTAACATTTTCAATAAAGGTTTTGAATTTTTTTGAAATTTATATTTAGATTAATTGTTTTCAGTGGAGTCTGATTCAACATTCACAATAAAAAAAAATTCAAGTAAAATTATTCTTATATCTATTTAGAAGTTTTTATTATTTATCATGTTTTACCATTTCCTCCATTGATGTTTTTAATTAGAATCATCTTGATATTCTACAACTTGCTTCCTGGGGTAATTCATGGAAAAGTGTCTAATTCCACCATGCTCAAATAATTTGTGATAAATTTTACCTCTATACATTCCTCTTCCTCTTTTATAGTTCTTGGATATAAGAGAAATGATTTTTTTTCATTTAGCCCATCATCCCTTTTATAGTAGAACTGACAAGGTTCTTCTTCTTCGATATCCTTGACATTCATTTTTCTCATAGGTTCAAAATAAATTTAATGTTTCATATTATTTTTAAACATTGGGGATTTCTTTATTTTATAATAAAAGTGAAATTTATTCAATTCATCAAGAGATAAATAATCCTTAACTTTAGAAGAATAAATTTTAGAATGAAACCATTATTGAAAGTTTCTCATAAGTTTCATCACAATTTTATATTATTATAAAAAATTTATTTATCCCCTAATGTTGAAAAAATTTTCATTTAGTATATTGAAGTATTTATTGATTTTTTTATTCTTTATTTTTGATATCATTATACTTACTATGCCACATTTGTTTCTTTTATTCCTTAACTTTTGTATTCCCTTCCTTTAATATTCTCCCAGATACTTTTTGATGTTTTGAGACACATCACCCTCTGATAAATATTTTCTGGTAAGGACATGAGATTAACATTTCTATCCTTTCCATTAACTTCTATATTTCTCTTATCACCAAACATAATTGGATAATCTTTTTAATAGGGGGAAATAAAATAGTAAAACCATAAAAAACATTGAGGATATGTGATACAAGATAAGGAATCATCCTATTATATCATCCATAATAAATTTTTCAATAACATTTAGTAATTTATCTACTATTGAAAAAATTGATATTATTTGTGATAAGTATTCAACAAGGTAACATGAACCCTCTAATACTAATTGAAGTTCCAATGATCGAATAACTATTGAAAATTGGGGGTGGGGTGTTCAATCCCAATGAATTCAAAGGAGGAAATCTAGAAAATTACACAACATTTACATGGTTCGTTCTTAATGTGAGAACTTATGTCCTTGCCATTGCCACTCTCGTGGGTCTAAAGAAATCCAATTTTATTTAGAAGTGAAAATAACTTCTTCCAACTCCCATTATAAACCTTTTATATCATGATATGAAATATTATACCGACTCATGTCAGTTAACAATGTTTTCTTATAAAAAAATTGATATAACCCAAAGAATAAGGATTTTTTAATCTTTTTTACAATTTCTCAGTCTCAATAATAATCCCAATTTGGATGGATTGAAATTTATTTTCTCATAATTATGGATGTAATTTTTACAAGATAATAGATCTATTTTTTGCAAAATGACGGATCCAATTTTTATATAATGATTGATCCAATTTTTTCATAATGTTGTATCTAATTTTTATAAAATGTTGGATTTGATTTTCTAAGAATGATCGATCTAATCTTCATTGAATTCTAGATCAAATTTTCTAAGAATGATGGATCTGATTTTCTCAGAATTATAGATCTGATTTTCATAGAATAGTAGTTTTTATTTTATCAGAATACATGTTTTAATTTTATTAGAATAAATGATCCAATTTTATCAAAATATTGGTTCTGATTTTCTCATAATAATGGATCTTATTTTCTCAAAAAACTAGTTCTAGTTTTCTAACAATATTGGAACTGATTTTCTCAGAATACTTGATAAGATTTTCTTAGAATGATGGATCCAATTTTCTCATAATACTTGTGCTATTTTTCTAAATACAATGCTGGATCTGATTTTCAGAATATGATGGATCCATTTTTCTTAAAACTATCGAAAATCTCAAAATATGATAGAATTATTAATTAGTTCTTCATAAATAAAATGGTAACATTCACTTTGATTTATCTAGTGCTATGCCTTTCACTTGTATGTAGAAAGATTCAAATGGAAAAAAATGATCAAATAAATTATTTATAGGAAACTCGGGAAAAAATGAGGGAAACTTGACAACTTTTCCTACTTCCTAAAATTTCAAAGCTTTGTAAATCTCTTGTATTTAAACCTTAAACATTGACATCATCAAGCCTCCTTATATATCTCTGATATTTTTGAAAAATAAAATTTCATTTTTTACCACCTTGACATCCAAAATTTTCTTTTAGAGTTAATCTGATTTTTGTATATGCTGGATCAAATTTTCAAAACAATAATTCCGGATCCAATTTTCTAAATAAGCTAGATTAGATTTTTATAACAATAATGATGGATCCTATTTTTTGAAGATATTGGATCATATTTTTAGATCAATAATGATGGATATGATTATATGAATATAATGGATACAATTTTCATATCAATGATGCTGGATATGATTCTATAAATATATTGGATCTCATTTTCAGAATAATAATGTTGGATCTGATTTTTTGAAACTGAATGATCTGATTTCTATTTCATTTTAGTGAATCTAAATCTATCATCTCCGCTATTTATTCAAAATATTTGATCATTAATGTTTTCATTATTTTTAAGAACTTGTTGATCATCAAAGCATCATATGATTTTGTTTATAAAGTATGAAAACTTTCTAACTCATGAATTCAAATTCATCAAAAAACCACTTCAGCAAGAAAATAACTTCTTCAACCAACAACTTCTTTGTTAACAACTTATTTTAGTTTAACTCAATATCTTTATTCTTTCAAATAGTTTAGAAAAAAAAATCCTAGAAACCAATAAATTTTACCATCAATTTGTTTGAATCCAATTATTTTAATCGGATGCTCATGGTTCCAATTCTTGGATAACAATAAAATTCTTCAAAAAAAATAGTGGTCAAAAAATAATTTTTTTTGTTAAAACAATTTATCAAAAAGGTACTTCGATATCATTGAGTTGAACCTTTTTAAATAATTTCTTATTTAGTGAAGTTCTATAAGATGAATCTATTAAAAGTTATATCCGAAATTTTTTCAAATATTATTATTGCTTCTTATTTTGTATCAATTACATATTCATTTACTATACTTCTTTGAAGATTTTTTATAACCATAATTTTTAGACATTCACGTATTAACTACTATTGTGGGTTTTCCCTTCTCCTATTAATGTTATTCATTATACTTTTGTGTTATGTAAATATATTTTCTTTACTAAATTCATAAATTCTTTAGAATGATAGTTTATTGATTATATTTTTCTATTCCAGTTAGGATTGCATTTTCTGTTAGTTGAACTTTCTTCTTATGAATGTGTTCAATGAGAATTTATTTAATGAAATAAAATAAATTTTGTTTCTAAGAACTTATATGTGAGTTGTTTTGAGGATTTGTTTCCTCTTTTAATCCTGTTAAAATATTTTATAACAAGTTGTATTTTTGTTTACTCAATAATTTTGATACATTAGAAAAGAATCATTGAGTGCAGATCACTATGCTCACAGAGAGATTTTTTGTAGAGTGGAGTATGTGATCTTTGTACCCTACACCATAATAAAAATTACACTATTATTTTTTTGTATTTCAATACATAATATATTTAAATAAAAGGTAACGTATCAATATCCAAATTTTAAGGGGGAATTAGTGTGAAAATATTCATGTTTTTTTAATGGACACGATTCAAACACTATCGTGTCTTATTCTAAATTTTTTCTTAAAATATTATAACAATAAAATATTTTAATCTCAAATTCCATAACAATAAATAGAGTAATAGTGAATCATAAGTTACAAATTCAAAATTATTTACTTTTATCATCCATCAGATTAAGGAAGATAAACTATTATAAATTTTTATTCAACACCAAATTACCTCTAATGTCTTATGAAAAAATTTTAGATAAATATTTGATGTTGACCATATACGATATACAGGGGTACTCTATGTAATATGAATATCTCTTTAAGAAAAATTTCATAATGTTGATCTAAAGAAATAATATATAGAATATGAAGAATATATATATATATATGGAAAAAAGATAAATAATAAACCAAATAAAATTATTACTTTAAGATATATTTATTAATAAGACCAAAAAATAAATGGATTTATTCTCCCCATTCTATTCAGGTATTGGTAAACGATGAAGTGTCCCCTTCAATAGTTGTCATTCATCATTAACCTATTGTCATTTTAATCATTTCTAAATAAAATAAGTAATATATTTATTTATTCCAGCCAACCACTAATATTATTAGAGTAATATGTATATCATAGTGTTGTAAAGATGAATGAAAATGATGATCTATGAACATGAGTTAAAAATTCATTCTTAAAATGGGAATCACTGTACACACAAAACTCTTTCCAAATCTCATAAAATCTTCTTCTTTAGTGTGAAATTTATTAAAGAGGAACATTTTAAAAAAATTCTTACATATCATGATCTTCCTTTTGAATATTATTTATTTTTTAAGAAAAAGAAGACTTCACTGAAACCTGAACCCATAGATAGGGGGTTTCATCAGGTACAATTTCCATGACATCATTAATTAAATCATTAACCAGAGGGTCATGTTCCAAATGTAAAATGGTTAATGGTAAATTATATTTTCAACTCAAGGTATTTGATACCATGTTTATTATTCCGAGATGATATGGAATCATGTAGTTATAATCCATTATTATTTTCAAAAATCTTCTTTGCCTCATGTTTAACTCTATTTGAGTGAATATATAATTTAATATTTTATAGTCTATATGTATTTATCTTTTTACCACATATAAAAGTTTCATATATATTTTTAAAAAACATTATTTCATGACGAAGATCATGTGTTGGGTAAATCTACTCCCATAGTTTTTATTACTGTGAAGCGTATGCAATTACCTGATCATCAAGCATCTAGGCACAACAAATACCCTTCAAAGAAGAATCACTAAAAATTAATAATTATCCATTTCTTATTATAATTTCTAACATAGTATAATTAAATAATCTTTTTTTAACTCATGGAAATATTCATCACATTCCTTTATATAGAAAATTTTCACTCCATTTGTAGTTAACTTTGTTAGTGGTGTCGATGACCAAGAATAGTTTTCATCAAACAATAGATAGTATCCTTCTAATATAATAAAACTTCATGTATCAGTGAAATTTATATATGTTTCCCACTCATACACAACTTTAGTCTTTGAAAGATCAATAGTTTTTAATTTTTTATAAATAAATACTATGGAATGAAACCTTATGTAACCAAAATTAACATTTAATAATTTTTTTATACATATTTTTTCCCTTTAATAGAATGATCCTTATATGTTTCTCATGATCCTAATAAATTTTTGACTAAAATAGAATATTATCAATGATAACTACAACAAATTTAACCAAATACTCATAGGAAGTTCTATTCAAACGATCCATAAATACAATGGGTTTATTCATCAAACCAAAAGTTCAAACCACAAGATCATAATATCCATACATAGTGTGGAACATTGTAATCAAATTTCCATCCGCCATCAGCTTCAGTTGTTGATACCTGAAACAATGATCAATGATCACCTTGAAGCTGATCAATGAATTCATCAATATGAAGAAATTTTTTTTCTTAATTGTGGTGTTATTGGGTTCTCTATAATAAATAAAATGTTCCATGGAACCATATTTCTTTTTAACAAATAGTGAACCCTTGGGTGAATTTATATAGATGATGTAAATATTATAAATAATCTATTTTATCTACATTTAATATTTTAAAATTTATGATGGAGCCATTTAATAAGTGGTTTCTAAAAATTTCTAAACATCATGCACTATTTTAATAGTAATCTCAACTGATCGATCAAGAATTAAACAAAGAATATCATATAAAAATACATCCAGATATTCATCAACCATTGGCATGTGACTAATTTGAATTTTACTTTTCTTTTCAAAAATATATGGAAGATAACATTCACTTACATTTTTATTAGTTTCTCAAATTCTTAATATGTTATCAAAGGTATGAATTAATTCTTATATAAAAACTAAAAATAATTTAGAAAAACAAATTCTTTAGTTCTTGATAAAGTAATTTCCAGTCCATACATAGAAAATTTTAAAACTATATGGTGGGAATGATAACAATTTTTTCATAAAACACTATTACATATATGATAATAAGAGGTTTAATATAAATTATTGTTGCATTTATAATATTCCAAAGTGTTTTTCCAAGATCTATGACTTAATTTTAGGAGATAGTATTTCTATTTTACTTTATTTTTTTTAATATAATGGAATTCATTGACCCAAAATTGATAAAGATAATTACACAATCAAATTAAACTGGAAATGTACCCATCACCACATTATTTGAGGGTCCCACATCTATAGTAGTAGCAAAAAAATACATTTCTTCCACTTTCTGTTTGAAATCATCATAATTCCCACCATGAGTATTTAACTTCAAACATGCTTTAATATAATTTTCTAACTCATTGTAATTAAAAACTCTTACAGCATGTTGATAATATATTTCCCATTACTTTTATTTCATAACTCTTCCCCTAACCGTAAAAATATAAATTTCCAAAATGAAAATATCATTGAAACTTCCCTAATATTATCAAATATTATTTCAAATCGTTTTAAGAAAATTTTGAACATTTTAGTGTCTTAGATTTTGATTTCTAGATTGATTGAATCTCCATTTCCATCCACCTTTATTGCTTCTTAAAATTTTTATCGTAACATATATAAGTGTCGAAAACACAATCTCAATATTATTAACATAAGGAAAAAATTCCTCATAAATTTTAAATTCATGATTTTATTACAATATTTGTAAACATGTTATTATTATTATTTACAATCCATCACGTAATTTACATTTATAGTCCATAATAAATTTTGTTCCACATCTAAGAAATATAGTAAAATTTTCCTCACAAATAACCAATAAGTCTTGTTCCTTTTCCTTTAACTCTAGAAATTTGATTTTTATTATATATTTTTGAAAATTAGAAAAATACTTCTCAACATAAGGATATTTAAAGACGACCCACACCATGGAATAAATTTAATCATTTTACTTAGTATTCTTAAAAAAATACCACCATCGATATGCTTATTCATGAAAATAATGAATTGTACAATATAGATTTTGATTTTCTATATAAACCAAAAATTTAAATATTTTCTAAAATGAATTTATGCATCCCACAAATTCCATAGGGTTTGAAGATCCACCAAAGTGTGGAGGGTTATATTTATTGAAATGAACCACTGTTGAAATGTTTCTCTATTGATAATTTGGTTATTATTTTACATGGGTTCCAACATAAATAACATATTTCAACTGAGTTAACAATGCCATATCATTTTCTATAAATTATTCCATGTTGCTGAGTTTGATGGTTAATATACTCATGATGCATTAATACTTCTGGTGAACTATTTCCTCTATGGACAACTATTTGAAACCAACATGGATTAGATAATGAAATATGGAAATATTGAAAATCTATATAATGAGATTTTAATTATAAATTAGAGTCTCTTTAACACGACTTTTATTATTATTTAACCTCTAATGATATCTACACCTTTCCACAGATAAAAAAAATAATGAATTATATCATAATCAAACAATAATTACATGATTTTTAATAAGTGTTTCACATTATTATATTTCCAGGAATTTTTTAGATAATATTATATCGAATTAGGTAAAACATTACATAAAAAAGTGGACACTTACACATAATTTAAATGTTTTCTATAAAAGTAATGATTTAGTTTTACACCCCATTTCATTCAAGAAACTTTTTACTTGTTGAATTCATGTCACTATAATGAAAATATTGATCTTGAAAATATTGTATTAATCCATATATACCATGAAAAAATATTTAAAAATGTGGGATGAGAAAAAAATCTTAAAAGGGGATATAAAAATAACGTAATTCTATTAGTCTAATAAAAAACATGAAAACCCATGTGTATATTTAAATTTATTTACCATAACTCTTTGAAAACATAAATAATATTTTTCTGTAAATTAAAATCAATTTTTTTAAAATAAAACCTTTAAAAACATTATCAAGCATAATAAAAAAACATTAAGGCATCTTGAGTTACATGGTAAGTCATTAAAATAAGCCATTGAAAACAATATTAACCTTTAAAACTATATTTCCTTATGAAATGAATATATTTACATAAAAACACTTTTGGAAATCATAATATATATATCATAGAGAAAAATATTCCTAACCATTTTCTTTCTTGTTTAAACTATATTATAATAACTACATCTTATTTAATTCCATTGGAGAAAAAAACTTGGTTATCTCCCTATTTTACACATTTGAAGTCTACATCATTAATTAATTCATTAAAGATCTATATCCAGATTATACATAATCATGATCTATCTTGGGATCATTTATCATCATCTATAATTATAAACTTACATGTAATAAAAATAAAAAACATTTTTAGTCTTACACCTTTTCATTATAAAAAATTATTTGAACTCATAAGTAAAACACATTCCATTTTTACATATTCATATAGATAAATATCCCATTTCTTTGATAACTCTTTAAAATGAAAATTTCTGAAAATATTATGAATAAAACATACATAAAAAACATGTTAAATTTTATATGAATAATGATAATAAATTAGATCTCTGATAGTGGTAAATTTTGGTTGATATGTATACTTTAAAAAACATTTTTTTCACATCGATTAAAAAGTTAAAATGAACGGCATGAAACATTTATAAAGTATTCCTATTAAAAAAATTAAAAATAAAGACATTATTAGTCTAAAATGAGTTTTAAAATGTTTTTCTGTATAAAAAGTAACATTATTGTAAACTTTTTAAGAATATTTATGTGGTGTATAATGAGTTTTAAAAATTTAAAACAATGTTTTAAATGAAAACACCTTACCCTTACTCATGTATAGCTTTGTATATTCTATAAATCATGAATATGAAAATTATATTAGTTTAAAACAATCATTAAAAAAATTAACTTTATTTAATTATTATTATTATTTTTATTTCATTTAATTTCATATTTTATTTAGTTACAAATAAAGATATGTTCATGTTAGATGTTCTAAGGTTCTTTGGTTTATAACCTCAACACAACATTAGTGTGTTAAACATGGTCAATGTATTTACTATTAAATTACCTATAAAATATAACAAAATCTATATTATTATATTTATATATTAAATACATTTTTAATATCATCCATGTAAGGCAGTGATGAAATATGAATCATGAACTTTCAAGGAGAGGGTAGTTCATACCTACACATGATCATCGATTTCATTTTTCTACTGGGTGAAAAGAAATAATTTCTATGTTGTTTTAATACTCTATAATCATAGATTTATTATATATTATATATTTATTCATGATTTTCATCCTTAATTACCACCTTCTATGTTGTAAGTGAGAAATTAATCACATTTCTTCGTAGAGGTGGTAGTTGATATATGCAAGAGGAATGCTATCACTTTATGATGGACAATAGAGTAAGTCGGAATGTATTATAATATAATTAAGTAATAATATTTATTCTATACATATCTTATATATTCCTTAAATACATCATTTAACCATCCATATGATCTGGTAATAAAAAATAAAACACATCACTTTATGGAGGTGGTAGTCTAGATGTACGCACGAGTGATATTTTCATTTCTCAAAGGATGGAAAAGGATATGAAAAAGGGTTAAAAAATAACCATAATAAAATTAATGTATATAGAAGATACATATTTTATTGTTTAATCATGGTTAAAAAATATTTTAAATAGATTAAATAAAAAAACATGAAACACAAGGTTAAAAAATTATACCTCTTTTTTGGAAAACCTCCCCTGGCTCACAACAAAGTCCTTCATTGGATACTATTTTGTTAAGAATGATAACTATAAGAAAAATTTAGGGGAATTGGGAATTTGTTCTATTATTTTTAATTCTGGAAGTCAAAAAGTGTGTGAATAAGTGAGGAGAGGTGGTTCCTTTCTATAAGTGAGAAGAGTGGCACTATTATAATGTTTCAACATATTAAAAAAATATAATGTATTATTCATGGTAAATTCACTATAATTCACTATAAATATCTTATAATTTTGGGACTTATAACATAGTTTTTACTATAATTAACCTCTTTTAGCCTGAGTGTGATAACTATATTTTCCCACAACAACTTTTCATAATGAGAAAAATAAAATTCTAATTATTACAGAATTTGACCCACAAGTTTCCAAATATGAAATATTTTTTTTCAATATTCAGGTTTTTTAGTTCTTATAAATTACATTTAATATAAATACACAAACCGCAATGAAAAAAATTTCATTAAAAATGCCCCTTCAAACCATAAGAATTAGTTTATACCAAAACAAAGTATAATATTGATTAATATAGAATTAACTGTATAATTTATTTTGAAAAAATGTGACTAATTTAAATTTTCAAACAATCCAATATAAATTTAATTTTTTAAATACTTTGAAAATAAATTCATATTTTATTAGAAAAATGATATTTTTCAATATTCACCAAAAAATTAGCCTTTTCAGGAAAATGAAAAAAATTAACCATAAGATATATTTTTATTTTGATAAGTAAAAAAATTAAGTACATATTATCAATTTAAAACAATTTATCAATAAATTTATCTTTTCAATAAAACTATGTAATACATAGAACAACAATTTTTTTTAGAATATACTTTTTTCGATTGAAAAATTATATAAATTCATTTGTAAAAATTTTATGAATATGAATCCATAAAATTAATAATGATAAATAATAATATTTATTTATTTATAGGATTATAAGGGTTTTTACAAAGATATATTTTATTTATTATTTCTAATTTATGTGATTACAAATATAGTATATTAATATTAATAAGATATTTTCAATGATATAAAACACGCTCAGTGAATCAATCATATAAATAACATATCAATAGACTAAAAACATTTTTCCCTAAAATGATCTCCCAAATTTGACTAAGTTAATTAATTTTATATGAATGAATAAAATATTATATGATTCACTAATTATCAAAGAATATATATCTAAGAGGGTTTTAAAAAATTAAAAAATTATGCCCTGAGAATCTAAGAGACATGTTTTTTCTATAAAAATTATCTTTGATTAATTTGAATCCATGGACTAGTTTTCTAAAATTCCATATTCAATAGTTTAATTTTGAGAATAAGATCATCATACTAAAATTTCATAGTTGAATTCAATGAATAAATAGGGAAACTAAAAAAGATAAATTTAATCATAAAATGGAGTCATTTATCAAATAACCATACCTATCTCAAAAAAATCCATCAATATTTACCTGAGTTCCATTAATCTTTATATAAGATTATCTTTTTATGGAAACCTATTTGGTGGATCATACCAAAAATTTTATTCTTTCAAAATGAATTCATAGGGGATATATTTTTAATGACATGAACTTTTATGAATAACATTCCCTATGAAGTTTAAATAAATGTCATCTTATTTATTATGATTATAGAAAAAAACATGATCTTATTTGGTTTTATTATATCCTATAATATTTAAAATAAATTTAGGAATCATTGTTGTTGGTAATATATCTATTTAACAATGATCATATGATTAGTATAAATATATGGTATTGAAAAATCCAGTTGACACTGACAAAAGTAGTGATGACCTCAACCAATAGGATCATACCCTATAAAGCCTATTCATAAAATATTATTAGGGGATATAATCATTAGTATTTACCTTGAATAATCCCAATCCATGATCTAATAACTAAATCATGAGAGAAACTATTTATGGGAGAAGTTCAAGGTCATCGAGATCATGACCCAAACCATATATGCCGATTCACTACATGGAAATATCATCATCACACACATTTGCCTTAGGGAGTTTTCAACACCAATAAAGGGTTATATATGGAGACATTTATAATATTAAAATTTAAATTTTCCCAAATAATAAATATATATTCTTCTTAATTTTTTTACTTTACAAATGATTTTAGTTTTGATAAGATAAAATACAAATTTTATTTTTTGGGAAATATGAAATATAAATTAATCCATTTATATTGAAGCAATAATGTATTTTTGAAATAATTTTTTTTAATATTTTTTTAATAATAATTATTATTAAATTAAAATTAAAATATAATTTTTATTATGTCAAATTTAATTTCTCGAATGGTTCGAAAACTGTTATTATCAAAAAAAACCCAACATATATCAATTATTGTAAATTTTATTTTTAATGTACGAATTCATATATTAAAAAAATATTTTGATAAAACAAATATTATATTTTGAATCGTATCTTTAATATTATCTACTGACTAATTTTTCATAATTTTATAAGATAGTAGAATTTTTAGGTAAAAATTAAATATAGTATAAATATATGTAATGTAATATGACATCATAATGACCCAAAATTTATTTAATAAAATATTTAAATGTTATAAACAGCCATATATATTTTTACCTATTAAAATAATATGTTTTTGTGGTTATTTTATTAATTTTATAAATCCTTCATGAATCCTCCAAAACCCATATTATTTTTTAGGATTGAAAAACCATTTCTTTAAAAGCACGACTCACTTCCACATTACCAAGGTTTATGTTTTAATTATTTAATCCATTGCAATTATAAAATAATTAAAATATTTCCAATTAGGTAGAATCTGTGCATAAATACCATGGTAAGGTTTGTGGTTTTGATTACATTATTATATAGAGTCCAAAATCTATGTTTGACAAATAATAAAGTACTCCACTCTATTTTACAATATAAACCCACCCAAGATCCAATTAATGTTCCCTAAAAGTACATAGATCGCATTTTTACACTTGTCTACCCTCTTTATAGTTTTCCCAAGCTTCCCAATGCTCTCAAGAAGCTCCTCCGAGGCTTTTGGAATCACCATATTGAGGTAAGGGATCCTCTCCTTCTCATCATTATTCAAGTAACTTAATTATTTTATTCCTATTATCCCATATTAATAATGTTGATATTTGTTATTACATTTCATCATTACTTATATTATGATGTCTAAATGATGAGATATCCCTTTCACTATCATTAATACCTCCCATGATCATTTATGTTCCCCCTTTATGCTGCTGAAATCTCACTGTAAATTTCCATGCTAGATAAGAGTATAGTGAAAACTCATATGAATTTCTTATGAAGAGTGTCCACCTTTATTAAACTATAATTAATTTATTTGTAAAAAAAATTATTTAAAAAAACTAAATTATCGTGGGATAAAATGTTATGGAATATGATCTTATGTATATGATCTATGTGGCACACTTATACATGTACATGATTTGATTATGATGGGTGAAATCGAATAGGGATGAAATTAATTTGGTATTATTTTAGTCACATGATATTTCATGTAAGGTTCAGGGGAGGTTAACACATTCAAATTATGTTATGTTTTCATGGTGGTTAATCCTGAAAAATTCTTATGAATTCATGTTTAAAGTTGATGCCATATTCCAATGTTGTTTTTTAGATATCATGTTATTTGTTGAATAATTGTTTATGATTATGATTATCAACCTTTTTATATACCATTTAATTACCTATTACATAAAATTTAATACTTTATTCATGTTATTACATGTTTATTCCCTTACTGGGCTTTATAGATCACCCCTTGGTTTTTTATGTCCCCAGGTTATCCCATCTAGTTTTAAGTGTGATGGAATATTTTGAGAATGTTATGAAAGTTTTCAATAATGTTGATGTACCCAATATTTTAAGTTATTATGTAATGTACATAATCACCCAAGGATAGAATAATTATCAATATTCTTGGTGGTATTATCATTACCTTTGTGTAATAAATACTAAATTAACGTGTAATAAAAACAAGGGTTGTCATAGTTGATATCAAAGTAATGTTTAGTTATTTTTGGGATTTGGATTGGAAACACATTATATAATGATTTAGGGATAAAACTTACCCTAAAAAGAAATAAATAAATTTTGGTAAAGTATATAGAAAATGGTTTCCATGAAAATACATTCCTATCTAGAAACTAAAAATGAATGTGGCTCTGGCACAAATGTACTAAGTGGTAAAAACTAGAAACACCACATTGAGCTTTACTTGATCAGAAAATGGTGTATAAAATGAGATTTTTTACAAAATAGGGTTCACACTCTCACGGGATATGATTTCGGAAATTAAAAAGCTCATTATGAACTATTATTAAGGGATCAAAACCTCCTATAACTTTCTATGATATTGAATAGATTATGGACAACATATATTAAATCCTATTAATTTATAGGTTAATTAATAAATATAATTTATAAATTATCTATGTAATATTTTTGGATTATCATTTATGTTTTTAATATTTTAAAGATACTTATCCCTACTTTTTTCTTTATTATAGACTATTGTTGGAAATATGAGTAACTGAGTAAATAAACAATGTAATGGGAAATGTGATGACTTCCCCAACGAGATGTGAAACCTGAGGGGAGATTGAATTGAACTTTTTTGGTTAACACTCTATTAGCTGAATTAGGTTATGAATAAGAACTTGAATCATGAGGGACACCCAAACCCACCCAAGAAATAACTAGTTTCAATTGAGCACCTTACATTAAAAAGGCTTTCAAAATTCAATAGATCATCTGATAGCTTAATCATAGAACAATGGATTAACTCCACCGAGATGATATTTACCACCCTTCAATATCATATTCATTAGAATGATATACTGGATATTTATAATATGTAAGGAGAGTCATATTTGTGGTGGACATTGATCAAGAATACGGTGATGGAGGAAAATATTAATGTGATGGGGTTGAAGGAATTCAGGAAAATATTTTCCAAAAAAAATTCTTCTCACACACTCTAACATAAAATAGAAAGGTAATTCCTTTACCTCAAGAAAAAATACAATGAATCCATCAGTACAGATAATAAAAACATCATAAATAATTCACAATAAACCTCATACTTTTTCATTACCCCCGAATCAATATTTTACTACTTCCTTTGTGGTCTAAAATATTTTATAAAACAATCCCTAGTGATCAAAGGCATTGATAACTAAGAGATAATTTTTTATTATGACCTCAGAGTCAAAATAATTATTGGTGAATACCAAGGGCCTCATATGGATAAGACTGAAAAAGTGGAGTTTAATTCTTGTGGTGCAATGGGAAAATATAATAGTGGTAAGGAATTTGAACATCCCACTTGTCAATAGTGTGGAAAGAAGAACCCTAGAAATTGCCTAAGGGTGAAATGGAAAGGATTTCAGTGCAGAATGAAAGGGAACATAGATAGAAATTTATGAGAGTAAAAGCACACCAATACAATGGAATAAAGGAATTCCCTAGTATACAATCATCATATCTTCTAATGATAAAACTTCAAGGAACAAGGACCCTGGGTGGACCACTACCCCAATCCAAGGGTTGTTGGAGATAATCAATGATAATAAAATCCATGGATGAATGGGAGAGCATATTAATTCATAACTGTTGCAGTGGATCCCCATAATTAAGTGGTGACTACTACACTAGTTATCTATTAAATAATGGTGAACATACTTTTTTTATTCTGGTTCCATGTATTACTTCATACCATGCAAGTTTTTTAGAACTATTCAATCACTACCACAAAGAAGGGAAGTAGGGATATTAGTGAAAATAGAAAATGGTGAAATTATTACATCATATTTATATAACTCCTCCTCTGTCAAAATTTGTGCAATGAACTTCCCAATGAACCTTATAATACACACTTTAGTGGAATTTGTTACAATCATGGGTATGTATTGTCCTTCTTTATATAGATCTAACATAATTTTCCATGAGAAGAAAATAAGTATACATATCTTGAATCATCCCACAATTTTTTACAAGTTCTTAGTGGATTATTAATCTTATTTATCAGCAATATCCTAATAATGGATATTTTTTACTGGAAAAGTGTATCTAGATCAAATATTTTATTATAACGAAATGATAATCTTTATAGACATTCCCTGTAACACCCCATGGTTTTAAAAATAAATTGAAATGCATGAAAAACTGAATCCATAAATAATAAAAATTGTTTCTAATGATATAATTATAATGTTTCCGTTGAAAATAATTTTTCCAATTCTATGATTTGAATTTCAAAAAACAGACATCTATAGTTGTGATTAGTAAGTTATTTAAAGTCTGATAGAACCAACTTGATTTTTGGTGAATAGTATCATACATTTATTAATAGTAATATGATTAGTAATATGAACTTTAGGGATATTAAATCATATTTTTTTCCTTAATGATATAACATAATGAGATCTTGATTAATTTTTTAAGGGGATATAAAATGAGTCATAGTTTTAAAATTGTTATTTTTTGAATAAAATATGATTTTATTTAAAAATTAAATTAATCATATTTAGAAAATTATTTTCAAAAAATAGATTTCATTTTTGAATTCTAACTTTTAAAAAATGGTTCGGTTGAATTTTGGGGGTATTTCAGAAAAACAATATTTTTTGGTGAATTATGAAATTTGATATTTAAGAAATATGACAAATAAATGAATTTTTGCATCATGATTGAGTCATCGATGTGTTAAATTTCCATTTTTTTGAAATAACATTCGCTTTTTACTGTTTTGGGTTACTTGAATCAATATTATTCATTTTTTTGGTAAAATAATATTAAAATTATTATTAAAATATTGGAAAACCTCTCTTCCACTCCACTATAAATACCACCCACACCCCCTCTTCCTATCACACCTCTAAAGCATTGATAATTGAATAAATTATAAAAAATACCCTTTAAAAGTCTCTTCCTCACATATAATACCTACTAGTCTCTAAAAAGACCAAAACCAACGTCCTTAAGGAGGATCTTAAGGAGAAGAGATCTAGAGGTAAAAATTCCCTTCCATTTTTTGTGTTTTCTTTTCAATTATTTTCATTTCTTATCATCTCTTCACCTACCCTTATCCAAGATGCATTAAAGATCTAGTATTATATATATATTCTATATTTTTATCATCTTTATGGAAAAATTAATCATCATTCTTCCTCTCATCTTTCTTTTATACTAAAAATAAAAACATTGTCTATGATGTGTTGATTTATTGACATAGTGGACAATGTTTCTTCAATTTTCATTACCTCCTTCCAATATGATTTTAAGAAAATTTAAATGTTAGAAAAATATGTTATATAATATTATATGAAATATATTATGTTATATAATTAACATATACATAATATTATTCTATATAATGAAACCAGTTCGTGATAATCAAAGAACGACCAAAATGATCTAAACAGAAATGACTAATGATTTATCTAATGAATGATACTCATAAAATATAAAAAGAATGATTTATTTAATCATTAAATATTATAGAAAAACATTAACTCCATTTCATTCAACATTTTGTGTTTCTCTTCCATTCGATAAGCAAATCCTTTAAGAACTGACCATGGAAATCTTGTGAAGCACGCACCCGTAACAATGGAAGGAACAAAATATTAATAATTAATGGGTCAAATGATGTTTTAAAATGACAATACAAGGTTTTATAAACATGGATATGTTTTTTGAGATACTAATAATAGTTTTTTACCACTATATAGTTGGATTATAAATGTTTTATGTAAGACGAACCTGAGGTAAGGGAATTGTTAACCCAATTTTCATTCAATCGGTTGAACTTATGCTTTATTATTTATATTCTACCAAGATTATTTGTGTAATTAATTTTGTTCATATTATGTGTATTTACATTTTATATATATATTCATTTCATTCTATCAATTCTCACTTTAGTTCTATCATATTTGTAAGGTTATTTTCTTTAAAACCCAATTTTGAAATTCTATTCTACATAATTGAAAAGCAATGTATTTATGAACTTAATCAAGTTTTATGATTATATTCTGGTTCTTGGGAGATATTTATGATAAAATATATTATAACATCTCAGGTAAATAAATAATAATAAATATTTAATATTTATTAATATTTTTTAATTAAATATTAATTTTACATTAAAGGGGTTTCTATCTTCGATAGCATACCTGATACGCAACAACAGGTTTCTTTGGTATCTTACGTTGCACACAAATAATATAATATTATTTTAAATGGTAGTTAACTCATAGTCGTTGTATTGATGGGAATGAACAAAAATAACTAAAAAATGATTATATATGTTTGTTAAATGTATTTACATTTATCCAATAAAAGTTAAAGGCTTAAAATGTGAATCAATCTAATTTTAAGCATAATTTACACTAAAAGGTCGATTTACAAACTTTTAATGGAAAACTATATATAAATATAGTTTTGTTCACTTTAATACATTCTAATAGACCAAATAAAATCCTTCTTTATAATGGGGACATCAAAATTTACTTTGTGTAAATTTTTTTGGATTTTTCCGATAGAGTTCATTTTTTAATGAATAGTGAAAACATTGTATTTTAATTCAAAAGTTCCTTTTAATATTATTTATTTATATGGTTAGATTATCTTTTTAATTAGTTTTAAAGTTTAATTATAATATATTTTTACGATTTAATCTAATTTTGGTAAATGGAATAAATTTCACATTGAAATTGGACATAAACAAGTGTCAATCTTTTGATAGTTATTATTTCTTAAAAACACACTATTTATTTTAACAATGGGAATTAAATTTAAAATTAATTAATGAAACTTTTATGTTTTAAAAATGGAAAAATGAAAATTAGTTTTTAATTCGAAATATCAAATATAGCTTAGGCTAATTTTTTTTATTTTTCTGAAAATATCAGTTTTTGATGAATAGTGAAACCACTTAGTAGTAGTAAAAAAATAGACTTTTTCATTTAAATGAAATTTCACCACTTCTGTGAATTGAATTTTGAAAATCCGAAACACATGGTTATTATTAAGAAGTAAAATGTGGTTCAATAAGATGAAAATAATTTTTGGTGAATAGTAACTTTTGACTAATATTTGTCGCGATTAAAGATAAATAAGGTAAATCAAGGTAAAAGGAATATTACAATAATTTCAAATGACATTAACACTTGTCCTAACCTTATTGGATGAGTAATGGACAAACATGGTCATATTTGGGTCTATTTTGGGACCCCATTGAGACACTTATTAATGATAATGACACTTTAGATAAATTAATTTAAAGTAAAGGGAAAATTGAAATTAACAAAAATCATTTAGTAAATTAATTATTATATGGCGTTATATAAATTATATTTTTTACTATTAATATTAATTGGAAAGATAAAAATATTTCCTACATCATGGTATTCATTTTTATAATTTTCAGACATCGCATTGATTCTATTATTTATGTCAAAATAATGATGTAGTATTTACCTCATTAATAAATGATATAAATAAATAATATTATAATGATTAAAATATTATCCAAAACCTTTAAAATTCTGATTGTATGATTTTATTTAGAATAGGAGTCATCTTATATTGTACTTTAATGATTCTTGGAACTTTAGAAACCGAATATCATTATATAATAATATAATATTTTTACACTTTCTTAAAGAGCCCCACCTCCCCCTTATAAAAGGAGACTATTTCTAACCAATTCCTCACACCTCTCAAGCATTTTGGCTCGTCCAAACTCTAGAAAATAAGCTCCCTAAATCCCTCTCCTCCTCCTAGATTCATTAACTTATGCATAAGGAACTTCAAGAAGTCATTTGGTTCAAACAAATGGAAGTTACCCAAATTAAAGGTAACAGTTTCTCTTAAATTGTTTTCATTTATTTTACTGCTCCAACACCTAAACTCTTTTTATTCCTTTCATTTGTAACAACACCAGTATTCTCAATATACTTTGATGTTGAAATTTGAATTATTCTAACTACACTTACACACACCTCCATCTAATGGATGAAGAACAAAATGTTTCTCTGGATGGAAAACTAATGCCTCATGAAATGATGATTGTTCAAATATCTCCAACCACCTCTCATGGTGGCCATTATGATGGAACTGTATTTATATATGATATATATTATTTTTATTTTTTCTTTATTCTTCTGTAATTTTCATTTATATCATACCATCATGGTTTCCATTATGGTTAAACGTGATAATTTCATTTGAGCAAGTGTGGACTACCGCCCACTCAAAGTGATATGACTCGTTCATACCATATGTGGTATGTATAAAGGATAGACTTAATGATATTATATATGATACAATACTGGAATTATAATAATACTATGTATCATTAAGTTTAAATTCCATTAAATATGAAATAGAAATGGAAGTAGTATTCATGCGTACATACGACTTACCCTCTCCGTGAATGGTGCATTTCATTTCTTAGCTCTAAATGTTATGTACTGTTATAAATACATGTATATACCGGATATATATGATATATATGATATCCAAATCATGAATATTACTCTGGATATAATTAACCTATGACCACATGGACAAATTTAAAATATAAGGTGTTCATTTTTGACTCAAGTACCAAATATCGACAAAACGAACATTATTAACTTAAATGAATTCATAATGTTTATTATATGGTTATAAGTGATTTAAAAGAAATAATAAACTTGTAAAAGGGTTATTAAGCAAGTATAAATTAACAGTAGTTTATTATTCAGGATATTAAATAACGATCAAGTCAAGTCCGACACGAGGTAAGGGACTTCAACTTAATCTCCTTTCATTAAGGCATATTTTATATTAAAACACGACATTCTTTTATATAATGTATAAACACCCTTGACTTTTCAAAGGGAATATTTTTCTACAAATCATTTTACTAAATGAAAGAAAGAAATTTTTCTTTTACCATAATCGGTGACAACGTCCTTTTTCATTGTCGCTAGTATTATTTTATCTTAGTATTCCTCAACAAGCCATAATGTTTTTAAAAGAAAATAAATACCATATACTCTTTTATGTATGTTGGTATTGAAAATGGTTTTGATAATGGATTTTTTATGTCACTATATTTAATTGATATATTGTGATTGAAATGTGGAAATGGTTTCTTTTCTTTATATTTTGTTTATGTCTTATGATTTTATAATTGTACTTGGACATTTGATGGGTGGTTACGTGATAACCCAAATGAAGGGTGGTGCTGCGAATACCAGGACGGGTGGTTACATTATAACCTCCAATGCATTGGGTATGGAATTCGGCCATATGGCTATTCCATGTCGTGATATGTGTGGATGTCGACCGTATGGTTATTCCATTTATATATGTTTATGTCCCAAGTTACCTTTATATGTTATGCGTTATTTATATGGATTTTATTGTAATCTTTTGGTTACAAAAGGGTAAGTAATGATCTTTTATTCTGTGAAGAGTATTTACTACTTCATAAAGGTGAAAATTATTACTTATGTTAATGTATTCATGGTTTACATGTTGTTTTGAAAAACTAAATGTTTTCCTTCTTTGTGTATCCCTTACTAAGCTTTTATGCTCATCCCAACTTTTTGAAATGTTTTCACATGTTATAATGGGCAATAGGGTCAAGGATGGGATCAAAGAAAAGTCATGTTGTCCTAAACATGGAACTAGACATGAATCCTTTTTTCCAGAGTGTTTATTTTATTAAAAAAATGGATAATGGGTAGATGTGTCTACTTTGTAATATTTTGAGATGTAATATTTATGTCCTAATTCTCTAAAACATGAAATCTGAAGAGATCCTCAATGTGAATTATAAACTTAATTCAATATTATGTTTGTTTTAAAGCTGGATCCTTATAGTTGGTATCATATGTCGGTATAGATAACTTTAGGAATTAGGGTATTTTTAAATAAATGTCCATAAATTAATTTATATTAATATTAGAATGATATAGAATTTACAGATTACTATGTTTCTTTGCCTAAGATATTTCTGTCTTCATAATGGTTTTTCATAGAGGAAACATGGCATTTGTGATAGGGAGTCATAAAGAGGGGAAATGACCTTCCAAATAGAATCCTATGATTGTTAGAATAAGAATTGAACAGTTTACTGCAGTTATGGCTCATTTGATTAATGTGATAAATGGTGCTTGTCTTTATTGGTGATATTTTGGTTTATTATAAATGTAAAGAGGATCAAGAAATTCATTTAAGGGTTTTATAGAAATCCTTAAATGAAAATAAATCATTTGGGAAATTCATCATGTGTGAGTTTTGGTTACAACAAATTTCTTTCATTGGTCACATTGTTTCTACGGATGGAATAACTATTGTTCTAGCTAAAACAATAGTTGTTGAAAATGGCCAAGACCCACAAATATAACCAAGATCCGTAGTTTTCTTGGTTTGGGAGGTTATTACTGGAGGTTTATTGAAAACTTTTCACGGTTATATAGTCCAATGACTATGTTAACTCTAAAATGTGTTAAGTTTATTTGGACTAAAGAATGTGATGATTGTTTTCATGAATTGAAAAGGAGATTGGTGAATGCTCCAGTTTTGGCACTGCCATCCAGAAATGGTGAGTTTGTTATCTATAGTGATGCTTTATTGAAAGGACTTGGTTGTGTCCTAATGCAGAATGATCAGGTTACTGATTATGCTTCACATCAGTTGAAACCACATGAGTTAAATTACCCTACACATGATTTGAAATTAGCTACTGTTGTTTTTGCTATAAAAATTTGGAGTCATCATTCATATGGAGTAACATGTGAAATATATACTGACCAAAAATGTTTGAAGTATATATTCACTCAAAAATAATTGAACATGAGACAGAGGTGATGGTTGGAATAAATCAAGGATTGTGATTGCACAATCTATTACCATGTAGGAAAAGAAAATAAAGTGATTGATGCTTTGAGTCGAAAAAGTAATGCTTCATTAACCATGCTACGTTTGTAACAAGATCCTTTAGTTGTTGATTTGATAAACTTCGACATAGAAGTTGTTGGTGCAGAAACTTCTTCTGTTTTGTATCAGGTTCCAGTGAGATCATCTCTATCAGACAGAAGAAAGCAAGCACAGAAAGAAGACTGTGAGTTACAAAAAATTGTAGAGTGGGTTCAGAAGGTTATGTTTCCTGATTTTAACATTGATAATGATTGTGTTTGGAGGGTTGGAAAGAGATTATGTGCACCTTTAGATTAAAAGATTAAGAATGAGTTGTTATGTGAAGCTCACAGTTCCCCGTTTTCAGTTCATCCTGGTAGTACTAAGATGTACAGAGATAATCAGGAGTATTACTGGTGGGATGGAATGAAAAGAGATATTGCAGATTTTACTGAAATGTGTTTGACTAGTGAGCAAGTTAAAGCAGAACGACAATTACTAAAAAGGATGATTCTGCCTTTACCAGTGCCAGAGTGGAAATGAGAAAATATATCCGTGGACATCATTGTGGGATTACCGAAGACATCTCGAGGTAATAATGAAATCTGGATTGTTGTTGATCGATTGACTAAATCTGCTCATTTCCTTCCAATTCGATATACTTTGTCTCTAGGTCTACTTTCTCGGTAGTATGTTAATGAGATATTCAAGTTTAATGTAGTTCCCCACTCCATTGTATCTGATCATGATCCCTAGTTTACCTCTATCATTTGGAATGGCCATCCGAAGTCGTTGGATACAGAATTAAATTTTAGTTCATCTTTTCATCCTCAATCATATGGGCAGTCAGAATGAACAATTAAGACATTGGATGATATGTTACGTGATTTTTTGATGGATTACCATGGATGTTGGGACCAATATATTTCACTGGATGAATTTTCATATAATAAAAGTTTTCATTCTAGTATACAGATGGCTCCATTTGAAGAATTATACGAAAAGCGTTGTTGAACTCCAGCTTTTTGGGGTGAAGTAGGTGAAAGGAAGCTGATGGGACTAGAATTGGAAAAATATATGGCTGACAAAGTTCAGTTGATTCAGAAGAAAATGAGAAAAGCTCAGAGTAGATAGAAAAGTTATACAGATAACCGAAGGAAGGATCATTCTTAACAGGTAGGCGATCATGTCTTTCTCAATGTTTCTCCATGGAAAAGTGTGATGTGTTTTGGTAAGAAGGGAAAGTTGAGTCAGAGGTTCATTGGACCTTATAAAATTCTAGATAAAGTTTAATTAGTTGTGTACAGAGTGGATTTACCTCCAATTTTATCCTAGGTACACAATGTTGTTCATGTTTCAATGTTGAGAAAGTATATGCCAGATCCATCTCATGTTTTGAGCCCAGATGTAGTTCAGTTGGAAGAGAATATCTCTTGTGAAGAACAACCAGTCCAGATTCTTGACCGTAGAGAGAATGTATTGCGAAATAAGGTAATTCACCACGTAAATGTTTTTTGAAAATACCATATGGTTGAAGAGGCAACGTGGGAATCTAAAAATGCTATGAGGTATAAACACCCCCACTTATTTTGATAAGTGAATAAAATTGCAAGGAAAAAATTCCCAAAAGGGGGGAAGGATGTACCATCCTCGATAAATAAAGAATAACACATATTTATTATTTATTAATATTTGTGAATTAAATATTAATTTTTCATTAAATGTGTTTCTATGTTTGATAGCGTACCTGATACGCAACAACCAGTTTGTTTGGAATCTTATGTTGCACAGTAATAATATAATATTACTTTAAATAGTAGTTATCTCATATCCATTGTATTGGCGAGAATGAACAAAACTAATGACAATATCATTATACATTTTTGTAAAATGTATTTAAATTTATCCAATAAAATTTAAAGTCATAAAATGTGAATGAATCTAATTTTGTGCATAATTTACATTAAAATGTCGATTTACTGCCTTTTAATAGAGAAACCTCATTAAATATAGTTTTTTTCAATTTAATACATTCTAATTTACCAAATAATATCCTTCTTTATAATGGGGACATCAAAATTTACTTTGTGTAAATTTTTGGGGTTTTTCTGATAGAGAACATTTTTTAATGAATAGTGAAAACAGTGTATTTTAATTTAAAAGTGCCTTTTAATATATTTTATTTATATGGATATATTATATTTTTAATTGTATTTAAAGTTTAATGAGAATATATTTTTACCATTTAATCCAATTTATATCATTTTAATTAATTTCACATTGAAATTGGACATAAAAAAGTGTCTATCTTTTGATAGTAATTGTTTCTAAAAAAATGCTATTTGTTTTAATAAAAAAATAATAATTTTAAAATTAAGTAACGACACTTTTATGTTTTTATTTTGGAAAAATAAACATAATTTTTGAATTTGGAATATCAAATATATCTTAGGCTTAATTTGTGGTATTTTTCTGAAAAACATCAATTTTTGATGAATAGTGAAACCACTTAGTAGTTGTTAAAAAAAATAGACTTTTTCATTTAAATAAAATTTTACCACTTCTGCAAATTGAATTTAAAAATCCAACATACATGTATTTTATGAGGAAGTACAAGGTGGTTCAATAAGATGAAAAGAATTTTCGGTGAATAGTAAATTTTGACTTTTATTTACCGCGGTTAAAGATAAATAAGGTAATTCAAGGTAAAAAGAATATCATAATAATTTCAAATTACATTAAAACTTGTAATGACCTTATTTTATGAGTAATGAACGACCATTGTCATATTTGGGTCTATTTTGGGACCCCATTAAGCCACTTTTGAATTATAATGACACTTTAGATAAATTAATTTAAAGTAAAGGCAAAATTGACAAAAACAAAAATATTTTAGTAAATTAATTTTTATATAGTGTTATAAACATTATATTTTCATCTATAAATATTAATTGGAAATATTATAAAATTTCCAACATCATGGTTTTATTTGTATAATTTTTAGTAATATAATAATTAAATTACTTATGAAACAATAATGATGTAGTATTTACCTCATTAATAAATGATTTATATAAATAATATTATATTGATTAAAATATATCCAAAACATTTCCAATTATGATTGGATGATTTTATTTAGAATATGAGTCATCTTATCTTCTACTTTAATGTTTCTTGGACCTTTAGAAACCGGATATCCTTATATAATAAAATAATATTTTCACAGTTTCCTAAAGATCCCCTCCTCCCCCTTATAAAAGAAGACCATTTCTATCCAATTACTCACACCTATAAAGCCTTTTGGATCATCCAGCCTTTTCCCAATTAATCTCCCTACATCCCGCTCCTCCTCCTAGAAGCCTTTCATTAGGCAAAATGAACTTTAAGAAGTCCTTCGGTTCAAACCAAAGGTAGTTACCCAAATTAAAGGTATCTGTTTCTCTTAAATTGATTTCTTTAATTTTAATTCTCCAACCCCTAAACTCTTTTTATTACCTTATTTTGTAACAACACCAGTATCCTAAATATACTAGGATGTTTTTATGAGAATTATTCAAACTACACTTATGCACACATCCATCTAATGGATTAAGAACACAATTTTTATGTGGAAGGAAAACTAATGCCTCACGAAACGATGATTATTCAAATATCTCCAACCGCCTCTCATGGTGGAATTATGATGGAACTGTATTTATATATGATAAATATTAATTTTATGTTTTTTTTATTCTCCTTTAATTTACTTTTATATCATACCATTATGGTTTCCATTATGGGTAATCACGATAATTTCATTTGAGGAAGTGCGGACTACCACCCCCTCAATTTGATATGACTCGTTCATAACATATTTGGTATGTATAAAGGATAGATTTAATGATATTATATATAATAAAATACTATAATTACAATACAACTATGTATCATTATGTTTTAAGTCCATTAAATATGAAATAGAAATGGAATTAGCGTTCATGCATACGTACGACTTATCGTCTCAATGAATGGTAAATTTCATTTCTTACCTCTAAATGTTGTGTACTATTATAAATACATGTATATGCTGGATATATATGATATACATGATATCCAAATCATGAATATCATTCTGGATATGATGAACCTTTGACCACATGGACAACTTGAAAATATAAGGTTTTCATTTTTGACCCATGTACCAAATATTGACAAAATGAACATTATTAACTTAAATGATTACATAATGTTTATAACATAGTAATAAGTGATATAAAAGGAATAATAAAATTGAAAAAGGGTTCTTAGACAAGTAAAAATTAACTTTAGTTTATTATTTAGTAGATTAAAGAATGATCGAGTCAAGTCAGACATGAGGTAAGGGACTTCGTCTTAATCTCCTTTCATTGAGGCATATTTTGTTTTAATACACGAATTTCTTTTATATGATGTATAAACACCATTGACATTTCAAAGGGAATATTTTTCTATGAAGCATTTTACTAAATGAAAAAAATAAATTCTTCTTTTAGCATATGCGGTGACATCGACCTTTTCCGCTGCGGCGAGTATTATTTGATCTTTGGCTTCCTCAAGAATCCGTAATGTTTTTAAAAGAAAATAAATACCATATAATATTTTATGTATTTTGGAATTCAAAATGGTTTTTATAATGGATTTTTTATGTCAATATATTTAAGTCATATATTGTGATTGAAATGTGGAAATTTTTTCATTCCTTTATATTTGTTTTATGACTTATGATTTTATAATGGTACTTGGACATTTGATGGGTGGTTATGTGATAAACCAAATGACAGGTGGTGTTGTGAATAGTAGGAAAGGGGGTTACATTATAACCTCTAATTCATTGGGTATGGAAGTCGACCGTATGGCTATTCCATTTAGTGATATGTGTGGAAGTCGACCGTATTGTTATTCCATTTATGTATGTTTACGTCACAAGTTACCTTTATATGTTATGTGTTCTTTATATGGGTTTTATGGTAATCTTTTGGATACAAAAGGGTAATTAATGATCTTTTATTCAGTGAATAGTATTTACTAATTCATAAAGTTGAAAAGTATTACTTATGTTAATGTATTCATGGTTTACTTGTTGTTTTGAAAAACTAACAGTTTTCCTTCTTTGTGTATCCATATCTGAGATTTTTATGCTCATCCCACGTTTTTCAAGTATTTTTAGAGGACATAATGTGGAATAGGGTCAAGGATGGGATCATGGAAATTTCATGCTATTTTAAACATGGAAATAGACATGACTCCTTTTTTCAAGATTTTTTAATTTATGAAAAAATGGATACTGGGTAGAAGTGTCTACTTTGTAATCTTTTGAGATGTAATAGTTATGTCCTAATTCTCCAAAACTCTAAACCTGAAAAGATCCTCAATGTGAATTATTAACTTAATTCAATAATATTTATATTTTAAGGCTGGGTCCTTATGCATATGGCCTATATATCATTCCAATTCCTTGGGTATGTGTAAGTTGTAGGTTGGTCGTATGGTTACTCCATGTATAACTATGATGGTTACACTATAAGGTAGTTGTGAGGCTTACATTGTAAGGTAGAAATGAGGGTTACAAATCATAAGGTAGCCATGAGGGTTGAAATATATGTAATTAATTCCCCAATATACACGTATGGTTTAATATACTTTCATTAATGTTTTATAGAAATATCTTGTTTCACAATGTAAGTATATATTGGTGAATGTTATGTCTTTGTGAAAAATATTTCAAATGTTTATAAGTATTCATGTGATGAGGGTTTATTTCCTTCTTTTTATATCCATTACTGATGTTTTTATGACCGTACAATGTTTTTAATTATTTTTCATAGGTTATAAGGATGTTTAAGATAAATAATTAAGTCAAGTTAAATGTTATGAATATTTGTCAAAGAAATCAAGTTATTGATTTTGTGTTAATTTTTATATGTTTTGGAAGAAATGGATGCATTTTTAATGGTACCCACTTTGTATGACTGTGGGTTTATATGTATGAATTATGTCCTAACATTCTAGAACTCTAATCTGTAATGATATTTGGGAATGTAATAAGTTTATTTTGTATGAAATATCCATATTATGCAATGTTTATGGTTGGGTCCTTATAATTGGTATCAGAACACAGTTTAGATAACACTACGAGTTAGTATGATGTCAATAGAATAACATAAATGATGTGTACCTTCTTTTTATATTGAATAATATTTAATGATTTCCATGTTTTTTCATCTATGATATGCCTATTCAAAATGTCTTTTCTCATACGAAATCCCGAAGATGAAGTTGGAAGGAAGTTAGAGAATGATATCATCCTGAATCTATAACCTAGAATGGGGGGAATTGGAATTGATAAGTTTGTGATAGTAATGGATTATATGATGCAATCAATAAATGTTATTGGAAACTATACAAGATAACAACTAGAGCTACCACAATGGAACATGACAATAGTTGAAAATTTTAGGAGGCAACATCCTCCTTTATTCAGGGGATCATCTAACCTAGTAGCGGCTGAAGGATAGATTCATTCCCTTGAAAATATTTTCAATGTTATTGGATGTTTAGATAATAGAAATTGTAGTCCTTCTATTTATCATTTTGATGGTGAATCTGATCAATGGTGGTCAATGGTCAAGTATATTAAGGATAGAGAGGATATTGAAGCCCTGTCGTGGGATGAATTTAAAAGTGTTTTCCTTGAAAAATATTTTCCTAATGTGGTTCTACATAGGATGGAGAAGAAATTCCATAAAATTGAGGGAAAATGAGGAAGCTTAAGTGGATGTGTATGAAGTAGACTTCGCCCGACTAGCAAGATATGCTCCAAATAATATTCGGGATAGTGATAAAAAATCAATCACTTTTACTATGGATTGAAGACAATATATCAATGGGAATTTTCCTCCCGAGATTTCAAAACTTATAAGAAACTTGTACGATGTGATGAGAGGGTAGAAATGGTGTTCTCTAATGATCACATGTACTTTGAGAATGAAGAGAAGAAGAGTTCTAGATAGAAAGTGATGGGTAAGAATAAACCAAAGAAATCTGATGGTAAGAATGTTCAGTTTCCGTTTTTTGAATAGTGTGGTAAAAAGAACCTTGGGGAATGCCTTACAAAAACCTAGAAGTGTTTTTAATGCGGTAATTTTGGAAATATGGACCATTATTGTAATGAAAATTATCCTAATATTAATCATGATAATAAAATTTTAAAGTGTTTCAAAAGTGGTGAGATGGGTGATTATGGAAATGTCTACCCAAAAAAAACATCCATGTGTTGTAAAGAATCCAAACTATAAGAAGAACGGTTTAGTGAGATCCCTTGTGTCTACGTTAAAAGATTTCAGGCCATCCAATGAAGTGTTTTCAGGTAATTTGTTTGTTTAATTAAATTTTTATAAAGTATTGTTTGAAACAAGGTTTACACATTTCTTTATTTCTGAGAAATTTTCTTGTAAATTGGAAATATCAACTCAACAAATGACACCAAAACATATTGTTAAACAACAGGGGGAAATATTATAGAAAAAGGCATTATAAGAATCGTCATATTTTTATATGTGGATTGAAATTACCTTCAAACATTTTTGTTTTTACCTATATAGATTTTGATGTCATTTTTTGTATGGATTGGATTTTTTTTATCATGATATGATTTATTGTGGAGCTAAAAAAGTTGTTTATTAGATAGAGTTTCAGTTTTTATACAAGAATGAACCCATAATAATGATAACATACTACAATGATGAGAAAATATTAATATATGGAAATGAAAATTATCTTGATCATACTATTAAAAATAAGGGAAGTGGTCATATTAATGATGTGACAGTGGTAAATTATTACCTTGATGTTTTCCTAATGAGTTACCTATTGTTATACTAGATTAGGATGTTGAATTCAAAATTGACTTAGTTCTGGATGCTAATACAATTTCAAGTACTCCTTATCAAATAAATCAAATAGAACATCTTGAGTTGAAAATCACTTGATGGTATTATTAGATAAAGGATTAATCTAATCCAGCACATCCCATGGGGTTCTCCGGTCTTGTTTATTAAAAATAATGATGGTTCAATTATTATAGTTTTTGATTATAGAGCCTTGAATAACATCATTGATAAAAACATTCATTCTTTTCCATACATCGATGACTTATTTGGTCAGCTCTAGGGAGCTCAGTATTTTTCAAATATTGATTTGAGATTTGGGTATTATGAGCAGATGTTAATGGAGAATGGCATTCAAAATACTACTTTTTGTACTAGATATGGTTATTATGTATTTTTTTTATTCTATTTGGGTTAACTAATGCTCTTAATTTATTCATGGATCTTATGAATATAATATTTCATGAGTTCTTTGATAATTTTTTGGTTATGTTTATTGAATACATTATAATATATTCTATAAGTAAAGAGGATCATGGAAAACATCTAAGTGTTGTTTTGAAATCATTAATAGAGAATAAAATATATGAAAAATTCTCATTGTGTGAATTTGGATTGAAACAAATTTCATTCCTTGGACACATTTTTTCTAAAAATAACATACCTATTGATCATACTAAAATGAATGTTTTTTTTAGATTGGACAGGAACTGAATATATAAATGATATTTGTAGTTTTCATGGTTTGACAGGCTATTATTAGAGGTTTGTTGAAAAAAATGAATGGTTGTCTAGTCCACTGATAATGTTAACTAGATATGGAGTTAAATTCATCTAGAAAAAATAATGTGATGATGGTTTTCAGGAACTGAAAGGAATATTTCAGAATTCTCTAGTTATGACCCTACATTAAATAAATGGAGATTTTTTCATTTATAGTGATGCTTCATAAATGATACTTGGTTGTGTTCGGATGTAGAATGATCGCGTAATTTCTTATACTTTTAAAACAACTAAAACATCATGAGTTAAGTTATCCCACAAATTATTTTGAATTAGTAGCTATGGTTTTTGCTTCCAAAATTTGGAGACATCATTTAGATAGAGCCAAATGTTAAATATATACTGAGCATAAAAGTATGATATATATATATATTCACTCATTAAGAATTAAATATGGGGATGATAAAATGGATTTAACTGATAATGTATTATGATTTCATAATTAATACCATCCTGGAAAAGTAAAAAAATTGACAGATGCCCTGAGTCAAAAACATGTTGCATCATTAAATAAGTTAAGTCTGAAAAAAAGACCCTTTTATTAATGATTTAATGAAGTTTGGCTTCGATGTTTTTGGTGAACGAAATTCCTCAGTTTTATTTCAGGTTTCAATGTAGTGATCTTTTTATGATAGAATTAAGCATGCATAGAAGGATGACGAAGAGATATTGAAAAAGGTAGAGTTGTTTAAAATGGTTATGTTTCTAGAATTTGACATTGACAAAGATTGTTTTTTTGAGATTCGGAAAAATATTGTGTGTTCCTTGTGATTCTTAGCTGAAGAAAGAGTTATTATGAATATATCATAGTTATTTATTTCCATTTTATCATGTAAGCACAAATATGTATAGAAAAATTTTGATGTATTACTTGGTGGATGGAATGAAAATAGAAATTATAGATTTTACCATGAAATACATGACATGTTAATTGATTAAAGCATAGAGGAAGTTATCAAAGGGGATGATTCATCCTTTACCAGCGCTATAGTATAAATTAAAAAATATATCATTGGACTTCATTGTGGGACTACAAATGACTTCTATACGTAACAATGAAATCTGCGTTATTGTTGATTGAATGATTAAATCTTCTTATTTACATCTTATTCAACATACTATGTATTTGGATCATCTTTCTCGACTGTACCTCAAAGAGATTGTCATGATACTAGGATTTCCCTATTCCATTGTATCTTACTGTGATCATGGGTTCATTTATAACTTTTGGAAAGGCCTTGAGTAGTCATTGAGAAAAAAATTGCATTTCAACATAGAATTTCATCCTAAATTAGATGGGTTAGTCAGAATGGGATATTCATCCATTGGAGCAAATTCTATGAGATTTTTCAATAGATTACCAAGGAAATTATGATATACATATTTTTTTAGTTATGTTTAATGATAATAATAGTTTTCATTTTACTATTCAAATGGAACCTTTTGAAGAATTATATGGGAAGCAGTTTCAACTCCATTATTTTGGGATAAATTCAGGAAACAAAAGTTAATGCGACCAAAATTTGTAGTGGATGTGGATGAGAAAGTGATTATGATCCAAAAAAACATGAGGAAAACTCATATATGGATAAAATATTATATAGATAACAAGAGGAAAGAATTTTCATTTGATGTAGGTGATCATGTTTTTCTTAGAATCTCCCCATGGAAAGGTGTGATTAATTTTGGTAGGAAAGGTAATCTGGGTCCATGGTTCAATGAACTTTATGAAATCCTGCAGAAAGTTGGACCAGTCTCCTACTGACTGTATTTTTCTCTGAGTTTATCTTTGGTACACAATGTTTGTCATGTTTCAATATTGAGAATGTCTATCTCAGATTCATCTCATATTTTGATCCCATAAGCAGTTCAACTAGAAGAGAACCTTTCTTATGAAGAGAAACCTATTAATATTCTTGATCGATGAGAATAAGTATTTTGGAATGAGGTAATCAACCAGGTAATGGTTTTTTGGAGAAAACACATGATTTAAGAAGAAAAAAGTGAATCTGAAAATGCTATGTGGGAAAGGTACCCTCACTTGTTTATAAGTAAATTGAATTGTAAGGATACTTTTTCTAGAAGTTGGGGAGAAATTAACACCCCAAGGTTTTAAAAATTAATTGAAAAGCATGAAACACTAAATCATTACATAATGAATCTTTATTTTAAGTGAATATTTACAAACTATCCATTAAACACATTTTTCCACTCCTATGATTTTAATTTTAATAAACAACCCCTTACCATTGTGATGAGTATGTTATTTGGAGTGCAATAGAACCAACATGATTTTTTGGGAATAGTAGAATACCATTATGAATAATAATATGAATATTAATATGACCCTTATGAATAGTAATAAGTATTAACCTTTTCATACGGTTATAAGATAATGATATCTTGATTAATTTTTCTGGGTGATATAGAATGAGTTATAGTTTTAACAATATTATTTATCAAATAAATTATGATTTTATTTAAAAAATAAATTAATCTTATTTATATATTTATTTTAAAAAAATAGAGTACATTTTTTAATTCTACATGTCCAGAAATGGATAGAATGAATTTTTGGGATTTTTCTAAAATACTTGATTTTTTTGTGAATAGAGAAATTCCATATTTATAAAATATGATAAATAAATGAATTTATATATCATGAATGAGTCATGTATTATGTAAATAGACCTTAGATTGAACTCACATAAAATTATTAATATTTTGGGTCACATTAATTAAGAATATTCAAGTTCATTTGCGAAAAAATTAAACTAATGATAAAAATAATGGAAAACCCCTCCTATCCTCCATTATAAATATCACCCTCACCCCCCTCTTCTTATCACACCTATCGAGATTTGAAAATTGTATAAATTATAAAAATACCCTTACCAAGGATCATAACCACTTCCAGGACCTTCTGGTATCACTAAAAGGACAAAACTAAAGGCCTTAAGTAGGATCTCAAGGAGAAGAGATCACAAGGAAAAAATCCACTTTCATTTTTTTAGGTTTTCTTTTCAATTATTTTTTTTATATACTCTCTTAACCTACCCTTATAAATGAAGAATAAATGATCTAGTATTATATATATTCTTTATTTTTATCATTTTTGTGAAAAATTTCATTATCATTATTCTTCTCCTCTTCCTCTTATAAAAAAAATAATAACATCGTCCACAGTGTGGCAGTTTATCAACATCATGGAGAAGATGTCTTAAATCTCATTTACTTCCTTCAACACTGATTGTATATCCATTTTAATGGATAATTCTTATGGAAAATTTTATTATATGAACTCTTTTATATTATATAACAAACATATATAAATATATTATATTATGTTATATAATGATACTAGTTCGTGATTATCAAAGAACTGCTAAAATGATCTAAATGGATGTCACTACTAATTTTCCTAATGATTCATCCACATAAAATATAACCAAAATTAATTATGGAATCCTTATATATTATGGAGACATATTAACACCATTTCATTCCACATTTGTAGTTTCTATTCCATTGTAAAAGAAAATCATTTACATACTGACCATGGAAATCATGTGAAGCACACACCCGATACAACGAAAAGAAAAAAATATTAATAATTAATTGGTGAAATAATGTTATAAAATGATCATATAAGGTGTTATAAAAATTAATATGTTTATTTAAGATATTAATATAAATTTAATATCAATTATAAATGATTTTTATACACATTTCCTATAAGAAGAACCCAAGGTAAAGGAATTCATAACCCAACTTCAATTCTTTGGGTTAACCTTCTACTTCATTAATTCTGTGCTACCAAGATTATTTGTGTAATTAATTTCATTAGTATTATGTTTTATTATGTGCATTTATAGTTTATATACATATAAATTTCATTATATCAATTCTCACTTTAGTTATATTATATCTCCAAGGGACATTTCGTTAAAAATTCTCATTTAAAATTCTATTTTACAAAATTCAAAATCAGGGATTTTAGCCAATTATTCATGTTTTATGATTACGTTATAGTTCATGGTCATTTATTATGATGAAGTGTGGTACCAGTATATCTTTTAAATTCATTGGGTATGTGTATGTTGGAGGTCGGCCGTATGGTTACTCCAAGTGTAACTATGGAGATTACACCATAAGGTAGCAGTAAGTGTTACATTGTAGGATATCTGTGAGGGTTACACATCATAAGGTATCCATAATGGTTATAATTTAAGTAAGTAATGACCCAATATACCCTTATGTTTTAATATATGTTCTTTATTTTTTTATGAAAATCTAATGTTTAAAAAAGTAAATATATATGTGTGGGGAGTATGTCTTTGTGAAAATGATTTCATATGTTTATAAGTATTCATTGACTAATGGTTTCATTCATTATTCTTATATCCCTTACTAAGGTTTTTATGCTCATCCCATGTTATTAAAATCTTTTCACATATTACATGTATGTATAAGAGAAAGAAGGAAGTCAGGTTAACTGTTATGATGATTTTTTAAAGAAATCATGTTTTTGTTTTGTGTTAAGAAATAATTTTTTTGGGAGAAATGGATACAATTTTAATGGTACCTGTTTTTTATGAATTTGGGCTGATATGTATGAGTTATGTCTTAAAATTATAAAAATCTAAACCAAAAATATATTTGGGAATGTAATAAGTTTATTCTAGTTAAACTAACTAGATTACGAAATGTTTAACACTGTGTCCCTATATGCCCATTGTGAGGGATTATGCCAATTTGTTTTTCAAAGTATTATATAGTATTACTCCTAGCTGAGAGGTATAACTTTAAATAGATATTATACCTAGGTAATATCTATTATCCAATAATCTATATATAATTTCAATTTTGGAAGATGAGGAGATTCAGAAACAACTACACGAAAATATAGATAAAGGGTTTATACCCCAATGTGCTTCACATTGTAGTGAACCCATCCTCTTCATCAAGAAGAAGGATTGTTCAATGTAGATTTTATTTTATTATTTCATTCTCAAAAAGATCATGATAAATAACAATTATTATATACCATTTATTTATGACTATTTTTATTAGCTATATGGATCCCAATACTTCTCTAAGGTGGATATTCAGTTGGGGTATTATCAAGTAATGGTGAAGAATGAAGTTATCCACAAGACTAATTTCGGTAAAAGGTAAAAACACAATACATTCATAGTAATGTCATTCAAGAATCACTAAAGATTCATAATTTTTCATATACTTGATGAATATATTCTTTGAAGGTTCCTTCAATAAATTTGTGGCAGCCTTTATTATTGATATTCTAATATACTCCAAAATAAGGGGGGGGGGCTTTAAGACTATATGAGTACTGTGTTGAAGAAGAAGACAATTTATGAAAAGTTTATTAAAAGTGTGTTCTATTGGAATTAAGTCTTATTCATGAGGAATTGTGTCACATGTATTGGTATATCTGTGAACCATTCAAATAAAGAAGAAATTGAAGGATGGATGAGGTGAACATCTATGACAGAAATTTGTAGATTTCATGGATTATATGGGTACTATAAGTGATTTGTGACTTGTTTCTATCAATTTTCAAACCCTCTAACTAAAATGAATAAAAAAAGAGTCACATTTTTTTGTAATAATGATTGTGAAGGGGGATTCAAGTAGTTGAATAATAGTCTTATAATTGCACCTATAATTATGCTACCCAAAAGTGGGGAACCTTTCATGGTATAAAGTGATGATTCAAAGAAGGAATTGGGTGATATTTAATGAAAAATTATAGATTGATAGAATATGCTGCAAGGAAATTAAATCTTTTTCAATATAACTGAAAAATGCATGAGCTGGAGTTGGATACAGTGATCATTGAACTGAAAATATTTTTCCATTATCTCTTTCTGGAGATGTGTGAAATATATATAGATCATAAGAACCTCAATTATATATTCACATAGAATGAGATGAATACGATTCAATGTATATGGTTAGTGCCGATTAAGGTCTATTATTTCTCCATCCACTACCATACTATGAAAAAAATAAATTAGTGGTTTCTCTTCAAAGAATGGATACAAAAATTCAATCACTGATGGGAATTGAAAAGGATCAAATCACCTTATACTTTTAAAAGATATAAATGACACTAATAAATGATGGGGAATCATTAATCATTTCAAAAATTATTTCTCAACCATCCATTATAGATAAGATAAAGAATTTTTAATGAGACTGTTTGGTAATTAAGAAGAAGGTAGAATCTATAAGAAAAGGAAAATCCATAGATTTAAAAATTAATAAATAAGGAGTATCAATATTTGGTTGAAGAATATGTGTACCCTCAAATCCTATGTTAAGGAAGGATTTGTTTAATGGTGCACATAACTCGACCTTCCCCATCCATATAGGGAGAAAAAATATGTATCAAGACCTCCGAGAGCACTATAGGTGGGACAATATGAAGAATGATATGACGTAATATACATCAAGATTTCTTATATTTCATAAATTAATGGTTAAGTTGAAAAAATACAAGAGGATGAATCCTACATCACCCATACCAATAGGGAAATGGGAAAACATAAACAATTCCTTTATCACTGGTATTATGAAGGGATCAAGAGGAAATAATTCTATATGGGTTATGGTGGACCATATTATAATTTTTTCTTAATTAATTATAATTTAATACGACTTCTCAGTCGATCAACTTTCTAGGATATACATTATAGAAGTGTTGAGTCAACATGGAACACCACTGATGATTATATTTGATTGATATACAAGATTTACCTCCATGTTTTGGATGAGTATCCATAAATATATAAATACTGAGTTGAACTTTAGTACAACTTATCACCCTCAAAATGAGAGCCAATCTAAGTGGACTATCCGAACACTCATGTATATGTGGATATCATGCTCAATTGACATGAAAAGAGGATGAGATAAATGTCTTCCTCTAGCCAAGTTCTCATATAATAATAGTTTCCATTCTATAATCAAAATGTATCCCTATATATACCTTTATAGGAAAGTGTTTAGAAAACCTAAATGTGGGAATGAAGTTTCAAAACATAAGAATCTAGGTCCTAAATGGTCGAGGAAATGGTGGAAATAGTCAATACCATTAAACAAAATATAAGGGATGATCATATTTGATATAAGAGCTATTACAAAAATCATTGATAAGGCCTAGAGTTTGAGGTTAGAGATAAGGTTTGCATCTATATATATCTATGTAATAAATTCATTATTTTTTGGAATAAGGGAAATCTTAGTCCAATATACATCTATACCTTTGAGATCCTTGAACGTATCGGAGTGGTGGCATATTCACTAGTAGTCCAACCTAACTAATAACTGATGTATGATGTGTTCATGTATTAATATTAAGTAAGTACATAATAGATCCCTTACATGTTCTGAATCCATACGTTATACCATTGGATAATTCCCTTTCTTTTGAATAGAAGAAGGAAACTATCTCAAATTTTAGAGAAAAAGTTATACGGAATAAGGCAATGCACCTGGTTAAAGTGCTAGGGAGAAACCAAAATATCGAAGAATAAATGTGGGATCTAGGGGATGTGATGAAAAAAAATTACCCTCATCTATTATAGTTTGTTAGAATAATATTTTTAGGGTAAATTTTATAAATGGGTGATATTGTAATGATCCAGAATTATATAAATAATATCCTCTTTATGATTTAATTAAATGTCTCAATATTTATTATGGGTATATATAATATAAGAAATTATTTTGTTTTATTATATCCAATAAGATTTAAAATACAATTAGGAATCATAACAATTGATAATATAGCCATTGAATAGTGATCATATTATTTGTATAAATATGCAGTTTTGAAAAATCGAATTGACATAGACAAAGGAAGTGAGGACCTAAAACAGAAGAATCACACCCTATGAAGCCCATTTATCAGAGCTTCAAAGGGAGATAGTGTCACTATGATTTCACTTGCCTAATCCCAATACTAGATCCAACAACTAAAGTATGGGAGAAGTTTATGCTCATTGAGATCAATGCATAAACCATGTATACTAAGCCACCCCAAGAAAATCATATTATCATGCACCATACCCTTTGCAATATTTCTCAAGTAGAAAGGGGTTGTGTATCAAGACCCTCATAATATGTATATGTATATTTAATAGAATAATGAATATATTTTCTTCTTATTTATTACTTTATAAATGATCATGATATTATAAAACACAAATTGATGTTTTGGGTAATAATGAATTTCAATTAACGCATTTATTTTGATGAATTAATGAAAACATTAAATAAATTATACATTAGTAAAATATTATTTTTAAATTATTATTATTGAATTTAACTGATAATATATATTTTAACGAGGTCAAATGAAATTTCTATAATCGTTCAAAAACATTTACTATAAAAAAACAGCATTACTCAATAAATATTTATTCAATTTCAAAATTTAAAATGTATATATTTAGAAAATTATTTTTATAAAATAAATATTTTTTAATCATCATGGAAATATTATAAAATTTTAATTTCTTCATAATTTTCTATGACACTCGAATTTTAGGGTTGAAATTAAATACGGTATAAATATACTCTGTGTATTATTAAATCATAATGACCCAAAAGTGATGTAATAAATTTTATAAAATATATACAATACCAAATATATGATCCCACTTTAACATAATTTGTTTTTACAGTAATTTGAATAATTTTATAAATCCATTAAGAATCCTTCACAACTTATAATATTGTTTAATATTTTAAACTAATTTCTTTAAGAACACAAATCACTTCCACATCACCAATAATAATATTTTAATGTGGTCATCCCATTCTTATCTAAAATAATTAAAACCACTCATCTATGGTAGAAACTATGGTAAAACCCCATGGAAGGTTTGTGTACTTGATTACACAATTATATAGAGTCCAAAACATATGTTTGAGAAATAATAAAGAACTTTACCCTATTTTCCTATATAAACCCACCAAATATCCCATTACTCTTCACTAATTACCCATGAATAATGTCCTTACTCTTCCCTTCAAACTCTAGAGTCCTCATATGGTTCTCCCAATATTTGGGTATCACCCCCAAAAGGTAAGAGATCCTCTCCTCCTCTTTATTCAAGTATATTTCTTATCTTATGGATTTTATCTAAAAATCATAATTTTTTTATATGTTCTTACATATCCCAGTTTTTGAATTTATGATTTTTAAATAATTAATGACCCCTTTTAATCTCATTAATCCATCCCATGAACATTTATGTTCCCATTTATATTTTCAAACATTCGCTAGGATTTTCCATGCCAAACAATTGTGTATTTGATATCCATTCCCATTTCTCATCAAGGGTGTTCACCTTTATAAACTTATAATTCTTTTATCTGGGAAATACATGTATTTAATACACACTCCATTATCATGGGATTACATTTTATTAAATATTTTCTCTATGTATATGATCTCTGTGGCGCACTTATTCATGTTCAGGACATGATTATGATGGGTGAGCCCAAATTTCACCCAAATACATTGGGTAATGTTTGGGATCATGTGAATACATATATGGTGCATGTGTGGTTATCCATAGAACATTATGTTATTTTATGGAAGTTAACCATTAATTATGATTATCATGTCATGTTTTTAGTTATTTGAATATTCCCATGTTGTCTTTATGTTTTCATGCTATATCATGCATTTTTGTTCAAGATTATGATTATCACCATTTTTATGCCCTATTTAACTAATTATTTTATAACATGTAATAATTTATTCAATTTATTCAATGTTTATTACCTCATTGGGTTTTATAGCGCACCCCTTTCTTATGTATGTCCCCAAGATATCCTATGCATTTTTAAGTATGATTAAATATTATGATAATGTAAAGGATGATTTAAAAAATGTTTATGTACCCCATATTTTATGTTATTTTGTAATGTAACTAATTTCCAAAGGAAACTTGGATTCTTGATCATCTAGGTTATAATATCTATACCTTTATATAAAAAATAAGGATTTATTTTTAATAAAAATTGTATTCATAATATTCATATAATTCCATGCATTAAAAATAATCGATATGTATTATTAATTGTAAATAAATTATCTCAACATCCACAAATAAAATTAAAATAACCCCAAATTATGAAATATCAACCTAGTGTAAATAACATTTTCTAGACTCAATGTTTTAGTCTTTTTATCAATGAAAAAAATGGATTTTTTACATTTTTTTAATTCAAATAAAGAAATTAATATTTCAACCTAAAAATTCCTATGGAGATAAGACACACCAATAAAGAAATTTATTTATAATAAATGAATTATAATTAATTTAATCACAAAAAATAGTTTTCTATTTCAAATCATAGTCAAATTCACTCTTGGGTGATTATTTATACTATTACATCCTCCACACTTTAAAAATTTTCATCCTAAAAAATGAATCAAAATTCAGATGGACTGATCAATAAATTCATCAACCTTATATCACAAGATAAGGAACCATCTAAAAAATAACTAACCAATAAATCATATATAATATGAAAAAATTTCAACAATTAGAACAACCTTTAAATAATTCCTTGATCTTATTTAAAATATATCTCTCATCACTGAGCTACTGAATACAAGGATTTTATTCTAGATGTTTTGGATACCCTATTAAACTTGACAATAACATAACGTTTATAAATGTTTTCTAAAAAAAATCCATAACAAAAATTAGCTATATAACGACTATAAATATACCTAAAAAAAGAAGATATAGATTTATTTTCTTAATCATCAAAATTGAGGATATTCATAAACCATCATTCAAAATCATTTTAATTTGTTTATGGATTCTTTCATATATAATATACATTTATATTCCATTATTGGAAAAATAATTATGATTCACGCATTTTATGAGTATATCAGTACTTATACAAAAATAAATCCAATCATAACCAATATATTCAAAAAACTCTTCTCATGAGTTCACATAGAACTTAATGGTCATCAATACCTAATGATGGCTAGGTCTATATAACAATATAATCTCAACATCATAATGGTTTATAGGATAATTGATAATACCACATTACAATAAATCCTATTATGGCTGAGCTAAATAACAATTAAAATCAAACAATATCTCAATACTAGGTCACCACTATTCTAGGCAACTTTTGAGTTACACATTCAAACTTTCGTCCACTTTTAATCCCCACTCTATTGTAAATCAATACTGAAATTAAGGATCATATAAAGTAAAACATAGGAAGAAAACAATGATTATAATTACCGTGAAATAAAACCAATTATCAAATACCAATGTAAAACAACAAAAGACATGTATTCCTGATATAACCATAGACAATCACATTGTTTGTTTTTATTACATTATCTTTACAAAAAGAAGTATCTCTTTATAGAATGGAAAACCACTTAAGCTAATAAAACTACACTCATATCTAGCTCATGTTGATAGAAAAACATTGAACATAACCAAATAACTCCATCACACTAGGGTCATCCATATATTAGGACATCACTTTAGTTTAATGATAACCAATCAATGTAATAATGGAGGGGAATTACTTAACAAAAAATGATATTCCCCTTATTTATTTAAAATCATACACCCTATATATGAGATAATTTCACAACATCTCAAAATTTTCAATAAATATAAAACAATAATTTCATTTACTCTCTATTATAGATACTCCTACACTTAATAACTAGGGTTTCATAATTACTTTATCCATTATGATCTATAGTAGAAATGACTCCCCACCATCTAAAATTATTTAGGATTTCTTCAATACACAGTGGAATTTTCAGTCGGCTCATCGCCACTCACTAGTGGTAGTAACTTTAAATACATCCAGAAATATATATCTTTATTTCCCTATCAATTTCATATAATGGGTTAGAATATATCAAAACCCATGGAACAACATCTTAATTGAAATATTCTATCCATTTAAAAATGCACCAACTAGTCTGATTTAAGCTCTATCAAAACACCCAACCAGAGTAGAGTGACACCGAATGGGTTACAATTGTAATGTACGTACTTTTTCTACACATATGCTACAGTACTCTAACTGCAATGTTTCAACATGTCAAAAAACCCACTAGTAATAGTCTAATTCGAAGAAACTCAATGATATAACTTTTGAATTCATATAAAATTTCATAAGATTAAAATATCATGGGGAAATGAATTTAAAAAATTAAATCAACTCATAGAAAGTAAAGATGTAACATAGAAAAAATCAATGAATTTATATGTCATCCTTCAATAAATAGATACCTCTATGTAAAGAGGTTTCTATTTGATTTATCTTGAGTCATGTGAAATTATTTACATTGATCTTTGGAACAAAGTTAAATATTCCACATTTGTATCAACTAATCATTACATCCAATACTGTATAATATAAAATAATAATCTATTGGATATCTTTGAACTTACTCCCAAATAACATCTAAAACGTAATTTCATTGAAAATTATAAGGATGTAGATAAATATTACGTTGTTTTAGTCTACATAGTCTATCTTTAGATGCAATTAATTCCATCATGAAGCAATAAAATTATGTTATAACCATAGATGATTAATTATCAACAATACATTAAATTTATAGATTATGTAGTAAGGCCATAGTTTTTTTTCATCAATATGAGTCATTTTTACAAATTTGTTAGCCACCAAAACCTTTTGAATGTCCTCTATTACAACAATATTTATGAGATATTATTAATAAGACTCGATGTAACTATCCCAAATAATCTAAAAATGTCCCTAGACCAAATTAAAAATGTATACTATGATACTAGTATGTCATATCCCAAAATAATGTTAAATCAATACTTTTCTTGCCTACACTATTCCAGAGGCTAGTGACTAGCACCGAGGTATCCATAAAATCTTTAGATGCATTACCTATAAAATAATTTTTCTGTAGTTATAATTCAAAAGTACCAATAAATTCATAAATGAGTCATGAAATAAAAAAATATATTTGACTCATATATACAAAAAATGTATAGGATAAAATGTAAAATTATTTAAATTAATCACTCATATAACAACACATCCTAAATATATATAAAATCAACCACTAATGATATGAATATAGTCATCATCAAGAAATATCTACATCACAAACTATCCAAATAATCCATCTATATCTAAAATCCATGACCATGGATCATTCACATATGATAATATGCATGTATAAATGGTGAAAATTATGGAATTCCATGTGTAGTGATCATAAAATTAATTAGTATGGTCACCCCTTGTTATTTGGAAACCCCCTAAAAATCTAGTGCCTTTGAGAATCATCAATATGTATAGTGTGGAAATCCAGTATCACCTTACAACAACAAAAATTATAATAACACTAATGATAAATCCAGACCAATATACCCATGTATCATCTCCATCAACCTCATAAAATAACACCATTTATTTAGTGAAGTAAAAAAACACAATATGATTTCTATTCATATATTTCTTGCTCAATATTTCACTATGGATTCAAGAATCATGAGCTACTAGAGGAAATGTGTATCTACAAATATCATAGAAATTCTAGAAGAAATAATCATCTTCAATGATAGAAGAATTATAAAAATCTAGATACTATAGGAAGTACTTATCTCGATGGTTATATTTGTATACTATGGTACTGGAGGAAATACACATCTCTAGGGATGTATCTATATATCTATTTTTATTAAATCCCAAATTTATGGGTAGGATAATAGATAGTATAAGGTTATTCCTCTACCACCTTGATTCCAATACTCTGAGAGAGAAGGATTATTGCCACTTAGGTGAATTACAATTCATCACATTCTCATATAAGGGGTTATAGAGGAATTACCCATGTATAACAATCTTATACTGGAGATGTTGGTAGAATTACCCATATACACCTATATATGAGAAATATTAGATATAGATTTACCAATTTTATTTTTTGTTGAGGAATATATATACATAATTCATTATCCATGTCAACCTAAATTAGAGGTTGATAAATATTAGTCAAAAACCATAAAACATTATCCTAAGTTAGAAGGTGATGAAAAAGGAGATCAACCATAGTATCTCATTTGCACGGTACATAACATCTCAATTTAATTAGTATACATAAATATAACTTCAATGAGAGTTTATGACTCTCCAATCAGTCACACTAGACTACTCATACAATAATCTAGAGAATCTAAATCATCCTCATCGGATCCCCACTATCTATGATCCTATAAAGAAAACTATATTTCAATAATAGTTAATTTTTATTTATTTTATTCTCCTATTAGACACATCATAACATATTCTATACCACAATCCTTATTATATTTTATATTTAATTTATTAGAAGAAACTCATGGTTCTTACACTATGTTTCCAATGTGATGAAAAACTATATGAATATTTATCATAAAGATTCCACTTATTTATACATTAGTGTGAAAACCACAACTAATATTTGTATTATCATAATCAAAAAACATTCGTTGGAGATTTATCATCCTTCTATTATGATTACCATCATTACGTGAACAGATACTCAATTAGTGATGGGTTATCACTTCATTTCCATAAATAACGTTAAAAACAATCATCCTCTATAATATTTACCATTTTAAAATTTTTATACAAATTTATTGATCATAATAAATACCACATATTCATATAATTGAACACATATATATCATCCAAACAACCGTAATGAGTTCATTCTTGAAAACCCATACAATGTAATCATTCATTCTCTTGTAATATACGTTTTCATTTAAGTAGTTTTCTCACAGTGTGTACCATTTTATTAATAGAAATATAATTCTTTCAACTTCACTATTTCATATAACAATTTTTTTAATTCAATATTCACAAATATTCCATTATTATATGATCATAAAATAAAATTCATTTTGTAGTAATTAATATTAAAACTCCTTCAGGTTTTTAGAATTATCATAGGTGAAATATTATTTTATATAAGGATTATTCTTCACTTTTAATTAATCATATTATCAAAATAATTCAATCCCACCCATGATAATAATCATGTTCTTCAATGGTTATGTAACAATCATATTTGATTAATCAAGGATCATAATTCAATTTCGACAATTCATCCTTGGTTAACTAACAAACCCATTTGATTAATAAAGACTCTTAATTAAATTCAAACAATATCCATATATATATATATATATATATATATAATTAAATAGTCAAGCTTTATCAATGTAATGTAATTGAAATTTTTTGTTTACACTTTGGTAACTCCACCAACATGATTTCATTTATTTTATAAATCAACACTTATTAGTAAGTGGTAATTGTTAAAAAAAACCAATTTTTTTGACCATGTTAAATTATTAATATTAAATAACAACAATCATTCACATTTACTTAATAATATATTAGTTAATTAATCAACCAAAAATCTCAAAATAACCTAAAAATTGATTCATTAGGTCTAATATATTGAGATAAGTCCAATATATTTTATAGTTTCTTGTTTGACCATCTACACACCCCACTTTCATCATGATGAATCTTCCAATTAGAATGCTCCACATGAAACCCCCATGTTCATGTATGCATGACTCAAATTATGAACTTTATCGAACATTACTAATAAATTTTATCTAGGTAATGGTTGCACTAGGTTCTCACCGATACATGGTGAAGATCACAATGTATGGGTGATTACTGAAGATTTTTATTTCAATTGAATGTCAATGAGATAGATGCATACGAATGTATTTCAATCCTCGATGTGACTACCTAGAAATATGAGCACCATCGAATTGAGATGACTTTATATCCTCTCTCTATTTGAGTAGCGCCGATATACTTGTTCCCATGCCCTCTAAATGTTTAGAAAGGGAGTGGAGTCCACCATTCCATCTTAGATCAGACACTCATTACTGCTCCACTATATTCCATTGTCACCTCTCATATGAAAACACCATGCATGGTATTTGGCCAGAGTTGACAAATTGTTTTTTGACAAAAATATATATCTTAATAGATCATAACCCTTAATTATAGACCTATCATATGTTTCATGAACATTAGAATCTAATGTGAAAAAATTATGATAGAATGGGATATAGATGGAAAATTATTTCAGAAATATATATAAAATTATAACTCTAAACAAGATGATTAAGAAAGAAATAGATTCATATCAGAAATTTATTTTGAATTATTTGTAACATACCTAGTGGATCATTTAGACTAAGATGTTATAATAATAATTTCAATATCATTATCTAAATTTCTCTATATGTTTCTTGAAATCAACTATTTAGAATTAAATAATTACAAGGGTATTATATTTTATTCATCACAATAATATTGGATCTTAAAGGTTTCAACCAAATTCTATCATTAAGACCTCAAAATCCATGAGATAAATTTCTCTCTCTAAAACTTATCTATATAATTCCATAAAAGGAGAAATGGTTAGAAGGGAATTTTTTGACATGAACAATATCATATTTTAATATCAAATATTTATTAAAAGTATTACAAAAAATGGGGTTATATATGTATAGGCATAAAATAGAAATCTTTGTAATAAAACTATATCACTCTCATAATGATGCATTGATGTCTGGGAAGCTCATATGATTTCTAGTGAGGGAGGTCACTCTGGAATTTGGTTCCATAATAAATACAACCAGAAACTCCTTTAATGAATTAATAAATATTATTAATTCTAAAAAATTAATCTTATCTACCATACACAATCTTAACATCTCATAAAAAAATGAAAATACAACTCTAGGGTAAAAAACATATTTTGGACTCAATGGAATAGTTTGTTTGAGAATATAATAATCTTGTGGAGATCAATTTACTATTTTACCATTTTTAATGAAAACATTATTATTTTATAATAAAACATTCTATTTTGATCAACCAATCCCTAATATAAATTCATTTAATAAAAATGAAAGCTAATAAATCTAATAAAATTAAAATGGGTTAAATTTTTTGATATTATTGAAATTCACTATTTGGTAAAAACCCATTCTATTACACATTATTATTATAATTAATTTAAATTTAAAATAAGAGGATTAATCAATTTTTTTATTGAATTATGTATTTCAATAATATATAAAATAAATAATATATAAATTATTGGAGTTTTGGTTTTTTAAACTAGGGAGAATATATTATCATAAATAAAATAACTATTAAATAAAAAGATCATGATATTTGAAAATGTTCAAGGTGAAATGACTAAATAATGTGACTTTATCTAATAGTTCCATTAATCTATTAGGATTAATATTTTTATAATTTATTTTAACCTGTCCAACACTAACTACTAATATATTTAATATTGCAAAGAGTAATTTTGATCCCATTATGATGTTAGAAGCCCAGTGATAATCTTAGAACTAGTTGTTAGTTCTCCTTAATATTTCCAGTGAATTAGGTATTAAAATAAAATAAAATAAACAAAATTAAACATAGACACAAACTAACATTAAATTAACTTAAACTAGGTTATATATGATGAAAAGAGGGGAACTGGTATTAGGGGCTGATTTTTCATAATTTACAATCATCCAAATTCACTTATAAATAAATATAATTAAAAGTTGTGAGACTCCATGCATTTAATTGTCCTACATATCAACATAGAATATACTACCAAGGTCACCCAAACCCTCTCTAGATATTATATATCTAACCTAATTACATTCTGTTTTATCTCTATGAAAAAGGAGAAATTAGGCCATCTCTCTCTTTCCGATTCCCTTAATTTTATTTGGTTTCCTCCCCAAATCATCCTCTCTCTTTAATTTTGATTACCGTATAAAATAAAATTTGGAATCAATGAAATTGGATTTAATTTATATGAACTAATAAATAATGAAGTCTATAAACATGTTACATACTTCCCCATAAATTCAAAACCGCCATCTTCAATGAGTTTATCAATTCATGCGAGATAGTTCATTGATTATGAACAAACTATTCAACATGGAAGAGGGAATAGAAAAAAAACTATAAATTACGAAATGTGTTATGAAATGTAGATAATAATAACTCAAATTTTTTTTATAAACAAAATATTCCCACACAATTACATAATGAATAAAATAAATAGGTAATGAAACCTTACTATGCAACATCTCTTGGTATCGATACAATATAACTTATTATTTCAGAAATGTGTTGATACAATTAATAGGTACATGCATCATATTTTATCATTATCTAGTATAAAATATATCGATGAACTCCACTTTTTGAAGCCCTAGATAGTCTCCTATTTTTTAAAAAGTTGGTATATTTGATTCTTTAATGATGGGGATAAGGGAACTATGCTATAGTTCTCTCCATTAAAAGTGCCCATCCTGTTTACCTATTTTGTAGTTTCCTTTCCATGTTGAAAACACTAGATCACAAATGAATCAAAATAGAGTCATTTTTGAAAACCCAAAAAAACATAAATAGTAAAATTTTATCCCCAAATATCTTAATAGAGAGGGATAAAATACCTTACTCCTTTGAAATAGGCTATGTCATAGAAAACGGATGAGGATGATGTGACCTCCTAAATTAAGAAAAACTGAGCTACTTTCATTAAGGGTGGACAACATCATGTGTGAAAACCTACAACCTGGGATCCTATAAAACATGTCAAAGACAACATCCAAAATTGAACTATCTACAACAAGTTGCATGGGATGAAACACAACACTAACCATACAAAATACATACCCAAGATTGATTAATTATTATCTTCTTCACAACATAAGTGCATAAAACATTCACCATATTCACCGTGGATTCCTGAAGGCCATCTGTGTTCTCTAGGGCCTTACATGGTGATCTCAACCTCTATAGGAGTGGATTCATGGAATTATGTTGTGCATATGGAATTTATGGTGGTCTATAGACTTTTTTATAACATTATGGACACTGATTGAGGGTGGACTAGTATTTCTTCGTAGAGGGAAATGTGTTTGGTTGTTAAATAATTACAATTTGGTAAGTGGGGAATATTTACCACATTCTTGCATCCCGTTGAGGAAATATTTATGGATTATGTACACTAAATATGAGAATATATTTAATTCCATTAGCAATAAATCTAGATGTGTATTGAAGAATGCATGCCACTATTGGTGAAATGTTGTGCCAATGAGCCTCTCCTACCACCGCCACATGGATTCTCATACCATGCGCTAATTCCCTCTAATAATTTTACTCACTTGAAACCTATATTTCATCATGTATATGAACCTTCCATAATCAGATGGCCCTATAAGGGGTCTTTATTGGATTTCCTTTGGATTGAAAAATTTTTTACCACTAGTTTAGGGATGGCAAGGTGTTGGGCCAGATTTTTTCCCCTAAAATCTTATAAAGACATAGTCAACGTTACAATTTTAAATAAATTATAAAAAACTTCCAAAAGTGTCTAATTGCATGAAATAATCACCAAATAAACTCAACAAATAATTTTATAATATTCATTTTTATAAATAATTAAAATAATAATAATTAGACAAAAATGTGAATTCAAGGAGAAAAAATATTGAAAACATTATCTATATAAATTAGAGTCATTATAATTGTTGGATAAAAAATAAATGATAAAAAATAAATATCATGGTAGTAATATATCCCATTCATATAGAAATTTTATATTTGGATTCAATATAAATTCTAAAAAATAAACACACACACACACAAAAACTCCTTTGAAATGGTGTTGAATTTTGTGTTATAAAACCAACTATTTGTACATTGGATCCAATGTTTGAATATTAATAAAATATCCTATTACATAACAATCATTATTCAGAATTAATATAATATAATAATGTACGAGAGTATCTATAACATTGAAAATGGTTATAACATATCCCTGATATGATAAGAAACTAAAAATTCAATGATAATATTCTTAAAACTTGTTTTATGACTGGATAATATTATACAATGGGGAAATTAGTTATTTGAATGTCTCATATGGGTACTTGTAATAGGATGAGACTTCTTCTCATGAAGCTCACACGTGGTAATCAATAAGAACGGAGATTTTGAGAACAAACCCATTAGTATAAATTCTTCATGTTTAAGTGTCATTAGATATTCTTATATATGAGTGCATGAAATGGTCAAATGAATTTATGATTATCATTTAGGAATTCCATGACTCGTATATATTGATTTAATAACAAAAAAATGATTCCACATATTCATGGAATTTAGGGAACATCAGATGCATCATGAATGACATGTCATTATTAGATAAGTTGAAGAAGGGTTTGTCCCTTCTATATTTATGGATGTTGTTATCTCATCCCTTTCATTGAAATAGAACTATCACATTAAACTCCAGGGCCATAGCGTAATAATATGTTTATTTTAGATAGTCATATAATGAAGTGTCATCCATAATGTATGATGAAATAGATTTTATACCTTCTTGATGATATATTAAGATAAAGGGGTCATATTACACAATGAGTTCTCAAATTTGGTTTTTGAAGTTGTGACATTATCTTCTTTCTCTTGGGTTCCATTAACAATTTGCAGACAATAATCTTGAAATTTAGGAAAAACAAACTAATTAAAATGAGAAGTAATACTATAAGATCACACACTATGGTTTTACATTGATCTCATTTAAATTTAATTTAAATTTAAATACTATAATAAATATTATTATAGTGAATAATGTATAATTTTTTCATGTTTTACTGATAAAAAATATTAAATAAATACTTTTTCACCTGATTGTGAATCAATATTTACATTATTTTTTTTATATTTAATAAATATTGATATTCCATACTTTGAATTGAGTATTTATTTATGAATAAATATTTAATTTAATATTTATTCCAGAATTAGATAAATTTGTAGGAGGATGAGTGGACCAAGATATTTTCTGGTGATAAATATTAATTCGTAATCAAGTAAAATAGTATTTATCATTGCACCAACATAGGAATTCTATAAAAATTTAATAATATTATTATAAATATATGGAATAGGGTTAGATAAGGTTTATTATATTATTTAGGAGAAATTATATAATTAAAAAATATTTTATTCTAAACCCCTATTCTATAAATAGGCTACTATGTTTATTATGTAAGGTTAATTGTGATTTGAGAATTGTAATACAAAATATATTTCTGTCCCTAGATTTATCCTACTCTCTTCCTCTAAAGAACACGAAGAACAATAGATAATACGTCATGATTGAAGGAAAATGTAGTAATAAAGATAAACACCACATAATGAACAATATTCCATGCTAGCACCCAAAATTCCATCAGTATTTTTCAGAGATCAAATGGAGAATGTGTGGGTAAATCCTAGAGGGATTCTATAATGGAATACAATAAGTGTGATGATGGTAATTTAAAAATGGGATTTTAGATGATTAAAAACTTCAAATAAGAATGATACTAAGATGGGGTATTATTTCTTAATGTCTATTTAAATTATTTTTAAATTTAACATGAAAAAGATCCTCCCTAGGTTCAAAGATTTCTATGTCAATATTAGATGGAAAAATTTTATTGGTCGTTATTTTTACATTTTTAAAAATTGGTGAATGATCCATTGAATCAAACACACCCCTTAATGGTTACTCACCCACTTTGAACTTCCACTACATATGGATACATCATGTTGTTTCAGAGGGATCATTTTTATGTTTATAATTAACTATTTTATTCTTGATCTATATGATCAATAGGTGTTAGATATTTCATTTATAGAATATTATTTCATTAAATATAAATTTTAATAAACATGATATAAATATTTTAATTTCTGTCATCCAAGAATGATAATTTATTGAAGTCTCGGAATAGATATATAATGATTAGATATACCATCAGAAAGCACAATAATTTTTTTCCAATATAATGGATTACATGGTAAGTAGTCAGGGTACACACCATATACCGAATGTTCTCTATTCATATATGTGTCATGGGATATATATTATGTTAAGCAGTAATAACACACCTTGAATTTATTATACAGAACATATTTACCAGTTTAATCAGGAAAATGGATTGATGAATTACATGGCATGTAGATGGTGTAAACATTATGTAGTTAACATGGTTTAGTGGTTAAATTTTCTCTAACAGTGTGATCAAATACATAGGTAATTTCAATAATAGATTAATAGACAAGAAAACTAATTGAACACACAATATGTAGTTAGTATAAAAATTATGTAACCAATTAATTCTCACATCCAACATTCACATTGATTAAATTGATGTATTATGTGGACACATGAGAAATAGGTACCCATGGTTTTCAGTACAAGTACACACCATGTGATTCCATCCAGAGAACACACTAAGTTAATCATTGGGTTACACAATCACATAAAAAGAAAGACACATGGTGCGTAGCTCATAAGTGGGAATCATGTAATCTTGATTAGGTATACATGGAATCCACATTTATATATTCTGGGTACATGGAAATTGAGGAACATTGTTATTACCTCATAATTACATTCCATGAAGTCCCCCAATAAAAGACGAAATTAAAATGAATTAAAATATTTAATTACAAAATTAAAACCAAATTACACTATTGGAAGGAGATGTGTTTGACTATGTGATAAAAATTTTGAATAATTAATTAATGATTAATTAATTTAATGTAATTATCTATAATGATTGGACATTTCATTTAGTATCTAGGAATTTATTCATGATGGGTATCCACAAGACACTTCACATGGTCGTTAAGATAATAGGAAATAATTAATTAATTAATTAATTAATATAAAAACAATTATCTTAATAATGATAAATGAATAGAAATAATTTTTATCCATAGTATTTTTTTATTTTTTTATGTCTATGACTATTCATGTTCTTGACCAAGACCTGTGAATGTGTTGGTTTAATTTATTTTAATTTGTTTCATGGTTTTGAAATTAGTTAATATATAATTAAATATGATAGAAAATGATTCATCCATTCTTCCATTGTTATATAAGACCTATTTGTCCATGATTATATAGGTAATCTACCCTAAACAATCATTCAGTTCCCCTCACCTATGTTTGTGTCATAAATACATGTAATAAAAGTTTTATGCAAAGATGCATAGAGGTTGTTCACAATAGAACCTAGATGAAACCAAACGGGGTGGTACATAGATGGATTGGTGGAATATTTAAACTCATTCCAATACTAATATATATATATATATATATTCCCCTAGAGTAATAGGTTAATGTATTTTTATCAATAAATCAACCACTTGATAAGCTTGTAATCAAGTCATTTATTTAAATATTTATTTACATCATCTTAATTATTCATTTAATGGATGAAATTGTATGATCACATAAACAAATGGATCCAAATATAAATATGGAAGTTAAATAAATGAAATATGCATAAATGATTTTTCAAAAGATGAAAATTCACTTAGTAAAATGCACTTAAAATTTATAGGACATGTAAATGATAAAACAAAAAATTATGAACAATAAATGAAATACCTTAACTAAATATTATGTTATTCCAAGTCTTCCAATATATGTTTAACAATCTAAACCACAGAAATATGTGTTGGAACAACCATCACTAGGTCTCTCACCTTTATCATGGTGTTCTAATGAATGTTTTGGTTGAAGAAATTAATTTACATCAAGAGAAGTATCCCTTGATTTAATTAGTGTAACATGGAGAGATATTTTGAGGAAATCTGAGTAGGGGTTTCTAGATTTGGGAGCCAACTCAATAGGATAGAATCTACAAGCCTACAGTTGGTAAATACCTACATACACAAATCCCTTTGGGTAATTGATTTCACCATCTCTTGTGTTATGACAAGGGACATATGGATCATTTCCACTAGAATTTAAAACTAACCAGGAATTCCAAGTTCAATGGTGAGGGATTTTTTGAATTGATAAAATTGTATGATTCTTAATAAAATTTCAATTATTACAATGTATCACATAAATTGTAGTCAATTTTAAGTACTAATAATATTATTTTTTAAATTGTTGTATAATTAATTTTTTAAAAAAACTATCCATATGATATATATTAAAGAAACACCATGTTCTTACCCACAATATCAGCTATGAATAGTTCATATGTTTATAGGATTTTTATATAATGAGTAAAAAATTTACATGCTAGAATAATCAATTCCCAGTCTTCTTGAAAAGGAGGAAAATGATGTAGAGTAATTTGTCTGTGGAAAAAACTTATGTGAAGGTAGAGATATTCAATGTTTAATGATTTCATCCATTTTCAGTGAACTCATGATGTCCCATGAAGACATGAAATATTATATAATGAACCATTATCTCAATGGTTTATATTAAAAGATATATAAATAGGAATATTTTGAGATATTCAATGAGGTCTTTTAGAGTAATCTTAGAGAGGGTGTGCCAACTGGGCCTCACATAGTCATATTCATGGTCTATACTGAGAATCTATAGGTTATAGGGTTTAAACAACCATTAAAATATCACGCTAATATAATATTAAATAAATTAATTAATCTCTCCAAGATCAACTCAATTGAATTTTCCAAGTTAAAATGGAAACAATTCATGAAAAAACTTCTACCTATATGGTGTATAAATGAAATGTACAAACGAAGATATCTAAGAAGAAATGTAATCTATAATTCTCTTCATAGAGGATAAATATCAAGTGACAAATAAGGGAGAATGATTCTATCAATTTCACATATGGTATGAAGGGCCACTAGAATAGAAACTACACCTATGAAAAGAAGCAAGGAAAATCATCAGGTGTGTTTTATTTTGAGTGAAATATATATGTTTCAATAAATTATTTATGAAATATAGTATGTAGTGACCACATATGTATTCAAATTAAAGAACCAAATAGATTCATCAATATTGAATAAGGGGTGGTAGATCTATTCGCCTTTAATGTATCTAGGCATGTTTTCAAGGAAATTAGTAACTACAACCTAACATCACTAATGTGAATGATTTTGGATTTAAAAGATTGTTAATATGTTCCATCTGTTACTAAAAACATTATTATTTTATCAAAATTTCATATAAATGGACTTAATTTAATTTTAAGGAATAAATTCCACTGATTTTTGAAATATAGTATTTTTTATTATAAAGAATATTTAAATAATTTCATTATCTATTAGATTAAATGACCTAACTAATTGAAATAGATAATGAAACTACTTCACATGACTCATACCACACCTGACTATGGAATTACCAAAAAGATAATCTAATCAATGAATAGGGAAAAATTACACCAAGATGTATATTTAGATTCATCTAAAATAAAACTACATGGTCTATGTCATGAATGTTTACATGGAAAAAATGATCAAATCCTCATTTAGTTATAAATACGAAAGAGTTATATAGATTATTGAATTATTTTATAACAATGTGTGTTGATCATTTCTTATTGATGAAATGGGTGGGTACTAATACTTTATAACTTTTACAATAATTTTAGTAGATACATATATGTATACTTTATGAGATATAATTCATATTATTTTCATCAAATTAAAGAATAAAATAATGAATATTTGAACTATCTTGGTATGAATATTAAGAATATTAACTTAGACCATGGCGGGGAATATGTTTATTAAGACATTATTAATATCTATGATAGTTTGAGATTATATCTCAATTCAGTTATCCTTATACAGCTCATTGGAATAGTGTATAGGAAAGGATGAGTCAAACCTTTTTTGACATTGTGATATAATTGACAATTTTGGAAAAAATTTCTTTATACTTTTGGTGTAACATCCCATGAAAGTAATGAATAATAGATATTTTTATCTATGTCTAATAATGAATTAGATAGTGTTTTAGAGGCTTAAAATTAAAATTAATCTAATCTTAATCATGGAATACAGTAATATTTTTAAAAGATTGTTTTACTGCCTTTTGATGGAAAACCATTTTAAATCAAACTTTTGACAATTTTATAAGCCCTATTTTTCAAAATAAATTTCTTATTTATGATTGGGACATTGAAATTTACATTGTATAATTTTTTGGTATTTTTCTGACAATGTTCATTTTTTAATGAATAGTGAAAAATACTGCATTTTACATCAAAACTACTTTTTCATCTAATTTAATTATATGGTTAAATTATCTTTTTAAAGTTGTTGTAAAATTAAATTAAAATATATTTTTACCATTTAATCCAATATTGGTCGTTGTAATTAATTTCACTTTGAAATTGGACTTAAAGTAGTGTCAATATTTTGATACTTATTGTTTCATAAATGCACGCTATTTGCTTAGACAGTGGGAATTAATTATTAAATTAATTAATGTAACTTATATGTTTTGAATTTTTTAAAATAGGCATCATTTTTTAATTCGGAATATGAAATATAGCTTAGGGTAAAGTTTTGGTATTTTTCTGAAAAACATCAATTTTTGATGAATAGTGAAACCACTAAGTGGTACTTAAAAAACTGATTTTTCGTTTAAATGAAATTTTACCACCTCTGTGTTTTGAATTTCAAAAATCCAACATACATGGTTGTCATTAAGAAGTAAAATTTGGTTCAATGGGATTAAAATAATTTTTTGGTGAATAGTAACATTTAAGTTTTTAATCGCGATTAGAGGTAATTAGTGTAATTTAAGGTAAGAATAATGTTTTAATAATATGAAATTAACATGACACATGTCCTACCCTTATTGGATGTGTAATGGACGACCACGAAAATTCTTGGGTCAACTTGGGGACCCCATGGAGCCACTTTGGAAGGAAAATGACATTAATATCTTTTTATTTAATGTTAATGTAAAAATGTCACAAACATGAGATGTTTTACTAAAGAAAATTTTAAATGGGGTTATACAAGTCATATTATTTACTATAAATATTCATTAGAAATCTAAAACGATTTCCTACATCATCATATATTTTTTATAATTTTGATACATTAAATAAATTAAATCATTTATGACACCATGATGATGCAGCGATGACCTCATTATTTAACAATTTAAATAAAATAAAAAGATAATGAAAATATAAGACCTAAACATTTCAAAAACCTATTGTATGGGTGTATTTCTAACTATTATCACCTTATCCTAGAAATATATAATACTGGGACCTTTTAAATCCTAAAATAATTTTATAATAAAGTATCCTTTTATACCTTTCCAACAGTGCCCCTCCTCCCCTCTTATAAAATGCCCCCACCTCTACCACCTTACCCACACTTCCAAAGCCTTTGAATCGGCCAACCCCTACCCATTATTTCTCTACAAACCCATCTATAACTCATAGAAGCCTCACTTTGGGCAAAAGTCTTCTCAAGGAATCCTTTGAGCTCAAATCAAAAAAAGTTACCTGATTTAAAGGTAGTTTCTTCTATTGTGTTCTTATGTTTTATTTTTCTTCTCCAACCCCTAAACTCTTTTTATTAATTTCTTTTTTAACAAAATAAGTATCTTCCCTATAATAGTATGTTTTTATAAGAAGGGTTCGAGCTACACTAACACACACCGACATCTAATGGTTAAAGAACAAACTGTTTCCGTGGATGGCGAATTTCTGCCTCACGAAATGATGATTGTTCAATATTATTTTAACACCTGCAAAGGTGGACAATAAGATGAGACTATATTTATATATGGTATATAATATGTTTATTTTTTACTTAAGCTTCTGTATTTTTCAATTATGGCATACCTTTATGGTTTCCATTATGGGTAAACGCGATATCTTCATTTTAGAAAGTGCGGACTACCGCCCTCTCAAAGTGATTTGATTCATTAATGTCATAGGTGGGAAATATAAAGGATTTAATTAATGATATTATATATTATAAAATAATGTAATTATAATATACCTTAATATCATTATGATTCCATTCCATAAAATACGAAATAGAAATGAAAGTATCCTTCATGCGTACGTACGGCTTATTGTCTCCATGAACAGTGCATTTCATTTCTTACCTCTAAACGTTATGTAATATTATAAATTCATGTATATAATGGATAAATATGATATATATGATATCTAAATCATTAGTATAACTCTGGATATAATGGATACATGAACATCTTGTAATTATAAAGAGTTTATTTTTGACTCAAGTACCAATGATCGTTAAAACGACCGTTATTAAATTAAATAATTACATAGTGTTCCTGACATGGTAATAAGTGATATAAAATTAATAATGAACTTGAAAAAGGTTCTTATGCAGTTATAAATTAACTCAAGTTTATTAATCAGGAGGATAATGAACGATCGAGTCAAGTTAGACTCGAGGTAAGGGAACTTCTTAACCCAATTTCCGTTCTTTGGGTTAATCTCCTAATTTCAAATTATGTCATGATATTATTAGGTCTTATAATGTATTTGTAATTTATTTATGTGTACTTATAGTGAATACACATAATAGATATATTTTATTTTATAAATTATCTTTTTATGGGACTTCGTCTCAATCTCCTTTCATTGAGGCATATTTTGTTTTATACACAACCTTCTTTTATACGGTGTATAAACCCATTTAACTTTTACATTTATCCAAAAGGAATATTTTTTTATATGAAGAATTATTCTAAATGACAAAAGGGACTGTTTTTGTCATACGTATGCGGCGACAACGACTTCTCCACTGTCGTCACCATTATTTGAGTTTCGGCTTCCTCTACAAGCCATACATTTTTTTAAATAAAAATAAATTCCCTATTTTACTTTTCTTTTATTTTGGTATTGAAGATGGTTTTCATAATGTTTTTATATCAATGTGTTGTATTGATATCATGTGATTGAAAAGTTTAAATGTTATGTTTCCTTGATGCATGTTTTATGTGATATAATTATGTTATGGTTATTGGGCATTATTATGAAGATGGGTGGTTCCGTGATAAACTAAGGGAGGGTGAGCCCGATATAGCTCTCCAATGCATTGGGTAAGACGAAGGATTTAAACATTAAGGATTCTCCGAAGAGATTTAAGGAATATACTGTGATGGGTATTCCAAACGTAACCAAGAGGGTTACTCCCTACGTAAGAATTTTATGAATTCCTCAAGTTACCTTTATGTCTTGTGATTTCTATGATTTATTCATGATTTGATGAGGTATGTTAAAGTGTTTATGTTATATGGGTAAAGTATGATATCATTCTTATGTATATATGCACTCATGTTTCTTTTCCATATTTTTATAACCCTTAGTGATCTTTTTATGCTCATCCAATGTTTTTGAAATGTTTTTCACAGGTCAAGGGAATGGTACATGATATGATGATAGTGTCAAGGAAGTGTCAAGAAAGAATCCATGTTTTATTTTAAATATGTTTCCGTTGATGGGAAAAGTGAATACTATCTTTTATGTAACCACTTCATTTAAATGTGGAATGTAATGCAAGTTTTATGATCTAATTCTCTAATACTATAAACTTGAAAAGATCCTCAATGTGTAATCTTGTAATAACTCAAGATTAAGTAAGGTTTGAGGCTGGGGCCTTATAGTTGGTATCAGAGGTCAGTTTAGACAACTTTAGGAGTTAGAAAATTGAAAAATTTTAAATTAATTTATGCTATGATTGAAATGATATAGCATTTGAAGATTACGATGTTGCTTCCCCTAAGATATTTCTGTGTTAAGAATGGTTTTTCATAGAGGAAACAGAATAGATTTTCTGGGAAGGCATTCGGAGGGAAATGACCTTTCAAATGAGTATCCTGAGATGATAAGAATCAGAACTAAACAGTTTGTTGCAGTGATGGATCAGTTGACTCAGGTGAAAAATGTTGGTTGTGTTTATTGATGATATTTTGGTGTTTTATAAAATTAGAGAGAAGCATGAAAGTCATTTAAGGGTTATCTTGCAAACCGTGAAAGAAAAGAAATTGTATGGGAAATTCAGAAAGTGTGAGTTTTGGTTGCAACAAATTTCATTCCTTGGTCACAATGTTTCAAAAAAATGGAATAACTATTGATCCTGCTAAAACAAAAGTTGTTGAAGAATGACCAAGACCCACAAATGTAACCGAGATCTATAGTTTTCTTGGTTTGGCAGGCTATTACCAAAGGTTTGTTAGAAATTTTTCACTATTATCTAGTCCAATGACTAAGCTAACTCGGAAGGGTGTTAAGTTTATCTGGACAAAAGAATTTGATTATTGTTTTCCAGAACTGAAAAGAATATTGGTGAATGCTCCAGTTTTGGAACTACCTTCCAGTAATGGTGAGTTTTTTATATACAGTGATGCTTCGTTGAAGGGAATTGGTTGTGTCCTTATATATAATGATCAGGTAATTGCATATTCATCACGTCAGTTGAAAACTCATGAGGTAAATTACCCTACACATGATTTGGAATTAGCTTTTGTTGTTTTCTCTTTGAAAATTTTTAGGCATCATTTGTATGGATTAAAGTGTGAAATATATACCGATCACAAAAGTTTAAATTATATATTCACTCAGAAAGAATTGAACATGAGACATAGGAGATGGCTAGAATTATTCAAGGATTATGATTGTACAATTCATTACCATCCGGGAAAAGAAAATAAAGTGGCTGATGCTTTGAGTCGAAAAAGTAATGCTTTATTAACAATGTTGCATTTGGAACGTGATCCTTTGGTTAAGGATTTGATGAAATTTGGAATGGAAGTATTTGGTGTAGATGTTCTTCTGTTTTGTTTTAGGTATCAGTGAAATCTTCTCTATCAGACAGAATCAAGCAAGCACATAAGCAAGATTGTGAGTTGCAGAAAAAGGTAGACCTGGTTCAGAAGGGTAAGTTTCCTGAATTCAACATTGATAATGATTGTGTTTTGAGATTTGTGATGTGATTGTGTGTGCCTTGTGATTCACAACTAAAGAAAGAGTTGTTATGTGAAGCTCATAGTTCTCAGTTTTTAGTTCATCCTGGCAGTACTAAGATGTCCAGAGATCTGCGGGAGTATTACTAGTGGGATGGAATGAAAAGAGATATTGTTGATTTTACTATGAAGTGTTTGACATGTAAATAGGTTAAAGGAGAGCGGAAGTTACCGAAAAGGGATGCTTCAGCCTTTACCAGTTCCAGAGTGGAAATGAGAGAATATATCCATGGACTTCGTTGTGGGATTGCCGAAGACACCTCGAGGTAATAATGCAATCTGGGTTATTGTTGATCGCTTGACTAAATCTTCTCATTTCCTTGCTATACGAGATAATTTTTCCCTAGATCAAGTTTACCATCTGTATCTTAAAGAGATAGTCAGGTTACATGGAGTTCCTCTCTCTATTGTATCTGACCGTGATCCCAGGTTTACTTCTAACTTTTGGAAGGGCCTTCAGAAGTCAGTGGGTACTGAATTAAATTTTAGTATAGCTTTTCATCCTCAATCAGATGGGCAGTCAGAACGAACAATTCAGACTTTGGATGATATGTTACGTGCTTGTTCGATGGATTATCAGGGAATTTGGGACCAACATATTTCCTTGGTTGAATTTTCAAGTAATAACAGTTTTCATTCCAGTATACAGATGGAACCATTTGAGGCGTTATATGGGAAGTGGTGTCGAACTCCAGCTTTCTGGGATGAAGTGGGTGAAAGGAAGCTGATGGGACCAGAATTGGTAGAAGAGTTGGCAGAAAAAGTTCAGTTGATACAGAAACACATGAGAACAGCTCATAGCAGGCAGAATAGTTATGGGGACAACATGAGGAAGAATCTCTCTTTTGAGGTAGGTGATCATGTTTTCTCAAAGTATCACCATGGAAAAGTGTGATGCGATATGGTAAGAAAGGAAAGCTGAGTCCAAGTTTCATTAGACTATATGAAATTATGGAGAGAGTTGGATCAGTTGCATACCGAGTGGCTTTACCTCCGATTTTATCTTAGGTACACAATGCCTTTCATGTTTCGATGTTGAGAAAGTATATGTCAGATCCATCTAATGTTTTGAGTCCAGAGGTAGTTCAGTTGGAAGAGAATATATCTTATGATGAACAACCGGTTCAGATTCTTGATCACAGGGAGAAAGTGTTGGGAAATAAGGTGATTCATCAAGTAATGGTTTTGTGAAAAAACCACATGATTGAAGAGGCAACATGAGAATCTGAAAATGCAATGAGGGCTAAATACCCCCACTTATTCGATAAGTAAATAAAGTGCGGGGATGCAATTTTCTAAAGGGGGTAAGGATGTAACATCCCAAGTAAGTAATTAATAATAGATATTTTTATCTATGTCTACTAATTAATTAGATAGTGTTTTAGAGGCTTAAAATAAGAATAAATCCCATCTTAAGCATGGAATACACTAATATTTTTAAAAGATTGTTTTAATGACTTTTGATGGAAAACCATTTTTAAATCAAACTGTTGACAATTTTATAAGATATATTTTTCAAAATAAACTTATTATTTATGATTGGAACATTGAAATTTACATTGGATAATTTTTTGGTATTTTTCTGACAATGTTCATTTTTTAATGAATAGTGAAAAATACTGCATTTTAAATCAAAACTGATTTTTCATCTAATTTAATTATATGGTTATCTTATCTTTTGAATGGGTTTTAAAGTTCAATTATAATATATTTTTACCATTTAATCCAATAGTGGTCGTTGGAATTAATTTCACTTTGAAATTGGACTAAAACTAGTGCCAATCTTTTGATACTTATTGTTTCATAAAAACACGCTATTTGCTCAGACAACGGGAATTAATTATTAAATTAATTAATTTAACTTATATGTTTTTAATTTTTTAAAATAGAAATCATTTTTGAATTTGGAATATCAAATATATCATAGGGTTAAGTTTTGATATTTTTCTGAAAAACTTCAATTTTTGATTAATAGTGAAACCACTAAGTGGTACTTAAAAAACTGATTTTTTGCTTAAATGAAATTTTAACACCTCTATGTTTTGAATTTCAAAATTCCGAAAAACATGGTTGTAATTAAGAAGTAAAATGTGGTTCAATGGGATAAAATAATTTTTGGTGAATAGTAACTTTTAAGTTTTTAATCGCGATTACAGGTAATTAGTGTAATTTAAGGTAAGAATAAAGTTTTAATAAAATGAAATGAACTCGAAAAATGTACTACCCTTATTGGATGTGTCATGGCCGACCAAGAAAATCCATGGGTTAACTTGGGGACCCCATGGAGCCACTTTGGAAGGAAAATGACATAAATATCTTTTTATTTAATGTTAAAGTAAAAATTTCACAAACATGCGTTTTTTTACTAAAACAATTTTTAAATGGGGTTATACAAGTCATATTTTTGACTATAAATATTCATTAGAAAGATAAAAAGATTTCCGACATCGTGATATATTTTTTATAATTTTTAGAAGTTAAATAAATTAAATTATTTATGACACCATGATGATGCAGCGATGACCTCATTATTTAACGATTTAAATAAAATGAAAAGATAATGTAAAATCTAAGACATACACATGTCAAAAACCTATTGAATGGGTGGATTTCGAACTATAATCACCTTATCCTAGAAATCTATAATTTTGTGACCTTTTAAATCCTAAAATCATTTTATAATAATGTATCCTTTTATACCTTTCCAAGAGTGCCCCTCCTCTCCTCTTATAAAAGGCCCCCACCTCTACCACCTTACCCACACATCCAAATCCTTTGGCTCTACCAACCCCTAACCATTTTGCCTCTAAAAATCCCTCTATAACTCATAGAAGCCTCACATTGGATAGAAGTCTTCCTAAGGAAGCCTTTGAGCTCAAATCATAAAGAGTTACCCGATTTAAAGGTAGTGTCTTCTATTGTGTTCTTATGTTTTATTTTGCTTCTCCAACCGCCTAAAATCTTTTTATTCATTTATTTTGTAACAAAACCAGTATATTACATATACTAGGATGTTGTTATAAGAAGTATTCGAGCTACACTTACACACACCTATATATAATGGTTGAAGAACATACTGTTTCCGTGGATGGCGAATTTCTGCCTCACAAAACGATGATTGTTCAATATTCTTTTAACACCTTCAAAGGTGGCCATTAAGAGACACTATATTTATATATGATATATAATATGTTTATGTTTTACTTAATCTTCTGTATTTTTCATTTATGGAATACCTTTATGGTTTCCATTATGGGTAAACGCGATATCATCATTTTAGGAAGTGCAGACTACCGCCCCCTCAAACTGATTTGATTCGTTAATTACATATGTGGGATGTATAAAGGATGTAATTAATGATATTATATATTATGAAATACTGGAATTATAATTTACATTGATATAATTATGATTCCATTCCATAAAATGTGAAATATAAATGAAAGTAGCGTTCATGCGTACGTACGACTTACCGTCTCCATGAACGGTGCATTTCATTTATTACCTCTAAACATTATGTAATATTATAAATTCATGTATATAATGGATATATATGATATATATCATATCTAAATCATGAGTATAACTATGGATATAATGTATAAATGAATAACTTGTAATTATAAAGAGTTTATTTTTGACTCAAGTACCAATGATCGTTAAAACGACCGTTATTAACTTAAATAATTACATAGTGTTCCGGACATGGTAATAAGTGATATAAAAGGAATAATGAACTTGAAAAAGGTTCTTAAGCAATTAGAAATTAACTCAAGTTTCTTATTTAGGAGGTTAAAGAACGATCGAGTTAAGTTGGACCCAAGGTAGGGGAACTTCTTAACCCAATTTCCATTCTTTGGGTTAATCTCCTAATATCAAATTATGTCATAATATTATTATGTCCTATCTTGTATTTGAACTTTATTTATGTGTACTTATAGTGATTACACATAATAGATCTATTTTAATTTAGAAATGATCTTTGTATGGGACTTCGTCTCAATCTCCTTTCATTGAGGAATATTTTGTTTTATACACAACCTTCTTCTATACGGTGTATAAACCCCTTTGACTTTTACGTTTATCCGAAAGGAATATTTTTTATACGAAGCGTTTTACTAAATGACAAAAGGGATTTTTTTTTGTCGTATGTATGTGGCGACAACGACTTCTCCGATGCCGTGACCATTATTTGAGTTTCGGTTTCTTCTACAAGCCATACATTTTTTTAAAAGAAAAATAAATACCATGTTTTACTTTTATTTTATTTTTTGGTATTGAAATTGGTTTTCATAATGTTTTTATATGAATGTGTTGTATTGATATCTTTTGATTGAAAAGTGGAAATTTTATGTTTCCTTTATTCATGTTTTATATGATACGATTATGTTATGGTTCTTGGGCATTATTATGAAGACGGGTGGTTCCATGATAAACTAAGGGCGGGTGAGCCTACTATACCTCTCTAATGCATCGGGTAACGCGAAGGAGTTAAACGTTAAGGTTTCTACGAAGAGATTTAGGGAATATACTATGATGGGTATTCCAAACGTAACTAAGAGGGTTACTCCCTACGTAAGAATGTTATGAATGCCTCAAGTTACCTTTATGTCTTATGATTTCTATGATTTATTCATGATTTGATGAGGTATGTTTAAGTATTTATGTTTTATGGGTAATTTATGATTTCATTCTTATGTATATATTCACTCATGTTTCTTTTCCATATTTTTATAACCCTTACTGAGCTTTTTATGCTCATCCCAAGTTTTTGAAATGTTTTTCACAGGTCAAGGGAATGGTACATGATATGATGATAGTGTCAAGGAAGTGTCAAGAAAGAATCCATGTTTCATTTTAAATATGTTTCCATTGATGGGAAAAATGAATACTATACTTTATGTAACCACTTCGTTTAAATGTGGAAAGTAATGCAAGTTTTATGATCTAGTTTTCTAAAACTCAAAACTTTAAAAGATCCTCAATGTGTAATCTTGTAATAACTCAAGATTAAGTAAAGTTTAAGCCTGGGGCCTTATATTTGGGGATACAAAATATAGAGAGAATTGAAAATCGTAAAATTGGTTCCAAATAAAGAGGCATACAATATTCTACACCAACTGTAGCGTAGGAGGAAACTATTTTATTTTTAATTAACATGTGGGGTATTATAAAGAATTATTATGGCCACTTTTGGAATCAAAATTCCACCCATTGGAATAATGTGTATCATTATTGGATACCCAAAGGAAACAAAGGGATACTACTTATAAGACTTCTCAGATAAAAAATAATAATGGGAAACATGCATATTCATTGAGAGGGATGATATCTCTAAAATAGATAGTGGGATCTAGATAGACATTGATGATATCTAGGATAAATGTACACAAGTGTTTTCATAGAAACATATTGAAAAAATTCGCATGGAAGAAGAAATTATGAAGACATAAGTACCAAGTAATAGTAAAAGAGATGTTAGATAACATGAATAGTTTTTTTGCTCATCCACTGATGATGGTAACTCATTATTTGTTGATTTTAATGATCATGTAACCTATAAAGAAGTATTTGGTTGAAAAGAAAATTCACAGTGAAAGTAATCTATAAATTCAAAAATGGATTCCATGTACAAAAATCTAGTCGTTGTTTTGGTAGATCCTAGATTAGCTATGTGCAGACAGGACTTCTTTAAGATGTCAGGAGGGATAGTAATATGTCAAGACATTTATCATGTTGAAGGAGAGATAGTGACCCCGAGTCTTGCCTCCAATAGGCCCCGGGGTGGCGACCAGAACCATGGGTATAGAAATCTCATAAAATGGGAGACATTACCCCTTTTTATAATAACCAAGATATATAGATAACATGTATCAACTGCAAATAACTCCCAAACACATATTAAAAAAGAAACCAAAAACCATCCCACATGCATGTTTGAAGTAAAGCGACTAGAAATAAAAAAAATCCAAATTAAGTACAAAAAATAAAACTAAGTAGGGACACAACGACCATCCCCAATGTGCGACCCAGTAATGTCCAACATAGATTTTGTAATCCCCATGGAAACCGAAAAATAGTTTTTTTATGTAGGGTGTACATACAAGTATACTCATTAGGAAAACAAAAGTCACTCATCCCATGTGGGATAAGCATACTAATGACCTTGTGGGAAAATAACAGGAAATAAAAAGAACCTAATATGGTATACTATCCACACCTACCTCACCAAGGAAAGCTCCGCAAATAACAAAAGTCAACTAAAGTAAATTAGTAATCACATCATCTTCTTGGCACCCCACACCACTTCCCATTTGTTAATTTCTCATCCCTAATGGCGAACATCATGAAGCTACCATGCTCTTCCATAAGACCCATTGTCAGAACATGCTTTCACACACCTGGGCCATATACCACATCACATCTCTCCCAAAAACACCTTGTCCACAAGCCACAACCCCATCCCGAAGACACCTATGAATCACCGTACAACACATCACGAAGACACTTGGGAAGAACACCTTTCCCGCAGACACATGGTGTAACATCCCAGGTAAATAAAGAATAAAGAATTTTCATATTTATTAATATTTACGAATTAAATATTAATTTTAATTAAAATGGGTTTCTACGTTCGATAGCGTACTTGGTACGCAATGATGAGTTTCTTTGAAAACTTACGTTGCACACAAGTAATAAAATAAATAATATTATTTTAAATGTTAGTTAACGAGTAGCCGTTGTACTGGCGGGAATTGATAGAAATAACTAAAATATGATTATATATGTTTTTAAATGTTTTTACATTTACCCAATAAAAGATAAAGGCTTAAAATATGGAAAGAGTTCAATTTTAGGCATTTATACCCTAATTTTCACGAAAGGTCCACTTATCACATTTTGACGGAGAACCGTCATTAAATATAGTTTTGATCGATCTTATAAATTATATTGGACCAAATATAACTCTTCTTTAGAATCGAGACATCAAAATTTACTTTGTGTAAATTTTTGGTACCTTTCTGATAAAGTTCATTTTTTAATGAATAGTTGAAAATGTTGTATTTGAATTCAAAACCTCTTTTTAATCTAATTTATTTATATGATTAGATTATCTTTTTAATTGGTTTTAAAGTGAAGTTAGAAAATATTTTTACCATTAAATCCAATAGTGGTCATTGGAATTAATTTCACTTTGAAATCAGACTTAAACTAGTGTCAATCTTTTGATACTTATTGTTTCATAAAAACACGCTATTTGCTCTGACAGCGGGAATTAATTATTAAATTAAATAATGTGACTTATATGTTTTGAATTTTGTAAAATATACTTCATTTTTGAATTCGTAATATCAAATATACCTTAGGGTGAATTTTTGGTAATTTTCAGAAAAACTTCAATTTTTGATGAATAGTGAAACCACTATGTGGTACTTATAAAGACTAATTTTCCGTTTAAATAAAATTTTGCCATCATTGTGTTTTGAATTTCAAAAATCTGACATACATGGTTGTCATTAAGAAGTAAAATTTGGTTCAATGAGATTATAATAATTTTTTGGTGAATAGTAACTTATTAAGTTCTTAATCGCGATTAGTGGTAATTAGTGTAGTTTAAGGTAAAAATAATGCTTTAATAAAATAATATGAGCTTGAAACATGTCCTACCCTTAGTGGTTGTGTCATGGCTGACCAAGACAAGCCATGTGTCAACATGGGTACCCCATGGAGCCACTTTAGATGGAAAATGACAATAATATATTTTTATTTAATGTTAAAATTAAATTGACACAAACATGATATGTTTTACTAAAACAATTTTCAAATGGGGTTATACAAGTCAGATGTTTGATTATAAATATTCATTGGAAAGCTAAAAATATTTCCTACATCATAGTAGTTTTTTTATAATTTTTAGACACTAAATAAATTAAATTATTTATGACATCATGATGATGCAGCGATGACCTCATTATTTAACGATTTAAATAAAATGGAAAGATAATGTAAAATATATAAACTACACATGTCCAAAACTTATTGGATGGGTGGATTTCGAAACCTTATCAAATTATCCACGAATTATTTCAATTTGGGACCTTTTAAATCCGAAACACATTTTCAAATAAAGTAATATTTCTTTACTTTCCAAAAGTGCCCCTCCTCTCCTCTTATAAAAGACCCCCGCATCTACCTCATTTCACACACTCCTCAAGCCTTTGGCTCGGCCAACCCCTACCCAATTACTCTCTCCACATCCCTATCCTCATCTTAGAGGATTCCCATTGGGAATAATCCTTTCAAAGGAAGCCTTTGGGCTCAAATAAAAAGTAGTTACACTTTTAAAGGTAATTCAATCTCTCATGTTCATTTGGTTTATTTTGCTTCTCCAACCCCCTAAACACTTTTTATTTACTTATTTTGTAACAACAAAAGTATCGTCAATATAATAGGATGTTGTTATAAGATTTATTTGAGCTACACTCTTACACAACTACATCAAATGGTTAAAGAACATACGGTTTCCGTGGATGGCGAAATTCTGCCTCCCGAAACGATGATTGTTCAATACTCATTTAACACCTTCAAAGGTGGCCATTATGATGTCACTATATTTTTATATGATATATAATATGTTTATGTTTTCTTTAATCTTCTGTATTTTTCATTTTGGGAATACCATTATGGCTTCCATTAAGGGTAAACGTGATATCTTCATTTAAGGAAGTGCGGACTACCGCCCCCTCAAAGTGATGTGATTCGTTAATGCCATATGTGGGACGTGTAAAGGATGGATTTAAAGTTATTATATATGATGTTATACTGGAATTATAATATACCTCTATATCATTATTATTTCTTTCCATTAAAATATGAGATAGAAATGAAAGTAGCGTTCATGCGTACGTACGGCTCACCGTCTCCATGAACGGTGCATTTCATTTCTTATCCCCAAATGTAATGTACTATTATAAGTACATGTATATAATGGATATATATGATTAATGATACATCTAAATTATGAATATAAATCTGTAATTAAAATATACATACCTCTCATTTAGTTTTAATTCCATTAATATGACAAAGAAATGATAGTAGCGTTCATGCGTACGTACGGATTACCGTCTCCATGAACGGTGCATTTCATTTCTTAACTCTATATGATTATGTAATATTATAAATACATGTATATGCTGGATATATACGATATATATGATATCCAAATCAGTAATGTCATTCTGGATATAAAGAACTTTTGACCACACGAACAACATGTAATTGTAAGAAGTCAACTTTCGACTTAAGAACCAAATATTGACAAAACAAACATTATTAACATAAATGGTTACATAATGTTTATAACATGGAAATAAGTGATATAAAAGGAATAATTAACTTTAAAAAGGTTCTTAATCAAGTATAAATTAACTCAAGTTTATTATTCAGGACGTTAAAGAACGATCGAGTCAAGTCGGACCCGAGGTAAGGGACTTCATCTCAATCTCCTTTCATTGAGGCATATTTCGTTTTATACACAACTTTCTTTTATACGGTGTATAAACCCCTTTGACTTTTACTTTTATACAAAAGGAATCTTTTTCTACGAAGCGTTTTACAAAACGACAAAAAGGAATGATTCTTTTAACGTACGCGGCGACAACGACCTTTTCCACCGCTGCGAGTATTATTTGGTCTTTGGCTTTCTCAACAAGCCGTAATGTTTTTAGAATAAAATAAATACCATATACTCTTTTATGTATTTTGGTATTGAAAATGGTTTTGAAAAAGGATTCTATTATGTCAATATATTTATGATATACTGTGATTTAAATGTGGAAATGTTATCATTCCTTTATATTGGTTTTATGTTTTATGATTTTATACTGGTACTTGGATATTTTAACAGGTTGTTACATTATAAACCATATGACGGGTGGTTCCGTGAATACCAGGACGGGTGGTTACGTTATAACCTCCAATGCATTGGGTATGGAAGTCGGCCGTATGGCTATTCCATTAAGTATGTATGGAAATTGGCCGTATGGCTATTCCATTAAGTGATATGTGTGGAATTCGACCGTATGGTTATTCCACTTAAGTATGTTTATGTCCCATGTTACCTTTATAAATGTTATGTGTTCTTTTTATGGATTTTATAGTAATCCTTTGGTTACAAAAAGGTAAGTAATGATAATTTATTCAGTGAAGTGTTTTTACAACTTCATGAAGGTGAAGGTATTACTTTGATAGAGTATACATGGTTTACTTGATTTTAAAAAACTAACAGTTTTCATTCTTTGTGTATCCCTTACTGAGCTTTTTATGCTCACCCCAAGTTTTTTTGAAATGTTTTTCACAGGACATAATGTGGAATAAGGTCAAGGATGGGATCAAGGGAATGTCATTCTATATAAAACATGGAACTAGACATGTTTCTTATAAAAGTTTTTTATTTATTTATGGAAACTTAGTAGAAGTGACTACTTTGTAATCTTTTGAGATGTAATAGTTATGTTCTAATTCTCTAAAACTCTAAACCTGAAAAGATCCTCAACGTGTAATCTTGTGATAACTCAAGATTAAGTAAGGTTTAAGGCTGGGGCCTTATAGTTGGTATCAAAGGTCGGTTTAGACAACTTTAGGAGTTAGAAAAGTGTTAAATTATAATATGATTGAAATGATATAGCATTTACGGATTACCATGTTGCTTCGCCTAAGATATTTCTATGTTCAGAATGGTTTTCCGCAGAGGAAACAAAGCAGCTATGTTGGGACGACATCAGGAGGAAGATAACCTTCCAAATCAGCAACCTGAGATGGTCGGAATCAGAACTGAATAGTTTGTTGTAGTGATGGCACAGTTGACTGAGGCTATAAATGGTGGTGGTATCCATGCACGAGATCAGCCAGATCAACCGCAGAGGAACATGTCAGTGGTGGAACATTTCATGAGGCAACATCCCCCATCATTCAGAGGACCATCTAACCCTGTGCAAGCTGAAGGGTGGATTAAAGCACTGGAGAAGATTTTTGATGTCATGGGGTGTTCAAAACATCAAAAGGTTAGTCTTGTTGTTTACCGTTTTGAAGGTGAAGCTGATCAGTGGTGGTCGATGGTGAAAAATATAAGGGATAGTGATGAGATTGAGGATCTTCACCGGGACGAATTCAAAGTTATGTTTCTTGAGAAATATTTTCCTAAGGTGGTTCGTCTTAGGATGGAAAAACAGTTCCTAGAATTGAGGCAGGAGGATGATTCAGTGGTTGCTTATGAAGAAAAGTTCACTCGATTGGCAAGGTATGCTCCAAACTTCATACGAGATCTTGATAGTAAAATAAACCGTTTTTACTCAGGGTTAAATCCAAAGTATCGAAGGGCTTTAGCTTCTCGTGAGTTCAAATGTTATGAAAAACTTTTTCGATGTGCGGAGAAGGTGGAGATGGAGTTTTCCGATGATCAGGTGTTCTATGACAAACAACATAATAAGAGGTCTAGTTGGAAGGCAAAGGGGAAGAATTCATCAAAGAAACAAGGAGGTAAGAAAACCAAATATCCATCCTGTGAGAAGTGTGGTAAAATGAATCCTGGAGAATGTTTATCCAAGTCTTGTAAGTGCTTTCGGTGTGGTAAGTCTGGTCATATTGCTCGTAACTGTAAGGAAGATGATCAAGAAGGAAATGAAAAGCCAACGGTAAGATGTTTTTAGTGTAATGAAATGGGTCGTTATGCAAACGAGTTTCCAACGAAGAACTCAACTGGGGGAATGCAGCCAAACTACAAGCAGAAAGGGGTGGTGAAATCCTTTGCAACAACTTCAGCAGATGTTGGGCCATCGAATGAAGTGTTATCTGCTCCAGGGAGCTCAATATTTTTTGAAGATTGACTTGAGGTCGGGGTACCATCAGTTGAAAGTAAAAGAAGAAGACGTTCCGAAGACTGCGTTCCGTACTAGATATGGCCATTATGAATTTGTAGTTATGCCTTTTGGGTTAACCAATGCACCTGCTTTATTCATGGACCTTATGAATAAAATTTTCCATGAGTTCTTGGATAAGTTTGTGTTTGTGTTTTGAGGTTTGGGAAGAGATTATGTGTGCCTTGTGATTCACAGTTGAAGAATGAGTTGTTATGTGAGGCTCATAGTTCTCCGTTTTCAGTTCATCCTGGCAGTACTAAGATGTATAGAGATCTACGGGAGTATTACTGGTGGGATGGAATGAAAAGAGATATTGTTGATTTTACTGTGAAGTGTTTGACATGTCAACAGGTTAAAGCAGAGAGGCAGTTACCGAAAGGTATGCTTCAGCCTTTACCAGTGCCAGAGTGGAAATGGGAAAACATATCCATGGACTTTATTGTGGGATTATCGAGGACATCTTGAGGTAATAATGCAATCTGGGTTATTATTGATCGCTTGACCAAATCTGCTCATTTCGTTTCTATACGAGATACTTTTCCCTAGATCAACTATCCCGTTTGTATCTTAAAGAGATAGTCAGGTTACATGGAGTTCCTCTCTCCATTGTATCAGATCGTGATCCCAGGTTTACTTCTAACTTTTGGAAAGGTCTTCAGAAGTCGTTGGGTACTGAATTAAATTTTAGTACAGCTTTTCATCCTCAATCAGCTGGGTGGTCAGAACGAACAATCCAGACATTGGAGGATATGCTACGAGCTTATTCTATGGATTATCAGGGAAGTTGGGACCAACATCTTTCTTTGGATGAATTTTCATATAATAACAGTTTTCATTCCAGTATACAGATGGCACCATTTCAGGCATTATATGGGAAGAGGTGTCGAACTCCAGCTTTCTGGGATGAAGTGGGTGAAAGGAAGTTGATGGGACCAGAATTGGTAGAAGAGATGGCAGAAAAAGTTCAGCTGATTCAGAAGCACATGAGAACAGCTCAGAGCAGGCAGAAGAATTATGCGGATAACCGGAGGAAGGATCTATCTTTCGAGGTAGGTGATCATGTTTTTTTCAAAGTCTCACCATGGAAAAGTGTGATGAGATTTGGTAAGAAAGGAAAGCTGAGTCCAAGGTTCATTGGACCATATGAAATTCTGGAGAGAGTTGGATCAGTTGCATACCGAGTGGCTTTACCTCCGAGTTTATCTCAAGTACACAATGTGTTTCATGTTTCAATGTTGAGGAAGTATATGCCAGATCCATATCATGTTTTGAGTCTAGAGGTAGTTTAGCTGGAAGAGAACCTATCTTATGAAGAATAACCAGTCCAGATTCTTGACCACAGGGGGCAGGTGTTACGGAATAGGGTGATTCATCAGGTAAAGGTTTTTTGGAAAAACCATGTGATTGAAGAGGCAACGTGGGAATATGAAAATGCTATGAGAGATAAATACCCCCACTTACTTTGATAAGTGAATAAAATTGCGAGGACGCAATTCCCAAAAGGGGGGAAGGATGTAACATCCCAGGTAAATAAAGAATAAAGAATTTTCATGTTTATTAATATTTACGAATTAAATATTAATTTTAATTAAAAGGGGTTTCTACGTTCGATAGCGTACTTGGTACGCAATGATGAGTTTATTTGAAAACTTACGTTGCACACAAGTAATAAAATAAATAATATTATTTTAAATGTCAGTTAATGAGTAGCCGTTGTACTGGCAGGAATAGATAGAAATAACTAAAATATGATTATATATGTTTTTAATTGTTTTTACATTTACCCAATAAAAGATAAAGGCTTAAAATACGGAAAGAGTTCAATTTTAGGCATTTATACCCTAATTTTCACGAAAAGTCCACTTATCACCTTTTGACGGAGAACCGTCATTAAATATAGTTTTGATCGATCTTATAAATTCTATTGAACCAAATATAACTCTTCTTTAGAATCGGGACATCACAATTTACTATGTGTAAATTTTTGGTACCTTTCTAATAAAGTTCATTTTTTTAATGAATAGTGGAAAATGTTGTATTTGAATTCAAAACCTCTTTTTAATCTAATTTATTTATATGTTTAGATTATCTTTTGAATTGGTTTTAAAGTGAAATTAGAAAATATTTTTACCATTAAATCCAATAGTGGTCGTTGGAATTAATTTCACTATGAAATCGGACTTAAACTAGTGTCAATCTTTTGATACTTATTGTTTCATAAAAACACGCTATTTTCTCTGACAGCGGGAATTAATTATTAAATTAAATAAAGTGACTTATATGTTTTGAATTTTTTAAAATAGACTTCATTTTTGAATTCGTAATATCAAATATACCTTAGAGTGAATTTTTGGTATTTTTCTGAAAAACTTCAATTTTTGATGAATAGTGAAACCACTAAGTGGTACTTATAAAGACTGATTTTCCGTTTAAATAATATTTTGCCATCATTTTGTTTTGAATTTCAAAAATCCGACATACATGGTTGTCATTAAGAAATAAAATATGGTTCAATGAGATTATAATAATTTTTTGGTGAATAGTAACTTATTAAGTTCTTAATCGTGATTAGTGGTAATTAGTGTAGTTTAAGGTAAAAATAATGCTTTAATAAAATAAGATGAGCTTGACACATGTCCTACCATCTTTTTTGTGTCATGGCCGACCAAGACAAGCCATGGGTCAACTTGGGGAACCCATGGAGCCACTTTAGTTGGAAAATGAAAATAATATATTTTTATTTAATGTTAAAATTAAATTGACACAAACATGATATGTTTTACTAAAACAATTTTTAAATGGGGTTATACAAGTGATATGTTTGATTATAAATATTCATTGGAAATATAAAAAGATTTCCTACATCATAGTAGTTTTTTTATAATTTTTAGACACTAAATAAATTAAATTATTTATGACATCATGATGATGCAGCGATGACCTCATTATTTAACGATTTAAATAAAATGGAAAGATAATGTAAAATCTATGAACTACACATGTCCAAAACTTATTGGATGGGTGGATTTCGAAACCTTATCGCCTTATCCGTGAATTATTTCAATGTGGTACCTTTTAAATCCGAAACACATTTTCAAATAAAGTAATATTTCTTTACATTCCAAAAGTGCCCCTCCTCTCCTCTTATAAAAGGCCCCCACCTCTACCTCATTTCACACACTCCTAAAGCCTTTGGCTCGGCCAACCCCAGCCCAATTACTCTCTCCACATCCCTCTCCTCATCCTAGAGTATTCCCCTTGGGCAGAATCCTTTCAAAGGAAGCCTTTAGGCTCAAATAAAAAGTAGTTACACTTTTAAAGGTAATTCATTCTCTCATGTTCATTTGTTTTATTTTGCATCTCCAACCCCCTAAAGTCTTTTTATTTACTTCTTTTGTAACAACACCAGTATATTCAATATAATAGGATGTTGTTATAATATTTATTTGAGCTACACTCTCACAAAACTACATCAAATGGTTAAAGAACATACGGTTTCCGTGGATGGCGAAATTCTGCCTCCCGAAACGATGATTGTTCAATACTCATTTAACACCTTCAAAGGTGGATATTATGATGTCACTATATTTATATATGATATATAATATGTTTATTTTTTTTAAGCTTCTGTATTTTTCATTTTGGGCATACCTTTATGGCATGCATTATGGGTAAACGCGATATCTTCATTTAAGGAAGTGCGGACTACCGGCCCCTCAAAGTGATGTGATTCGTTAATGCCATATGTGGGACGTGTAAAGGATGGATTTAAAGTTATTATATATGATGTTATACTGGAATTATAATATACCTCTATATCATTATTATTTCTTTCCATTAAAATATGAGATAGAAATGAAAGTAGCGTTCATGCGTACGTACGGCTCACCGTCTCCATGAACGGTGCATTTCATTTCTTATCCCCAAATGTAATGTACTATTATAAGTACATGTATATAATGGATATATATGATTAATGATACATCTAAATGATGAATATAATTCTGTAATTAAAATATACATACCTCTCATTTAGTTTTAATTCCATTAATATGACAAAGAAATGAAAGTAGTGTTCAAGCATACGTACGACTTACCGTCTCCATGAACGGTGCATTTAATTTCTTACCTCTAAATGATTATGTAATATTATAAATACATGTATATGCTGGATATATATGATATATATGATATCCAAATCAGTAATTTCATTCTGGATATAAAGAACTTTTGACCACACGAACAACATGTAATTGTAAGAAGTCAACTTTCGACTTAAGAACCAAATATTGACAAAACAAACATTATTAACTTAAATGGTTACATAATGTTTATAACATGGAAATAAGTGATATAAAAGAAATAATGAACTTTAAAAAGGTTCTTAATCAAGTATAAATTAACTCAAGTTTATTATTCAGGACGTTAAAGAACGATCGAGTCATGTCGGACCCGAGGTAAGGGACTTCGTCTCAATCTCCTTTCATTGAGGCATATTTCGTTTTATACACAACTTTGTTTTATACGGTGTATAAACCCCTTTGACTTTTACTTTTATACAAAAGGAATCTTTTTCTACGAAGCATTTTACAAAACGACAAAAAGGAATGTTTCTTTTAACGTACGCGGCGACAACGACCTTTTCCACCGCCGCGAGTATTATTTGGTCTTTGGCTTTCTCAACAAGCCGTAATGTTTTTAGAATAAAATAAATACCATATACTCTTTTATGTATTTTGGTATTGAAAAAGGTTTTGAAAAAGGATTCTATTATGTCAATATATTTATGATATATTGTGATTGAAATGTGGAAATGTTATCATTCCTTTATATTGGTTTTATGTTTTATGATTTTATACTGGTACTTGGACATTTTAACAGGTGGTTACGTTATAAACCATATGACGGGTGGTACCGTGAATACCAGGATGGGTGGTTACTTTATAACCTCCAATGCATTGGGTATGGAAGTCGGCCGTATGGCTATTTCATTAAGTATGTATGGAAATTGGCCGCATGGCTATTCCATTAAGTGATATGTGTGGAAGTCGACCGTATGGTTATTCCACTTAAGTATGTTTATGTCCCAAGTTACCTTTATAAATGTTATGTGTTCTTTTTATGGATTTTATAGTAATCCTTTGGTTATAAAAATGTAGGTAATGATACTTTATTCAGTGAAGAGTTTTTACAACTTCATGAAGGTGAAGGTATTACTTTGATAGAGTATACATGGTTTACTTGATTTTGAAAAACTAACAGTTTTCATTCTTTGTGTATCCCTTACGGAGATTTTTATGCTCACCCCAAGTTTTTTTGAAATGTTTTTCACAGGACTTAATGTGGAATAAGGTCAAGGATGGGATCAAGGGAATGTCATGCTATATAAAACATGGAACTAGACATGTTTCTTTTAAGAGTTTTTTATTTATTTATGGGAACTTAGTATAAGTGACTACTTTGTAATCTTTTGAGATGTAATAGTTATGCTCTAATTCTCTAAAACTCTAAACCTGAAAAGATCCTCAACGTGTAATCTTGTGATAACTCAAGATTAAGTAAGGTTTAAGGTCGGGGCCTTATACATGGGCCTCACAACCACACTACAACCTGCCCAAAGGGTCTAGGGATACCAATGAAAAGAAGAGGGAGAAGAGAATAGCCAGAAACCATCCATCCATCCTTCCACAAAGTTGTTGTGAAGGGAAACCCCCCCCCCCCCCATTTAAATGGGGTGTTCAGATCAAAGTAACACGGGTAGAGTGTGAATAGAAATCACAAGGGAAAACATGTATATAAATAGGTACCAAACACTCATCCAAACCTATGAGTATTTATAATAGAAACCAATCCACAAAAAACTACACTTGCTACCACCTCTAAATGAACATATCAAAACACACAATGATCACTTCCTAATTTGATAAATCAATGCTATTTCACTAAAATCCACAACTCGAAACATACCCCCACCAATTATTTTAACAAATTATCATTCTATATTTTCAATTAAATTATTTATTCATTCCATCCCTACCTGAGAAACTACAAAACATATCCCACCACAAGTAACATCATAACCCACACCCACTATTAGAAAGACCAGAAACACCATGGAAAAAGCCATCATAAGGTAACAACATACTTTTTCAAAACTGTCCCTCAAAAACAATCCTTGGTAGACCTGATGGATGATAAACACCACACTTAGAAAAGAAAATTCACCCAGATTATAGTCCCACTGTACACTCCCCTACCTTGAACACACATTCAACCATTGCCCCCATCATTCTTCAAATTCATGCCACCCTATCCTTCATATCAACAAGTAAAATACCCAATACACATTATCACAACCCCACTAGGTCACCCTGCTGCATATCAACACCACACTTAGCATAACCATAAACATGAAAATGACATAACACATTCATGAAACCCCACTAGACAACCCCATCCCCTTCCCAAATGCAGTCCCACTACATTATTATTTCATCCATTCCACAATAAATCAATATTTAAACCTAAGATACAATTACACAAAACATATCGGCCCATACTCACAACCATAGTCCCAACCACAACCCCACCTGAATAACACAGACACAAGGACGAAAAGAACCATTGAAAACACACAACCACACCATCAAGGAAAGGATTATTCAGGTTTAACAAAACTAATTCTTTAATTATACTTGATAAAACATGCGTTATCACATAACAATTTCGATCATGGGGAGTTTATTTATTTATCAAAATATACATTATTAACCAAATACTAATTCTTATAGTAGTTAATTATATATCATAACAGGTGCGAAAATAAAGACTACCAACAACAATGATTTTCATAAGAATAAAATCAATATAATTCACAATAAGGATCAAGGACAACATATAAAACAAAGAAATCGGCATCATCATTATACACCCAACCCCTCATTTATTAATTATTCTTATATTCATTAAATTTTTTCAACCATATTCACAAGTGAACATAAGTACACCCACCCTGAATGATGCACAAAAGAAAGTGAGATGATGGAATCCCTACTTGGTACAACAGATGATCAAAAATTCCTCACTGTTCCAAAACAGGGGGCTGCACGAGAAGCAGGAAAGACTCCAGGGGAATACCGAATAGTCTGCTATAGCATAGGCGCATGAGTCATCAGGAAATAGAGGTTCATGGCACACCAAGAGAAAATGGAAGGGTTCAAAGGAAGAGGATATTTGACTTTAAAAACGTCAGATCCTAAATATATTGGGAAATGGTTTCAAAGTCCATTAATGTCGGATCCTAACTATGACCATGTGGTTTAGGAGTCAAAGGATGCTTCGGGTTTTTAGAAGATAAGTACAGTTTGAAACTGACCAAAAACCCATTAAATAAGGCACTTAAATAATTTAATGTCAATAGAAAAATCAAAGGGGAAAACTAGAAAAACTGGAGAAAATGGGAATGAATCGCCAATAGGTGATTCCCCAACACAATCAACCAACATCAAGTCACCGATGCCCGAATCACCAGTGTGAGTCATCGACACAACTCACTGTCACGAGTCAACGACACATAACTCATCGATGCAAGTCACTGACACCTATCCTATGGATTCATCAACCTATCGATGCTCTAACTTACAGATTCACTTAGCCACCAAATCCCTAAGTCACCGACACCCTGATTCATCAACACCCTGACTCACCAATTCCTCGATTCACCAATGCCCTAAGTCACTGATACCCTAAGTCACCGAAAATGAGATACAGACCCCAACCTACCGATGTAGATCTACCGTTGCATACCAAAACAACCCAAACACTGTATTTTGACAAAGTAATGGAACATTAATGTTTGGTCCATTACATATGATTCCTCTCAAAATATTATCACCATCAAGAATTCAAAACCAAACCCAGAATAAATAGGGGTCTGAACCACCACTCCGTAAGGTACCTCTCAAGGATAATCCTCACTAAATTATTTTGAATGATTTAGTGAAACCTAAAAATCCAATTACACATCCTACAATATATAATACCACAAAAACCACCTAACCACCACACAAGAACAAAAATCCACACTACCTAAACACATGAATCAGAGAATTCTTTCCTCTATGTCAAGATACTATCCACTTTGGGTAGCACTGACTCGATCGATTGGGTTTGATCACATCTGCATTAATGCATCATGGTTAGGGATTAGGTCCACCTATCCTCATGGTCATGTATTATTTACACATCACATAGGAAGGAAAAAACTCATCTAATAGAAAACAAGGTTCAAGTAGTACATCACAAAGAAAAACACATGATCAAAACTCAAAACAACTTCTGGTACTGGGCATGCATTTGCGCCTCCCTTCCCAAAGTACTCTCCTCTAGGACATCATGCCTCTTCAACACACAAACCAAGGGAATGGGTTTTCCATTAAACACATTCTCCTGGAAATCCTAGATCTCCACTGGTCTCTCCGCAAATGATTCATCATCCTCAATATTTGAATCTCCCTAGTCAATTACATGGGAGTCATCCGGAGGATACTGACGAATTTGAGAGACATGAAATACGTCATGTACCTTCTGGAACTATGGTGGAAAGACCGAATATTATGCCACCTTACAAACTCACCCCAACACCAGTAAAAGTTCGATGAACCTAGGAGAAACGTTTCTCCATATACCGAACATCCTCTACCCACATTGAGGGGAAACCATCAAGAACACCTGATCTTTGACCATAAACTTCAAGGGCCTCCTTCTGTGATTGGACAAAAATATTTCTAATCATGTGCTTCCTTCATCCTCTCACAGACAAGATCCACCATCTCAATCGTACTCTACACCATGTCCAAACTAAGAACAGCTACCTCCCCAACATCGCTCTAACTTCATGGTAAATGACACAGTCTCTTATATATAGCTTAGAAAGGAGCCATGTTAATAGAAGAGTTATAGGTATTATTATAAGGAAACTCTACCCATGAAAAGTATTTTACCAAAGACACACCATGGTCTAGAAAACATGCTCACAACATGTCATCCCACTTCTGGATGGTCCTCTATATCTACCCATCTGTCTAAGGGTGGAAGGAAGTGTTGAGGCGTATCTATATTCCAATGTCATGCATCAATCCCCTCCAAAATCATGAGGTAAAACATGTACATAATCAGAGATAATGGATATTGTAACTCCATTCATCCAAACCACCTCATCCACATATCACTACGATAATGCACCAAATGCGCTTGACTCTTAGATCGCTAAGAAGTGAGCGGATTTCATCAGCTGATCAACTACAACCAAGATCCAATCACATCCTTCATGAGTGATGGGTAACCCTGTGATGAACTCCATATAGATTTCATCCCACTTCCACTCGAGGACATCTAAGGCCTACAAGAACCCACCAAGAACATGGTGCTCAGCCTTCACTAACTGGAACAACAAGCACTTTGACAAAAACTCTACCACTTCAGGCATCATAATGGGCCACTAGAACAGTTCCCTAAAGCCACATTAGATCTTGGAAACATCTATGTGTACCAGTAGGGGTGATCTAGGAAAATCATGAGGAACTCCTTTACATATCACCACTAGGACAAATATCTTCTCACGAAATATCATCTTTTTCTAACCATCATCCAACCATCCCTTAGAAGCATTACCCTAGTCAACAGGATCACACCTCACATGTGCCTCCGAGTCTCCCCACAGAGACTCTTCAAAATTCTACTTCAGAGGTGAATGCACCATCATCTAAAACAAATATCTTTTGCTACCATCCATTATTTCATCTTAGTACATGGTGGAAAACTTCTCCAATGCCCTCCAAGAATCAACAGATTCATTAATCACTTCCTTCTACGACTGCCTTATTAAATAATCATCTAAGACATTCTACATTCCTGAGGTGTAGGAGATCTCAAAATCATAATCCTGGAGAAACTCCACCGACCACCATTTCCAAAAGTTCAAGTCTCATTGGGAAAAGATGTACCTCAAGGACTTTTGATCTGTGTAGACCACAATGTGCCCCCTAATAAGTAAATTTTACCATAGTTTTTTTTGCAAACATGACAACTTCTAGATTTAGATCATGGGTGGCATAGTTAAGTTCATGGGGCCATAACTTTCTAGACCTATAAAGGATCAATCCCCTTTTCTAGATCATCACACACCACAAACCTATACAGGAAGCATCACAAAACACCTCGAATATCACCCCTTCCTCTAGAAACTTGTGAACTATAGAAATGACCAACATGGCTCTTAGACTTTCAAAAATTCCTGGAAATAATCTTTCCACACAAAATCTGGGCATTTTCTGGTCATACCATCAATGGAGCTACTACTTGAGAGAAATTAGGTTTGAATCTCAGGTAATAGACTTCCAGATAGAAAAACGGTGAACGTCTACAACATTATTGGGTTCTTACCATGAACGAAATACCTCAACCTTCAATGGATCCACTGATACACCTTACTGAGGCACTAAATTTCAAAGGAAGTTGTTTTATTATGTCGAAAACATTCACATGGAAAACGTTCCAAAGAGACGGTGGCCTCAAAGTACTCCCATGATAGTCTTGAGAAGCTTATTTTGCTTCGCCTCTAACTTCGAGTAGATCAGGATGTCATCATTGAATACAATGAAAAACTGGTATAGGAACTCCTGATATAAAGAGTTCATAAGCCCCATGAACACAACTAGTCTTTTTTTAACAAGAAAAATAACCACAAACTTTAAGTGCTCATACCTACACCCAAAAGAATTCTTCGGGATAACAACCTCTTTCACCCTCAACTGGTTATACCCAGACCGCAGATCGATCAAAGAAATTCCACCTACTCCTATAAAGAGGTATAAAATATCATCTATCCTCATTATAGGGTAACATTTCTTGACCATTACTTGATTCAGCCTCTAATAGTTTATACATAATCTTATACCACCATCTACCTTCTTCGAAAACAAGAGTATTGAACAAACTGATCGTACCACAATCGATGTCTAAACTTACTGGAACTGGTTCCTCTATAGAGTGCAACTGACAAAACCCAGATCCTATAACCCTATATTATTGGCTGCATCCCTGACCATTCCCGTGTCGAGGTCCTTAAGGAATGATCTGAGGTCATACTCTTCTTATTCCATCTCCCCATGGTAGAGGTGGAGCTTGCTGTCGCTACTGCTAAAATGGACTAACTGGAAACTGCTGTTGGGGTAGGTGTTGGACCTTCCCACCTACACTGTACTAAGATCAAACTGGGAACTGACTCCTAAGGTTCCCAAAACAACAATAATTGAAACACCTTAGTACCAATCCTACGGGAAAAGATAGAGGTCTCAAAGGTTAGAACTGAATATACTAGGGTCGGCTCCCCGTCAGCCTAAACCTGGAAGGTCCTGACACTGGAGACCAACTCCTGAAAGTCTTCCCCTTTTAGGAACTCGTCTGGATAACCTCTCTTGGTAAACATACTCACTATAGAATCTTTTTAAATAAGTCAAACATTTTATGATCCTCTTAATATTTCAGTAAGGTGAAAGGACTAACTACGTACTAGAGAGAAGGATGAAGTGCCTCCTCTAAATGTCTCGCCTAAGACAACTCATCCAGAAAGCGATCCTGATCAAAGGTAAGTAGATCATTAAAATTGAACTATGTATCCCATGCAGACATACTTCTTTGCTGGAGGGAGATTAGTTCATATCGCTTCTCAAACTTCATCGTTGAAGAGAGGAATCCCACCCGAAACTCCTTCTCAAAGTCAGCCCAGGAAATGTCAGTCTCCTTTCTCTCCATGAGGTAAATCATCCACCATAAATGTGTTGCTCCCCTCATCTATCTTACTACTAGGGGAACCCAGTACTTCTTCAGATCTCAGGTCACGGTGAAGTGATCACTACCTCCTCAAGACAACTCTCTATCTATGTATCAGAACCACTACCTTTAAACATTAACATATTATTCTCCTAGAAATCATATAACATCTTTTTCCATTTGTGATTCCCATCCCCCTCTAAATCAAACCTCTATCGATCAGTCGGATTGGACTACTAGTACTCTACTGACTGAGCCACTTTTGGACAATGAAAAAGTGCTATAGCTGAAAGGAAAATAAGGAATTCCTAAGACTGAATAATAAGAAATAAATTTAGGATTCATTTAAACACATTATTTATATTAATTACAAAAAACTTAAAAAACAAGAACAGAAGTCATTAGGATGTGTGTACCTTTTCAAAGGTCTCTACCCCACAATTAGTGTAGCCTAACTTGGTGGTTTAGTAACCTCATAGTCCTTACATTGGATTAGGTGGACCCCCTAAAATCATGTTTCCTAGCTGGTCTTCCGTGGCCTATGTCACGCACTAAGATCAAATAACATTGTTTCCCTACCTACCCATGAAATCCCTATTGTACCTAACTCCAAACTGCATACTCTCTATCAACCTTTAACTCTGATACTATTCTTTTATGACCCGCTTTATTCTAGATAAGGGAAGGAATATCAAGATGTTGAGACCTTCCTTCCTCACGATATTGGAGATATAATGACCCCCCAAGTCCCACCTCTAATAGGTCCCGGGGTGGTGACTATCCCCAAGGATATAGAAATCTCACAAAATGGGAGGAATTACCCCATTTTATAGTAAACAATATTAGGTGATAAGATATATCAACCTCAAAAAACTCCATGACACATATATATAAACAATCCAAAATCCATCCCATATTCATATTTGATGTGAAACTCCTCAAAATACAATGAAATATCCAAATTATTTACCAAAAGTAAAACAAATCTACTAGACATCAATCATCCACAATGTTTAAACTAGTAAGGTCCACCACGGTCCAAGTCATCTTCCTAAAAACCTAAAAACAGTTTTATATACATAGGGTGATCATATAAGTATATATAGCAGGAAAACCACATTCACTCATGAATAACTGGGAGAAGTATACTAATGAACCTATAGAAAAACAATAGAAACTCAAAATCACCTAATAATGTATACTATCCACCCCAACCTCACTAAGGCATGCTCACCAAATAACACAATTCATGTAATGTAATGTAGTAAGCACATCGATATTTAGGTACCCCACACCACTTACCACTGATTAACTACTCATCCCTAATGGCGAACATCATGATGCTAGCATTCTCTTCTACAAGACCCACTATAAAAACCTTCCAACACACACCAAATCCACATACCACGTCACATATCACCCACATACACAAGGGCCACAAACCACAACCATATCCCGAAGACACCTGGGAATTAACACACAACTGATCCCAAAGACACCTGGGAAGAACACCTCCCCCATTGACACCTGGTCCTTACAACCACCCCAACCAACCCGAAGGTTCTAGGGCTACCAATTTTTAGAAGAGGGCGTATAGAAGATCCAATAACTATCCATACATCCTACCACCTTGATATTGGGAAAGGAAACCCTCCCCCAAAAAGATGGGGTTGTTTAGCTTGTAGTTCCCAACACGGGTGGGGAGCGTGTAGAAATCACAAGAAAGTACATGTACATATATAGGTACCAAACACTCAGCCAAACCTATAGGGGTTTAGAACAATAACATTCCCACCCAAAACTACCCATGCTTCCACCTCTAAATGAACATATCAAAATGAACAACGATCTCTTCCTAATTTAATAAATGAACACTACTTCACTACAAGACACAACTCCAAATATACACCCACTCATTCATTTAAACAATTGTCATTATGCATTATCAATTCATTTATTTATTCATTATATCCCTTCCTAGGAAACTACCAAATAGAAAACATCAAAATTAACATCATAACCCACAACAACTTCACAATAGTCCAAAAACACTTGGTGAAAATCCATTATAAGGTGGCAACACCCATTTCAAAATCATCGTTCCTAAACCGTCCTCGGTATCCCCGCTGGATGAGAAGCACCACACCCAGCAAACAAAATTCAACCATCTTGTAGTACCACTACACACCCCCCTCTCTTGAACACTCATTAAACCACTACCACCATCATTCTTCAAATTCATGCCTCCATGTCCCTCCTATCAACAAGTAAAACCCCCAAAACACCTCCTTAAAACCCCAATTAGAAGCCCCATTGCATATCAACATGACACCCATCACACCCATAAACATGAGCATGACACATCCCAGTCTTGAAACCCCACTGCCCAAATACAACCACTGACTAGATGTAGTCCCACTGCATAAAAAGTTCATCCATTCCACAATAAATCAATATCTCAACCTAAGATACCATTACAATATTTGTACCACCCCATACACATTACCACTCTCCCAACCACAAGACCACAAAAACATCACCGACAAAATTCAAAACAGAAACACACATAGCACACAACCACACCGACAAGGAAAGTTTCATTCAGGTTTAGAATCAATCATTCTTTGATTCCATTTGATAAAATATGGGTTATCAAAGAAAAGGTTTTATCTTGAAGTTTCAATTTATTTAACAAATTTATACATGATTAACAAGATTCTAATAATTACTATAGTGACTCACAAATCATAATAGGTGCTCAAATAGAGACCACTAATGACCACGATTATCAAAATAATACCACTAATACAATTCACAACATGGATGAAGAAAAAAAACGACTATCATAATCATACTCCCAACCCCTCATTTATTACTTCTTATTATCTTTTTTAAATTTGATTGAATTGTTTTTATAAGGGAACAAAAGTAAACCCACCCTAATTGACTCAAAAAATAAACAAAGATGAAGAAATTCATACATAGAAAAACAAATGATCAACAATTCCTCCTTGTTCCAAAATAGTGGTTGTTTGAGTAGCTGTAAAGAATCTAGGGGAAAAGCGATAGAAATGATGTAGCAGAGGAGCAAGACTCCTCATGGAAGAAAGGATCTAAAGGCACCAAGAGGAAATATAGGGGTTTAAAGGAAGAGAATAATCATATTTAGAAAGGTCATATCCTAAATCTACAAGGAAACAGTTTCAGAGGCTATTAATGTCAGATCATGACCAAGACATGCAGTTTTGGATTTAATGGAAGATTTAGGTTTGTAGATGATAAATAATATATTAAATATCCCATAATCCCATTAAATATGGAACTTAACTCATTTAATTTCAATGGATACATCAAAGGGGAGATACTGGTAAATCTAGAGAAAATTGGAAATGACTCACTGATGGGTGAGTCACCGATGGAGAGTCATCAATGCTTGACTCACCAACACGAGTCACCAATGAGACTCACCGACAGGAGTTACCGACACCTGAATCAGCAACATGTGTCACTAACATGACTCACTGGTGCCTTTCCTACTAATACCTTGACCTACTGATGCCCTAACCTACTGATGCCATGAGTCACCGACACCTTGATTCCCCAACTCCCGGAGTCACTAACGTTGAGCTACTGATACCAACCTACCAATGTTTAGCTACCATTGCCTCCCAAAACACCCCATACACTAGATTTGGCAAAATTAATGGACCATGGATGTGAAAGCAGTTATAATTATTAAAGATAGTTTTTTTATGTGGGAATTCATGAAGAAACATGACATTTATGGATAAGTCAGTAATTTTATGGTAACACTTGTCGAAATTTGGTTCAAACAATATCAATGCATATATAATATTCTCACCATATTCTATGATGAAATCCATCAACTATATACATTCCATTACAACTTACCATGACTATGAGATTTGGATAATGGATTTCAAAATAGTCTTCCATAATGGGAACACTCGTGAAGATGCTTTTTTACACAACCAGAAGTGTTTAGGACTCCAAAAAATGGCCATAAGGTATGAACATTTCAAATATCAATTAATAGAATATAAAAATCATCCAATTCATTTAATATATTTTTTTATTATGCTATAAAAAAATTTGGTTTTATAATGAATATATGTGATCTGTGTGTCAATAAATGGTTTAGTGGGAGAGCATTTGTTTTACTAATAGTTTAATTTGATGAAATTTAAGATCATTTTTTGTTTTTTTTTGTGAATAATATTTTCAATTTTTTAAAATAACTTTTATTAAATAGTTTTTGTGTAATATAGATGAGAAGTATAAAATCTATATGTTTTTTAAGAATGGATTAAAAAAATTCTAACAAAAATGAGATGATGCTATGCTATTTTTTCAAATTTTCCAACATCATGAAGAATAGATGATAGATGTTGATGTTCATTGAAGTTAGGAAAAATGAAAGCATTGTTTTTTTAATAGAAAAACACCTCTAAATGTAAAAAAATTATCACTGGAAAAATAATTTTCAAATAAATAATGCTTGAAATGTTTTTATAAATGTGGAAGTGAAGTTTTCTAGATAAAAAATTAAAAACGTTGAGTTTTATTTTCAAACCGTTTCCGGATAGAGACATGTGAATAAATTTAAACATGTGTCAGTAGATATAAGTTGATCAAATGTTAAATCATCTAAAATATAGAAGATTAAATTTTAACAATATATAGAAAACTACATAGATGAAAGTAGATGTAAATTTTTATGAGCCACTAAACACAGAAATATAGATAAAGATCTGAGACAGAATGATACAAGATCATTTAAATTGATTTGTTTGTACACATTTATACAGAAAATGGTTTAAGATATACGAAATCATTGAAGGTTATCATTTCAATGTATTAGTGAAAATTCAATGGGAGAAATTAAAATTCCGAGTAGTCTACAAGAAGAAGAATGTTGGGACAAAAAAATATATTTAAAGGTTGAAACAATGTAGTGAACAATATTTAGGGGTTAAAATAAAAAATACTGGCAGATATGTTTTCTAAACAGAAATAATTTTTGAATTTTCTATTCATAAAGACTTTTTTAATCATAATTTAAATTTTTTTGATGTTATGAAGGGAAATAATAGGGGAATTCCAATAGATAATCCTTAGTAATAAATTACATTAGATGAACATTCATTAGATAGTCTATTATATGAATTTATCAAAGACGATTGAATAAAGTGGTGTATAAAGGCTTAGTAGAGGAAAAGTGACTCTATGGATAAGAATTGATCTATTAGAAAAAAATCATGAATCAATTTGTAAAAGGATGTTTATAAAAAGTTCCCGTTGAATAAATTAAAGGAAGAGTGAAAAGGTAATCAATTTGGGTGGATGTAAAAAATCCATAAAGGAAGTATTTTCATTAGATACATAAGAATCCATCAGATGATGATTTCCTAAAGAAATTCCAAAAAAATCCATATAGCTCTAAATTCAAGGAATTTTGAGAATGGTTGAATTTTATGGAGGATTAATGAAGCATGAAGAATATTCTAAAATTTTAGAGAAGCATATAGAAAATTACTAATGAGTGGGAGAATAAGAATTTGAGTTTAGTGATATGTAAAGTGAAATTTTTTCCTGATTTTTATATTTTTGATTCCCCTATATAAACAGGTGAAAAATTATTATTTTAATTGAAATGTTAATTGAAAAAATCATAATGCACTGAATTTTTTTCGGAAATTATTTCTAAAAAACATTCTATATTTTTGGATTATGAATTCTATATAGTGTTTTATGATTAGACTATTATTTAGAGTTTCTTAACTAAGTTCCCAGAAATATAATTATAGAGTAGAGTAATCATATAGAGTTTTCTGAGTAAAGTGATTATCATCATTTTTGTTAAATTATAAATAGTTCAGGATAACTTTATCAAGAGTATATTTTAGTTATGTATAATAGAAGAACATTCATCATAAATTGAAAAGGGTTATTTGGAAAAATATTCCATAAGGATAAATTCAAATGGACTTCTTAGATGAATATATGTGTCACAGAGGTGAAAATATTTAATACATTTTTTTTGTGGCTTAGTTTTTTTTAAAAACATATAAACTAATGAGAATTATTATAATTAGGACTATAAGATGATAGAAGGAGTCTAATGGGAGTTCATAATAACATTTGGATTCACTTATTTCTAATTTAGAATTTCCATGGACCTTTGGGAGTGGCCATGGAAATGATGTTTGTTCTCACACTATGGATGAACCATGTAATTATTTTATTCCTTGTTTATTTTATCATATTTTAATTCTTGTAATATTTACATAAATGTTGATAAGGATAATAAATATAACAATTTTAAGGTGTTAAATTTCATAAGTTTGGAAAAAAATTTAAATACTACCACAGATTCAGCCACTCCATCCCTTCTCAGTTGTTTAATAATCCTTAGAATCTTTAAGGGGTATCTAAGAGATAGTTCCCATATTGAATTCTTATCATTGAAAATATCAACTCAAAAAAAGTGTATGTATTCTTATATTAAATGTAAAAATTTTATCATGGATATAAAAAATAATTATACCCTATCCTTTATAACATGTCTTAGAGTTTGATGATGAAACAATAATTGTATATCCTCAAATTATGTAAAATCCTCCTTTGATTTTTTTCTAAAAAGAAAAACAATGAGATTTATAGAAATTATAGAAATTATATTCTTATGTATATATCAAAATAGGCATATATATTGGTTATGGGTATCAAATATTCTCAATAAATTTGTGATATACTAAAATGTATCTTTAAAGGAAACACTAAAGTGAAGGATGGAAAGTTAGTAATACGGAAAATAAAGATCAATGATATTATAATACGATATGAAGAGACAATTGATGTATATTTAACTATATACAATGAAATTATGTGCATAGTATTTGGTTTTAGAGACATCTTAGATAACTATTCTATTTTCATGAAAATCATAAAAGACATTCGTAGTAGCATTTAATCTAAAACCTCATCATAGAAAGAAAATTTAATTTAATAGTCGATCAATTGAATAATATTCTTGTTTCTTTTGATATGAGGAAATCTATAGAATTTAAAATGATGGTCAGGGGTTAAATTAAATTTCAAGTTATTGGAAAGAAGAAAATATGTGATTCTAAAAATTATTTTCTTAAAAATTTAGAATATAAATAAGACAAGTAAATTAAATAGAAGACCATATATCTTAAAATTAAGAAATATCAGATATATAGTGGAAATAATGGAAGAATATTTATAGTAAAATTTATCAATAGTGGAGGAATTGATAATTTTTATATTAATTTTACCAAGAATAATGTTGTTAAATATAAATATCCTTCTGAATAAAATCCTCATATGAAGAGGTTTATGAAATCTATTATAAATGATAAGAAATATACAGGTGGTAGGAAATATTTTATTAGAAAAATAAGAAGTATGTTGATTGAAAATGTTGATAATGAAGATACTGAAAATATTTCATCATAATGTGAACCCCCAAAACTATTTAGAAATTTATTTTCTAATGTTGAGAAAATGAAAAATTCCTAAAACATTGAATATGAAGATAGGCCAGAAAAGCTACATAGATTATCAAATGAGAATCAAACTTGTTTATTATCTTGAGAATCATAAAAAAACAATAAAGAAATATTTTTTTTGAAGAAAGTAAGTAGAATGAATGATGAAATTAGGAATATTGTTCTTAAATAAGAATATGAGTATATTTAAGAGTACATAAACCCCAATATAGATGTTGTTGAATAAGGAATGATGATGCCATTTCTTTTTAAGAAACATTTTATTAAGGATGAGGAGTATTATTAAAATAAATTGAAACTTCTTGAGTATGAACTTACAATAAAAAAATGGATGAATATTTCAACAAATCTTTATAGATGAATGCTAAATAATCTCAAGATACTGAGAAATATTACTCAAATAATCACATGAAATCACCACCCACCTAATGTAAATGTTCATTTACATTTATCTAATAAAGATTATTCTGAAACAAATGTTAGGAAATCATGGGTTGAGAAAGGATATGATAAATCTATCACATTGACAATAGTTTAAAAATTATCTATAAGAATGTTTTCAAAATATTAGAGGAAACAAAAAACAGAAATATGTTACCAATATCGACAAAATGATTATATATAAATATTATAAATCTATAGAAGATATAGATTTATTGGATATTGTTGGTGTTGTCGTATATTTTTACACAAAGATTATAATTTTTTTCAAACATGTATCATCCTTGAATATTGTATGAAATGACAGGGTGTAAGAATAGAATAAAAGTAATAACTTTCCTAAACCATAGGAAGTTGGAAAACAAAAATATTAAGATGCTATAAAATTTAAAATGAAAAATATGTTTTAATTCATGGAAGATGTTTGTGTACGATTTGAATAATTAGGTCACTTTCTAAGGAAATTATGAATACTCTTCATGGAAAAGTTCCTCATGTGAGGAAAGAAAATGATGCTTAAAAGAATAATGTTGAAGAAAGATCATTTTCTATTGGGACATCTCTAAAAGAAATAAAAAGGAACATAAAATGTATTATTAATAGTGGTTGTTACTCACACATGAAAATAGATATAGAAATATTAAAATATGTTTAAAATTATGATGAATAGATTATTACTTTTGGAAAATATAGTTCCTTAAATATCATAGGTCTCTGAAATGATGACATTGATTCGGAGAAACTAAAATATATATGATGTTTTATATATTTATAGGATTAATCAGAATTTACATAGTGTGACACAAATTTTATATAATGGAATTATTTTCATGAAATATTCATTTATTATTATAATTTTATATTATTGTAATGTTTTTACCATGGGATAATGAACCTGAGGTAATCTATTTCAAATTAGAGAACACGGTAACTCATGTAATTTGAGAGCTGAAGATGAGAACAAATTGTGGAAATTTTGGTATGGGAATGTTTAGAAAAAAATTATGAACAAAATCTCTAATATTGATTCTACATGAAACATTCAAACATTTTAACGAAACGGAGGGGTTGTTTTTATAATAGGTTAAAAAGTAATAATGACTATTAAAATTCACATTAAAGTTGAAATATAATCCATTATAACACTAGAGAATATTCACTAAGATATTTATGGGTTGATATGAAATTAGTCAATGAAAGTGGATTTTTACTTTATCACCATTATTTATTATTTTACATGGATGAATAATATTATGTTTATAAAAAATCCAGAGGTTATAAATATTTTTAGAGTTTTTAAAAGAGAATTTGAGAGAGAAATAGTTTTTTTATAATTAAGTTGATAAATGATAATGGAAAATTATACATGTGAAATTTTTTAGAATCATATATAATGAATCATGGAATAAAACATTAGTATATATCTCCATACACTCTTAAAAAATTGTGTAGAAAAAATGAACTTCCGATGCTTGGAAGAAATGAGAAGATGTGTGGTGGTAGAATATAAAATTTCAAACTGTTTTTGGAGACAACATGTTAGTGTTTTTGTACATATACAAAACACATGTTTGTTAAGGGTGGATTAAAATATAAATTATTATAAAATGTAGTATAAAAAATCAGTGAAATACTTATGGTTTTTGGAAGATCCTATTGACTAAAGATAAAAACCCAGATCTCGGAAAATTTGATGAATAATATAAGGATGGAATTTTCATGGGATACCCACCCAATTTAAGGAGTTATAAATTTTGGAACAAATGTTTAAAGAGTTAGTGGATTAATATGTTGTAAAATTTGTTTAAAATAAAATTCCGTCAACAAATATTATTCAAAATTTTGTGGAAGATAAGTTAAAGACTTTTAAAGGGAATTATAAAAGTGAATATTAACTTGATCCAAAAATAGTGAGTGAAGATTATGAAGAATAATGTGGTGATGAAAGTAATGCTGGAAGAAATTATTTGAAATTTCAAACTCTATAGAAACATATTGAGTCTGAAAATATTATTGAAAATAAAAAAGATTCATTTAAAACTAGATGAATGTTGAAATTGTAGAATCAATCATCACTTATTTCATTTGATGAACAAAAATTAGTCTTAGAATCATCTAAAAAAATAATGAGTTGATGATATGAATTAAGAGTTTAACTAGATAGAGAAAGATGACACATGGAAACTTCTTCCATGAATAGTTGGTAAGAATATTATGGGACTAAAATTGTTGTTTAGAAAAATTTGAATGAACATATGGAAATTTAAAGAAACAAATCATGAATTATTTTTAAATTCAATTCATATATTAATGGTTTGGATTTGGAGGAAATTTTCCCCCATTATGAGAATAGAAACTATCATATTATTATTAAAATTGGTTGCAAATTTGTTCTATAATGTTTATCATATGGATATAAATTCAATCTTCATAAAAGGATATACAGAGAAAGAAGTTGATATTGATCAACCTTTGGGGTTGTTACTTGACAAATATGGAATCAATGTTTTTAATTTGAAGAAATAATTTTATTGGTGGAAAAAAAATATCCATGGGATTGGTAATCAAAAAATGACTGTTTCATGAAATAGGTGAATTTCTAAAAAGATAATGATAAATGAAACATATACGAGAAGGTGATAAAATATGGTTCCTGATTTTTATTATTAATTTTTTTGATTTTTTTGGGGATAGAGAAATTTATTTTAAATATTTTTATGATGAAATTAAGAAAAAACATTGAAATTTCAATTATCCTATAATATACCTTCTTCCTAGGTTTACAAGTGAAACATAATAAAATATGTATTTTGTCAACTATAGAAAATTATTCTAAGGATTTGTTACAATAACATATCATGGAATATTCTAAATAAGTTTAAATTCCTATTTTAATTGGCATAATGATGAGTAAAGATAATTCTTAGAGAAGTGTGAATAATTTTTTTTTTGGAAGGTGATTGGGATTTTTATCCATATTATTTCTTCAAGTTCTAAGATGATTATGATATTATATTGTGTGACTGATATCAGATTTATAATGGAAGATTATCAAACAAAAAGGAAAAAAGTACAAGAGAAAGATAAAATCACGGAACATCCAACAACCATAATGAAAGAGATATGGTTATGATGTTCAAAAGCCCAGTTTTCAAATTAAAAATATCAACAACCTCACTATACATATGGCATGAGCATTAGATGTCAATTAGTCGAATAAACCAGGATCATGAGAAGATGAAATGATGATCAGGTCGCTCCATGCAATCCATGTACACTCCTTTCATTCCATTATCAACAATGAAGTAGGACCCTCTAAGTGAATCAAAGAAGCAGTGCTTTAAGAGCAGAAACTTTTTTAATGATTGTAGTCTAGTCCAGGTGCATCAAAGAAGAAATGCTCCAATAGTAGCAGCATAAAATTTTTGCTCAATAATTTAAACATCCATGATGATGTTTTCCACACAAGAGGTCCCTTCCTAGAGTCAAATAGATCCAAGCATTCAAGAAAATATATCATAGAAGATACTCCTTGAAATACAGTGCAGATATTATCAACAAGGATTGGAAAATAGACCACTTCATTCCAGTAGAAAAATCATAGAAACAGACCACTCCATGGATGCTAAAAAACAAAAAAAAAAACTAACCAAACAGTCCCTAAGGAGTTATTTCAGAACTCAGGAATGTAAAAACCCATACATTTAATCATCACCCAGAGATGAGAAGAAATCACAAGAATCAATAATTTTGAATTAAAACTCCCCAAATAAAATATTAAAACCAAATTAATATGAAAAATATGATACAACTTACACATGCTTAAAAATGGGGACTTATCACAACCTCTTTTAAGAAATGGAAGAAGATCATCAGGAACATGATCATAACAAGAAAAATCAACTCCATTGAAAATTTTATTTTCAAGACCACCAGCAACTAAATTGGATTCCCTATAAATGTGAGATAAAAAATGATTCTATGAAAAGATAGTGTCCAAAAATTTAATCCAACGATTAGTTTTCTTCCAACATAATTGAGAAAGACCCATCCTGATTGGAGGGATGAAAACATTATAATCTCTCTCGATCCATAAGGTATTCCATCCATGATTCATGGCTTGTTCCACCACAATGATAATGACAATCATTTCAGCCTTGAGGGAAGAAGAAAAGACACAAGAACTATGAAAACAACCATAAAGACCCTAATTATGATTTCTGAAGACATCACCACAACAAGAGAACCACATATTACCTCTATAAGCTCGATCATAATTAATATTTAACCAAACAAAAATAAATTCCTTCCAAAAAACATCAAATGTTCCAAACGGTGGATAGATGTTTCCCTTGATACCTAACTGGTTCAGTATAGGAAATTCATGAATCAAGTTGAATAAAAATGCTTCCTCAGTATATCTGCATTTCCCACCATATAAAGAATAACTGATAAAACCACACTGACCGAGATGTAAAATATTTCATGAATCAATTTATTCTGAGAAAACCAAATAAAATAATGAAGTTCAATAGCAGCAACCCGAAAAAAGAGCCAGAAATTATAGAGAAAGCACAGTTGAATGCCAGTCATGGAGGAATACTTGGATATAAGGAACACCAAGCAAAAGGATTTCAAATATATCATAAAAATACTTCCACATGGATGATTCTGTAATAAAACTAAAAAACAAATGATCAACGTCTTCACTATATTGATGGTAAAGAAAACATGAAGAATAGAGTTAAATTCCACATTTTTGAAGGATACAATTAGTATGAATCTTCCCATGAGCCAGTCTCTAAAAAATTGTTGTCCGAGATGGCCTAATAAAGTTCATATATAAATCCACTATCCACTTATAACCTATATTTTAAGATAAAGAATGTATATAGTAATTTTTAGAGGACAATAAGCCATTAAAAATAGGTTCCCATGCCCAAAAATCCACCCTATTAGAGAAATAATAACCATTGATAATATGAAATCATTATTTGGAAGACCCCCATATTATCAAGATGGTCTTTACTCATGGAATCCAGATGAGCATTGAAGTCATCATTCATCAATACATCATCAAGGTGATAGCCACTCCAGTTGGCCTTCCAACAGGATAAAGATGAATTCCTTGAATCAATCCATCTGGCTTGAGATTTAATAGAAATATAAAATGATTTAATAGTAGGCCAAACGAATGATTCCAGAAGATTAAAATCCCCACTCCCAATCCTATCCCTAAAAATATATTGATGAAAGTGATGAGACTCAAAATTACTATTGACAAGCCTATATATGAATTATGTTTATAAATAATAATTAAAATGATTATGATTTTTAATACCATGACCCCCTACATTATAGTGTTTACACCAATTATTCCAAGAGACCATGGTTAATTTCCTCTTTAGAATGATACCAATCCAAATTAAATTTTTAATACAAACATTAATGTTATGGATGAGAGAGACCATCCACTTAGACCATAAAAGAATAAACAAACTTATAAATAATCACACACTTATCAAAAAAATCTGACCCGCCTAGTAAAGATACTTTCCCTTTCAAGTAGCAAGAAGCCTTTTGATTTTACTAAGAATATCACAAAATTAACATGATTTAAGACTCCCCCAATACATTGGAACACCCATATATGTATAGAGAATAACCCCCTCATGAATACCCAAATCCTTGACAATTCCCGTCTTCCTAGAAATGTGAATATTCCAACCAATGTTGATGAATGACTTACTCCAAATAATATTCTGACTTCAAACATTTTCATAATTAAAAGGGGCCTCCATAATATTTTTAATATTTCTCTTATCCCCTTTAGTGAATAGAATGATATAATTAGCATATAACAAATGAGTTGGAGAAACAATTCCTCTACCAGCACGAATAGACTTTAGTTTCCATTTCCATGTCATAATAGAATAGAATATACTAAGGAAATCCTTCACAATGGTAAAAATGACGGCCGAGAGAGGGTCAAATTGCCTAAAACCTCTAGAACAAGCAAAATATCCCCCAGGGGATCCATTAATAAGGATACTGATACAAGCTGACTCAAAAAATATTTTAACCCAATTAATGAAAACATCATCAAAACCAAAAGAATACAGAACCATATAAATTAATTTTGCATTGATTATATCAAAAGACTTCATGAAATCCAATTTGATAGTAATTTTACCAACCCTTTCAGAATTAATAACATGCTTAACACATTTCAAATCAATAATGAGGCAATATTGAATAGACATAACCTTAATAAATCCAAATTGATTAGGGGAAACAATTTTACTAGAAATAGTGGACAACCTTGTGTCCAGGATTTTGCAAATGATTTTAAAAATTGTGTTGACCATGGAAACTGGCCTGAACAAATAAATCTCGTTTACATTCTACCTATTAGGAAGGAGAGCAAGGAACTTTTCATTAATATCCTAAGTAAGTGATCCATCTTTAAAAAACAAGTATCCAACCTGCAAACATCAATATGAATGACATCCTAGTATGCTTGAAAGGAAAACTTCCCAAAACCATAGGGACCAGGGGATCTATTAGGCTTAGACTAAAGGCTACTTCCTTTATTTCAAAGTCCAAATGGATATATGTAAGGGTGGGATTATCCTTTTGATTGAAAAGACTTAGAATAATACTCTCCAAATATTTGCAAGATATATATGAACATTGAAGAGATCCTTAAAATAAGTAACAACATGTTTAGAAAGACCCTTCCTTTTATCAAAGATATTATTCCCAATCATGACAAAAGAAAGTGGCCTTAAAACCTTCTTAATTCTCTATAATGTGTTGACATATTTAGAGTTTCTATCACCATATCTCAACCAACTATCCTTAAAATTTTCTCTTTGTAAATCATATTTAAGATTCCACAAATTATTAAGATTGGAAACAAGCTCAGTCTCACTGAGAACATCATTAAATAAGTCATTTGAAGAATTATACTCATGCATGTTTTGAAGATATTCATCAAGAGAAAAAATTTCATAGTCAATGGATTTGAAAATAAATATTTACAGAATTAATTATGATACTTTTTGTTCAATCAATACCAAAGTCTTTCTGAAATTTTATAAGGAGGCCCCCATGGTTCATTGGATTATATTGAAAAAGGTGGGTGAAAGTAAGAAAAAATTTACAATAAGTTTTTTATAACTATTTATAAAAGGAAACTAAATATGTTGTCATCATAAAACGGGGTAGATAAAAAAATATGTGAGTTAAAAATTTAGAGTTGGAAATTTGAAACAAAATGATAGAAATAAATGTTAGGGGAAGTTTATCCAAACATGGGAACAAATTTTCATATCACCATGGTGTGAAATTATATAAAATACAATACATTATCTATTATTGTGGTGTTATTACTTTATCATTCAGAAAAAAATGTTTTGAAAATAATTACAAGATGTGTTTTGGAAAAGGATGAGGGATTAAAATCTAAGAGTTGTGAATATTTGATAATGAGTTTTTCCCAAAAATCTAAAGGGTGTGATTTAAGATAAATCTTGATGTTATTAAAACAGTGTTTTATTTTTGTTAAGAACATTGTTTTTTTAAATATTTCTTTTTAAAATTGGTTGGAAAGATATAATATAAAATTTTGTTAAGAATGTTTGTTGAGAAACTTTCTAAAAAAGATAAATAATGATATACTATTCATTTAGAGTTTCCAAAACCATGATGAAATCTTGATACATGATAATATCTTTTTGAAGAGAAGAAAAATGAAAATGATGTTTTTTGATCTATAAAAACATTTCTAAAAATGAAAAATGTCGATCACTGGTAAAACCATTATGGAAAATTATAGCTATTGAAGATTATACAAATGGGGAGATGATGTTTTTTGTAAAAATAATTGAAAGCATTGATTTCTCCGATCAAGATTTTTTACGAAAGAAACTTGTTAAGAGTTATGATGATGCTTCAGTGGATAGAATGAGATTAAATAAATAACTTTCTAAAATGGACATGCTAAATATTGTATCCCGACACACAAAACCAAACAAATAAAATTGGACATAGATTTGCATGAGCTACCTAACTTAGAAAAGTTGATAGAGATACTCAAGAAAGTGTTGTGGGATATTTCAAAGTGTTTAGTTTGTATACACTTATTAAAAATATGTTTTAATAATAAAAAAAGTAGATAAGGTTGATTTTTTAAATAAGTAGTGAAAATTCATAATTTCAAACAATGCACCATACATGGAATTTTGGCTAGGAAAAAAATTTATAAGTTGTAAAAATATATTAAAAATTATTTAGTGGGTTAAGAGTAATATACAAAGGAATTTGTGTTTTCACGAAAAATAGAATTTTTTAAAATTATATTATCAAATATTTTCTTTAAAATTCTATGTTTGATGTTTGTGATGTTATGAAGAGAACCAATAACTAAAGTCAATTAGAAGAAATTTAGTTCCAAATTCCATCAGATTAAAATTAAAAATAAATTACATGGATAAATGTTTCTAATAAGATTGATCCAAGTGGTGTATAATGTTTGAGTTGAGTAAAAGTGACTAGATGGATAAATTTTGATCTATCAGACAAAAATTTATTGAATTCATCAATCAAATAATATTTGTAAAAAGAATTGATTGAATAAATAAATAGAAGATTAATCGAAAAATCAACTCATGATAACACAAACAATGTAAGACTGATGTTTTTTCATTGTATGAAGAAGGCTCTATCTGATGAAGAGTTCCAAAATAAAATCAAAAAATGTTTTTTCTAGTAGAGATAAATTCATGGATGTTTGAGAAGGGTTGGATATGTTGGATAACTCATGAATCATCATGAATATTAAAGATGTGTTGAGAGTCTTCTAATGAATTAAAAATGACAAGGATATCTAAAATTTGAGTTTCATTGTGTGGGAAAGTGAAATGTGTATCCCACATTTTCTACTTCCAGAACATCAATATAAAGTGGTGAAAATTTTTTGATTTTTTTTTTACTATTAACTAAAAACAGAAAAAGAAATGAAGGATTTGTGTCAGAAATAATATTCAATCCAATGTACTTTTTCTTATTGAAGAATAATTAATAATAAGGGATTCTGATCATATTATCATATATCATTTCATTATTGAGTTTTTTATAGTTAATTATATGGTAGAGTCATGAGGAAGAGTATTTAGATTAGATTGAGTTTCACAAGTTTTGTTAAGTAAAAGAGTGTTTAAGTCAAATATCTAATGTCATATTTTAGTGAGGTGCAAGGGAGAGACTATCACTGATCACATAAAAGGGTATTCTAGTTAAGCATTATGGAAGGATAAAATATTATAGTGTATTCCAATGAAATATTATAGAGATGAAGTTACAAATTTTCTTACATTTTTTGTGACTTAGTTTTGTAATTAAAATGATTAAATTAAAATGATTTCGTATAGTCACACCTATCTGGAGTAATAAAGAGTCTAATGATATTTGGATGAAAATTTGTATCCACTTACTTCTAATTTTTAAATTACTTTCACCTATGGGATTGGACATGTAAATGATTTAGGCTTTCATAATAATGTTAAACCATATAAATAATTCATACATTGATTAATTTTTCATATTTTTATTCCTACGAAATCTATATAAAAGCCGATAATGAAAAAACACTAATAATTTATAGGGGTTAATTTTCATAATGTTGGAATTGTTAAAAATAATACAGCTACTGATTTAATCCTCCCTTCCCATCACATAAGTGATCCTTAAGAGCATCAGAAATTCTACTTATTGGAAACAATATACCATAATTACTATCTATTAAATTATACTTGAATTAACACTTCTCCATAAAGTAAATAAGTTAATAAACATATATTATTGGGATCAATATCCAACATGATAGAGCCAAGAGGCTAGTTGGTCAAATTCAAAGCACACATATTGACAAGATACTAAAAAATTCAGTATGGAAAAATATTATAGGGGATTGTTATCAGTATAATAAGGAATGAATTTCTCCTCACCATGTTTCCCCATACACATTATGAAATCGAGATATTGGAAAAAATTCCATACACATCATTTATTGGGTCAACCATGTATGATATTATATGCAATAGGACAGATGTTTACTACACCTTGAGTGTTGTAGGAAGATACCAAGTTGTCCTAGGTGACCAAAAAGTAGATTGAAGTCAAGACAGTACTTAATTATATGTGGTGTAATGAGGATATGTTCATGGGTAATAGAGGAGTTTAGAAACTAGTCGTTAGAGGATATTCATATTATAGTTTCCAAGAATATCAATATGATTTCGAATAACATACAACATGAATCTTCACTCTCAATAGAGAAATTGTAATATGTAAAAGGTTAATGAATGATATTTTTATATAGTCTAAAACATTTAAAGAGTGTATTGTAGCTTTGGAGGAATCCAAATAAGTAATATGGATATAAAACATCATCTAAGATAATGGTGTGGTACCTAAAAGTAATGATCTTATCACACTCTATTATGATAATACTACAGGAGTGTCCCTTGAAAAGGAGCGATGGTCCAATAAATAGATGGAGAACATACTTTATAAGTATTATCGTTAGTGCTAATTTTTATAGATATGTAAATTGGTATTGATAAGAATATATAGGAAAGAAAACATGGTGGGCCACTTGACTGAATCCTCAACTCAGAAGAAATATGACCATCATGTGGGGATTGGCTGATTGAAAGTTGTTAGTGGTTTATTCTAGTGAAAATGGGATCATTTTGGAGTTAGTTTTATTGAACAATCATTTTTTACTTTATATTACATATATATTTTATGTTTTAATATTAATAAAACCTCTTATTAAATACTATTAATTTTTTTATGACATTAATATAATAATTTCATTGAGTTTCTATCACATTAAAAAAGGGAATAACAGATCCGTCAAATGATTAGAACCTTGAAATGGCATGATAGTATTATTAAGAATTGTTCTATAGTTTTATAACATTCTATGATGGGGAACATAGTATTTTTACTATCACTTGTGAGTACTCATAATCAGATGGGACTTCATCTCATGATGTTTTCACTCAATAATAACTAAGACTGAATATTATGAGAACAAACCTGCAAGTATGAATTATTTATGTTCATACGTTATCAAATATTCCTATCCATGGAGGTTTATAATGGTCCTTAGAATTTAATTATTTCATTTATGCATGTTATGAATCTCACACATTAATTTACAAACCAAAAAAATGGAGCCTTTTGTTCACAGTAAGTGGGGTATGTTGCATGTGCCATGAATGACATGTCCTTGATGGATAAGATGAGGAATGATTATAATATTGTGTATTTATATAACTTGATATCTCATCCATTAAATTGGAATAGAACCTTGAAATTAAATTTCATAACCATGGTGTAATTACCTATTTATTTTAGATAGTCAAAAAAGACATATCAAGAAAATAGGTTAATGAAAACGATGATAAGAATTGTTGATGAGATATCTAGAGAGAGAGAGAGATTATATTACAATATATGAAATTATCTTTTCTATCAATGTTTCAACATTAAATTATTTCTCTTGTGTTCCTTGTCCAGTTTGAATAAAACAATCTTGGATTTGAGGAAATCCTACTTAATGTATAAGAGAAATAATCATAGAGGGCCACACACTCTGTGTTTCCATTGTTCATGGTGAAATTATATATGAATTTAATTATTTGAAAAATATTTTTGTCCGGACTGAGGAATAATTTTATTAATGTATTATTGATAATACAATTATAAATAAATATTTATTCTTGAAACAGTTAATAAAATATATGTTTATGAATGAATATTTAATTAAATATTTATTCAGGAATTTGATTAATGTCAAGTGGGATGAGTTGATCAATATTGTGTTTGGTGATGAATATTAACTTATGATATGGTAAAATAATACTTATCACTGTTCTAGTTCATCCACTCTAAAAAAATGTAATAATATAATTATAATTTAATGGAATGTGGTCATATGGGGTTTATTATATTATTCATGGGGTTTTGTGTAATTAAATAATATTTTAACATAAACCCTAACTCTATAAATATTTCATTATTTCTATTTTATAGGGTAAATATATAATGGAGTATCGTTTCACAAAACAAATTTCTCTCTAGATTCATCTTCTTTTCCTCTCAATAACTAGTAAAACAAGAGAGTATCTTTCTTTCCTAGAAGAACTTTTAGTGATCAAGATGAACAACACATGATGATAAATTTATTGTGATATCACCTAGAATTAATTTTTAGTTCTTCTTATATCAAACAGATCATGAATTGGTTATTGTTAGAAGGGTTATAGAGATGGATTCTATAAGTTCAATGATGGTAATTTGAAAATTGTTTTTTCATATGATCAAAATCATAAGTAGGGAAATATTCTAATATTTAGTGTTATTTATTTTGATCTATTTTAATTAATTATAAATTTAACATGTAAAATAGAAACTTTGGGTTTTGGGATTTCATTGTCAATATTTGATGGATTATTTTCATAGGTCATGATGTTTATATCTTGCTAAAAAATTTCAATGTTTGTTTAAATCTAACAAAAAAATTAATAGTTACTCACCCACCGAGAGCTTATATTATGTCTCAAAAATTCAACTAGAGACATAAAATTTTATAAATAGGAAACCATGATAGTTTTTGGAAATTATTTGTAAGTAAGTTTGAATTATGTTCATATTAAAAAATGTTTATTCTATATCACACATTGGTACACTAAGGGAGTTTATGGAGCTATAATTATATTTTTCTATTTATAAAATTGATATATAGTTATAACAATAGTTTCAATAGTAAATTTTATACTTGTATAGGTTATGATGTTCAGTTTCTATGTTGTAAAATCAGATTCAAAAGTGTTATTCACGTAGTGGGAAGGAAATATATACATAATATTAACTTGAAAAAAGAATTTCAAATCATATAATGGTCGAAAATCATTTTTCTTTGATAAATTAAAAAAAAATTTACAATACTATGGTTAGAATAAATAAAATAAAAAATATCCCATTAAACAACAATATACCTTTATTATCAAAATGAAAAATAATAATATAAAAATTCTTAATTTCTTTCTGGTAAATCTAAATAAGTTGTGAAGAAAATTGTGTACATAATAGTGTATGTTTGTCCCATATATTTGGGAATATAAATATTTTAATAATATCAATGTATTAGTGGATAATATAGAGTTATTTGTAAATTATGGGGTTCCAAATCAATTGGAGTGGAAAAAAATCTATTAATTAAGAAAGTACCACATTTGTATGTGTTGTTATTATTTAGACACAAACATAACATTATTATTATAAAATAATTTTTAATTAATTTAACATATTAAAATCATTAAAAATGACATATTACTAAATGTATAAAGAGATATTTTTTTCTGAAAGGAATCAATAACAATATGAAATTTTTCAGACTAATGGAAGTGAAAATTATTGTTTCTTATACAGGATGATAAACCAAATTTATGGCATAATGGTTTGATACTTCTCAATCAACAGAGAATTGAATCATTGATAGTATGGATATAAACATTGAATGTTATTTATTAGGTAAGAGACAATTATCAGATCTATGGGCCATTTGAGGAAGTAATGATAATAAAAAATTCATATAAAGCTAACAAGGTGCTTGAATTTATACACACATAAATATGTGGACATATGGATTAAATAGGGATAATATAAGAATTATATTAGGTTTTATTTTTAGGTGGATAATTATAATATGATATATATATCCAATCATAAACAAAACTAAAATCTATGAATGCATCAAGAGATGTAGAATAATGGTGATAAATAATATTTGAAATAAAATCATGAATGTATGATATGATAATAGAATATAATAATAAAAATAAAATTGTAATTAAGAATATAGAGAATATAAATATATTTTATTATGTCTCATCCATGAGAATACCGCCAATATAATGAGATAGGGGAATGAATAAATTGAATCACAAACAACACATAAAATGGGAACATTGATTTCCAATGGGATTTCAATGCACTATAGGAAAGAAAAAGAAAAAAATATTATATACATTTAAAGTATATCAAGAGGGAATATATGAGATGAATATAATATTTTTGAATAATGCTCTAAATAATTAATCCTTTTTAAATCTAAATTATTTAGATGTAAATTATAATTATTAAAAAAATACATAAAATAAGAAAAATATTGTAATTGAGGCGGTGAAGAAATAATTATTTTCTATTATATGAAAAAAATTAATTAAAACTATATTATAATAGGTAGAGATAATGAATAAAATTTATAATGATGAGGTCAATATATTGAATAAAATTAAAAAATTAATAAGTGTGTTTGAAGACTTAACAGTTGAATCCAATGAAGATTATGATCAATATAATGGTAAAAATTAATATTCACCTACAAATTCTAAAATAAAAAACATGTATATTTGTGTATATGTTAAAAATATGATACGTAATAAAACTATTCCCATAAAAACTAGGATAATGTTAAATCTATAGGCCATAAATATTAAGTCACATGTAATATATAAGAACTATAACATCCCAGGTAAATAAAGAATATGAAATTTTCATATTTATTAATATTGGTAAATTAATTATTATTTTTCTATAAATGGGATACTATGTTCGATGGCATACCTGATACACAACAACGGGTTTCATTGAAATCTTACATTGCACACTACGTTGGGTCATACTAAAAATTAATAATGTATTATTATTATTTTAAATTGTAGTTAACACCTAGCCGTTGTATTAGTGGGAATGAACAGAACTAACTAAAATATGATTTTACATGTTTGTTATATTTTTTTACATTTATCCAAAAAAATTGAGTCTTAAAATCTAAATAAATCTAATTTTAAGCATAATTACTTTAAAAGGTTGATTTACCACCTTTTGATAGAAAAACCTCATTAAATAATGTTTTGGTCACTTTAATATGTTCTATTTGTCAAAATAAAATTCTTCTTTAGAATTGGGACATCAAAATTCACTTTGGGTAAAATTTTAGTATTTTTCTCATAAAATTCATTTTTTGATGATTAGTGAAAAATATTGTATTTTAATTAAAGTATTTTTTTAATAAAAAATATTTATATATTTATATTGTATTTTTTAGTAGTTTTGAATTGTAATTATATTATATTTTTACCATTTAATCCAAGGGTGGTCATTAGAATTAATTTCACTTCAAAATTAGACATAAACTAGTGTTAATCTTTTGATAGATATCGTTTCTTAAAAACACGCTATTTGTTTTGACAACAGAAATTAATTTTAAATTAATTAATGCAACTTATATATTTTTAATTTTGTAAAATAGACTTCATTTTTGAATTATGAATATTAAATATTTATTAGGTTTAATTTTTTTATTTTTCTGAAAAACATCAATTATTGATGAATAGTGAAACCACTAAGTAGTAGTTAAAAACTGAGCTTTTCATTTAAATGAAACTTTAACACTTCTATGAATTTAATTTTGAAAACCCAACATACATGTATGTTATTATTAAGTAAAATTTTGTTCAATAAGATTAAAATAATGTTTGAGTGAATAGTAACTTTTGACTTTTATTTACCCCGACTAAAGGTAAATAGGATAATTCAAGGTAAAAAAATATTATAATAATACAAAATTACCTTAACAATTGTCTTATACTTTTTGGATGAGTCATGTCCGACCATGGGGATCCTTCTGTCGATTTTGGGTCCCCATGGAGCCACATGGGAGTGATAATGACACTTTAGATTAATTAATTTTAAAGTAAAGACAAAAATGACATAATCAAATATCGTTTAGTAAATTAATTTTCCAATATGGATATGTATAAGTAATATTTTCAAATTTAAATATTAATTGGAAAGATAAAATTGTTTCATAAATAATGATATTTTTTATAATTTTTAGACATCAAAAAAATTAAATTATTTATGATACAATAATGATGTACTGATTACCACATTAATAAACGATTTAAATAAATAAGATTATAAATATTAAAATAATATCCAAAACCCATCAAATTTCAATTTGATGAGTTTATTTCAACCATGAGTCATCATATATTTGATGTTAATTAGTTTTGGACCTTTAGAAATCAAAAATTATTATATAATAAAATAATATTGTTACACTTTCCTAAAGAGCCCCTCATCCCCCTTATAAAAAGCCCTCACTTCTAACTCATTCCTCACACCTCTCAAGACGTTTTTCTCATCAATACCCTACCCAAATAAGCTCTAAAGATCCCTATATTCCACCTAAAATCCATACCTTAGGCAGAAGGCACTTCAAGAAGTCCTTTTGGTTTAAACCAAAGGGATTTACCCGAAATAAAGGTAACAATTTCTCTTAAATTATTTTGGTTTATTTTTGTTTTATTTTACTTCTCCAACCCCCTAAAATCTTCTTAATAATTTATTTTATAACAACACAAGTATCTTAAATATACTATGTTGCTGGTATGAGAATTATTCTAACTACACTTAAACACACCCCCGTCTAATGGGTAAAGAACATATTGTTTCTGTGGATGACGAACTACTGCCTCACAAAATGATGATAGTTCAAATATCTCCAACTTCCTCTAATGGTGGACATTATGAAGGAACTGTATTTATATATTATATTTATTATCTTTATATTTTTTCTATGCTTCTATATTTTTCATTTATACAATACCTTTAGGGTTTCCATAGTGGGTAAATATGATAATATCATTTGAGAAAGTGCGGACTACCACCCCCAAAAAGTGATATGACTCATTCATCTCTTATGTGGAATGTATAAAGCGTAGAGTTAATGAAATTATATATGATGTTGTACTATAATTATAATAATATAGTTCTGTATGATTATGTTTCCATTCCATTACAATACAAAATAGAAATGGAAGTAGCATTCATGCGTACGTACGGCTTACCGTCTCCATGAACGGTGCATTGTATTTCTTATCCCCAAATGTTATGTAAAATTATAAAGACATGAATATAATGGATTTATAAGATATATATGATATATATGATATATATGATATATATCATGAATTTAATTCTGGATATAATTAAGTTTTTCCCACATAGACAACTTGTAATTATAAGAAGTCCATTTTTGAACCAAATTCCAAATATTGACAAAATGGCCGTTATTAACATAAATGATTACATAATGTTTAAAACATGGTAATAAGGGAAATAAAAGGAATAATAAACTTTTAAAAGGTATTTAATCAAGTATAAATTATCTTATGTTTATTAATTACGAAGAACAAGGAACAAAATAGTCATGTCGGACACGAGGTAAGGGATTTCTTATCTCACTCTTAATTTTGTGAGATTTCCATTGTTTTCCATTTATTTTTTTCATGTGTTTTATTGTGTACTACCATTTGATATATATTATCATTATTTTATTTATATTAATTGTATTGTGTGATTCATTTGGTGGATATTAACTTTTGTTCAAACGACTCGATTGATTACTACGAGGTAAGGGGATTTCATCTTACTTTTAATTCCCTTGAGATTCATGCTATATTTTCAACTATTTTCTTTTTGTGTCGCATATGTACATCCCATGATTGTATTATTTGTTTAATATACTTTAATATATGGGTATCAACATCTTCATTTTATGACCCTTCCTTCATGGGGTGTATGTTTCTTATGTTACCAAATCGGCAAGGGAACTTTTCACCCTCTTCTTTTTAAAATTCTTTTTTGTTATGTATTATAATTTAAATATTATTAGGTTATGATATGTTACTATGTATCCTTATTTCTATAGATTTTATTTCCAAGTGATGAGATACCCTTTTCCCTCTCATCAATTTATTTTCTGGATTTTAATGTGATGATGTTAGGCTGTCGAATTTAGGTAAGGGAACTTCTTCACCAAATTTCAATTCTTTGGGTTAAACTTCTACTTTTTGATTATGTCGTGCTATGAATATTTGTAAATAAAATCTGATTTTTTATACGTAATATCCACTTATATTGGGTGTATTTATATTGGTCACACATAATTATGTCATTTATTTATCCTTAATCTATGGATATAGTCTTTATAAGGGATTATATCTCAATTTAAATTTCATTGTGACTTAATTGTTGTTATGTGCCAATTCACTTTTATATGGTGTATATAATTTACTTTGGAATATTATACCATGAATACATTTATTCTCATGATATAATAATGTTTTGATTAAATTTTATTCCTCAATTATTTGAATTCAAACGTCTCTCATTTGGTTAAAAACTCTTTAACTAAAATATAATTTTAAATGTTTTTATGATTTATTCTTCTAAATATTTATCATTACTGACCATGTTTTAAAAATTATTTTAAGGATTTATTTATATGGACATTAATTTTTTCAAATGATAATTTATTTAAAAGTGTCAATGTGGTATGGAAAACATTGATTCCAAAATATCTTTATTAAATGTTTTAAATTGTTTTGAAAGTGGTTTGATAAAGAATTGTTTTTTTCAATATCCTGATTTGATATATTATGATTAGAATGTTGAAATGTTATCTTTCCTTTATGCTTGTGTTATGCTCTATGATTATGTTATGGTTATTGTGAACTGTTTACATATATGAGTGGTTCCATTATAAACCTAGTGTGGGTGACCCTGAGATAGCTTTCCAATGCATTGGGTAACGAGACTAAGGTAAACATTAATGATTCTCCTACGAGATTTAGGGAATATACTATGATGAGTATTCAAAATTTGATTCCCTATGTAGATTTGATAGATACAATGTAAGTATGTTATGAATTCCATAAGTTACCTTTATTATTTATGATTTGTGTGTGTTATTTATAAATCTTATGATTTTGTAAGGTATGATATGATTGAAAAGTATGGTTTCATAGATTTTTATTTAATGATGGGATAATGTTTTCATTCATTATCTTATAACCCTTACTGAGGTTTTTATGCTCTTCCCATGTTTTTTAAATGTATTCCACATGACTTAAATATGTATAGGGTCAAGGATGGGATAAAGGAAAATTCATGATGTCTAAAACATGGAACTGGATATGCTTATTTTAAAGAGTTCAAATTTTATGAAAAATGGATACTGGGTAGTAGTGTCTACCGGTAATATTCAAGTTGTTATGTAATAGTTATGGCCTAATTCTCTAAAACTCTAAACCTGAAAAGATCTTCAATGTGAATTACTGACATAATTCAAGATTATATAATGTCTAATGCTAGGTCCTTATAGTTGGTATCAAAGGTTAGTTTAGATAAATTTAGAGGTTAGGGTGTTATTTAATCATAAGTGACATAACCATAATGGTTAGAATATTGGAAAGAGTCATAGTTTTTTAGATAAATTTAATGAGTCTAAGAAAACATGAAAAGTTAGTTTTTAGTGTTTACCGTCCTTATAAGATAATATATGATGATTTTACAGATTTACTCACACTGACCTTTTTGGTTTTAGACAATGGCTGGATCTTGTAGGAATCAAAGTAAGAATGGATATGAAAAAAACTATGAAAGTTTTCTTAATGAGCAAATGAATGAAATGGGAGATTCAATGAGAACTCTTGTGGTTATTCTCAACCAACTATCTAGAGTCATGATTGGCCACATGAACCTTTGGTGATTTTTATAAGGAATCGTATATGCGAGAAAACAATACCCACTGTGGTTCAAGTAATAATCATAACGGTATGTATATTCAAAAACCTATGTGTCAATAATGTGGAAAGAAACACAATGGAAAATGATTCAAAGGGACGGTAAGATGCTATAGATGTGGAAGTGATGATCATAAAGTAAGAACCTGCCATGGAAAAAAGGAAGCATCCAGTTGACTGCAGTAAAGGGAAAAAAGTTCATTCTGAGGAATCAATTGAATGTTTTAAATGAGGTTTGCATGGTCATTATACAAATAGATGTACTAAAAAGACGTTTCGGGAATGGGATCACCAGGATCATACAATTTTTTTTCAATACATAATTTCATTCCGATTGAGGATGATGAAACTGAAAATGACCAATGAAAGGTATGTATTATTTCTTAATATATGTTTTGATATTATTTAATCTTAGGATATGATTTATAATTTTTGTTTTGAGTAATTAAGTATTTCAGAATATGTTGGAATTAAATTGGAATATGAAAAATGTTGAATGAGTAATAATTCAACATATAAGGGATTCAAGAGTTATATTAGATATTGGGATAGTGAAATGCTTAAAATTATTAAGGATATTTTGATGATGGGATTACATTAGAAGAATTTTTAAAGTATGTGTAACCCTAAAGTTTGATATATGAAAACATTATTCAAGGAATAATTATCTTTTCTTTTGTTATATAGTTATAAAGAACCATTTGGGTTTGTGTGCTCCCTGAATTTGAGGCAAGTACAGGTTAATACATTTTGGGATGCAAAATGAAAGCTATTAGATAGCCTTTGTTGTTAAAATATTTTATGATTATTTTTGACGAATTTATCTATTTTTGGGAATGTTATAAAATTATATAGTTTTTGAAAAAGGACAACACACAGACCACATGAAAATTCGTCGTGTCGGACAAAGATGTGGGAATGGAACCCACAACCAAGGTGTGACTCAGATTTATCACCCACCAATGAACTACGTGATGTCCCTATTTAGTACGACTAATTATTTTTAGTTAGATGATTTTATATATAAATAATAATTTGATTTTGGGTTATCCATGGAAATGATTAACCTATCATGGAGAATATTTTATTGGGTTAATTAATTTCCATTATGAGACTTTAAGAGTAATTTATGTTATTTGGAGATAAATGTTAAATTTTATCTTGGAAGAAAATGTGATTAAATCCTTCTAAGATTTTGGTTTCAATAATATTTTTTATTACTTCAATGAATTTTATGGACACTTGTTTGTTGAATGGTCTTTGTTGAAATTTGTGTATTGTTTGACAAATTTTGGAGATTAAGGGTAGTTTTTCTTTTTGTAAAATATTATCCTATTATGGGACTACCTGATCTTCTAAAAACCAATTTTGGTTTTGGTTGATGTCTAAAGATAGGGAAAATATACAGTTCATCTTTTTTAGATTATGTGATACTCTATATTCTTATTCTATCACTTCAGGTGTGACCAAGTCATCTTGAATACTTACTGTTTAGAGAAAAGAGGTGTTTGTGGTAGAATTTTATTAAAGGATGAAACTCAACATGAAAATAAGTGTATTTCATTACAATCATAGTCTAGTTATTAAAAAATCATCTACTCTATGAAAATTATTTTGAAGTAAAAAAATTATAAGCTCTCTTTTATTATCATACATTTACCCAACCACAAATTTATTGTATTGTAGTGGTTAACTTTCTGTGATCAAGTTCTCTATCACTCTCTATTAATATATGGGAGTTAGTTTCTCTTCCATATCCATGTTTTCATGGAATCCTAGTATCTATTATCTCAGGTGACCTTTGTATATATCTTTATTTCTTTTATAGTGATAGTTTTATATACAATTTTTCCAATGTGGGACTTTAAATGATGTTTCCAATCCCAATTTTAAAATTGGTAGGACGCAATTCCCAAAAGGGGGGAAGGATGTAACATCCCTAGTAAATAAAGAATATGAAATTTTCATATTGATTAATATTTGTAAATTATTTTTTAATTTTAATGTAAAGGTGATTCTATGTTCGATGGAGTACATGATACATAACAACGTGTTTCTTTGAAATCTAACATTGCACACAACGTTGGGTCATACTAAAAAGTAATAATATTATATTATTATTTTAAATAGTAGTTAATGCCAAGACTATGTATTGGTGGGAATGAACAAAACTAACTACAATATTATTATACATGTTTGTTAAATGTTTTTACATTTTTCCAATAAAAGTTTGAGGCTTCAAATTTGAATAAATCTAATTTTAAGAATAATTTACATTAAAAGGTTGATTTACTTCCTTTTGATGGAGAATCCTCTTTACATATTGTTTTGGTCACATTTATATGTTCTATTTGACAAAATAAAATTCTTCTTTAGAATCGAGACATCAAAATTCACTTTGGTTAAAATGGTAGTAATTTTCTAATAAAATTCATTTTTTTATGAATAGAGAAAAATGTTGTATTTTAATTTAAATTTGATTTTTAATCTAATTTATTTATATGGTTATATTATCATTTTAATTGGTTTTAAAGTGTAGTTAGTTTATATTTTTACCATTTAATCCAAAGTTGGTCATTTGAATTAAATTCACTTTTAAATTTGACATAAAAAAGTGTCAATCATTTTATAGATATAGTTTCTTAAAAACACACTATTTTCTTTAACAACAAGAAATAATTTTAAATTAATTAATGAAACTTATATATTTTGAATTTTTTAAAATAGACATCAATTTTGAATTTGGAATATCAAATATATCTTAGGATAAATTTTTGGGATTTTTCTGAAAAACATCGATTTTTGTGAATTGTGAAAACACTAAGTAGTAGTTAAAAAATTGACTTTTTCATTTAAATGAAAATTTAACATGTCTGTGAATTGAATTTTGAGAATTTGAAATACATGGTTTTTATTTTTAAGTAAAATTTGGTTCAATAAGATGAAGATAATTTTTTTTGGTAAATAGTAATTTTTGACTTTTATTTACCACAGTTAAAGGTAAATAGGGTAATTTAAGGTAAAAGGGATATTATAATAATACAAAATTAGCATAAAACTTGTTCGATACTTATTGGATGAGTCATGGCTGAACATGAGCATCCATGTGTCGATTTTGGGACCCCATAGAGCCACATTAAAGTGATAATGACACTTTAGATTAATTAATTTTAAAGTAAAGACAAAAGTGACACAATCAAATATCTTTTATTAAATTAATTTTTCCATATGGTTATCATTGTCACGAGTCTCTTGCATACAGAAGCAGGAAGATAGTGGAGCCTGATGCTCCAGGTGCATGATGAGAAATCACTACTTTGGGCAGACTTCGAGAGTCACTTCTAGTCAGAGTTTGTTCTAGCCACCCTTCGTGCGGTGTAGATATTGGAGTTACTGCATCTACAACAAGGTAGCATGACGGTAGCTTAGTACTCAACAAGGTTCACCAACCACTCGCACTACTCCATAGATATGGTACGAGACTCATTCTTCAGGGCATGGACCTTCGATCAGGGACTCATGCATGAGATCAGGGTTTCGATGATCTCCCTCAACATCCAGACCCAGGCGGGGTGCTTGAGAGAGCCCTTCTTGTGAAGAGTTTTCTTGCTGAGTAGACAGCTGCAGTGAGACCCACCACAGGGCGACATGTATAGGATTCTTCTACAGCCAGTAGTAGATAGATGTTGCTGAGGTCTAAGAGGACCAGTCCATCAGGTGGGTGACCCCAGGATACAGGTTCAGTTGTGTGGGGCACAAGAGATAGAGCCATCCATACGAGGAGTAGGTAGTTCTATGCATGCGGCGGGTAGGGTCACATGGCATGTGACTTTCCAACCAACTGTACAGACGATCAGCAGATAGTTGAAGAAACCTCCCAGGCAGAGGCATACGTTTGACCATGGTGGTCCACCGGGAGTAGGCGAACATGGTAGAGGAGCTAGTTGAGCAGCAGGTCATGGACGACGTTTCGATGTCCTACCACTATCACCGCCTCTATACGGTCCACCTTGAGCTCCGGGAGCAGGTGGATAGGATCGAGACTAGATCCTGTAATTGAGGCCTTTTTCATGATGCTTCTAGATTTGTTGATATCGTTGTTTGTGGTTTCTTTGTGTATTTGTTCATTGTGTTGTAGTAATAAAAGACACTTGTCCTTGTGAAATTTTTTTTCTTGCCTTTTTATGTGGTTAATACTAATAGGTTCCGGTTAAATATTTTTACCTAACCCTGACATTCAAACTTCCTACTGGATAAGACCTAGTGACCACACACTGATGCTGACAGTGTGACTCAACCCTTAGAGGCGAGAGTAATGGTCGGATCTCTTGGTAGTAGCTTCGAGGCCTTACGACGTTGTCTATGGCGTGAATTAGTACCATTCATGTCAGGATTGACTGAATTTGAAAATGTATGTGGTTCATTCAGGGGATGAGAACATATTTCTCTTTTCTGTAAAAGGAGAAATCTTAGCAGCTCTTGTAGGACGTAGGCGAATAAGGGTGTAGTTGAGTTCTTTACATTTGGATGGTCTCTCCCATAGTTCGTTGATAGAACGGTTTATGGTTTACTCAGATCACAACAGTCTCAAATATATATTATCTCAGAAGGACCTGGACCTGAGATAACGATGTTGGCTTGAATTCCTCCTGGATTATGACTTTGAGATATTCTATACTCCTGGTAATGAGAACATTGTAGCTGACACTATCAGTAGGAGATCAGGCATACAGCTGCTAGGGGAGGCGATGAAGCAGCTTCCGCATTGGAGATATCCTTTGTGGATAGAGATGGAGCATCCTTTCTGCAATCTCTCACAGTCACTCCTCCAATTCTTCCAAAAGTCAGGGAGGCACAGCATGGGGACATTGACTGTGAGATGCGATGTGCCCTGTTATCCACATGGCAGGAACCTGATAGATTTTTTAATGGTGGGGAGCATGTCATACTCTTCAAAGGACATACCATGGTACCTATTTCACTTCAGGAGGATTTGTTGAGGGAGTTCCACACATCACTTTTACCACTACATCCAGGAGTGTCGAAGATGTATCAGGACCTCTGACGAAAGTACTGGTGGCTAGGTATGAAGAAGGCAGTAGCAGGGGTTTTCTCATGATGCCTCACTTATCAGCAAGTAAAGGCGGAGCACCAGGTTCTAGCAGGCTTGGTTTATCACTTAGAGGACCCAGAGTGGAAGTGGGATGGGATATACATGGATTTTCTGACGGGACTTCCACGTACATCCCGAGGACACGACTCTATCTAGTTGATCGTAGACCAACTCACCAAGTCGTCCCACTTCCTACCGATCATAGAGCAGGTTTTAGTAGATATCCTGGGATGTGTCTACATACAGGAGATCATACTGCTTCATGGTGTTCCATTGATGATCCTCTCAGATCGAGATGTTCGTTTAACTTATTTTCTATGGAAGGGGTTGCAGGATGCTTTCTAGACGCAGCATCTCTTGAGCACCGCCTTACATACTTAGACAGATGGTCAGACTGAGAGGACCATTCAGACTCTCAAGGAAATGCTCCATGCATGGGTCCTAGACTTTGGTCATATCTTGGAGGATCAATTACCCATGGTAGAGTTTTCGTATAACAACAAATACCATGCCACCAATAGGATGGCACCTTACGAGACACTGTACGACCGACCTTGTAGATCTCCTTTGTGTTGGACAGACCCAGGGGAGTCAGCACTTGTAGGACCAGAGATGGTGCTGGCTACAATGGAGAAGGTGCAGATCATCTAGGAGAGGATGAAGACTACACAGAGCAGACATAAGTCCTATGATGATTGGATATGGAGACAACTGGAGTTATAGGATGGTGACCATGTCTTTCTATGTGTCTCATCTCAATGAGGTCTATGGAGATTTGGATGAGGCGGCAAGTTATCTCCACGATTCATCGGACTTTTCTAGGTCCTCAATAGGGTAGGCGAGGTGGAGTACTATTTGGCCCTTCCACCTCATTTGCACCTACTGCACAACGTCTTCAACATATCTCAGCAAAGGAGATATGTGCATGACCCATCCCACATCATCAATCATGGGGAGTAGGATATTGATGATGGGGAGACACTCACGGAGGATCCAGTGGGGATTGAGGATCGACAAGATAGGGTCCTATGTGGATGGTCGATTCCTCTGGCGCGTGTTCGCTGGCAGCACAGGAACCTTCATGAGAGCACATGGGAGTAGGAGACTCAGATGAGTGCTCAGTACCCCCATTTGTTTCCTCAATGTGATTTGTATCTTACGAGGACGTAAATACCTGAGGTGGGGAGAAAGTAAAGACCCAAAAATTCGGTGGAAATTGTATTTTATTAAATACATGGGAATTTTATGAGTCCGTAGTTTCTGGCGGCACCGGATTCCGAGGCCCAGTGTGTGTGGAATCTATTTCTGAAGTTTTGTTCAGGTACGTTCATTAAACGTACATGCCATATTTTATATCTTTTGAACCGGAGCTCGGAATTGAAATTTGAGGGCACTGTTGAACTCACAACATCAGTGATTTCTTAGTGAGACCTTCATTGCAGTTTCATCATAGCGTGTATAAAAGTCAGTTTTCTGGGTTACATGGAAAAAGTAAAATAAAAATATGTGATAACTGATTTTTATTTTTGGTGGTTAAATTCTCTATGTGGTTGTTGGAGGCGGGGGCCACCACACCATAACCTCTCATGAGAGGATATTGTGGTGGGGCCCACCAGCACATAACCTCCCTAGTGTGGTTATTTCCTTAGTGGGGACCACCCGGGCATGTAACCCTTGTAACTCTTGGTCTACCCTCATAATTTTGCCAAACCTCTCATCAATTTATTGAGACTCTTCACCTATCTTATTTTGAATTTAATTTTTGAAACCATTACTCCATAATTAAATTAAATGAGTTGTCACATTTAAATAACAATAACTCTTGTGTTGTTGTGCCATAAAAATAATAGAGAACTTCCTCTATTATTTTGTCTTATATTTCTTTGGTGGAAACTTGAAAGAATCCTTGGAGAATTATCCTCTCCAACAAAGAACTATTTCTGCGAAGAACTCCTCTTCCTTCCAACGAAGAACATGAAGAATGTTGGTGACGTACTTTGTTCTTTGAGTTCTTCCATGGACGTCTTATTCCATCTCCTACCAGAACCAAGGAGGGAGCACTGTCTATAAAGAACGACAATGATGTTGTCCTCGATTACCTTCTTTGCCAACGTCAATGAACCGACGTTCTTCTTCCATGACTCCGTCTTCGATCACCAATTACAAGGTAGGGGTTGTCCTTTTGTATGAATTTACCCTCAGTTCTACATTGAAAAATTTGTCGAATGGTGTGCCAAATGATATCATCATAATAAAGAGGGTTCAGAATGCACGAACACAGCCCAACCATACCCATTAATTTGGTCTTGATTGATGACGATGGAGGCGGTACACGCGGCGACCAACAATGAGCCAGCCGAGAAGAATGCCCGCGGTGCCAGGCCACCGGGTCGCCAAAAGGGCATATCACTATTGTGCCATGCAAAGAACCAAGCAGTGGCCAGGAGGGCCATGAAGGAGCCAAAGGGGTGGGGTTCCGTCACACCGTGCTGGAAGGAAGAGACATGGATAGGAGGGCCACGATGGTCGGACGACAAGTGTGGCGTCGTCGCGCCACACAGTGGAGCTGGAGGTCACAGCCAAGCTGGGTCGTGGAGGAGGAGGCGCGGCGCTGTCGCACCACGCGGAGGCCAGCTGAACTGCGGCATTGTCGCGCTACTATGGAGGAGACAAGGGCAGCCGGTTTTTCTGGCCACCAGTGCACGCTAAACAGAACCGACACCCAGTTCTGGTTTGGATCAGAAATGGGGGCACCCCCCCCCCCCCCACAACGTGCACATCCGGGCCTCGTGGCTTGCTTGACAAGCCCCGTGGCCCCCCGAGTAGAGGCCCGCCATCCAGGGCACGTGCCCAATGGCTAGGCCGCGTCGCCAGCCAGCCACGGCCCACTGAGGCAGGCCCCCCCGGCCAGATGGGCCAAGCCGCCCTTGGGCTGGGCCACCAGGGGTCGGGCCTCCCTCAGGTCGGGTCGCGCTTTTGGGCCGGGTCGCACCTTCAGGTTGGGCCGCTCCTTTGGTTTGGGTCTTCCAATCGGGTCGGGCCATCCACTATGATTGCGCTGCACCCACGGACCGGGTCAATCCCCGGTTCAAACCGAGTCGGGCTAGGTCGGTTAGACTCGGTCAGATTGGACCCAGACCCACTACGACTATTTACAACTTTTAGCCTGCATCTTGGGCTATAGGTGTCTGATCGACGAACCGTCTGTAGAGATAGAATTCTTGGATTAGGATGATTCTTTTGGAATACTCCAATTGAGTTTTAGACGTAGTTGGGGTATGGTCGGGTTGGTTTGAGCCTAAAAAACAATCGGGCCCCCGAAACAGAAATGCCAATAACTCACAGACCGGGCGTCCGATTGACACGCCGTCTATCGCATAGGGTTCCTTATGATGAGACGGAACTACAAGATACATCAACTGAAGATTTTTTGGTAGTTGATGTATCAACACTTGGTTCGAGGAGCAGACCCTCCTGGAATCGAGCGTCTTGTGTGTGGGAACCCTAGGGCTAGTTGCGACTAAGATGACATGATCCTCTGTGGGATTGATAGCGACGATACTGTACCAGGGTCCTCCTTGGGTTCGACAGCGATGACTTCTGTACGAGGATAGTCCATGGGTTCGACAGGAGTGAATCTTGTACTGGGATCCTATGTGGATTTGACAACGACGACTTCTTTGTCGGGATCCTCTGTGGGTTCAACTGCAGTGACTTCTGTACGAGGATCCTACGTGGGTTCAAAAGTGATGACTTCTGTACCAGGATCCAAGATGGGTTCGATAGCGTTGATGTTGTTTTGGGATCCAACGTTGGTTCGATAGAGGAGATGATTCAGAGGCTACATCTAATCATCTCTACCCTTAATCATGTGTTGTATACCTTTGTGAGCTGAGTCTTGAATTTCAATCATTATCATCAAGGTGATTGAATTTACTTCCTTTGTGGAATGGGTTGTTCTTAGGCTCGAGTGTTGGAGCTAGACTGTGTTTGGTAACGTCGGTATATATATGGGCATATAACTATGTATGTTTGGTTGATACTTTGTGATTGTATCTTACTACTGTAGTTTATCCTTAGTGGATTATGGGAGATCTTTGGGGGTCTCGGGGTCCCCTACTGAGTATTATTATACTCACCCTTGCACACACTTCGCCCTCGCTTTGTTCTATTCTATGTAGATGACGGTCAGTAGTGATCGAGGCTGAGAGTGATGGACGAGAGGCTGCTCAGAGATGGACTAGATGTGAATTACCTCAAGGATGAGTTGTTTGAGACATGCACCTTCCCTTATAGTATTATTCCCTAGTGGAAAATCTTGGAGTTGTTTTCCTATTTCACTTGTACTTGTACTTGTTTTTTAGTTGGGTTTGTATACTGGCCCACTTACTTTCAACACACTTCTCTTTCTTTTTTAGTACTTGTTTCTTCTACAGCTTGTGTTCAGACTTTGTGAGTTATAGTTTTAAATGCAATTCCTTCCCTTTTTACCAGGGATTCGCCTTTGGTGCTAGTCACTAGCCCGAGGCCTATGGAAGGCGGGCTTGGGGTAGTCAGGAAACAGGCCCCGGGAACGGGTCGTGACATGTGTGTTATTCATTAATCTTATAATTTCTTAAGGTATGTTTTGATTGAAAAGTATAATTTCATTGATTTTTATTTTATAATGGGTTAATTTATTCCTTCCTTATTTTATAACCCTTACGATGCTTTTTATGGTCATCTCATGTTTTTGAAATGTTTTCCACCAGACATAATGATGAATAGGGATAAGAATGGGATCAAGGAAAAGTCATGATTTCTAAAACATGGAACTTGAAATGTTTCTTTTTAAGAGATTATATTTTATAAAAAATGGATACTGGGTATTACTGTCTACTTGTAATATTCAAGTTGTTATGAAATAGTTATGGCCTAATTCTCTGAAACTCTAAACCAGAAAATATCCTCAATGAGGATTCTTAACATAATTCAAGATTATATAATTTTTAAGGTCGGGTCCTTGTAACAACTTAGCATAAGTAACTAAGGTTATGTGTTGGGTCAAATTTATACATTAGGAACATGGGCATGTTGAGAATGATCATTCAAGGAAATTGATACCAAGAACTAAATAAAAAAATTTCATAGATAAATTTTTTTAAGGTAAATAAATTCCATAAGTATAAGGATGTAGTCATGAATAATAATATAAATGTAGGAGAGGGTTATTGTCATATTAATGGGATAAAAATTAATAAATAATATTAAATAATTTCAATACATGATTAACCAAATTATTAAAATATTTTAACTAAATTTAAAAATATTTAATATTGAAGTGATGTTTAAAATTTTAAATCAAGTAATTGAAGAATAATTTTATATTAATATACATGATTAATTTTATATTGATAATGATGATAAAATGGTTTTAAAATTTTATAAAAATATCTAATGGTGATAAACATTACTTAGAGAATAGTGTTCTTGAATGGATTTTTATATAATGATGCTAGAATTGAATAAAGGAGACGTATGTTAGACTTTGTATGTGTAATTTTTTTAATGTCAGATGATTTTATGACTGTCTATTAATGGTGAATTCACTATATAATTAAATATTTATTATTATGAAAAATTCATCCAATGGGACTTCCTCTGACCCAAATATCTGGATATGGTTAAATTGATACATACTTTTCACAAATAAAATGAACAATCATCGCTGTTGAACTATCCCCCAATCTAATTTTTTTCATTGGGATATAGGTATATGTTACATCATTAATGTATAAAATAATATAAATCCCTAGGTATATCGTTCATCATACACTTCATATAAATTAACTACACTCTTTATAATACTTATGATCATTTAGGGATATACACTAAAGAAAGGGAAATCTAAAATCCTAGTAATAGGAATGAAAGGGAATCATTAATAACATAATAAATAATGGATATAATGACATCATCTATTAATAATTAAGATCATATTAAAGAAAAATCAGATATCATGATACCATAAAATTAGAGTAACATGAGATAAATCTAAGAAACCACTAAAAAGAATGTAAAGATCATTCTGATGTTGGATACCAATGGAACTATGTGTGAAACATTGAATCATTCCATAAGAGAAACATGAAGTATAATATTGAGAAATGAAGTATCAAAAGTGAAAATTTCTATAATATAAAACATTCATAATAATGAAGCATCATAATAAAAAGTCAAAACATATTTCCTAAAAATTATAATATAATAGAAAAATATAACTAGTTCATATACATTCATAAAATTATATAAAAAGATGACTTTATCATGTATATAAATAAAATATATGAAGAAAAATTAATGTATCATGAAAATGAATAATGATCTCATGAGATATTAGGATTTACCCAATACATTAAAGGGATGTATAATTTTGAGCCCAATATTTGTGTCGTTACAATATAAATATCTTATATTATACATAGAAAGAAAAATAATGAAATTATCATTGTAAATTACAAAATAAAAATATGTATAACTCATGATGAAGGACACTAATAGAAATATAACCTTTACCAATGGTTTGAGAAAATCATTTGTATAGGTTTTATACATGGAAACTTATACCAATAATTTGAAAAAATAATTGGTATAGGTTTGGTTTTATTCTACCTATAACAATGATTTGGAAAACCCTTTTCTATAGGTGGCTTATTCCAATGATTAGAACAAATAGTTGGCATAAAAATTACATATGACCACATATACCAAAAGGTTGGTCAAACAATTTTTATAATCCATCTATAATAAGGGTTTAACTAAATTATTCATATAGTTAAAACCATTAATTATGTGTAATAATGGTAATTGTTAATTACCATGAAAATAAAGGGAATATAAAAATGAGATGTTTCCTTTAAATATGAAAATACATGTTGATAATACATTTTAAAGTGGTGGAGAATTAATATACAATAGGTTTCCAAAGTTGCTTCAATTTTTTTTTGAAGAAATTTAATTAAGATACTCATGAGAAGCCATTAAAATATAATAGGTATGGAAAAAAAGAAAACCCTAGAGTATATGGTGTATAGAAATTCATAAAAATCATATGAAATAAAGTATAGAAAAGAAATACTTTTTTAGAGAATATAGAATATTATTTAGTACAATATTTCAATCCATGAAAATGGAATATTAAAAGTCGAATAATTACTTAAAAGGATTCAAAATTATTGAATAAATATTTATTGGTCAAAATATACATTATAAATGATGAATGAATAAGTTGAGATAAGTGAATCCCATCAGAGTGACGGATTAGAAGGGAAACCCCCAAATAAATTTTTTTAAGGTATAACATTAGCATCAATCATTTGAGATTATAATGGGTGGGTATATAAGTAAAGCAAAAATTAAAAAATAAATGAATATATTAATTAGATTATAAAATAAATAAGAATATTTTTTTTGAATATTAGTGAAAGATTGAAATTTTGAAATAGCTGGATAGAGAGAGTGTCTTCTTTCATTAGGTATCCATTTGTTTTAGTATTTTTTCTCATCGTATATAACATAATTATGATTATTAAAAATATAATACTAGAGTAAATCGTATTATTGTTCGTTATTCTTGATAAATTATAATCATTAAAATTTATTTATTAATTTTTTTATATTGATAAAATTTTACTATGATAGGTTTTCTTGAATTAATTTGTCTTCATTTTGATTTCATATTTTTGATCAATTTCATTATATCCATTACTTAATTAAACACCAAAATCATGAATATATATATATATATATATTATTTGATATTATATTATTCCATAAAGGTAGTAATAATTAAATTATTGGTAATTCCCTCATAGACAATAAATCTACCATTAATAAGACATTGTCAAAAAGAGTGAGAGAGATATGTATATGTTACAAGTAGTTTATAATACTTGTAGAGTTTCAAAATAACACACACACACATAGATATATATATAATTTATATGATCCTTCTATAATGGTGGTGATACATAATAAACTAAAAATGTTCCCATAGGAATATAAAACCAACAAATAATGAGACATTTCAAAAAGTGGGGGATATATTTTTATATATTCTAAATAGTTTATAGTAATTATAAATTATCATAATAAAATTTACATATACATATATAAGTTACCATAAATCATATTAAATGCAGGGTGATATAATTAATTGACTACATCCCTTTATGTGGACAAAAATAACCATTATCCGGGCATATCAAAAGAGGGGGAGAGAATATGTATACATATATACATATGTCTATTTATGAAATATATAGATTATAATATATTTACAGTAGAATAATAACATTTATATAATTTTAATATACAAATTTATTAATTTTCAAAGGATTTGTATAAAATGGACTGATAGAACATAATAATGAAAAAATAATAGTGAAAAGAAAAAAGGAATGAATGTTTCCAAATCCTTTATGTTCACTCCTTTGATATAGGGATAAAGCCACAAAGTCATATAATGAAGTGAGAAAAAAATCTCTGAAGACCCAAGGAGGCTGATCAGAAGGGAATTGACTAAATCATTTGAAATAAAATATTTTTTTTATTTTATTTTCCATAGGGGTAAGCGGGGATATTTTTATATAAATAGCAGGGGTGTATTTGGCTAAAGTACCAAATAAAATATTATTCCATGAAAAATTATTTTAATAGTGTGTTTATTTTGGATTATGAATATTATGTGGTTAAAAATTTTCATTTTCAATATTTTAATCTATTTTAAAATATATTTTATTTTATTATACATATGGATGGAATAAAAAATAAAAAATACATTTTTAATAAAATACTTTATCATTTTAAACTACATAATGTTTTATTATTAGTTTGAAAATTGACTTTAATACATTAAAATGAATTTTTCATCATTTTAAACACGATTTATTCATTGAACCATAATATTTAGGAAAAAATATTACATATTATTGTATTTTTTAAAAGGTTTAGGTTTAATACTCTATTATAGAACATAAAGAATAAAGCCCCATTTGACAACTAGGAATAGAGGGAACCCACTAAAATCATAGAGGATAAGGAACTAAAGATTCATAACCCAAAAGACATAATGGTTTTGAGGATCTAATGGGATGAAAACATCAATATAAATAATATAAAAATTCTTATTTCCCCCAGAAAGATAATTAAATAGTGAAATCAGTTAATGATGATGCATCATCCACACCCCTTTCAAGATGTTTCACCATGTTGGACCAAGACAACATAAAAGGGGACCCCTCCCACCCACACAAACCTGTGACTAAGGAATAGATTCTTTTTTAGAACACCTATATCTATTTTGAACCACCTGCCTAACAATGCTTTTAAATACCTCATTGCACTATCATCCTGATGCAATGAAATATCAGAAAGAAAATACTATAAATTATCAATGATAGGGTACCCATCCATCAAAAAAGATAAGAACAGAAAACTGAATTATGAGTTTTGACACATCCATTCATATTTAAAAGAATCCCAATATTTATTAACAATAAGAATATAAACCAGTATATAAATGAAAAGATACAAAATCCAATGTGCATAAAGACATTTGATACCTAATCAAATGAACAATCACAAAAATCAGTACAGATTCCAACTAAACAACAATCAAACCCATTCAAGAAGATCATTTTACGTGGATGAAGACACCAATTTCACCCTTCTCAGAACCCTATTCCAACCAGAATACTACCAGCAACCCAATTCAACATCCATCATCCACCCGAGCCCCATTGTTGTCCATCAATTGTGTAATGACATGCCTCAAAAAACTCCCAATCATCACCCAAATACCATCTACCTATTGACAACCTAAAACCATCACCCAATGGTATCCAAGCCACTATTAGACCATCACATGTATTTTTATCAAAGCTTAGAGGGATAAAATTTTATCCAGATATAGGGATGACGGTTGACGGGGAGGAAAAATAGTATGGGAAGAAATCAGTGACACCCTTAAATGAATTAGAGAATAAATGAAATAGGGAAAGTATTAAAAGATGAATTTTGTATGAAACTACCCCAAGATACTTCTAATAATTACTGGAGAATGATGAAAATATAAAATAACCTCCATTAAATCCAAGATGAGGTGGTCAAATCATTGAAAAAGAATGTCTATATAAACATATGGTATATTAAATAACTAAATCACCCAATATATAGTTCTTAAACAATAACACTCTTCTCAGATACATCACATATAAAACCATTATTCATATCCCATGTAAAAGGAAGTATAATAAAGGATGATGTAAAATTATCATTAAGGGGAAATAAGTAATATATCATTAATCATTTTAGCATAACATTATCATAAGGTAATGATAACTTGAGGATAATGTTTAAAAATCCTTCCCATAAATTCATATATCATAATATTGATTCATAGAATAAATATTGATACTTTATAAATATGAATCATATATAAACAAGGAACTTGATCTTTGAGATAATAACATTATAACAAGATCATGTCATAAAATAATGATAGAATGTTTGGAATAATCATAATTTTAGAAATATTATTTCATGGCTACCCACCAAGTCAATTATCACATGATAGGATTGGTCTAACCATTCATATACATTCTTTAGGATTGATATAACCTCTTATATAACCTCCTTCTGGATTTGTATAACATCCCATGTACTATCTTTTGGGTTTGGGATAAACTCTTATATACCCAATTTTAGGATTGAGGTAACATCCCATGCATCATATTTTAGGCTTTGGATAACCTCCAATGTACCTTCTTCAATATTATGATAACATAATGTATAATCTATTTTGGATTGGAAAAATATCTCATTTACCCTCATTTAGGCTTATGATAAACTACCATGTAATCTTTAATCTCATAAATAATTAATCTTTTACAAATTCATTATACATTCCCACACATCACATAATCATAATATATTCAATTTTATTCCAAATTATCATGATCATTTTTATCATTTCATCATATCTTAACCCATTAAAAATAAAATAGTTTTCATAAATATATCATCATCATAATCATTACTCATCCAATGAAATAATAAGGATGGTATCATAGAATCATATCCCAATTAAAACATAAGTAAAATAAAAGATGTTATCATAAATGATAAATTCCATTTCAAAGATCATTGAATCGTTTTTTCGGGAGAATACACTTTTCATTTTGGTATCACTTATTTAAAATATAATATTTTAAAAAATATTAAGGAAAATATTTTATTTGGAAGGAACCATGGAAAATTGAAAAGGATCCATCAAAACATTGAGTGATCATGATGGAGTGAAATCATGTTCATGTCATATATTTTAAATTAGGAATTCATTTCACAATTTGGGTAAAAGTAAAATGTGCCACATTTAGAAAATGATAAAAATATTCCTTTTAAACATTTTCATAAAAAGTAAAAAAAATTAAAAATGAATTTAAAAAATATTTGGGAAATAGTTAAAACATTAATGAAAACACTTTATTGAAAATAAGGATATTGAAGAAAATATTCCCTATTAAAGGGAAAAATAATGTTAATTTTCTTAAAAACATTATTTTGGTCTCTAGATTACATAAAGATAGTGAAAATAATGGAAAACACGTAATCTCAAGAATTTACCAATAGATAAGAGAAATATGGTCCTTTATATGATTTAATAACTTTAATTCCCACTAATGAAACATAAGCATGTATAATTTTAATTAAAAGTGGGATTAAGGAATTAAACATTATCAATTTGTTAAAATTTGAATTATAATCCAAATAAAATAATAAAATCTGATAAAAATTAAAAAATAATGAAAGTATGTAGATTAATAATATAAAATATAAAATAGGATGTATTTAAACCTCATAATAGAAGATAAATTAATAATATTTTTCCCAAAGAAGATGATATGGGATGATAAATCCTTAAAACTTGGGTAACATAAGAATTAAAATAACTTAGATAAAATAATAAAAATTCTAACTTTAAATACCATGGCATAATAATGATCCATGATATGAAAATTTTAATTGTTAGTTATATACCCCTAAAAAATAAATATGTTTATAACATCATTTGTATGTGAATATAACAATATTGAGATGAAGAAAACTTACATCACGTTTGACTGTCTTCGTAAGCACTATAACCACCTCCTCTTTGAACAACAACCATTGTATCTATATATAAAAAACCTAATGATAGTATTTTAATAATTATATCACCTTTAAAATTTGTCTATGTAAGTGTAGAATAGTTTTTTTTCTTGGGGTTGGTTGACCAATTTGGTATAATAAGTGTGAGTAAGAGAGTAGAGATGATGTTCTTATATAACAAAAGATATGGGAACCCTTGTAATTACATAAAATATTAAATAAATATTAATTATTCTCCAAGTTCATGTGGACCAAAATTAGAATATTTAAAATAAATAATGAATAAATGTAAATATAAAATCATCTAATAAAATTTAAACATGTTTAGGTTATTTTTTAACCATTATCTCATAGTTTCATCCTCTAGTAACTATTTTTATGGATATAATTATATCAAAGCTTTAACTCATTATGAGTCAAAAAATTACAATAAAAGGAAAATTTATCCATAAGTTGAAAAAGTTTTATATGAAAAACCACATATCATTCTCTTGGATTAATAGAATTTTATTATGAAGTTTAAATCATTGAATAACAGAATACTTAACCCAATCTCCCATTACATTTTATTCAGGACTATTCACATAGCGTATATTGAAAAAAATAAGTACAATGGTTTAATAAGAATATAAATATTTAAAAAATTACAAATACATTACATTTCACCAAAATATTCATGTAACACCATAAATAATCCTAAAAATATAACATTATATGTTTTAAAATTCATATACTTGATTATTCTACTTCTTGTACAAGCACTTTGTCAGCGCAACATGAGAATTTAACGTAATTATTTCAATAATTATATTTTAATATAAATTATTATCATAAATAATTACATCAATCTTTAAAATATAATTTTACTATCATTAATAACATTATTTTACCCTTATTACAAAATATTACATATATTAAATATAAGAAAATGACATTTTGGAATTTCCCTCAACATAAAATATTATAAAGGCCTTAACCAAATAATAACAACACATAAATGCTATATTTGGAACTATTTTAAGGGGTTTGTAAAATTAATCTCATAAAATAAAATATAGGAAGGTATATAGATGATTTTATGTACTTATTTTATAGTTTTGACCTTGTAATAGCCATTTTACCCTTATAGTAGTGACAATATTTTTTTCAAGGTTGTTATTCCTTACTAGAAAAAGTATCATTGAAATGTTATAGATATTAGAAATTATAATTCAAAATAAGAAGTATATTTTATCCGAATAAATACTATAAGTGGAACAAATTACTTTTAAAATAATCCTACAAAATACGTTAAAAACTTTTATTCAAGAAAAACATGCATGTTTAAGTATAAAAATGTTTGTATACCAATATTAAGCATAATATACATTAAAATGAAATTAATTTATTTATATTTTATAAAATATAACTATTTAAATATTAAAACCTATTGAAAACTGAATCAATATTGTAAATTACATGTATAGAAATGATAGTTTTCTAAAAAATTATTATTTTTTCACGTTTCACTATAAAAAATAATTATTCTAAAGAATCCCAAAATTTAACCATAAGATAATTTATATATGATATTTTATAATGTGATATAATTATTATAAAATATAATTTCTATGAATTATATAAATTAATTATAATATTTTATCACAAAAATGAATAAAAATCATTTTTGAAGAAAAATTATTTTTGAATCATAAAATGATTTCACAAAAAAATAAGTACTTATTTCCTGAATACTAATAAATACATTAATATTAATTTAGAGAAATATAAATATTTGCTTCAATATATTCACCAACGTAAATTCTATTACACGATTATAATGGACATATTTAATTAATTATAGTTTTATAGTATATTTAAATTTACATTGAGATCGTTGTTTCCAATTTGTAAGATATTAGGATAATTATTATGTTGTAGTAAAATTTGGGGGTTTTAAATTCTTCAAAAATTAAATTAATTACATCTTAAAAATATTATCTTCATCATCAAAGGATCAATATTAATTTTTTTTCAAATATGAAATCATAAAAAGGGATAATAAAACTTCCTTTGATAAGGGGAAGTAGGAAACCTAAAGGATACCTAAACAAAAATATAATTGGGTTGTTAGATAATGATAAAATTGGAAAGAAGTTAAAATTTAGACATTAAAGAGAAAATAAAATGAAAGGACTAATAAAAAGTGATAGAAAATATTGTTTTGAGAATGTAACGTATAAAAAAAATAAACTAGTGAGGGGTGAACATAAGATCAATTAGTCAAAAATGTTTTTATGAAGAAAAAAATTCATTTTCACAATCCTATTACTATAGTTGAGGAATTATTTTACCATAAAACATGAGATAATATACATATGTAATTTCATATTTTGGTTTTTTTTAATTATTTTTCAGCTATTTTCATCCCAAATTCAAATGATGAAAGAATTATAATATTTTTTCATTCTAAAATCACTAAAATAAAAATTGTATTCATCATTTGATCTATAAAATAATGAAAATATATTACTATTATATCTGTTCGCATACAAAAACAAAGAGTGGCTAGTTTATGCTAGGATGACTAATATGAATGAACTACAATTGAATGATTATTTTCAAATATTTTAATAAAAATACTTAAAGATCTACCAAATTCATTGCACAATAGATATAATCCAAACTCATAAAATCATGATTAAATAGTATTAAAACCTACAAATTTTTTAAAAAAAAGATTTATTTTGTTCCCAAATCAACTTAAAACTAATCACCAAACAAAATAAGGTATCTCTTAATATTACATATTAAACATGTGAATACCTAGATTATATATTATTCTAAAACATACCAATAAACTGAATCACCATATAACCTCAATCAAAACCTATATTATTCCAAATATTAACTCTATATACAATATTACACAAATTAAAAAAATAAAATAAACTTAATAAAAGATTACATAACTAACATTTTCATCAAATCAATAACCAATATAAATGTCACCAATAATATCTTATTTAATTTATCAATATAAATTATCTCTTAATCCTAAATTAACATTATTATCTCAAAAAAATGAAATATTTTATCTATCCATCAATCATGTTTTTTATATAAAATATCACCTTAAAACTAAATAAATTTTTCAGTTATATGCATTATTCAACATTTTCTTAAAAAAAAAAATTCCAATCTTCTATAGAATAACCCTTATAAGTTTCATGATTATTATAAATGTAATATCATTAATAAAAAAATTATAGAAAACAATTCATAAATGTAAATATATAAACTCATCAATCATTACAGTTCATTTATTAGAATAACATAGGTCCTTACTTGGTCTCAGATTTATCCCATAGATTAAATAATTAACCTGGATATATAATAATTTAACCACAAATTAGAAATTAAATTATAAATGGAAACATATGATATAATATATCTCTATCTATAAAAAACAACATTTTATCTCCTTCATTAACTTTATTTATACCCTTATTTTACACATATAAAATATTTTCACATTCCATTGAGACATTTCCTTGATTGGTTATTTTCACATTTATAACATAAATAATATTGAATATTTTTTAATATATGGTATTTATCCTATGAAAATGCATAAATATTAATTTTTATCTTATTTGGTTTGTGGGGAAAATCACAAAAGTTAAGGGTGTAAATTATATATTATGGTGGCTTGTTTTGAATAATCATAATAGTTACCATTCCATCTACCATTTCATCTTGTTTCTCAAGAATTAAAACATTTAATTTTCTTTTATATTCATTGTAAACACATATCCTTATAGTTTAATAAATTTAATAAATCCAAAATAAGTAGTATGAGCGAAAATAGTAATTGTCAGAAATCATATAATCATGATAATAATTAGTTGTATGTCTAAATCAGGACACATTATTTTTAATCCATGGAACATTAATTTTAACCTAGGTCATACATGTTAATCATATGTTCAAATAATTGACAATGTTTTATAAAGAAAATGTGAATTAACCCAATCATATACTCGATAGGTTCTATCATGGTGTATATTAAAAGTCCCACTCATCATGCACCAGTGAAAATCAAGTTAATACCCCATCTATCCAAATAAGAGTTGTTACCTATAGGTGCATATTTTCCACAATCACGTCTATTTAATAGTAACCATTTCTGTATGTATTTTATTAGAAAACCAAAATACTTTCTTCACCATAAAATACAATGTTCTCATATAATTATTCATATCCAAAAGTTTTTCACAGCAATTTTCTCATCCTAGTATCCAAGAATATCTAAAAATTTCATTGATTCAAACTGTGGTACACCTGAAACATAATATATAAGTATTATATCCTATTATATTTGTATTTATTATATATATTTATGATCCACACCACAATCAAAAGTTTTTTTGTTTATTTGGATGCATAGATACATAAAAAACTACTATATAAAAAACTAAATCATCTCCCACTTTTTTCTTGACATTTTACACCCCTCGTAGAAATATCATACATAAAACATTTATTTATATCCTATGAATATGGAAACAAAATATGGGGTGATGTCAGAATCTCTGTAAGGGTAAACAAGGATGATGTTAATTATCATATATGCATAACATGATGATAAGGGTATAAGAACATGATTTTAACATTTGAAAAGAATATCTCGAAAATCATACATCATAATCATGATTGATGGAATAAATCAGAGATGTTATTAAGACATGAATCATAAATAAATCTAGAAAATGGTCCAGGAGAGCATAAAATTGGCATATGATCATGTCATAAAATCATATCATAAATTATTGAGTAATTATAATCATATAAATAATATAGCAAGGCTACCGTCCAAGACATTTATTAAAATTTTGGATAGGTCAAACCACCTATATACCTTTCCAATCTTGGGATAACCTCTAGTGTACCCTCTTTTGGGCTTAAGATAACCACCCATGTACCCACTTTTAGAATATGTATAATCTCACATAAACCTTATTTTTGGATTTGTATAACCTCCCATGTAACCTACAATGGTATTGGGATAAGCTCTTGAATATCAATTCATGCATGGGATTACATCTCATTTACCCTCTTTTGGGCTAGGGATAACCTCCAGTATACCCTCATTTTATTTTGGGATATCCTGTAGAGTACACTTTTAACTCATAAATCATTACACATACAAAATTAATTATAAGGATATTACTTACCCACTCATCACATAATCATAATCCTTTCATATATATTCCACAATATCATGAAAATATTTATAATTTCATCATATATTAACCCATGGAAAATAGATTTTATAAATATATCATCATCGTAATTGTAACTATAAAGAGAAAAAATAATTTCATTATCATAGAATTTTATCTCTAGTTAATCATAAGTAACATCAAAGTATGTTAACATTGATTAAAAATTTCCTTTAAAGATATCTTGGTAATTTCCTGAGGAAAATACCATTTTCATTTTGGTATCATTTATTTAAAATATAAATATTTCAAAATATCAAGGAAAATATTTTTTTTGAAAAGATACCTGAAAATTTATAATGTAATATTCAATACATCGAGTTGTCATAATGGTGGAATAATATATTCATGTGGTATATGTTAAATGAAATATTATTTCACATGTGCATCAAAAATTCAATAGTCACTCATTTTAAAAATGACATGAAGATTCATTTTAAACGTATTTATATAATGTTAAAAATGGGTAAAAACGACACTAAATTTTTTTTAAGAAATCATAAAAAACGTTCTTTATTTTTTTTATTGAAAATATGGACATCGAATAAAATATTCCATACCAAATAGGTAAATAATGTCAGTTTTCATTAAAAACATTATTTTAGTCTCTTGGTAGATTAAATATAAGACAATTAAAGGAAAACATGTTATCTACTAAAATAAATAAAGGATAAGAATATATATGATATTCTATAAGATTTATGGAATACAATTCCCCTAAAGGTAATTTAAATATAAATGATCTCATTTAAAAGAGAGATAAATGAAATAACCCATACCGATTTGGTAACATTAGAATTATAAGCCCCATGAAAGAACAAATTCAAATAAAGATTTAAATATCATTAAAATATGGGTATTCATCATATAAAATTTAAAAGGGAGGTATTTACACCTTATAAATTAAGATATGTGTATAACATTTGTCCCAAATATGATGATTTCATATGATAAATCCTTGCCACTTTGGTTACATCAGATTCAAAACAGATTGGTTAAATTAATCTCAATCTTAACATTAAATAGAATGAATTAATAAGGATCCATGAAATAACCTCTATAAAGGGTAAATATATACTATGACTATACCTAAATAGGAATATAAAATGAATCTTGTCTCAATGAAACTATATTGAGATGAAGAACTATTACAACACATCTGACTTACTTTGTATGTGATCGAACCTCCTCTAATTTTAATAAACAGCTTTGGATCTCTTTTTATGTTCCCTATGAATGTATTTTAAGAATAAAATCAACTATAATATGTATATAAGGAATATAAGAAGAGGGTTTCGTATGGATTGGTCATGCTAAGGGGCTAAAGAACTATATGGAAGATAGAAGAGATTGTGTCCTAATATAATCAAGGTGAGGGAACCCTTATAATTACATACACTATTAAATTAATATAAATTAATTTTCATAAAAATTTGGCTCAAAATTGATTTATTTAAAATATATGTGGAATTTAATTAGAAATCCTCCCATCTAATAAAATTTAGACAATTATAGGTTACCTTTTAACTATTTTATATTTGTTTTAACACATATTAAAATTTTTAATGATTTTTTTGAAATCAAATGATAAATAATTAGTAGTCAAAAAGAATTATAATAAATAGAAAAATTTGCCCATAAGTGGAAATGATATATATTATCGACCATATCTCATTCATTTAGCCAAATATTATATAATTCTTAATTTTAAATCCTTTAATAAAATATTATTTAAAATAAAATGCTATTAAATTCATTTTTGGGACTATTCAAATAGTTGACATTAATTTTTTTTTCCAATTATGTAATTTGAATATAAGATTTTAAAATATTATAATTCAATATATTTATATACATAATTATTATAATTATAATTATAATAAAAAAATATTACTTCTTTATGTTTTTAAAATGATTTACTTGATTTTTCTACTACTTGTACAACCATTGTATTGACACTGTATAAAATTAATAGTTTTTATTTAATTAGTAATAATTAAATATAAATTACTACAATAAAAAAATATCTATATTCAGAATAACCCTTTAAAACTGGTCATAACTTCTCTAACCCATAATAATAAATATTAATGATATTTAAATGACGGAAGTAATATTTTGGAATCTTACTTTATTTAAAATATTATAATTATATTTATCAATGGAAAATGGATGAAAATATAAGAAATTTTACAATATTTTGATGAGGTTTTAGAATAAAACTCAACCAATTAAATATAGATAATTTTAAGGATTATTTTTTTGTTTTATATTATAGTTTCAACCTTATTGTACTTTTCCCCTTACCATGGGGAAATAGTTTTTTCCAATATAATTATTAATTATGACAAAAAATAAAGTAAAAATATTACCAAATTAAGATATTATGATTTAATGTACAAAATATATTTTATAAAATTGAATACGTTTAAGTGGAATATATTACTTTTAAAATAAACTTTTAAAATCTGATGAAAAACTATTTTCCAGAAAAATGATTTTTTAAGTATAAAAAAGTTTTTATCCCAAAATAAAGAAAAATATCGATTCTAATGACATCAGTAAAAATTGAATTCTTATTTTCTAAATTTTATCAATAGATTTTTATTTAGTATGACCATTGTACATATGAATTTAATAATTTTCATAGCATAAAACTCAATGCATAGGTTGTGATTGTCATATTTAAATAATCATATTTTCTTATTTATCAAAATTCACATAAAGCTCAGTAAGAAGTGTTAATAAATATATAAAGCTTATTAATATTTACAATAAATTTTTATGGTGATATAATTTATGTATATCAAACCATTATATTGTTTATTAATTTAATATTACATCAATATTTTTTTCAAAAAATTACCATTTTTTAAAAAACAATCTCTTTTCTATTAACCAAAAATTTTGATTTTTAGAAAATTATAAAAATATCAGACTTGAGTAATTTTTATGTATGAATTCAAAAAAATAATTTATTCAAAATAAAGTATACACTTTTAAAAATTTAATATTTACATATTAATATTTTTTTTATTTTATAAAATAAGTTAAAATAAACATTATCACTTATAAATTAATTAAGTTTTCTAATTTGAAATTTCTTTATTATATTTTAATATTTTTATTGTGTTAGGTTATTAATAATATAATTTTTACATGTAATCTGAAAATTCTAATAGTCCAGTTACTATTTTGATGTCCAAGTTACTATTGGACTAGTCATAATTGTATTTCAATGTTTCTTTTATGATTATAAATATTATGAAACCTATACATTTTCTAAATTGATTATTCATTTAGTTTTATGTCAAAATTAACAAAATATAAAAAAAATTAATCATACTTCTAAAATTTTGTTTTTTGTTTATAGTGTTATTAAGAAGTTAGATATTTTTGTGGAACACTACTAGAAAAAGATTGTTTAACATCGAAATTTTACTGTTAGTTTTGGTATAAATGACATTAATAGAGAGACAAGAATAATTATATATTAATTAAAAAAAATATACATGAAATAACTTTATATAATCTAATTCACATGGAATTCTCCTCATTTTTATGTGGTATTTCTGAAACCATTATCCCCATGGATCACGAACCCACCCCACCCATGTTTTAACTTATACTTTTTTTTCAATTTATAATCTTATTGAATTTATTTTTTTCTCCCTAATAGACACAAAAATTAATTCAATCCATTGATAACGTAATTTTGTTGACTCAAAAACATACTTAATTTTTTTTGTTTGATGAATTTTCTACTTATTTTTTAAAAATATTTCTCCCAAATATTGCATTGTTCTCTATAATTCCACTTCCATCAATTTATTTCATCAAACATCAATATCTACATTCAATCTTTGACCTACATATTTTTTAAGTGATTTTAGGGAATATTAATTATTTATTTCATTGTTATAAATTAAATTCATTCATTCATTTTTTTTATATATGTCATTATAAATTATAATTTTTTGTTTTTATAATTAATATAACGTTTTAATTTTTTTGTGAATATATATTTTTTTTGAATAAAATTATGGGTATAATTTATTCTTTGTAATAAGTATTTTTATTTATAAAAAAATTTAATTTTTTTTCATTTATAGATTTATTGGGGATAAATTCATTTTTCTTAATTTTTTTAGTTAAAAATATTTTGTATCATTATTATTTATTTAATTTATAAATAATTTATTTGATTTTAATTGTTTTTTTAATATAATTTTCCCATATAATGTTAGTTTATAAAAAAGATATGAATTTTATATATTTATATGTTTATATATTATGAAATTATTTTTTTATATGTATGCTTGTGATTATATTCTTTAATATATTTATCCATTATATTATGACATTGGGTAGTTAATGGATCATAATTATATAAATCATGTAATAACTAGTGATGAATATAATAAATGGGTTGAATATATTATTGAATTTTATAAATGTAGTCATGAAAAAAAGATATGATTTTTTATCCATGCATGAAGTGTTTGAATGTGAAAAAATAAGTGTACTAGGAAATCAAATACCATCTAGGTTTCTATGATTTTTTAATAATTATACACATTTTATCTGACCTTCTGAAATAAAAAACAAGTTAGTATCTAATGATGGTGAATATTTTTAGCATGATGCAACAGATTGTCTTGGAGAAATAACTCCTTAGGTTGGTGTTTAATCCATTAAAAATCTACATGTGTTGAATGTATATATGAATATGACGAGAAAAAACTAATCTTAGATTACACAAAATTTAATTTTTTATCATATTTGTTGATATTATTTAAATTTAATGAAAGAAATTTTTTGAGTGATAAATGTTTCACTAAAATTTTTAAACTTTTAAAAGAGATACTTTTAAAAACAAGGACTTCATTGATTCCAATAATTAGAAAAAAATATTATACCAAATAATATTGGGGTGTAAAAAATACACGAATCCTTGAATGGTTGTGTTCTATGTAGGAAGGAATAAAAAAGTTTACTAGAAGGTCTTATATACAAGACATAATTATATAAAAAAGACGATGAATTTAGTAGTGATTCATTCTTCAGAATTAGAACCAAACAACTTTAAAAAAATGTGGCATTTTACTATAATTCCTAAAATCAAGTGACTAATAATAAATTCATTTATAAAAAGTGGGTAAAATGGAATATAGATGAGCATTTCACTGTTGGTAATCTAGGTCATACTACTGATTCACCCAAATAAATGATATTTTATAACCATTTTTCTAATTTTGGAAATGAAGTTAGAAATCACGGAATGAGACTGTGCATAGATAGAATGAATTGATATCAAAGACTCAGTAGCTGACATAATTCCTCATATGTTATATTTATTATCTATAAATTCTCCACACAAATATGTACAAATATGAAATATATAATGATGGAATTAATGATTTTTAAACTAAAATAGTAAGAAAATTATATTTATGGAAATCTATCTCTATTGATTAAATATTTAAAATTTATATGTGATAAATGTTTTATTGTTTTTCATACAAACACAGAATATTATTTTCTTTTTATTCCAAGGATAATGATCACTTTACAATATATTATCGCATATAAAAATATATCTTGATATAGTACCAATAGAGAGAAATATTATCCAATATGTGAATAGGTGAATTTATGTCATTAATTTCATAATGAAAGAAATAATGTTTAAACGGAACATTTGTGATTTTAGTGAAGGGATCATCCTTATAAATTTTTTAAAAAATGAATTTATTTCGTTAAAAAAGACTGATTTTACCCTCAACCATTTTCAACTGAAGAATATTATGACAAGGAGAAAAAAATTGATGAAATATTTAGAATGAATGGATGTCCTGGTCATTAAAAAAATATAGGTATCAAATGATATATTTTATTCGAGCAACCTTAATGGAAATTTTTGGAGGTTAAACATTACATCAGCATTATGCATATTGAGTAAAACATTTTTAATAGTATGGTAGGAAATTTTTTTAATAGAAAAAATAAATAAAAATAGATAGATTACATGTAATAATAGATTTAATAAACCTAGGAATATGCTTGTATTTATGTCCCCTATTAAGTAAACCATGAAATATTTTCCCTTTTCTTTTCAAAATAAATCAAGACTCTGATGAATTTTGTTATAATGTTTTCATGGTATTAAATTACTAAGTGTTTTTTCATTAAAAATGAAAATTTTAGTTTCATTGATGTATTTAAATGTAATAATAATTAAAACTGGAGACTATTTTTCATTGATGCAATAGCTGATAATAGTTCTATTACAAGGAATATCTCAAATACATGAAATAATGGCAATAAATATAATTTGATTCATTTTAGGTACCTGTATTTTAGTGTAATTGGGTTGACTATAACTGTGGTGTGAAACAAAATGATTATGGATTTATAATTGTGTATATGAATATATTTATCCTCCAAGAAGAATCATTTATCATGGAAACACATGAAAAATAAATATTTTATATTTTTGGCCAATCACATGACCAATGGTCCATTATTTTTTAAGGGAAATAATTTTTTTACTTTATAGAACTATTGATGATATTCGATACTAAGGTTAAATTTATTCATCGATTACAAGATTAACCAAGTATAACAATGAATGTGATATAGACATGGTCCATGGAAAACAAAATGATCAGATGGAATTGTTATAACAAAACACTCTACTACTCTCCAAATTTATTCAAAAAATATCAATATTTTTTAAACTAACACAATTAATTTTTTAAATTTCTATATTTAAATTTATTTTTTTCAAATCATGCCATATCTTTAAAAAAAATATTTATTAGATTCAAAAATCTATTTTTTGATTGAAAAGGATTTCTTTCATTATTTTTTTGTTATTATTTTCATTGTATTCATCATTTCCAAGTATACAATTTTATTCTAAATAATATTTATAATTCTATTCATGTTATGAAAAATTAAACTCATTAATTATAACATTTATTTATTTCTAATCTAATAGAGTCATATAAAATCACCCATTTTTTATGATAACCATTTCTATCATTTTTCTGAATTTTTATATTAATTAATTTTAGTTACAAAATTTCTTGGTTGAAAATTCTATAATTAAATGTTTTTATTTAGATTTGAAAAATTAAATTTTATATTTCTTTCAATTATTTAATTTTAATCATATATTTATACATAAAAATATGTTTAATTTTCATAAGCCTTTCAAAATAATATAAATACAGGTAGGGGAACCAAGGTTTGCGTGTTTTTTATATAAATTTATTTATTTAGTAATTAAATGATTTATTGATATTAAACTTCAAATTCATGAAATTATGTGCAAATCTTATTCTTCTGAAATTTTTCTGAAACTTACTCTTTAACATGACTATAAAATGTTGACAATTGGGTTTTATGATAACGACCACCATGTTGGACCACATTATAAATAATTTTGGAGTTACATGGCTATATTGAGTCGTTATAGGATACATATTTAATTACCATATTGGAGGACCATCAACTAGTTTTTGAAATATCAGTTATGGGAGTCGATAATGATAAAAAATTTAAGCTTATTTATTTAATTTTATAATGTTTTAAACATTATATATTTCATATGATTAATATATAATCTATTCAATTAAATATGATATTTAACTGTGAAGGAATGAAAAAAATATGAAATGTTGCTCATACATTTTATAAACTAGATGGAGTTATTTTAAGGAAATTTTATTTCAAATTATAATTTTGGGTGGAAATAAAATTTAGATCTGTGAATTAATAGCGAGTTTATTGATATGGATACATAAAGGAAGATTGTCTGCAATGAAAAGAAAGAAGCCCTTATGGTATGTAATTTTGGTTTATAAAATTTAATTGTTAATTTAATTTTAATTAATGTATAACTTATTATTCTTTTTGTTTAGTAATAGGCCTTTAAGATTGTTCTTAAAGAGATAAAATCCTATAATTTATATCCTCGTCCATTTTATAGCCGAGTGTATCCTTTATTATACGATAAAATTATTTTTAAATAATTTAATAAATTTATATCCAGATCAAGTAGTGGCTCTAAAGAGGTTTAGTAAATCCTCTCATATTATCCCCCTCATAATGGAAAATAGAAAAGGTATAGGTTAAAAATGGTTGAAGTTTATTACCAATCTAATAAAATAACTAGATTATAATATTGTAAGTAAATAATTTTTTTCCCTCAATATTACTATTTTGTAACTTCATCCCACCAATATAACATTTCAAAATATTATTTTTGGATTCCCTCTAGGAGAAACTGACACATGGTACTGTTATCCATGAAGGTATCGTAGATATCATTAATAATATATTAGTAAATATGGAAGACCTGAGTCTCGTCTAAGGGAATAAAGAGGGTATCAATTTTAGAAAATTCTTGGCTACAGACACAATATGAATTTGATAGGGGAATAATAAAAGGTAGAAATATCTCCATTGAATGGTTAGCTATGAAATTTAGATGATTCAATAGATATTTTTGTTAAAATAGTTTATAATGTATATGGTTTGGGAAGTGATGATACAGAAACATCCTATATAGCCTTCTAACTCAGACCATCCACCTCCTCATTCAGAACTGACCATGTAATGTGATTTTCATATTGTGTATAACAATGTATATATTATAGTATATAGAATTATAAAAAATTTAAGGGATTATTTACATCATCAACATATATAGTTTGGTATGGTAATAATATTGGTAAATGATATTATTAATCTTATTTCTCTAGTGTCAACACCAACTGAGGAGGTGACCATAGTTGGATTGAGTATTAGTCATTTTTTTAAATTTGTCCATATAAACTATTATAAATTGACATATGTGGTATGTATTTTTTAAAATATTTAAATTATTATGATATTTTAATTACTTACAATATTTTTATTATACATATCTTATATATGAGTATGTGAAATCAAAAGAGTCAATGCAAACGAATGGAAAATTTCAAGAATAGTAACATTTAGATACATTTAAGGATCATGATGGGACAAAGAATTTTGCACAATTTTATTGTATATTAAATAATTATTGTAAATATCTAATGATTTATAGTATTTATTGATGATATTATACATTAAATATATATTTAAAAATGAAATCATTGATATTTTATAGGGTGTGGAGATCTCCATACTCATGTTGCAGTTTCTTTCTATATAATTAAATTTCAATTATTAATTTAATTTCCATATGTAAAAATATATTATATTAACTTAGTATATTACTTTTATAAATAAGAATATCCAAAATATTTGTCTTCAATGAATTTTCATTGTTTTTTATTTTATGGATATACAGTAAATTTTCATTGTTATAAAATAGATGGATGAGAATGATATAATTGAATATATATCGATTTTTTTTACAAAAAACACATAGATTAGAAGGCAATTTTGAATTCCATGATTGGTAATAAAACATATATAATTTTAAACCCAAATTCATTATACAATTTCTAATGCTTAATTTTTTATATTTTAGTGGACATAGGATATTATGAATATTTCACCAAATCAGTGAAAGGCATATTAGTTATGATCTTTATTGTATGGTATTTAAATAATAGTTAGAAAATTGTTAAAGGCATAAGTATTATTTTATTAATTTTGTTCTTCAATCTATGTATTTTCATTTTTCATATATTTTCATAATTAATATTTGTAATTACAATAGGCCATTGATTGATTTCAATAGGACTAACATTTCAATATTTGAACTTGAAAAACTTTAAAATGTGAATGTTCATGTAGATAACTTTTATATAAGATAAAATATGTTTTTATTACATTAATAGTTTTCTATTTTAAAAAGTATGTTTCATAAATGTAGTGTCATCATAGATATGGGAGTTTTAAATATAGGAATTGTGTTTTATGATTTAAAAATGAGATAATAATGGCCAGAAAAATAAAATATACTAAGAAGGTTAATTTCATTATAAAACATAAAATTTTAAAAATATATTGTTTTTCTAAAATTCAGAACACTTTATGTTGTAGTTTATTTATTATGTTTCTACAAATAAACCAAAAAAAATTAAATATCTTTAAAATTTATTTACATTCTATTTAAATGTTTTACTAATTTGTATATATATATCCATGTAAGTGTATATTATTTTTAAAATACATTGTGAATATTTTAACGAAGTTTTTCTAGTACTATTAGTGATATTTGTGGCTATTGTTTGGAACCATGGTTTTTTCTGTATAGGTTCGGAAGTATGTATTTTAGAATATTTAAAAAAAACTTATTAAATTTTAATGTTAGTTTAATGGAAAATCATGTTAAAATATCTTTTTATGTATGTTTTTTAAAAACCAACATGGATATCCAATTATAATGGATTTCAAAGTTAGTTCAATTAATAATAAATTTTCAAAAACATTTATATATTTCCACTTAGATGGGATTTGAACATCAGGTTTATAAAAAATGATGTTCAGATACCTACTTTTTATATTTCGGACATGAAAATCAATTTCTATGTGATGTTAAAAGGAAAAAACTGACATTAAATTGGTTTTTCCACTAGTGTAACTACAACCTTATGGGGTTTCAATTTATACCAATGCCATTTATTTTTTATTATTGTCTCGTTATAATATATTTAATTTAATGGAGTGCATTTTTTCATCATAAGTAATGTTATAATATAAAGTAATAAAATATATATGATTTTATTTTTTGTTCTATATAATTTATTTATCATATACCTTATAATAGAATTATTATTTTATAAATATGTATTTAATATATGTTTGTAAATAACCTGTATAAATATACACAATATGATCATATCATCGAATTAAATTTTAATGAAATGTAATTAATTTTTTTTAAAATATAATTTAAAAGATATAATTAATATATATGTTATATTTGGGATATTACACCCATGATACCTAATGAATTTTTTTTACAATTATCCTGTTAATATTTATAAGGAGACTAGTGGTAATATGATATAATAAAGAGAAATTTATTTGTTAACTTATATATGGAAAATAATTATTAATGGTATTTCGTATAGAGAATTTGATGGTTTTTTACACACTTATTTATATTAAAAAAATACGAATAAATATGATAAAGGAAAAATTTCAAACATTACCAATTATAGAAAAAAAATTAGGACCCTGCTATAGTTGATAACATTAAAACATGTTATAATGTTTTTTACTTGTATAGAAAGAATATATCATGGTTAACCATAGTAGAGTAATATTATGACAATAAATAGGATTATAAAATATAATAAACTAATTATTATGTTTAACTTATTTAGTATTTCATATTATAAACCTAAACCTATAAATTTTAAAATTGTTTATTGAAACAAATCAATCGATGGTAGAATATTCACTACTGTAAGGGAATTATACCTGAGATTTACATGTGTTTATTAGTTATTTATAAGTAATAACACATCACACTTAGTAAAAAAAGTTATATATGTTTAAAGAAATTGTGATTATGCTTTATTATTATGCATATAACAAAAAATGATTGTTTTAAATGAAAGATAAAAAAATTCGATTTATATTCCGTTTATTAACATAAACACCATTTAATTTTTATTCCCCATGATTATAAATTATATGGAAATCATGTATAATATCATTAAAAACATAATTGAATAATATCTACTAAAATTGGATTATATTCACATGAGAAATCAAGTAATGATATTCTCATAAATGGATTTTCAAGACCTATTTTTGAGAAACATGGGTTAAACCATGGAGTTAGTCATACTATTTATACCTGAAGGGTATGATGTAGATTCCCCTTATCTATGTATTTATTTTTATACTCACAAAAATTATATTTTATTTTTTTTGTACATATATTGTAACTCCCTGACCCCAGTTGCCCAGAGTCGGTGCATTACATTGTAACATTGGCATGATAACAAAAGATCAAGTCTCAAAAGACTAATTATATTAGTAGCCTTGGAAACACTAGATACATTCATAAATGTTACATTACATCATAAAGTGAAAATCTACAATAACAAAGTCTCCATAGTCCACACTCATATCCTCTTCTGACTATCTCTGGAGGTCATTCATAAAATACTTCTTCACATCCTGGAAAATATTAAAACATTGAAAGGGGTGATCTCAGATGCTCAGTAAGGATAACAATATTGCGGAAGAATTCATAAATAAACATAAACATTTAAGGCAATTTATAACTAAAAAAAAGCCTTTTAAACTTGATCTTCAACATAATATGGAAAAAGTAAAATGAAATAATTCCATTTACTTATTCACATGGATATTCTACTGGTTGAATAATCACATGAAATATCAATAACCACTTTCATAATGATGGAATGCATAATGCCAGACTATCATAACCACATAGCTAAGGCCTCGTGCCAAGGCCACGAATAAGAATTTTTCAAGGCCTCATTCCAAGAAAGTAGTTTGTCTCATGAGACCTACCGATTCATCGAGGAGCTATAGCGGGCTCCACCCATCACTTATTAAGTCCAATTCATTCCTCATATGAACAGGTTTAAACATATCATAAACCATAACATAATTGTATCACATAAAACATGCATAAATGAAACATAAGATTTACACACTTCAATCACAAGATATCAATAAAACACATTGATATAATAAAAAATTTATCAAAACCATTTTCAATACCAAAATTAAAGAAAAGTAAAAAATGGTATTTATTTTTCTTTTAAAAAAAGATATGGCTTATAGAGGAAGACGAAACTCAAATAATAGTCACGACGGCAGAGAATTTGTTGTCGCCGCATACGTAAGAAAAAAAACATTCCTTTTGTTGTTTAGTAAAAACGCTTCGTATAAAAATATTCCTTTTGAATAAAAGTAAAAGTCAAATGGCTTTATACACCATATAATTGAAAGTTGTGTATAAAACCAAATATGCCTCAACGAAAGGAGATTGAGACGAAGTCTTTACAAAGATCATTTTTTAAAATAAAATAGATCTATTATGTGTATTCACTATATTTACACATAAATAAAGTATAAATACAAGATAGGACATAATAATATCATGACATAATTTGAAAGTAGGAGATTAACCCAAAGAATGGAAATTGGGTTAAGAAATTCCCTTACCTCATGTCCGAATTCACTCGACCATTCTTTGATCTCCTTAATAATAAACTAGAGTTAATATCTACCTTCTTAAGAACCTTTTTCAAGTTTATTATTCTTTTTATATCACTTGTTACCATTTCATGAACATTATGTAATTATTTAAGTTTATAACGGTCATTTTGTCGATCGTAGGTACTTGAGTCAAAAATAAACTTCTTATAATTACACTTTGTTCATGTGGTAAAATATTCATTATATCCATAATTATATTCATGATGTATATTTCATATAAATCATATATATCCCGTATATACATTCATTTATAATATTACATAACATTTAGAGGTAAGAAATGAAATGCACCGTTCATGGAGACGGTAAACCGTACGTACGCATGAACACTACTTTCATTTCTATTTCGTACTTAATGGAATGAAGTTATAATTATATAAAGTTATAATATAATTCCATTATAATATATATTATAATACCATTTACTCCATCCTTTATACATCCCACATATGGCATTAATGATTCAAATCACTTTGAGGGGGCTGTAGTCTGCACTTCCTAAAATGAAATTATCGTGTTTACCCAAAATGGAAATCATAAAGTATGCCATAAATGAGAAATAAAGAAGCATAAGGAAAACATAAACATAATATATATATCATATATTAAAATATTTTCATCAAAATGGCCACTATTAGAGGTGTTAAGAGAATATTGAACAATCATCGTTTCGTGAGGCAGTATTTCACCACCCACAAAAACAGTATGTTCTTCAACCATTAGACGAAGGTGTGTGTAAGTGTAAAACAAATAAATATTATTACAACATCCTAGTATAATTTATATACTTTTTTGTTTATAAAATAAATGAATAAAAAGAGTTTAGGGGGTTGTATAAGCAAAATAATACAAAATAACATAAGAGAAGACATTACCTTAAAATCAGGTAACTGTTTTTGATTTGAGCCAAAGGCTTCCTTGGGAAGAATTCTGCCCAAAGTGAGGCTTCTAAGAGTAAGGGAGGGAAGTTTTGAGAGTATTTGGGCAGAGTTTGGCCGAGCCAAAAGGCATTGAAAGTGTGAGTAAGGTGGTAGTGGTGGGGGCCTTTTATAAGTGGAGAGGAGGGGCACTCTTGAAATGTAATGAATTGTTACTTTATTATATAATGAGTTTCGGATTTTAAAGGTCCCACACTTATATAATTCTAGGCTAAGGTGATAAGGGTTCTAAATATACTCATCAAATAGGTTTTTGACAAGTTTAAGCCTTGGATTTTACATTATCTATTCATTTTATTTAAATCGTTAATTAATGAGGTAATCGCTGCATCATCAGGGTGTCATAAATAACTTAATTTATTTAATGTCTAAAAATTATAAACAAAATATAATTATTTATTAAATCTTTTTATATTTCTAATGGATATATATAGTCAAAAAAATGACTTGTATAACCCCATTTAAAAATTGTTTTAGTAAAATAAGTCTTGTTTGTGACATTTTTATTTTAATATTAAATAAAATGTTTTTAATGTCATTTTTCTACCAAAGTGGCTCCATGGGGTCCCCAAGTTGACCCATGGATTTTCTTGGTCGTCCATGACTCATAAAATAGGGGTAGGACAAGTTTAATGGTATTTTCATATTTTTATAATAACATTTTTACCTTAAATTTCACTAATTACCTTTAATCGTGATTAATTAAACTTAAAAGTTACTATTCACCAAAAATTATTTTAATCCCATTGAACCAAATTTTACTTCCTAATGACAACCATGTATGTCGGATTTTTGAAAATCAAATCACAGAAGTGGTAATGTTTCTTTTAAACAAAAAAATCAGTTTTTAACTACCAATTAGTGGTTTCACTATTCATCAAAAATTGAAGTTTTCCAGAACAATGCCAAAATTTCACCCTAAGCTATAATTTATATTCCGAATTCAAAAATGATGTATATTTTCTGAAATTCCATAAATATAAGTTGCATTAATTAATTTCATAATTAATTCTCGTTGTCACAACAAATAGCGTGTTTTTAAGAAACAATATATATCAAAAGTTTGTCAATTGTTTATTTCCAATTTCAAAGTGAAATTAATTCTAATGACCAACATTGGATAAAATGGTAAAAATATATTCTAATTATACTTTAAAACCACTCAATAGTATAATTTATCACTATAAATTATTTTGATTAAAAAATTTGTTTTTAAGTATTTTTCACTATTCATATAAAATTGGAAGTTCTCAGAAAATTACAAAAAATTCAACATAGGATAATTACGATATTACGAATACAAAAATGAAGTCCATTTTGAAATATAAAATTTCTATAAATTTAAAAGGTGGTTATTACTATTCATAACAGCTACTTTGATTAGTCGCGGTGTGTTAGAATCTCGAACTTGCGTACAATGCAAGCTATAACATTATTGAAAGAGAAGCATATCATGGAAGCTCGGGGTGTTACATTCTACCCTCCATCAATAAATTGCGTCCTCGCAATTTGAAATTTTTCTTTGAAAATAAAAGGTTGAAAATAGAAAAAAACTTTGTGTAAAACCCACATCGGAAATAAGGTTAATAAAAATATAACATTAAAAGAAAGAAAGAGAGGTACAAAGGTCACCTGAGATAGCCCATACTAGGATTCTATGAAAATATGGATATGGAGGAGAAAAAAACCATCAAGGTCTGATAGAGAGTTGTAGAAAACTGGATTAGGAGAACATTAACCATAAGAAAATCATAAACTTGTGATTGGTTAAACGGACATTGAATCCCCAGTTGGAAAAGTTAACCGGCAATTCTTTTTTTTTTTATGTTACCATTTATAAAGTTGAGGAATTTATTTAGGAGATTTACTAAGAACATAAGGGAATATACATACTTGTTATGTATACTTTCATTCTTTAATAAATTTTTACCACGAACCCATCTTTCACTCTAAAAGGTAATAGAACTCAAAAATATTCAATTTATCCTAATTGTATAAGGTTCCAAATATTAACACATACTATTTAGATTAGTAAAACTAATTTATAATAACCAGGGACTTCCTATAGGCTAGTGTTAGGTAATAAAGGCCTGTCGCACTATGGTTGTGGGTTCGATTCCTGCAGCTTTGTCCGACGCGACGGATTATGCCCCACCCTGCAGGTTGTCCTTTTCCTAAAACTATAGTATTATAATATTCCAAAAATAATCGTCAGAAATGTTTTAACCTTAAACAATACTATCCAAAGATCAACTTAATCCATTCCAACCATTATAGTTATCCAAAATAAATCTGTCCATACATTCTCAAAAATGTCCTTAAATTCCAAAATCAATTGCAACATTAGATTCCCCAAACAAATTAAGGTTTCTCTTATTGTCACCTACTGAAAATATGATTACCTTCATCACATTAAAACCTTAATGAAAACAACAAGTACTGCAGTACAATCCTTATATATATCACATTATTCTTATAACCATAATCTAGTTCTTGAGTCCAAAAACACAAATACAATAATTATTCAACTTCATCTGTAGTAACAACATAAGATTATCCTTGATCCCTTGGACTTTTCTGAGGTATGTTTCCCTGATTCTTAGGACATTCATTTGCATAATGCCCCATTTCCATACAATTGTAGCATTCAACATTGATAGCCTCTTTCCTTCCCTTGCAATCACGAGCCTGATGACTTTTTTCTCCACATTTGTAACAAACTCCCATTACTTTTAGACAAGTACCAGGGTGATTCTTCCCACAATTATCACATAATGTAAAATCCTTCTTTCCCTTTTTCCCTTTTTTTGTCTCTTGTTCCACCATTCTCTTCTTCTCTTGCTTTACTTTTTTGTCATAAGACTTAGAGAATTCCTTTTCTGTTTTGATAGAACATGAGACTATATCTTCGTATGTTGAGAAAGATTGTGATAATAAAGCTCGACGGAAAAGCAGTTTTAACCCATCAATGAAACGACCAATATTACTTATTGGGTTACGTATATAATCTGCATCATGTCTTGCTAACCTTGTAAAGTTGGCCTCATACATTGCCACATTCTCATCCTCCTTTTGCCTCAGACTTAGAAATTGCCTTTCCATATCTGCTCGATGGTCATTTGGAAAGTATTTTTCTAAGAAAATATCGTTGAACTCTCTCCATTCTATATTTGATACTTCATCATCTTCCTTTGTGTTTTGAATCAGTGACCACCATTGATCGGCATCTCCAATGAGGCGGTAAACTGCCATGACGACCTTTTCCCTTTCGCTACTCTCCAAGGCGTGGAATATTTTCTCTAAAGAGTTTATCCATTGATTAGCTACTAATGGATTTGTACCCCCATTAAATGTTGGCGGTTTCTGGCTCATTAAGCGGTCTAACATTGATCCTCCACGTTGCGGATCAAGGTGCTCCATACGAGTAAGGTTATTATTCATAAGCTGAGTGACTTGTCCCAGTATGGTAATAAGTTGATCAGCACCAGTTGTATCTCTAGATCCACAATAATTATCTTGAGCATGAGGGAAATCCCTACATGGAGTGCATGCATTGATACAGTTTCCATTCCTTCCACTAGGCGCCATTTCTAAACAATGGCATAAACTAGATTAGTTTATGAATTAAAATACATAATTCCATACTTGTAAAACACTTAACATAAATTGAACTATTTATGGATATAATCCATAATCATAAAAAGAAATGTTTTCTTTGAGGAAGTGTATACTCATAACCCTTCATAGTGGTTTGTAAAGAAAATGAGAATTATCCTATGCATATCCCCCAGGAGTATTGTAACCAAGAGTGTAGCAAGGCCCTATGTCGTGCACTAGTTCCCATTCGAGTCTAGCTCAAAGCGGTGTTTTCGGGTTTTACCCCTAGGTAAATCTGTGCCAGAGCCACCTATACCTGCTCGTATCCAGACAGGGATGTATTTCTCGGAAAACTCACAAAATCTCTATAATACCAAAATTCTAGGAAGTTCTTCTATACTAATCTTCAAAGTCTATATTTGGGCTATGTGCTCTAATCAGAGTTTATCTAAATCTAGCTTCCAAGGTCAGTACTAAACTGCCTCTGATACCAACTGTAATGCCCCGACCCCAGTTTCCCAGAGTCGGTTCATTACTTCGTAACATTGGCATGATCACAAAAGATCAAGTCTCGAAAGACAGATTAGTTTAGTAGCCTTGGAAACACTAGATACATTCATAAATGTTACATTACATAATAAAGTGAAAATATAAAATAACCAAGTTTCCATAGTCCACACTCATATCCTCTTCTTACTATCCCTTCATGTCATTCATAAAATACTTCTTCACATCCTAGAAAATATTAAAACATTGAAAGGGGTGAGCTCAGAGGCTCATTAAGGATAACAATATTGTGGAAGCTTTCATAAATAAAAATAAACATTTAAGGCAATGTATAACTAAAAAAAAGTCTTTTAAACATGATCTTAAACATAATATGGAAAAGGTAAAATGAAATAATGCCATTTACTTATTCACATGGATATTCTACTGGTCGAATAATCACATGCAATATCAATAACCACTTTCATAGTGATGGAATGCATAATGTCAGACTATCATAACCACATAGACAAGGCCCCTTGCTAAGGCCACAAATAAGATGTTGTCAAGGCCTCGTGCCAAGACACTAGTTTTTCTCATGAGACCTACCTATGCATCGAGGAGATATAGCGGGCTCCACTCGTCACTTATTAAGTCCAATGCATTCCTCATATGAATAGGTTTAAACATATCATAAACCATAACATAATTGTATCACATAAAACATGCATAAAGGAAACATAATTTTTCCACACTTCAATCACAAGATATCAATACAACACATTGATATAATAAAAACTTTATCAAAACCATTTTCAATACAAAAATAAAAGAAAAGTAAAACATGGTATTTGTTTTTCTTTTAAAAAAAGTTATGTCTTATAGTGGAAGCCGAAACTCAAATAATAGTCACGGAGGAGGAGAAGTCGTTGTCTCCGCATACATATGAAAAAAAACATTCTTTTTGTCGTTTAGTAAAAACGCTTTTTATAAAAAGATTCCTTTTGAATAAAAGTAAAAGTCAAAGGGGTTTATACACCGTATAAATGAAAGTTGTGTATAAAACCAAATATGCCTCAATGAAAGGAGATTGAGACAAAGTCCTTACAAAGATCAATTTTTAAAATAAAATCGATCTATTATGTGTATTAACTATATTTACACATAAATAAAGTATAAATACAAGATAGGACATAATAATATCATGACATAATTTGAAAGTATGAGATTAACCCAAAGAATGGAAATTGGGTTATGAAATTCCCTTACCTCATGTCTGAATTCACTCGACCGTTCTTTGATCTCTCGAATAATAAACTAGAGTTAATATCTACCTTCGTAAGAACCTTTTTCAATTTCATTATTCCTTTTATATCACTTGTTACCATGTCATGAACATTATGTAATTATTTAAGTTTATAACGGTCATTTTTTCGATCTTAGGTATTTGAGTCAAAAATAAACATCTTATAATTACACTTTGTTTATGTGGTAAAATATCCATTATATCCACAATTATATTCATGATGTATATTTCATATAAATCATATATATCCAGTATATACATTCATTTATAATATTACATAACATTTAGAGGTAAGAAATGAAATGCACCGTTCATGGAGACGGTAAGCCGTACATACGTATGAACGCTACTTTCATTTCTATTTCGTACTTAATGGAATGAAGTTATAATTATATAAAGGTATAATATAATTCTAGTATAATATAATATATAATACCATTTACTCCATCCTTTATACATCCCACATATGGCATTAACGATTCAAATCACTTTGAGGGGGCGGTAGTCCGCACTTCCTAAAATGAAATTATCGCGTTTTCCCATAATAGAAATCATAAAGTATGCCATAAATGAGAAATACAAGAGCATAAGGAAAACATAAACATAATATATATATATCATATATGAAAATAGTTTCATAAAAATGGCCACCATTAGAGGTGTTAAGAGAATATTGAACAATCATCGTTTCGTGAGGTAGTATTTCGCCACCCATAGAAACAGTATGTTCTTTAACCATTAGACGAAGGTGTGTGTAAGTGTAAACCAAATAATTATCATAACAACATCCTAGTATATTTTATATACTGGTGTTGTTACAAATGAAATGAATAAAAAGAGTTTAGGGGGTTGGATAAGAAAAATAAAACAAAATAACATAAGAGAAGACATTACCTTAAAATCAGGTAACGGTTTTTGATTTGAACTAAATGCTTCCTTGGGAAGCATTCTTCCCAAAGTGAGGCTTATAGGAGTAAGGTAGAGAAGTCGGGAGAGTATTTGGGAAGAGTTTGGCCGAGCCAAAAGGCTTTGAAAGTGTGAGTAAGGTGGTAGTGGTGGGGGCCTTTTATAAGTGGAGAGGAGGGGCACTCTTGGAACGTAATGAAATGTTACTTTATTATATAATGAGTTTCGGATTTTAAAGGTCCCACACTTATATAATTCGAGGATAAGGTGATAAGGGTTCTAAATATACTCATCCAATAGATTTTTGACAAGTGTAAGCTCTGGATTTTACATTATCTTTTCATTTTATTTAAATCGTCAATTAATGAGGTAATCGCTGCATCATCATGGTGTCATAAATAACCTAATTTATTTAATGTCTAAAAATTATAAAAAAATTCATTATGTAGGAAATATTTTTATCTTTATAATGGATATTTATAGTAAAAAATATGACTTTTATAACCCCATTTAACAATTGATTTTGTAAAAGAACTCTTGTTTGTGACATTTTTATTTTAATATTAAATAAAATGTTTTTAATGTCATTTTCCTACCAATGTGGCTCCATGGGGTCCCCAAGTTGACCCATGGATTTTTGTGGTCGGCCATGACTCATCCAATATGGGTAGGACAAATTTAAAGGTATTTTCATATTTTTATAATATCATTTTTACCTTAAATTTCACTAATTACCTTTAGTCACGATTAATTAAACTTAAACGTTACTATTCACCAAAAACTATTTTAATCCCACTGAACCACATTTTACATCCTAATGACAACCATGTATGTCGGATTTTTGAAAATAAAATCACAGAAGTGGTAATGTTTCATTTAAACAAAGAAAATCAGTTTTTAACTACCACTTAGTGGTTTCACTATTCATCAAAAATTGAAGTTTTTCCGAACAATTCAAAAATTTCACCGTAAGGTATAATTGATATTCCGAATTCAAAAATGATGTTTATTTTATAAAATTACAAACATATATTTTGCTTTAATTAATTTCACAATTAATTTCCGCTGTCACCACAAATAGCGTGTTTTTAAGAAACAATATATATCAAAAGATTGACAATTGTTTATGTCCAATTTCAAAGTGAAATTAATTCTAATGACCACCATTGGATAAAATGGTAAAAATATATTCTAATTATACTTTAATACCACTAAATAGTATAATTTATCACTATAAATTATTTTTATTAAAAAAAAATTTTTATGTATTTTTCACTATTCATAGAAAATTGGAAGTTCTCAGAAAATTACAAAAAATTCAACATAGGATAATTTCGATATTACAAATACAAAAATGAAGTTCATTTTGAAATATAAAATTTCTATAAATTTAAAAAGTGGTTATTACTATTCATAACGGCTACTTTGATTAGTCGCGGTGTGTTAGAATCTCGAACATGCGTACAATGCAAGCTATTGCATTATTGAAAGAGAAGCGTATCGTGGAATCTTGGGGTGTTACATATATATTGACTATCTTATTAATCAAAAATAGTTCAATGAAGTACCATAAGTATGTTAACCTATATAGATTATAATTAAAAACAAAAAATTTCTAAATAAAAATTATTATATCCTATATTTAGTATACATCTTGATGCATTATAATTAGATAATTATATTTCATATGCTTGAGATAAACTATTAAAATTTATTGTCAAAGGAGGACAAATGTTGAGAAATGAGGAGAATTTATTCATTAGACAATAAAATGGATGGTTTTTTTAATTTTTAAGAAATGCTTCTGGATATTAGGTTATCTAATTTAAAATCTGTATAAATGTTTCAAATAATATCCAAATGAATAAGAAATATATTTTTTCAATATGAAAATGATATTTAAGTGAAATGTTATATGGCCTCAAGTCTACAACTCAAACACCTAAGGATATTGACTACCACCAAGAGTTTAGATGAATCACTTTGGGAATGAAATACCCTCAATTTGATCATCAAAAAACATAAAAAAATAGCATATCAAAATAATTAAAAGAAACAGAATTACAAAAAATTAATTTTCCATAAAATCTATATTATATCTCAATAATTTCCAATGATTTTATTCATCCATTAATAACTCAACTAAACCCCAGGTATAAATTTCATAAAATCCTAAAACTAAAAATGATTCTAATATAATGTATAAAACTCCTATACAAAGATACAAAACCATAATATATTTATCTTTATAATATTTCCAGACATTTAATCCTATATATATTGTCCTATTTCTTTTCCCCACACCAGAACACTTAAATTATATATATACATGAGGTGTGTATGTAAAGGGTTTATGAAATAATCTTAGTAGAGACCATTGGGACCCAAAAATCACCAAGACTGTAAATTTTTATTATAGAGTGGTATAATCTAATAAAATTATTTAATAAATAAAAAATAGTATATATCATATAATTTCAGGTGTTGACCAAGTCACCTAGAATCAAATCTACCCACTTTACCCAATACCAATGAAACTGATGAATCATGTAATCATCATTTAAAACAAATTAAACATGTAATAATCATTAATAACACATGAAATATAATTTATCTATTCCAAAAACATTCCATTTATAGTATCCTCACACAATACATAGAATATAAAATATATATTTCCCTAACAAGAGGGTTACCAAACCCATGGTTCTCATTGTATCATATCTCATTATAGCCTAACAAAAGGATCTCTTAAATACTAACCAAAATAATAGTGTTTTAATTTTAAAATTTGATTCATATTAATATCATAAACGCATTATAAATTTCTATATAATAATAAATACTTAATTTCCATTCAAAACCATTATATTCATCCAATTCCCCTTTAGAAAACAATAACTACAAATACTTGTTATTAATCATGAAAAAATAATAATCTTAATAACATTAATTTACTATTATTCCCCCTTTTATAACCCAAAAATTAATTCATTCACTTTGAAAACCCATATGAATATAATCAATTAGAAACCATTTCTCTTTTATTTTTTACCCTGGTTTCTATCAAACAAATTCCCTTATAACATTTCAATCCTTATTTTCCCTTTCAAAAACAATGATTAATATGTTTTTAATCAATTTTACTTCTTAATTCAATTATAATTAACATTTAAGTATTCAATCAATAATTTTAACATTCATAATCATAAACACACACACATATATATATCATAGATAACACATATGAAATTCATGTTACTTAAAAAAGAAATATTTTTAATCAATTGTTTTTATAAAACCCTCAATTATATATCATTGTCATTAAATAATGAATCAATAAAAATTTAAATAGATTTTATAATGAAAAGAATTTCAAAATAATATTTATAACATAAAATTTAACATTAAAATTTCCATTTTTTTCAAAACCCAAAAAATAATTTATCCAACTTAATAGCATGACATTAAGTTATGAATTCAAAATTTTAAGCTAAAAATATATTTTACAGAATATTTTAAATGAAAATAACATGTAAATACCCTTTATTTAATTCCACTTAATAAAAAAAGGTCTAACATTATCAAAAAAATTATAATCATCTTAAACTTGACTTCTCAGTACCATTTAATTCGAAAATTGAATTTTTTTCTCTAAACAAATACTCATCATTATTACCAAAAGTATTGATATATTTTTTATTTTACTTACTATGTGTCATCATAAAATTATGTTTTAAATATTTATCCATTATATCTGTAATTAATATCTTCTCTTTTCCTTTTTTCCTTTTTAAATTAATATTTGACTTATATATATTATTGATGAATATTTTTAATTAAATAAAATATACATAAGTATTTGATATAAGTGTTTCTGAATTATTATAACCTGGTCTTATGGTAAAGAATAATAATTATATATTTGAAAAATAAAAAATCAATTTAAACATTTTAAGGACATTTAAAATAATATTTATACCATGATAATTTTTATGCATTAATGTATAAAATTAAATGTCTAAAAGTTTAAATGTCTTTATATAGTGATCCCAAATTATTTAACTATAAGTATACCAGTAACCATAGAACATATGAGTTTTATTATAATTATGAATTTTGTTTAATTTTAACACACACACACATATATACATCAATTATATAAAGTTATTGACATGTTACCCTAATAAACAATCAAATATAATGATCATAATACTATCATTATAAATCAAGTTTATCCTATTTATAAATATGTTCAAATTAAATGATATATTATATACATTAAAATATAATTTTAATTTTAATTATTAGTAAGGATTTATATAAAAATTAAATAGTGGTTCCAAAATATAAATACAATCGCCTTCTAAAAATTTATTTCCTTCATTATTAATAAATTATTTTTCTTTAGATTATATCTATTGGTTTAAAACATGAATTTATAATATTTATAATTTAATATTGATAAAATAGATTTTAATTTCATAATTATCAAATCAAAACAATATTTTTTCAAATTTTTATTAATTTATTAATTTTTTTATTTTAGAAGGATAATGAAAAGTGTTGTTTTTACATATATGGTATGTTTTAGGACAAAATTATGATGTCAAAAGGAAATAAAAAATTATAAATATTTTAGGATGATTTATAATATATTTAATGAGTAAAATTTTTTATTTAAAAATAATTAACATAATTTTAAAAACTATGAATCTATTTTGAAATCCCATGTCATATTGCATTCTAATAAAAACTATATTTGATTCTTTACATTGAATAAAAATTCTAAAATATGTCATTTGAATTATGGAGTGTTTAAATGTAAATATTATATATATATATATATATATATAATGAAACACTTTAAAAATTTCTAAGAATCAACACTATTCAAATAATTTAAACTAAATAAAACATTGAAATATAATATTTTATTCAAAAGTTCACTTACCCTTTTACTATAAACTCACACATTCTCCACACATTTATCCTCACTAATGAAAATTATTTTCTTTTAAAAAATATTCCAAAATAAATCATTGAAACTTATTATCCACATTATTAGGGACCTATTTTTACCAAAATAGACTTTTCTAAATGCTTTAGACTCAAAAAAATGGAGGTAACTCAGAGAATGAGGCAAGGGTTTCAAAACCATTGTAGTTTGTTTTCTATTATCCGCTTACACATTTCAGATATTATGTTAGAGTTATTGTAAAATTAAAAAATTTATATAATTTTTTTAATATAAAATTGATTAGTTTTTATCGATTTTTAAACTCTATTAGAGACAACTTTAACCCATTTTGGTTTTATACTACCCAAATGGATGATAATAATTTTTTCACTTATGACATTTGTGAATATTCAAAGTATTTTTTTCATTTATAAATATCATATATTTATTAACTTTATGTGATGTTTATGATTCTAGAATGCTAAAATAGTCATTATAATACTAATATAAAAATAAATCAATCATAATCATTCTAAAGGTTCAAAATAATCCTATATGAAATTATTGTTGATTTGAAATTATTTTAGATATTATATTAAACTAGTAATATATTTTACTTATATAATGTATCAAAAAATATTTCATGAAACATATAAAACTAATGGAACCATATTACAAGGGTCTTTGACCACTATAGTTACACAGAACTAGTTTTTTAACTACATAAAAAATATTTCTAAACAAATTTCATAAAAAATAAAAAGACTTTGTAAAGAATAAATGAAATAAACTACATATGAATATGGTTCTTAATAATTCAACTAATAAATATAATTATATTTTTTAGGATTTTATTTGGAATCTGATGTTATTCAGAATTCAAGATGATGGGTTTTCTTATAAATCTCAATTATTTGTATTTATTGATTCACAATGGTATATTTTATCTTCTATTTAGTTTCACAAAATAATTTAATGAATAAATGAATATATTTTATTTATTATTTTAAAATTACTTATCCCATTTATAATTTATATATTTAAATGTCTTATCTAACCTATTTTCAATAGGTTTCTCTTCGAAATATTCCATGAATTTCACGTACTAAATATTTATTATAGAAATTGTATAAAATATTTCATATCTAGATTATAGAATATATACCTTACTATTTTCAATCATTTTTTGACGTATTAATGGTCTCTTTTACTCCCTTTTTGATTTATAGTTCATATTGTATACTGTTAGTAAGGGATATCTTCCACTTTTCTTCTAATGTGGTATTATGCTCCTTATCAATATATATATATATATATATATATATATATATTTCTTGACTCTATTATTCACTTATAAATCATATTAATTTTTCTTATATGTTTTTGAAAATTGTTTATTGAAAATTGTTATTTTATGTTTTTTATGTAATTTCATTTTCATTTTTATATTCTTTAAATTCTTTTATTTTTATTTAAAAGATATTTTACGAAAATTTAAACTAATTTTTTTAATATTATTTATAATATACTATATTACTAATCAATAATTATTTTTTCGAATAAATTAGTTCTATTATCTAATAATTAGTCATTATTTAAACATATTTTATTATAATAATATTCCTCATTTTATGTCTTCTACAGAATGTGATATTTTCATGGTTTATTATTATTTCAACATTTCATAAAATTTAAGGAAAATTTTAATGAAATATTCTATAATTTATTTTTTTATTATATATTATTTCTCAATTATATCAATTATTATTTTAATTCCACCATTTTAATTTTACTTATTATATAATCTCTCCCATAAAACCTTTTTACTTATTATATAATCTCTCTCCTAAAACATTTTTATCATTTTTCAATGGTTATGTAACTCTTGATTAATTATCAAAATTATTATATATCCACGGTAATATGGAAATGAAATATCTATGAGTGGATTGATCCACCACTACCTTTATTTTTTATTTATAATAAAATATTTATAAAGATAAGGTTTTTTACAATTTTGTTTTCATGAAGAATACCCTAGGATAAAATTTTTATTGAATAGTGTTAACCTAGAAAGAAATACATGCAATTGATCAATGTATTCTTTTAAAAATCAATATACCCAATGATTCAATATAAACTATTATGGATTATCTAGACTTGTTTCTATAATAGGTTTTTTAGTAAACATTATGTGTTGTATTATTTATCCACTCTTTACATATAAGAAATGCATTATAATTATTAAGTGATGGGTGAATCTTAAAATAACACCTTTGTGAACTATTAGGTCTCATGGGAAAACTATCTTTATTAATGGGTATATACAATCCCATTATGATTTTGAATTTTGATTATAAAAATTCCCATTAAAATAAATTAGAAAAGTTTATGTTTCAAGTTTATCTCAAAATATATCATAAACACATTGGTTGGTCTCATGAGGCAAGTATATTTCCATATTTTTTAATTTATATATACCATAATTTTTATTTTATGATACCTTCCATTTGACACTACCCCTTACCGAGCATCTCAACTACCCTCCCTATTTTCCTCTAAAAAGATGAATAATGTTATGCATGATTTATAGAGAAGATGGAGGAATTATAATGAATCTTATATTCTTACTATGTTCTAATGTTTCTAATATAATATAATTATTTTGTTTTTGTCTAGTATCTTGAGACAATAAAACTCTTGGATATCAATTATTATAATCTATGTATTTTGTTTAAGTCATATTAGCTCAGTTACTAGATTCATTTTTTTATAGTTGGTATCCAACAATGTTTTATAGATACCATAGAAAATATATATAGATAAAAAGTGTAAAATGAAAATACATTATGATAAATACTTAGGAAATTATATAAATATTTATACAATGGATTTAATATTTGATATTATAGTATAATAAATTCATAAGAGTTATATACAATGAAGCATAATTCCTAGTATTATTTGCGAATTATTTAATATATTTCATCATTTAGTGATCTCTCTCTATGGAAGGAATGAAAACCTTGTTTACAACTATAATTAGCGTTAGAGTTTTCATACTCATAAAATAATGAATTCAATATATGATTTGATAAAATCAACTCTATATCAGGGTATTTAACTCAAGTTATGACTGATAACCTTACTCATATGTAATAAACTATTGCCTTTCAATAAGGTGTAATAATTTTGGATCATTTCATAAGGTAAAAACCATCACCAGTCAATAGAACAACTAATCCATTATGTCTATAGGGAATATGTTAATTTAATTTGGATATACTGAAATGGAGAATGATATCATGGATATATATATATCAAAGGGATATGCTAATTAGATGGTTTTTATTGTTTCAAAATTATAATATAGAGGAAGAGATATATATAAAGAGATACATTAATGAGACATGCTATATATTATGTACACAATATAGAAAGAAATATCAAACACTTCTTCTATTGACTAAATATAATCCTTCAAAGGAAATTAGTATCTCCAAACTTTTCATTAAAAATGACATAGTATGAAGTAACATAAAGATAGAGAAATATTTATCCATGAATTATATTATAAATAAGAATCATGATAAGAAGAGTAATACTAAGCTCTATTTAGAAGAAAACTTTATCAAAGAAAAATAAAATAAGGGTATAATATGTAAACTTTAATAATTGTGAGAGGAAACACCCAGTGTGTTTCATCAAGGGATTAAAAGTTTTTTGAATTGTGGATATAAATATCACTAATATCTTTATTAAAACGTAAATAGAGATAATGAATATGAACAACGATTCAATTAGATAGAAATTATATTATAATAAATTCACTACATGTCATGGAATCTATAATGACATGCAATATTATAGATTAGTGAATATTGGATAAATTTTTAATTTTCATTATAAATCTTAGGTAGTTTTTAGAATTGGGTTTTATATCAAATTGTTGTGAGTTGGAACATCCCAAAGAGATTTTTTGGATTCTTTTTATGCCTTGGGAACTATCTTAAGTGAAGGGGTTAAAAATGAAAGTAGGTTTATGGTTTCCTTACTATATAGTTATACTATAGTTTAGTGATTACACCATAATTATGGGGTGTTATAATGTTGAAGTTGGTATATGAGATTAAAATTTATAATTATGGGAGAGTTTCATACCCTGAATTAAGGAGGGTGGACCAGAAAACCTCTATGTAATATTGAATCTTAATAGTTTCGGGAATGATCATTGCTCTACCAGAGACGGTATTCCATGATGGGTTCTCATGGGGTTGAATCCCATGGATATGAGTGGGTTACATCATTATTTATGGTTTGGAGGTATTAGTATTATCCTACTCAGGGGGGGATGGTTGTCTCACTATCTTATGTAATTTAATAACGATTATTGATGAATAACGACCACACATTCATTTTTATTTATTTAATTTAATATTTTTATCACGGTTCATTATTTTTATATTCATATAAGAATATTATAAGTCTTATGAGGGGTAATAGTGCTATAAACTTTATACTAGAGTAGTACATATTATGAAAGATAGTTTCACACCATGAATTAGTTTTAGATTTCCCTTTTCCATCCTATATTGAATTATTCACTGCACTAGGTCAAATATTTTTACATCATAAAGGACAATTTTTATTGTTTTTGTTAACGGTGAGCATTCACCCAATTCATGTGTTATGATTGATGTCATGAATGAAGATAACCATGTGTTAATATAGGTTCATTAAAATATTTCAATTACTCTTATTTAACACTTTTAGGCATCTTTCCCCCTCTCATTCAATGGATAAAATTCCCAATATTGTCTCCTTTGACTCTCTCTTCCACTATGGTGTAACATATATGTATTATAAACTCTTGAGTTCAGTATTTAAATGGTTTATTTAGATCCATATTGGTTTCTAAAGGATATTTAGCTTAAATCAGGGCAGTTTACCTCTATGGTCATTCGATGTGAAGAGATTTGAGGTTGATGTACCGTGCATTTATAATATAAATTAGAACAATAATTGGTTTTAATTTCATCATGTGATTTCAATTAATTTAATGTTACCACATATATTCTAGTAGCTACATCAAATGATTCTGTTTTCCATGAGTTTTTGTCAAATTAGAAATTATGATTTTTTCATATGAATTCATATTTTAATTCTTTTATAGTTTAAAACCTTATTTTTGAAACTGTAATTCCAATTTTTCTTCTTGATAATTATTTCTATAAAATGTATATGATGTTGATTTACACTATTATGGGAATAGTTTTGTTTTATATATTATGGTTTTCATTACAATTTTGATAATGATTTAAAAATATATAATTATTGATTTGGTTAAATTTATTTTATTTTTATTAAATTCCCCGATCACAATGTGATTTTGGAATGGTCTTTTGGAACATTTAATGAATACATGGACATAAAAATACTAACAAAATTACCCTTTATATGTGACATAGGTTATATATTTTTAGATTATTGTAATGAATATCAATGTTGATGGACGTTGAAAATATTTATTATCCTTAAATATAGGGATTTTCCCTATATGGGTGTTTGAAGTTGTGACCATGATAAATGTTTTTTTGTGACATGATTACATGGTATACATATTACATTGAAATAATCACATATTTTTAATATATCATGGGAATTCCCTATGGGAAATGTATGATTTTTAGGTACATATGAATACTAGTTTAGAATTATACTCTGATTAGTATCCCTAGGTGGGGATTTAGGTTAGACTATAGGGTGTTACTCCCTAATTTAGTTAGGTAGGGTAATACTAGGTATTTTGTGGTAATATTTATGTGTTTTTTGTTATCTAGAATGTGAAATTTGTTTTATTTTTGATTATATTAGATCATTTCTAGACATTACCCCCTGAGCACCTATGATTCCATAATGATGAAATATCTTCTAAACCATGGTTACTTTTATTTCCTCAACATGTAATCTAGTTAATTTCATTTGTTTCCTTAAATTGATTTTACTTTTATTTATTTTTTTTTAAAGAAAAATAAATTGTGGGTTTATATGGAATGAATCTTCGATTTTTGGCTGTGGGGTTCATTTCAAATGAAATAATGTTATGGTGTTTTAAATGAGATAATCAATGAAAACTATTTATTATATCTATTTTCAAACATAAATTACATGGATTTACTTTTACTGGTTATTCCATTGGTTAGTGGGCGGTATCCTACTAGGCTATTTTAATCACTCTTATATATGATAGGTTAGAAGGATTCTCAGATATATCATATTTTCCTAGATCTCTTGATTTGGGTTTGATGGAGGTGGAAGTGTTGTTTTCCAAATTTCACATGGATATTTTCTATTGTTACTTTATTGTATTATATTTCATTATTATCAGTTTTATCTACCATAAACTGTGTATTATAGGATATTATATCATGTTAGTTTATATATTAAATGGCATTACCCAATTTATTTCCCTTTTATTTTTGATATTTTTTTTCTTATATATTAATGTGTCTTGTTTTTTTGGCTAAAATCATTCACATTTCAATCTTATAAATTCCCTATAATTTGTCTCCAACTCACGGGGATCATAAACAATCATTAGGTTTTCAACGAGATGGCTCAAATTCCTGTTTTAGGGGTGACATAAGTAGTTTCATTACGAATTATTTTCAAATGGATGTTAGTCATATGAATTTGGGATGTTTGGTAGACATGAGAGATGATTTTCATAATGTAGGAGGTAGATCATGAATATGTTCCCTATCACCACCTTTCATAATGAGAACATAGTTTCTATGTTTTTTCAAGATACAAATTTCTTATGATTGATCTTGGTTCTCAATCATTTATGAATTTTAGTCCTTAATTTTAATGATTTATGAGTTTTAATAGAATTAGGTAATAACTCAAGGGAATAAAGTACTGTTACATGGTTGGGAAAACTATGTCGAGAGAATATGAACGTTGTGGATTTCATTAGTCTTTTTATTGTTATCATACAATTGGGAAAACTATGTGGTAAATCCTATCATTTTTTTGAGTTTCTATGATCATGTGAGTTTTCATCCTTTATATATTTTGATTTATTTACAATTTCTATATATTTGAATTATCGTGAAATTTTATGTTCTATTAGGGTTAGTATTGTTTGGGGATAAATTTAAATGAAAAATTTAAAAAGTAATGTTTTAAAATTGTTTTAGAAAATGTTTATTATTTTATTAAAACATTTTATATACTTTACAGATGATATTTAGTTTTGAAAAAAGTGTCTAAAATAATTTGGATTTATAAAAATTAATTGTTTGTATAAATTTGGTTATTAAAATGGTAAAAAGTATAGTGTTATTTACTTTTAGGGTTTTTATCCAATGTAAAATAAATTTAATAGAAATATTTTAAAGCATTTAAGTTGATTTATTTTTTAAAATAGATGTTTTTTGAAATATTTACATATTATGAGTATTTTAAGATAATTCTAAAAGGGGTTTAGAATAGTTTCTTAAAGAATGAAATTTATTTTTAAAAATGAGTCTTAGAAAAATATTTTCTGTCAAAATGTTGTTTTTAGGTTTATTTTAATAGTGTTCAAAGATATCTTATTGATGCATATATTTTTTATGGGGTTTTAGTTATGGAGTTCAATTTAATTAATTTATGTTTTATGTTTGTAGAGTACACACACATTCGAATTAAAATACACTTTCAAGGAATCTATTATAGGATCCCTCTTGACTCGCTCTTTGGTTGAACAAGGTTTTGTTGGGATGGTTATTGCATCAGCTATAGTCTAGGACATTGGTTTTCTTATTCTCTTTCCATCGATTTTTATTTTTCTAGATAATTCCAAACCCCAAATCCTCTTAAGATCTTTGATAGCCATGATTCTAATAAAGAAGTGGTATCTCTACAAATGGTTGAGAACATTTTCATTATGCTTGATCATATAGAATCTCTCAAGGTTCTGTTTGAAACCTTTATGCTAGAGGATTTAAGTTAAAATTAGTGGATTTTATTATTTTGTTTAATCCATAGAATTAATATTCTAATGAAGGTCTCAAGTCATGGTTCATTCTGTAATTATTTTTTGATGCTAATATGATATTGAGGGTGGTAGAATTTTATGACCTCAAACATGGAGATACAACAGCTTTGGAGTATGTATATAATTTATTGAGTGGGTTTTAAACATTCCAAATATGAATTGAGATGATTCTATAATGGATTGGTTTTTTCAATATTTCCTTCAATGAGATCTATCACCAGTAGTGTCTTAATTTTCGATTAAATTTTATAGAGAGGCTTTAATGAAAACCCTTAGAGTTTAAGCAGGCATGGTAGGAGCACCATAGGTTATAAAGGCTTAAATTATTCCTAAGTGTGGTATAGTAATATTCTATAAGGGAGTATGTAATCTCCTAAAGTCATCCATATTGGGTACTAGTATTAAAAGGCTATATTTTTTTTCTTCTCGTCAGCTTTTTCTAGATGTAAGAACTTATTATGTTAACTGTTCAAATGATGGTACAAATGAATCTTAATTTTCAATTAACTCATAAACCATGTTGTACATGTGGTTATTTAGATTATATTTAAATTTTCTGTAGTGTAGTATCTCACAAAAAACATGGATCTAAATATATCCCTATTTAAGGTACTATAATTCAACTCGAAAAAACTGATATCTATATGAAGACCATTTTTGTTTTCATTTTATGTATTATTTTTCTTTATATCAGTCTTGTGATCTTAATAGTTGTGTTTTGGTTGTTTTAGGATTCCTATGATGAAATTTTTAAATTTATAATTTCATTGATGGATTCTGTATTAGTGATAAAAAATTTATGTGGATATTTATATGTGATCTTTATTTTATTTTGACTTCTTATATTTGGATGAGTTTGTTCAGAAGAGTTTAAATCTGAGCTATGTTTAAATATGTTGGGTAGACCACTATTAATGTGTTTCATATATCAAAAAAATGCATCATTCCCTTTTTTCAGGATCCATAAGTACAACATTGCGGACCCTGAATGGGATTATGATTCCCATGACATTTCATATTCCTTCTTTTTCTTGGTAATTAGGTAAGGATGTTCTTTTATGAATAAAATATTTAGTTTTCTATGTTCCCACACACTGGTGATAAGGCGGTTTATCATTAGTTTCTCACTAAACCTTTTATACTGAAAGGGTGGCATAGTCTTTGTTGTATCCATCATGGTTTGAAGCATCATCTTGTTTTTTTATCGATGTTTTTTAAATTTAGTATTCTTCATTTATTGTACTATGACCCCTATTTACTCAAACTGGTTTGTCTCTTTATCAAGTATATAACATATTTTAGTTTCCAAATGTGAGTGTTGAATTATTGGATATTTTTTAGGGATTTGAATACATTTTTTATTTTATATTTTTTTGGGGTTCATGTATAATATTTCTTGAGACGTTGAATCCTTGGATATAATCCTTTTTTGATTCATTTTCCTATTGATTTTTTCTCTATACTTTGTAGGATATTTATTATGTTGTAAATACTTAGGACTTAGTATTTATTTGGGATTATTTTTTATGTGTGGAGAGGGCTTGTGATAGGGTATTGATTTTGAATAGTTATTTATAGAAAATATTTTTTAGGTGGTTGGGTGACTGAGATCTAGTGTTAGTTATGCTCTGATGTTTTGTTAAACTCTCTAAGATATAGTGTTCTAGAATAATGGTCGTGGGTTACCTTCACATGACCTAAGGCTATAATATATTGATATTGTCGATTAATTATAAATTAATTTATGTTTCTCTATATTTATATATCCATCATTTATTTTTTTCATGGAGTGATGATTCATTTGGGTCATCCTTTATAGGGTTCTCTATAAGATGTTTATGTGTGGTGTTTAGAGATTTTTTCTATCCTTTATCCTTTTCGGTTATTATGAACTTGGTAATTAAGGAATCGTCATTTGAATCATGAATAACTAATCAATAGTAAAATATCTTTTATCCTTTAATTATTTAATAGTGTTTTGAGTTTCATTAGTTTTGGTTTGGTATTTGAGTTTTAGAACTGTGGTCACTATTGGATTTTTTTTTAGATCTATATGTATTTCAATTATCTTGATCAAATATTGAAATGGAGCCTTTTTAAGGGTAGAAAGTTATATAGTGGGGATAGTAGTCACATCATAACATAAATTTAATTATTATTTATTTTAATTTTTATTTTCATCTTAGGATATTCTTATGCTTCAGTGTGTATGAATTTTAGAGGGTATGAGAGAGGCTGCTATGATAGAAACTAATGACTGTAATATTTCACATTGTGGAACATATTTTTGGGTGATATACTAATTTTAAATTTCCATATCTAATCTAGTAACAAATTAGTCACTACGCTCAGTGGAATCGATTCACATTGTGGATTATAATTTCTTAATTTGATTATTTAAGTAAAATGTTTATTCTCACCCTGATTGAGGTTGAACCAATATAAAAAGTGGGTCTTCACCACTTTGTCCATAATCATATTTTACCCTTTTGGAGGTCCTTCACCCTCTCATTCAATGTCTATGATTCTGAAATGTTCATTTTTTTAACCCTCTTCAACAATGATGGATACTTTGAGTTTCTCTATGTCTTGAGGTTGGCTCTTTAAGGGTTGTTTTAGATCCCTATAGGTTTTCAATGTCTTAATGGGCCAGGTTGGGGTATTTTAACTCTATAGAAATTAAAATAAATGATTTTTTAGGTTGTTTTACTATACATATCTATTTTAAAATTATAAAAAGGATTTATTATTCCTTCATAATGTTATTTAAATGTATTTAATATTATGACTTATATTTAGGTAGTTATATCAAAGAATTTTTTATTTTCATGAGTTTCCAAAAAATGTGGGAAAATATTTTTTTCATATGAATTGATCACTAAATATGATAAAATGGTTTAATCCATTATTTTGGAAATTTAATTTTCTATTTGGGTATTTTATAAATTTTTATCTAAAGTCTATATGATGTATATTTCTAATTTGATAGAAAATGTGGTCCTTTCAAAACATAATTGTGTTTGGATCTAATGATAATGATTTGAATAATTGTATTTGATTTTTTTAAAAAAATTTATTTCAATTTATTTAAAAAACTAACTCTTAGTTTATTTTGGAAAGGCCTATTATTTAGTTTTAATAACTCCTTATAAATGAAAACCTACAGTACATGCCCCTTATATGTGATGGAATTTATAAATCTTTAAATTCATATAATAAATATCTTTATCAAGTATAGTTGAAATGTTTTATTATTCATGGATATGGGATGTTCCTATATTTGTGTTCATAGGTGTGAGAAAGATAAATAACTATTTTTTGATATTATTATATGGAATGATTATTATTTTGGAAATATAACCTCATTTTAAATATCGTGGGAAGAAATGGTTGCATAATTTGGAATTATAGGTAAAAATGAGCAGTTGTTTTGAATTTTCATATGAATGGTTGCTCTTGGGGGTGATTTTAGTCAGCATCTGGAATGTTTACCCTTTTTTAGGTTATGGTAATTAAGACATTGTTTCCAGGTTGGACAATTTTTGTGTTTATTATTATCCATTATAAAAAGTTTTCTTCTTTGGTAACCATGTAATATATGTTCTAGATTTCTTCCCTTGAGAACCTTGGATTCCATGAAATCAACATAATTTACCTTACATAGTTACTTTTTGTATTTTGAAAATTTATTCTGGCCTCTTTAAAGTTTACTATTAAAACATTTTTCACTATAATTTATGAATGATTTATTAAAAGTAAAATAAATTGTAATTTTACTTGGAAGAAATATCAAATTTATGAAGGAGAGATCTATTTAAAAGGAAGTTAATTTATTCTTGTATTGAATAATAAAATCAATGAAACTGATTTTGTATCTCACATTTCAAAGAAGTATTACATGGAATCAATTTTAAATGTTATGTTTTGGTACAGAAGATGTAATCCTACTAGGTTATTTAGCGAACAAATATATATTATAGTTTATAATTCCACTCAAATATAGTGGATTTTCATGGATCTGTTGGTATAAGTTTGATGGAGGTGTAAATGGTGTTTCCCTACTTACACATGGAGACTTTTTTAGTGGATTTGGTATATTTTACTTTCCTGTTATTAGTTTTATCATCCATAAGCATTGTATTCCATTATCTTTTTATTTTATTTTTTATATGTCACTTCCAAGTATATTAAATTTTTCTTGTTTTTATTAGAATTTTTATGTATTGATAAATCTTTTATTAGGTGAAATCATTCTCAATGTGTTCTTGTTGATGCCTATGTGATATTCTTTAGATATTTGGGATCGGGAACACCCTTAGGGTATTTCCACTAGCCAGTTTGAGTTCCTAGATTATGACAGACCCATTTTGGTTCGTTATAAATTGGTATCAAATGGAGAATTGTATTGTTACATGGAAAATATTTGTGGATACAAGTAAGGATTGTTGTTTATTGGGACATAGACCTTGAATATATTCTTAATAATTATCTTTATTGATGTCACTTATGTTCCCTGGGTTTTCCAAGATGAGTACTTATTTTGATAAATATTCATTCCTAGTCATTTGAGAATTTTAGTCTTTCTTTTTTGTGATTTATGAGTTGTAATGGAAATTGGGAGGAACTTAAGGGAATAAGGTACTTATCTAAGGATTATAAAATAGTTCACAAAGAATTAAAACTAATTTATTTCCCTTGGTATTCACATTGTTAACATATAGTTTTCTGAACTTTGTTGTTAATCCACACATTCTTTTGAGTTTCTTTTATTAGGGAATATTTTTTTCATTGTGTATTTTTCACCATTTCTATTTTATTTATGTTTTGTATATGATAAATTGTGGTGTTTTTTTAGTTTTTAAGTAATTTGGGGCCAATATAAAGGGATATATTAAATGGGAATGTTTGAATGTTGTTTTTTAAAAAGGGTGATGATTTTACTGATAAAATTGAAATCCATTTGAGAATAAATTTAGTTAATAAAAATGAACCAAATATCATTTTGAACTAAAATATTTACTTGTTTTTGGAATTTTTTTCAATATATTGGGAAAATATATAATGCTATTTATTTTCTAGGATTTCATGTTATTTTCAAAAAAAAATTAGAATATATTAATGGTTTTATGTTGTAATTTTTTTAAATAAATATGGTTCCAGAAATATTTAGAAATAAATAGTGTTTTAAAAATAATGAAAATTTGATTCAAATTATTTCTTAAATAATGACCGTTATTTACTTCTAAAATCATTTTGGAGAAATATTTTTCTTTTTAATATTGGATTTTATTTATATTTAAATAGAATTTTGAGATCACTTATTGATGTATGTTCTTATTTACAAGATTTGAGATCTATAGTCCCTTTTGATGGATTCACTGTTTGTTGTTTTTAGAGTTTCACCCCACATAAAATGAATGGATTATTGTGTGGAAACCATGATATGATCCCTCTTGGCTCACTCTTTGGTTAATAAAGTGTTTATTGGTATGGTTATTTAATATTCTATAGTATAATACTTGTGTGTTTTTTTTACTTTCCCTAGAATGAAATTTTTTAAGAATTATAAAAACATTATCATTCTCATTTATTCTAGAAATAGGATTCCCTTGAAGCAGATTTATGGATAAAAAAGGTTAAGGATATTTTAGTCCATCTTTAGATTTTTGAAACTATTATGGAACTATTTTCAATCTTAATGCTAGAGGGTATGATTTGGTAGTGGTGTAAGTTGATTATTATGTCTAACCCATGGAAGGATTATTCTCTGGAATGTTTAAATTTTCGATTCATTCAACAATTCAATTCTGATGTAGTAAAGATATGAAAGGTGATGGAATTTTATGGAATTTGGTAAGGAGATAAAATAGTTATGGAGTATTCACATCCTTTTATCAAAATTATTTCATACATTTCTGATCTATGTTTTGATGATTCAATAATGAAGAGGTGTTTTGACGAAGATCATTGACAAGATCTATTTCTGGCCTTTTCTCCTTTTGTCCATAACTCTTATAGAGTTTAGTTCCATAATATCATAAAGTTTAATTGATCATGTATGGAGCAGTAGAGGTGTTATAGGTTTTAATTATTCCTGGGTGTGGTGGATGAAGCTCACATAAAGGAATATGTAAGAATATCATGTAAAGAACAGTAGGTGCCATTACTAAAAGCACATCTTGTTTCTTATCATTAGATTCTTTTGGAAATAGGAAATTGTTAAGGTATTAGTATGGAAAGGCGTGACAACAAAATTTGAATTGTGAGAAAAGCCATAAATCCGTTCATGCTTACAGTTATTTGGTCATCTGTAATTGATTCTGTAGAGTTTTTTCCTAAAATTAATGTGGACTTAAATCTATACCTTCTAATGAACATCTAATTTAACCTATTAAAATTAATATTTTTTTAAAATAATTTTTGTTTTCTATTTATGTAATTTGTTTCCTCTTGTTTGCCTTGTGATATCAAGGGTTTTGTATTGTTTTTTTAGGATTCCAGTGACGATGTTTTGAAATTTATAATGTAATTGATGGATCCAATCATGATTGTAAAAGAATATGTTATATATGGATTTTCATACGTTTATTATTTTATTTAGACTTCTTAAATTTTAATGAGTTGATTTGGAAGAGTTTTAATCTAAGGGAAATTATAATATTGTTGGGAGACAACCATTTGGGATTTGTAAATATAGAAATACTCTATATATCTAATTCACATGAATCAGTTAGTACATAATTGCAGACAATGAATAGGTTTCTTATTCCATTTAAATTTCACATTTCATATTGTTTAGTAATCAGGTATAGATGTTTTCTTCTAAATCATCTCTTTTGTTTTTTCCAAATGTACTCTCCTATAATATGGTGGTTTCTCTTTGGTTTATAGATGAACCTCTACTATTGAGAGGTTAAGAGGATCTCTATTGGTAACAACATGTTTTAAAGAATCCAATGGTTTTTAGAGCCTAGTTTTTTTAATTAATAATTCTTCCTTTCATTCCCTATAATCATGATCTTTTAGGTTTGGTTTCTCACATGGTCATATCTAGATCTTATTTCAATTGTGATATGTGAGACTTTATTAGTTGGAGTTTTTATACGAATTCTAATTTATGTTTAGTTTAGTTAATTGTTTTTGGAATCAAACTAGAGATCCCATGGGATATCGAAACTATGGAAATGATATGTATGTGATTGATATTATTTTTCATTATTTTAGCTATCTTCTATTTGGTACTAGTTGTATTGGACGATCTTAGGCATCGATATTTAGATAATCTTCACATTTTCAATGATGTGGGCATGTGATAAGTTGTTGATTTGAATTATTGTATAATGTAATGCCTAAAATTAAATACAAATGGTTCTTATATACAGGGTGGGATGCGTGGTGGAGGGGTGGTCAGGGAGTCTAGAGGTAGTGTGATCCCAGCCTTCACATCACATTATGGGAGTGGAAGTTCAATACAGGAGGAGGATAATTATATCCTTATAGGCATAACCATTTTCAAGTAGAGGGAGATTTAAATTTCAAAAGTGGAGACTGACTCCATGATAATTCATGATTCCCTTCACGACAAAGGTAACCTACCATGGTCAATAACCTATACCACCAGGAAATTCAAAGCCCTCTTAAAAAAAGTACCAGTGTCACCAACACTTGGAGAGAGGGGAACAAGTTGGACGATCACTTGGACTCTCTAACATCCCCTGGTGATTCGGTGATGTGTCTATCTAATGTTTCTCAATTTAATCCTTAGTAGGTGAATTTGATCCGGGGTGATTCCCTCAGCCTCCATTATTTCTGGATTCCTTAGTCCTTTTCCCCTTTGTATTCTCCCCCATTTTGAATAAAAATAGTAATTTTAATGGAGATGATAAAGGACTATTGGGGTAGGTGTTGGAGTTTCTAGGTTCTAGTGTTAGTTATTCTATGATGGTTTTTTTGATTGTTCTGGAGTTTGTGATCCAGAATCAAGGTCCTAGGTTACCCTAACTTGTCCTAAGGGAATACAATGTAGTTCTTACTAATCTATTTCCAATTAATTCTTATTTATATCTCTTTTTTTGGATCTACCTTCATTTTTTTCATTGTGTGATGATTCTTTTGGTTAATTTGTTCTAGTTTGACTTCTTATCTGATTGGGTGTTATGTCTTGATCTCTCGGCGATCCTTAATCCTAATATATTATTATCTATTGGGTAATTGATGAATCATTATTCAGACCGTGGAGGATTTCTAATTAGTTAAATCTATTTTATCATTTCATTATATTTATTTTATTGGGGTTTTATGGTGTTTAGCTTTCAGAAATGTGGACTTGGTTGGATTTTTATTATTGATCTCAAATTTTCTCGATTATTTTGATCAATTACAGACCATGATAACATGGGGGGGATAAATTTCTATGTTGGGGAGAAATGTCACATCCTGAAAAATATTTCAAATTTATTTTTTTTATGTTAGGTTTTAACCATGATCCATTTTTATATTTTGGAATAAAAGAGTTCCAATGGCCCAAGAAAGGATACTGTGCTAGAAACTACTAACTAAAATAGTTAACCCCATAAAAATTGGTTTCACACTATAACCCAATTTTATGAATCTATCATCATTATCATATATAATTATTCACCATGATGGGTGGAATCTATTAATGACCTGAAGGATACTTTTATATATTGATTATCTATGGAAAAATTTCTTTTATTCCCTAAATGGTGATTCACATATTGAATGAATTTGACCCAGTTTTAGTATTGGTTATTTATCACATTTCTCTAACTAACGTTTAACAATTTTACGGGTCTATATCCCTCCCATTCGGAACCTAAAACTCGAAAAAAAATCATCCTTTTATTATCTATCCATCAAGAGTGGTTCCTTTTAGTTTCATCATGTTTTGATTTTTTTCTCCATTGTTTAATTTAGATCCTTCTTGGTTATTAAATTCTACATCAACCATGTAATGGTGGTTTACCTCCATGTTTGTTAAAAGTAAAATATATTTGAGATAGGTGGCCTAAGAATTTATATTTAAAATTATTACTCTGATTTATTATTCTTTTATCATAAGATTTTATTGGAGTTATTGTTAAAACTTATATATGGGTAGATATATTATATGATTGTGTTTATCTTAATTTTTCAAAAAATGAGAATTTTTTTATGAATCGATATTTAAATCGATTTTAAAATTTTAATCCATTATTTTAAAAAATAAAACAACCAATTTGATCTTTTATAATTATATCTATAATCTGGATATGCTATTGATTTCCAATTTTATATGAAAATTCTTGTTTTATATACTCAGGTGTATTTTTATCTTTTGAAAATTATTTTAAAATAGATATTTATTATAGTGGTAAAATGGAATTCAATTTAATTTAAATAATTGATCCTAAGTTTATTTTAAAAAGGACCAGTTAACACCAATTACGATTATTATAAATATAATGACATATTTAATTTCCCTTTATATGTGATGAAATTATAGATTTTTAATTTCTTATAATAAGTATCTCTATTTAGGGAATTTGAAATATTTTTTAATTCATGGATAAAGGTAACATTTCTATTTGTGTGTTAGGGGTGCGCACTAAATAAACGGTTTTTATGATATGAATATATGGTTTTATTATTACATTGAAATAATCATCTCATATTATATTTCATGGTAATACTTGGTCAGCTATTTTGGGATTTGAGGTATACATGTACACTAAATTAAAATAATGCTTGGGCTAGTGGCCCTAGGTGGGTACATAGGTAAACCTATGGGATGTTTCCCCTCAGATAGGTTAGGTGGGGTAAGGTTTGGTGTTTAAGAGGGTCAATTGATGTTTTTTATTATCCAAAATGTGTACATTTATTCATTGGTGATCATGTAAGATCTAGTCCACATTGTTCCCCATGACCACATAGGATTCCTTATTGATAATATATTTTCCAATGTATGGACACATGCAGTTTAGAAAAATGTATTTCTATATCATTCATGGTTTTACTTATATATGATTTAGATGTAAGTTATGAATGTTTTTGGTAAAGAAAATAAATTTTGGTTTTAGTTGGATATAATCTCAAAATTATTAAAGTAGTGTGTTTTTCAAAGTAGATTAATTTATGCTTATTTAAAATGTTAAAGTCATGGAAACGATTTTAGTATATCTATTTTCAGACCTTCTTATAATTGATTTAAATTTCAAGTTTATGTATTGGGTAATTAGGTGGAATCCTACAAAGATATTTGGATCACTCCAATATATTATAGGGTTTGGCACTCAGACACAACAAATGTTAATGGATCTCTTGGTTTGAGTTTGATGGAGGTACATGTGGGGTTTTCTTGCTTACACATAAGATCTTGTTTCTAGTGGTTCTATTGTGTTTTATTTTATTATTGTTAATAATATTGGTCTTCAAATTTATATTATGGTATCTGGAATAATTTTTAGTAATTTATTATAAGGAATCTCATGGATTATTCTTCTTATTTTTGTTCTTCAACAACTTATATATGGATATATCATTTTTTTCACAGAATCATTCCCAATGAATTTTTTTGATTACTATGTGCTAGTCACATTCCATTAGGATGAGGAACATCTTTTAGGGTTTTCCATATGCTATCTTGGTTTCCTAGTTTATGGGTGACTATGGTTGGGTTGTGAGAGTGAGCCTATTTAAATAGTGTTTTATTGAGTCAATGGAAACCTAAATGAATTATAATGGATTATAACATAGAAAAGGCAATATAGGATTTACTCTAGGGCTATGAAAGGTTAAATGTAATACCATAAAAGGTAAAACAATTATCTTCAAGTAGATGGTAAAACTAAAACACTGTAGGATACATCTTGATTCCTAGGTCAAGGGTGAATGAACAGTTTAATGCCCCATTTCCCTACAATTATAGCATTCAAAATTGATAGCCTCTTTCTTTCCCTTGCAATCATGAGCATGGTGACCTTTTTCTCCACATTTATAAAAAAACTCCCATTCCTTTTAGGCAAGTACCATGGTGATTCTTCCCACATTTATTGCATATTGGAAAATCCTTCTTTCCCTTTTCCCTTTATCTGTCTCTTGTTCCACCATTATATTCTTCTCTTGCTATACTTTAAGGTCATAATATTTTGAGAATTCATTTTCTGTCTTGATAGCACACAAGACTATATCTTCATACATTTGGAAAGATTGTGATACTAAATATCGATGGAGAAATGGTTTTAACCCATCGAAGAAACGATCAATTTTACTTCTTGGGTAACATATATAATCTGCAACATGCCTCAATAACCATGTAAAGTTAGCCTCATACATTGTGACATTCTCATCCTCCTTCTGCCTGAGAATCAGAAATTTCCTTTCCATATCTACTCGATGGTCATGCGGAAAGTATTTTTCTAAGAAATTTCCTTAAAATCCCTCCATTCCATACTTGATACTTCTTCATCTTCCTTTTTATTTTGAATCAGCGACCACCATTGATCGACATCTCTAGTGAGACGGTAAACTATCATGAAAACATTCTCCCTTTCTCTACTCCCCAAAGCATAGAATATTTTCTCTAAGGAGTTTATCCATTTCTCAACTACTAATGGATTTGTACCCCCAATAAATTTTGGTGGTTGTTTCCTCATTAAATGATCTAACATTGATCCTCCACATTGCAAATCAGGGTGCTCCATACGAGTAAGGTTATTATTCATAACCTGGGTGAGTTGTTCAAGTATGGTGATAAGTTGATCAGAACTAGTTGTATCAACAGCTCCACTATAATTATCTTGAGTATGGGGGAAATCCCTGCATGGAGTGTGTGCATTGATATGGTTCACATTCGTTCTACTAGGATCCATTTCTAAACAATGTCAAAAACTAGATTAGTTTATGAACTGAAATACATAATAAAAAACTTGCAAAACACTTAACATAAATTGAACAGTTTATGGATATAATCCATAATCATAAAAATGATTTCTTTGAGGAAGTATATACTCATAAACCCTTCATAATGGTATGTAAAGAAAATGATAATTATCCTAAGCATATCCCCTGGGAGTGTCGTAACAAAGAGTGCAGCAAGGCCCGTTATCGTGCACCAGTTCCCATTCTAGTCTAGCTCAAAGCAGTGTTTTTGGGTTTTACCCCTAGGTACATCTATGATAGAGCCGCCTCTACCTGGTCGTATCCATACAGGGTTGTATTGCTTGAAAAACTCACAAAAATATCTATAATACCAATATTCTAGGATGTTCTTCTAGACTAATCATCAAATTCTATCTTAGGTCTGTGTGCTCTAATCAGAGTTTATATAAATCCAGCTTCCAAGGTTAGAACTAAACTGCCTCTGATACAAACTGTAACACCCCGACCCCAGTTACCCAGAGTCAGTGCATTATTACGTAACATTGACATGATCACAAAAGATCAAGTCTTGAAAGGCCGATTAGTTTAGTAGGCTTGGAAACACTATATACATTCATAAATGTTACATTACATCATAAATTGAAAAACTACAATAACCTAGTCTCCATAGTCCACACCCATATCCCCTTCAGACTATCCATGTAGTCCAGTCATAAAATATTTCTTCACATCCTGGGAAAATAAAACATAGAAAGGGGTGAGCTCAGATGCTCACTAAGGATAACAATATAGCAGAATCTTTCATAAATAAACATAAACATTTAAGGCAAAGTATAACTAAAACAAAATCCATTTAAACTTTAACTTCAATATAATATGACAAAGGTAAAATGAAGTAATTGCATTTACTTATTCACATGGATATTCTACTAGTCGAATAATCACATGCAATATCAATAACCACTTTCATAATGAGGGAATGCATAATGCCAGACTATCATAATCACGTAGCCAAGGCCTCGTGCCAAGACTACTAATAAGATTTTGTCAAGGCCTCGTGCCAGGACAATAGTTTGTCTCAGGAGACCTACCGATGCATCGAGGAGCTATAGCAGTCTCCACCCGTCACTTATTAAGTCAAATGCATTCCTTATATGAAAAGGTTTAAACATATCATAAACCATAACATAATCGTATCACATAAAACATGCATTAAGGAAACATAACATTTCCAAATTTTGATCACAAGATATAAATACAAAACATTAATATAATAAAAACATTATCAAAACCATTTTTAATACCAAATTAAAATAAAATTAAAACATGGTGTTTATTTTTCATTTAAAAAAGTTATCACTTCTAGAGGAAGCCGAAAGTCAAATAATGGTCACAGCGGCAGAGAAGTCATTGTCGCTGCATACGTACGACAAAAAAAAATTCCCTTTTTTCATTTAGTAAAATTATTTGTATAAATAACATTCCTTTTCAATAAACATAAAAGTCAAATGGGTTTATACACCGTATAAAAGAATGTTTTGTATAAAATAAAATATTCCTCAATGAAAGGAGATTGAGAAGAAGTCCCTTACCTCGTGTCCAACTTGACTCGACCATTCTTTAACCTCATGAATAATAAAATAGAGTTAATCAATAATTTCTTATGAAAACTTTTCAAGTTCATTATTCCTTTTATATCACTTATTACCATTTTATGAACATTATATAATTATTTAAGTTAATAACCGTCGTTTTGTTGATCTTTGGTACTTGAGTCAAAAATAAACTTCTTATAATTACAATTTGATCATATGGTAAAATATCCATTATATCTAGAATTATATTCATGATTATATATCATATATATCATATATATCTAGTATATATATTCATTTATTATATTACATAACATTTAGAGGTAAGAAATGAAATGCACAGTTCATGGAGACGGTAAGCCGTACGTACGCATGAACGCTACGTTCATTTCTATTTCGTATTTAATGGAATGAAATCATAATTATATAAAGTTATATTATAATTACGGTATAATATCATATATAATATCATTTACTCCATCCTTTATATGTCCCACTTATGGCATTAACGATTCAGATCACTTTGAGGGGGAAGTAGTCCGCACTTCCTAAAATGAAATTATCACGTTGACCCATAATGGAAATCATAAAGGTATGCCATAAATGAAAAATACAGAAGCATAAGGAAAACATAAACATAATAAATATCACATATAAATATAGTGACATCTTAATGGCCACCATGACAGGTGTTAAAATAAGGTTGAACAATCATCGTTTCATGGGGTAGTAATTCGCCACCCACAGAAACAGTTTGTTCTTTAACCATTAGATGAAGGTGTGTGTAAGTGTAAATAAAATCCTTCTCATAAAAACATACTAGTATATTGAATATACTGGTTTTGTTAAAAAATAATGGAATAAAAAGAGATTGAGCGGTTGGAGAAGCAAAATAAAACAAAAGAACAGAAGAGAAAACATTACCTTAAAATCGGGTAACTCTTTTTGATTTGAGCCAAAGGCTTCCTTGGGAATACGTATGCCCAAAGTGAGGCTTCTAGGAGTAATATAAGGAAGTTTAGAGAATATTTGGTCTGAGTTTGGCCGATCTAAATGGCTTGACGGTGTGAATACGGTGGTAGAGGCAGAGGCCTTTTATAAGAGGAGAGGAGGGGCACTCTTGGAAAGTCATCAAATTTTGCATTATTATATAATGAGTTCAGGATTTTAAAGGTCCAAAAATTATATATTTCAAGGATAAGGTGATAAGGGTTCTAAATAGACTCATCCAATAGGTTTTTTAAATGTTTAATTCTTATATTTTACATTTTATTTTCATTTTATTTAAATATTTAATTAGTGAGGTAATCGCTGCATCATCATGGTGTCATGAAAACTTTAATTTATTTAATTTCTAAAAATTATAAAACAAATTACCATTATGTAGGAAATCTTTTTATCTTTCCAATGAATATTTATAGTCTAAAATTTAACTTATATAACACCGTTTAATAATTGTTTTAGTAAAACAACACATGTTTGTGATAATTTTATTTTTACTTTAAATAAAAACTTATTAATGTCATTTTCTTACCCAAGTGGCTCCATGGGGTCCCCAAGTTTACCCATGGAATTTATTGGTCGCCAATGACTCATATAATAAGGGTAGGACAATTGTAAAGGTAATTTCATATTATTATAACATTATATTTACCTTATATTACACTAATTACCTTTAATCGTGATTAATAAAACATAAAAGTTACTATTCACCAAAAATTATTTTCATCTCATTAAACCACATTTTACTTCTTAATGAAAACCATGTATGTTGGAATTTTTAAATTCAATTCACAGAACTGGTAATGTTTCATTTAAACGAAAAAATTGTTTTTTAACTACCACAGAGTGGTTTTACTATTCATCACAAATTGAAGTTTCTCAGATCAATACCAAAAATTCACCCTAAGCTATAATTGATATTCTAAATTCAAAAATGATGTATATTTTACTAAATTCTAAACATATAAGTTGAATTAATTAATTTTATAATTAACTCCCATTATCAAAAAATAGCGCGTTTTTAAGAAACATTATCAATCAAAAGATTGACAATTGTTTATGTACATTTTCAAAGTGAAATTAATTCTAATGACCACCATTGGATAAAATGGTAAAATTATATTCTAATTATACTTTAAAACCACTCAATATTATAATTTATCACTATAAATTATTTTGATTAAAAATGTTGTTTTTAAGTATTTTTCACTATTTATCAAAAATTGGATGTTCTTCGAAAAATACCAAAAATTCAACATAGGATAATTTCGATATTATGAATCCAAAAATTAAGTCCATTATGAAATATTAAATTTATATAATTTCAAAAAGTGGGTATTACTATTCATAACGGATACTTTGATTGGTCGCGATGTGTTAGAAGTCTAGGTTGCGTACATCACACACTGCTCTATTATTCAAAGAGAAGCGTACCATGGAATCATGGGGTGTTACAATCATGGTTGAAAAACATTATAACTCTTGAGATATTATTATTATAATATTCAATTAAAACCATTATAATTAATACATGAAATGTTTAGATTTGACATCTACATTTGAAAAAGAAACTATATTTATCTAGAGTGTAATTGTAATGTCAAATGATCGATAATGATAATTTTATTCATCATTATTTTATATATCATGACACATAATTCATGTACTATATATTGTGGACATTTTAGGGACTAAATTTGCAATGGATTATTGATTTTTAATCAAATCCTACCCAGGTGGACCAAGATCTTTGGTACTGAGTAAATATCATGTTTATTGGTATACATAGGTTAGAGGCTTAATGTTTGATGGTTGGGTTAGATAGATTTGATGGAGTGAAAGGATGAAACATGGTTAGGAATCAATACTGGGTGATAGTTATTTTTAGGGTTGTTTATTTTAGTCTAGGTTATATATGATACACCCATAAGAGTTGGGTTTGGGGTCTTTCTATCTTTTATGACATTTAGATATCTCATGGGTTAGTATTTACTTTTTATCATATTTTGGTTGGATGGTTTGTTTTATCCTATTAATATTGTATCAATTAATTGATTATTACTTTTACATTACTTTATGACTATACTAAAGGGTATATTATTCCCATGTTTTTAACATAAACCCTCACTGAATGTCAAGAAATGATAAGACCATTTCATGCATACTTTTTATCATTAAAATAAATCACTTTTATGTTTTAAATATTTAATTCCTTTTCTATTATTTAATGATATTATTCATATTTGGAGAGATGCATTATTTTTTGGGAAATTTTAAAATGAGGGAAAACGACCATGATATCCACTAATATAATTCACAACATGAATAATGAAAAATATGGAACACTCTTGGGTTCTAAAAAAGATGAATCGAGTCAAAAAAAATCTTTTGGAGCTGGAAACACAACATTCACTTTGTGTAAACATTACCTGATTTTAAGTGAATAAAAATTGGTATGGGAGAAAAATGAATGTATCACAACATGAAATATATGGTCAAAACACGAATGTTCTAAAAAATAGACAATAAATATCTCATACCATGTAAATATCACATGACATGATAAAAATACATGTGGTGAAACACTTACATGATGTTAAAGTGTCAGAATGACCCAAAAACATTCAGAATCGACAAAATGGTGGTAAAGACTTATTTTATAACCCCAAGACCACACTAGAAAAAATTATGACCCAAATAAATTCCATTGAATGCTAAATGATACCGATAAGAATCTATAAATAGAGAGTTGTGTTTCTTCTTTCAAGGAGATTCAGAAGACCAATGTTTAGGGGGAGAACATGCACTGCTGTAACATCCTCTCTATTATTATTCTTGAGTTTCAAATATTATTTTCTTTTATTTATTTCATTACATTATATTATATCATCACTAGGATGATAATTGTAACCCACCATATTATAGGGTTATATAGCTGAGGTGGGATGGTGCAGTCAGATCATTATAATATTCTTTTTCAAGTATTTGGATTGCTATTGTTTGACTATAAACATCAAAAACCTTTATTTTTATCTTCATCATGAACATTTATAATAGAATCTGAATGAAAATTTAAAATTTCACAACTTCTTAAACAGAATTGAGGCACATACATTGTTGTATTTAGGGTAACCAGGTTTAAATGTGGTATCAATTCAAACTCATCTCAGAAATTCACTAATTAGTCAACCATGGGAAATGGGGAATCACCACATTGTTCAGGTGATACCATAAACATTGGATCCACCTAGTATCAACTATGGTTTCTAATAAGAAATAATAAAATTTATTTCTAAAATTCCATTGAAGATGATCCCTAAATATACAAAACCATGGACTGCCTTTAAATATCTTTTCCAAACAACCAATCTATTATGATTTTTATCATTATTTCTCTTTCAAAAACATGTTCTCAAAATGAATGTCTATTTATTCTAATTATTTAATATAGGTAAATTTTTTTTTGAATACCTAAATAAACTATTTTATCTTAATCTATTATACTGGCATCAAAATTTCATAATAACATATTTTAATTAATTAATTATTATTGTTTGAGATTTCATGAATATTTTATTTTAATTAGTCTCATTAAAAAATAAAAATTCCTTTAAGGCCTTTCAAATATGTAGTCATTTCAATGGAGGTTTCCAATTATTTTTTATGTTTTTAATTTTAATTTTACAGATTTATTTTATTTTCACTATTTACATCAGTGTATTTTGTCATAAAGTTTTTTGGTTTAAAAACATTAATTCAAAATTACAATACTTTAGAAAAATCAAAATAGAATTTTGAGTTAAATCCATAAACTGAAAATACCCTTAAAATCAATATAAATGTGATGATGATGGGTAGATTGATCAATTAAGTTATTGGGGTTCTTCATATAGATTCGGGGATACATACTCTTATAGAATATGGGCCATACCACAACATAGGATTTAAACCAAGAATACTAGTGCCACACAATATAGAAAATAATTTTTAGATAAAACCTTTCGTAATGTAGTTGTTCTGAAATAGTGTAAAATTCACAATATTATTGCATGAAGATTCAAAAGCATATATGGGGAAATTAATCATGTTCTGTGACACAATTAAGCTATGTAATGATTCAATTTTCATTGTAAGTCTCGATCTATTTCATTTCTAATTATGAGAGATATCTTAGGATTTGATCCAAATCCGACAAGCACATTCTATCATTAGATGGGATGTGATGATAAAAAAATTTCTATCTTGAATCTTCACACCATCCAAATCAATGGAAAATGGGTAAATATTCTAAACATCTATGAATTCGGGGATGAACCTCTCTACTCTTCTCAGGAACTATACACAGTTATGACTTGAAAATTCCCCAATAATGGTATTAAAAATGAATATTATAATACCAACCATCGATAAAGAACTATCATAAGGGAATAGTTCCATTCTATATGATATAATAGGAGGATAACTGATTATGAAATTGTTGGAGGAGAGTTCTTGCCTATTGGATGAAATGTAACGAAATATCTTCCAATGGAAAGGTAAAGGGATTTAAGGAAGAGGTTTCCACATGATCAATAACAATTATTATTGGATAGAAACACATATGGAATATCTATTAAAAAGTATACATAATTATTGGTTAGGAATAACAATTTCAATGTGTGTGTATAGAAGAATAGAATTATTCAGATTACAATCTTGATAATCAATTTCAGGGGTGGTAGAAACAATAAAAACAAGGGAAAGGATATCATTAGAGTGAATCAGGATTATATACACCCTATGTACCTTCAATCCAAATAATGGTCTACACACTAGAAGATAAAATGGATACTTTCATGACCTAAATTGGAGCTACCATCAATGAATTGATAGCCTACTCTAAAGATCATGGTGTTTCAATAAAGTAGTTAAAGGATGACTCAAGATATATTATAGGTTCACTATTGAACCACGAATGGAAATTAAGGAAAATAACTAATCAACATATATATATAATAATAGGAGTACTTCCATGATTACATGATGTGTTCTCATGTGAATATTTTATATTCATTGATCAAAGAAGTGAAATATTCACTCAAAAACATACCAAACCAAGAAAAGTGCAATTATAAAAGCAAGTTGAGACAAAAGAATGTGGCGAAAAAGTAGATGATGAAAATGAAAAATAAGAACCACCACAGTACAATCCATGAATCCAATTTCTAGCACTACTGGAATTTGGTATTTTCCCAACGGTAGTATACCAACGGTTTATTTAAACCGTTGGTATAGTGAGCCTTTGCCAACGGTTTATTTAAACCGTTGGCTAAGGGAATGTCGGTGGACCCTTTCCAAACGGTTCACTGGAACCGTTGGCAAATGTTTTCCCCAAATTGCAGATCGCGATCTCCTCTCCCCATTCGGACAGAGCCCTAATCTATTCGCTCTGATGCTCTCACGAACCCCATCCGAATATCTTTCGCTCCACTGCTCTCGCGAACCCCCCATCCGAACACCATCACCCCCCATCCCAACAGGTACACCCCCATCCGAATAGGTAAAATTTGATCGCAACCATATTATTGTAGTTGTTTTAATGAATATATTTTTTCCAGGTGTTGGTGGTTTACTTGATTATTGAAATTAATATCTAAATAGGATATTTTTTGTGTTTGTGAAGACTTCTTTAATGTTTTTATATTCTATGTTTGGAAGGAGAGTGGTCAAAACATGTAAATCGGAGTTGGGGGAGGCTATTGTGAACGTTTACATGTTTTGAATAATGGATTGTGGGAATTATGGATTGTGTTCAAACCAATTTGATATGTTTTGGATAATGGATTGCGGGGGTAGGGGGTGTCCACGGGGGTGGGTGGGTTGTCCACGGGGGTGGGCGGGGCTGTCCACGGGGGTGGGAAAGGCTGTCCACGGGGGTGGGCAGGGCTGTCTAGGGGGTGTGGGCTGTCCTGGGGGTCTGGGTGGGGTGTCCTGGTGGGGGAGGGGTGTGTAGGGTGTCCAGGGGGGGTGGTATGTCTAGGTTGTGGTGGTGGGGTTGCAGGGGAGGGGGGTGTGGGCTGTTTGGGAGGGTGGGCGGGGCTATCCAGGGGGGGTACGGGGTGTCTAGGAGGGTACAGGGGTGGGTGGGCGGTCCACAAGGGTGGGAGGGCTGTCCACGGGGTGGCCGGGCTGTCAAGGAGGGGTGGACGGGCTGTACAGGGGGGTCGGTGGGTTGGCCACGGGGGGTAGGGGTGTCCAGGGGGGTGGGCGGGCTATCCAAGGGGGTGGGGGCTGTCCATATGGAGAAGGGGTGTCGAGGGGGGTGGGTGGGCTATCCACGGGGGTGGTTGGGCTGTCTAGGGGGTAGGGGGTGTCCACGGGGGTGGGCGGGGCTGTCCTGGGGGTGTGGGCTGTCCTGGGGGTCTGGGTGGGGTGTCCTGGTGGGGGAGGGGTGTGTGGGGTGTCCAGGTGGGGTGGTATGTCTAGGTGGTGGTGGTGGGGTTGCAGGGAAGGGGGGTGTGGGCTGTTTGGGAGGGCGGGTGGGGCTATCTAGGGGAGGTACGGGGTGTCCAGGGGGGGTACGGGGGTGGGCGGGTTGTCCACGAGGGTGGACGGGCTGTCCACGGGGGTGGTCGGGCTGTCAAGGAGGGGTGGGAGGGCTATCCAGGGGGGTGGGTGGGCTGGCCACAGGGGGTAGGGGTGTCCAGGGGGTGGGCGGGCTATCCAAGGGGGTGGGGGTTGTCCATAGGGAGAAGGGGTGTCGAGGGGGTGGGAGGGCTGTCAACAGGGGTGGTTGGGCTGTCTAGGGGGTAGGGGGTGTCCACGGGGGTGGGTGGGATGTCCACGGGAGTGGGCGGGGCTGTCCACGGGGGTGGGAAAGGCTATCCACAGGGGTGGGCGGGGCTGTCCAGGGGATGTGGGCTGTCATGGGGGTCTGGGTGGGGTGTCCTGGTGGGGGAGGGGTGTGTGGGGTGTCTAGGGGGGTTGGTATGTCTAGGTGGTGGTGGTGCGGTTGCAGGGGAGGGGGTGTGGGCTGTTTGGGAGGGTGGACAGGGCTATCCCGGGGGGGTACGAGGTGTCCAGGGGGGGTACGGGGGTGGGCGGGTTGTCCACAAGGGTGGACGAGCTGTCCACGTGGGTGGTCGGGCTATCAAGGAGGGGTGGGTGGGCTGTCCAGGGGGGGTGGGTGGGCTGGCCACGGGGGGTAGGGGTGTCCAGGGGGTGGGCGGGCTATCCAAGGGGGTGGGGGCTTTCCATAGGGAGAAGGGGTGTCGAGGGGGGTGGGCGGGCTATCCAAGGGGGTGGTGCTATAGTGGTTTTGGATTGTTTGAGGTACTCTTAGTGTATTATAAACCCTCATTTGTTCCATATTCATTTAAATTGATTTAATATCATTTTTTTCACACACAACATTATATCCTCTCAAACTATATTTATATTGTATTTTCATTCGTACGGTGTTAAATATTTTAGTAAATGTTCATACTAGCTTCTTTTATGTGGTCTAGGGGTTTAGACTAATGACAGGGCTGCATGATTATTTTGGGGGTATTCTTTTCATATAAATATACCTATACACCCCGGCCCCCTTGGACAACCTAACCACCCCCACGGACAGCCCGCCCACCTGGACACCCCGACCCCCCTAGACAGCCCCCCACCCCCTGGACACCTCCGACCCCCCGGATGGCCCCACCACCCCCTAGACACCTCGTACCCCCCTGTACACGCCACACCCCCCTTGGACAGTCCCGCCACTCCCATGATCCTCATCCTACTCCTCATCCTGATCTATTTGAAGAAGTTAAAGTATAAAACTCATATACTCCCAACAAGACCCTTAAGGATTATGTATTCCATGATCCACTTCCAATATCTTATTGGTCAATCCGTGAATATAGGCATTAGAAATTTTGTATCTTATTATCTTATATACATTGTATTTTGTTGTATTTCTTAATATGATTCTCATATAGAGTAATGTGTCAGTTATGCTTTTATATAGGGTAAAAAATTGTCATTTACGTAAATATTTTTTTGATTAAACATTAATATTATTGAATTGCTTTGAAATGAATTATTGAGATTTTTTTACAGAATGGATAGAAGTTGGATGTATGAAACTGATTGTATTTCAACAGATTTTGAAAATAATTTGAACAGATTTCTAGATTTTGCATTTGACAAGGCTTCAGATAGTGGTCACATACACTGCCCATGTTTTAATTGTGTTTGAAGACCTTGGTTGAGCCGTGAAGCCGTTAGCTATCATATAACCAAATATGGTTTCCAAACAAACTATTATGTGTGGTATCACAATGGAGAGAAAATGGAATCTCAAAATGTTGATGATCCAAATGATAGGACTGAATTGGAGAGTTTTATACATGATCAGTTTCCATTTATTCATCATCATGAGAAGGAAAGGATGTCCATCCAACATGATTTCAATACAAGCAAACATGATGCGTCCAATGAAAATGATGATGTTGATAGGGTGAAAAAATTGAATGATGCTGCGACGACTCCAGTATATCGGCAATGTGATAAAATGAACAAGTTGGAATTTTTAATCCGATTGTTTCATGGGAAAACTATGTATGGGATTTCAAATACTGCAATTGATTATATTCTTACCTTCTTGAAGGACTTACTTCCAGGTGATGCAGATATTCCCTCAAACCACTATATGGAATGGAAGTTGGTTGATGAACATGGATTCTGAAAAAAAAAATTCATGCTTGCCCGAATGATTGCACCTTATTTTGGGAGGAAACTGCTGAAAGAAATGATTGTATAAAATGTGGAAAACTGACAAAGAGTCAACCCCGCCTCAATCCGAGGAGCGGTGTGGCCAGCACCACTGAAAGTGTCTAACTTTTATTTGAAATGGACATGATTTTAAGTGAAAATAACAACTGGCATATAGAAAACCGACCAAAGACATTCGGATACTGTTGATACTTTAGGAAATGTATCCATGGGTCAAATGTGACGTGTACGAGTCAAACCCGCATCAATCCGAGGGCCGGTTTGGCTGGGACCACTCAAAGTGTCTTTCTTTTGTGTAAAATTGATGCTCTTTTAAGTAAAAAAACCACATACGAAAAACTGACCAAACGCACTTGGATATTGTTGATACTTTAGGAAATGTATCCATAGGTCATTTGTGACATGTATGAGTCAACCCCGCCTCGATCCGAGGCACGGTGTGGCCGACGCCACTCAAAGTGCCTAACTTTTCTTTAACATGGACAACAGTTTAAGTTAAAACATCAACTGACATATGGAAAACCAACCAGACACATTCGGATTCTGTTGAAACTGTAGGAAAATGATCCATGGGTCATTTTTGACGTGTACGAGTCAACCCCACCTCAATCCGAGGGCCATTGTGGCCAGGACCACTCAATGTTTGTCACTTTTCTTTGAAATGGACAACGGTTTAAGTTAAAACAACAACTGACATACAGAAAACCAACCAAACGCATTCTAATTGTATTGAAACTTTAGGACAACGATCCATGGGTCATATGTGGCATGTACGAGTCAACCTCACCTCAATCCGAGGGCCAGTGTGGCCGGGACCACTCAAAGTGTGTCACTTTTCTTTGAAATGGACAACAGTTTAAGTTAAAACAACAATTGACATACGGAAAATGGACCAAAGGCATTCAGATACTATTGATACATTAGGACATGTATCCATGGGTCATTTGTGACGTGTAGGAGTCAACCCTGCCTCAATCCGAGGGCCGGTGTGGCCGGTAACACTCAAAGTGTCTTTCTTTTGTTTAAAATGGATGCGCTTTTAAGTAAAAAAAACCACATATGGAAATCTGACCAAACGCACTCGGATACTATTGATACTTTAGGACATGTATCCATGGGTCATTTGTGACGTTTACGAGTCAACCTCGCCTCAATCCGAGGGCCGGTGTGGCCGGTATCACTCAGAGTGTCTTTCTTTTGTTTAAAATGGATGCGCTTTTAAGTAAACAAAACGACATACGGAAAACCGACCAAACACTTTCGGATTCTGTTGAAACGTTAATAAAATGATTTATGGGTCATTTGTGACGTGTACGAGTCAACCCCACCTCAATCCGAGGTGCGGTGTGGCCGACACCACTCAAAGTGTCTAACTTTTATTTTAAATGGACAGGATTTTAATTGAAAACAACAACTTGCATACGGAAAACTGACCAAACGCATTCGGATTCTGTGGAAACATTAGGAAAACGATCCATGGGTCATATGTGACATTTACGAGTCAACCACGCCTGAATCTGAGGGCCGGTGTGGCTGAGACCACTCAATGTTTGTCACTTTTCTTTGAAATGGACAACGATTTAAGTTAAAACAACAACTGACATACGGAAAACCAACCAAACGCATTCAGATTCTATTGAAACTTTAGGACAACGATCCATGGGTCATTTGTGACGTTTAAGAGTCAACCCCACCTCAATCCGAGGGCCGGTGTGGCCGGGACCACTCAATGTGTGTCACTTTTCTTTGAAATGGACAACTGTTTAAGTTAAAACAACAACTGACATACGGAAAACGGACCAAAGGCATTCAGATACTATTTATACATTAGGACATGTATCCATGGGTCATATGTGACGTGTACGAGTCAAACCCTCCTCAATCCGAGGGACGGTGTGTCCGGGACCACTCAAAGTGTGTCTCTTTTCTTTGAAATGGACAACTGTTTAAGTTAAAACAACAACTGACTTACAGTAAACGGACCAAAGGCATTCGGATACTGTTGATACTTTAAGACATGTATTCATGGGTCATTTGTGACATGTAGGAGTCAACCCCTCCTCAATCTGAGGGCCGGTGTGGCCGGTACCAATCAAAGTGTCTTTCTTTTGTTTAAAATGGATGTGCTTTTAAGTAAACAAAACCACATATGGAAAACTAACCAAACACACTCGGATACTGTTGATAATTTAGGACATGTATCCATGGGTCATATGTGACGTGTACGAGTCAACCCGGCTTCAATATGAAGGCCGGTGTGGCCGGTACCACTCAAAGTTTCTTTCTTTTGTTTAAAATGGATGCACTTTTAAGTAAAATAAACGACATACGGAAAACTGACCAAACACTTTCAGATTCTGTTGAAACTTTAAGAAAATGATTTATGGGTCATTTTTGACGTGTACGAGTCAACCCCACCTCAATCTGAGGCGTTGTGTGGATGACACCACTCAAAGTGTCTAACTTTTATTTGAAATGGACATGATTTTAAGTGAAAACAACAACTTGCATACGGAAAAATGACCAAACGCATTCGGATTCTGTTGAAACTTTAGGAAAATTATCCATGGGTCATATGTGACGTGTACGAGTCAACCCCGCCTCAATCAAGGGGACGGTGTGGCCGGGACCACTCAAAGTTTGACACTTTTCTTTGAAATGGACAACAGTTTAAGTTAAAACAACAACTGACATACGGAAAATGGACTAAAGGAATTCGGATACTATTGATACTTTAGGACATGTATCCATGGGTCATATGTGACGTGTACAAGTCAACCCCGCCTCAATACGAGGTCCGGTGTGGCCGGGAACACTCAAAGTGTCTTTCTTTTATTTAAAATGGATGCGCTTTTAAGTAAAAAAAACCACATACGGAAAACTGACCAAACACATTCGGATACTGTTGATACTTTAGAACATGTATCCATTGGTCATTTGTGACGTGTACGAGTCAACCCCGCCTCAATACGAGGCACGGTGTGGCCGACACCACTCAAAGTGTCTTTCATTTGTTTAAAATGGATGCGCTTTTAACTAAAAAAAACGACATAGGGAAAACCGACCAAATGCTTTCGGATTCTATTGAAACTTTAGGACAATGATCCATGGGTCATTTGTGACGTGTACGAGTCAACCCCGCCTCAATCCAAGGCGTGGTGTGGCCAGCACCACTCAATGTGTTTCACTTTTCATTGAAATGGAAAACAGTTTAAGTTAAAACAACAAATGACATACGGAAAATAGACCAAAGGCATTCGGATACTGTTGATACTTTAGGACATGTATCCATGGGTCATTTGTGATGTGTAAGAGTCAACTCCGCCTCAATCTGAGGTGCGGTGTGGACGACACCACTCAATGTCTCTCTTTTATTTCAAAAGGAAATAATTTTAAGTGAATACAACTGAAATTTACACTCATCAATGACTCATTTTCATGAGTTTGGTAGTTTCACTCATGGGGTCATAAGTAACGAGACTCCTATGAAAATATCTTTTCACCATATATTATAAACATTACAAGTTCAATGCAAAATTCATCACAAATCATTACATACCCAAACCTAGTATCACAAAAAAATGGGATTTGAGTCAATTTGAATGTCTTATTCAACTCTAATAGATATTTATCAAACTATTCTACCTATTAGAATTTAATGGGTGAGGTGAATTACCACCAGATGATTGTTGTCATATGTGTTTTTTTGGGCTATTTTAGGTGTTTTTTATACTGTTTGAAGTCTGTATGTGGCTTTTGTGATATTTTTTATATAGGTGTATAGTGGAGGGTATACTGAGGGCTATTGTGCACTATTTTTTATGCAGGTGTAGCTTCTGGGGGGCTTTCTGGGCGCTGTTGTGCAGCAGTTTTGGGAAACTCTTTACCAACGGTTTTGAACCGTTGGTAGATCTTTTTCCGGAAATCTGGAAAAACTTATACCAATGGTTCTGAACCGTTGGTAAATGTTTTTCCAGATTTCTGGAAAAAGATGTACCAACGGTTGAGAACCATTGGTAAATTGTTGTCCAGAATTCTCGAGCACCTATACCAACGGTTTAAATGAAACCGTTGGTAAAGGGCTTTCCCCATTCCTTACTGTCCAACGGTTTCCCAGCCTATAGCAACGGTTATAAACCGTTGGTATACCCTACTTTTCCAGTAGTGTATAGAAACTATCATAAGTTAAGATCTACACACCAAAAAGTTATTTTTTTGAACACATTAAAAAATTACATATTAACATCCCTTTTGTAGGGGATCTCAAAAAAATTCCATCCTATATAAAATTCATTAAAGTGAGGGTGACCAATAAGAATAATTTTGAAGATATTAGCACCATCCTACTCCCATGGGTTTGTTCGATAGTGTATTCGAAGGATCAAACTAAGAATAAAAAAGATATAGGTAGATTTTTGAATCCTATGTTTATCTAAGATAATAAATTTGGAAAATATTTATGTGATTTAGCCGAGAGTGTCAATATCAAGTAATACAACAATTCCAGGATCCCAATACTAGAGATATTAAAGCTAATAAGAGTTTCACTACAATTCACAGACTCAATGGTAAAGTACCCCAAATGGGTCATTGAAGATATTTATATCATAGTAGAAAAATGAAACTTCCCATTCAACGTATTGATATTGGAGAAGGGATATGAGAAGACTCTACACATTCTAGGGAGAACATTTTTAACCACTAGGTGTGCACTGATTGATGTACAATTTGAAGAAATATTTTTAAGAGTTGGTTGTGATTATGTTACTTTCAATAACCAGTGGGAAATAAAAAAATTATGTGAGAGAAGAAAATTAGTTTAGAGAATAAAGAATTCCCTATTATTGAGGGTATCTATGAATTTGAATTGGTATATGAGATATGTATCGTTTTGTAAGAGCTTTATCTACCTAAAAACACTGAAAATAATAAATAGATGAAAAATACTCATTCCACTAATACTAGAGGGGAAACCAATTCCACCATTTCTGAAAATTCCAACAAGTATGGATAATAAAATGATATTAATTTAGTTTATCAGGATTGGGGATGAAATGGTGGATCTACCCAATAGAAAAAAAGATAGTGATATATTCAGGAAGTGTTAATCTATTTGGATATGGAGGAATTGGGCCATTCTATGTTGATAGGTCATAGATGAGATCATTTACATACCCTGGATTGGTAAAATTTTTAAAATCATCCATCTTTTGAGATGAATTTGAAGGAGGTATGCTCAATCAAACAAAGTTAATAAAAAAAGTTCCTTCGGGAGGCAACACATGTTTTTTTTATTTTTTTCTTCATTTATTTTATATTTTTAGAGGAATTCATGCACTTTCCCAAATTTATTTTAAAATTCATATAGTATTACCTAGTATTTCACTTGATTATTTATAATTTTCAAGACTATAAAGGACAAGGAATTTTGAAATCAAAAGGATGAAGAACAAATTTTTTAGGAGAAATACACTTCATAAACCCCCTTCAAGTCACGAATCCAAAGAAATTAATTTAGTTAAACCATTTAAATACATGAATTAAAAGTAGTCGGAACCTACACTACCAACATTAAATAATCACTAAAAGGGTAGTCAGAATTTCAATTATTCATTTCTTTACTATATTCCATAAGTTTAATTTATTTACAGATTTTAATGACCAATTTCATGCTAATACTTTATTAATAATTTATACAATTGAACTAGGACATATAAATCACCTAAAATGATTACTGTGAAATGTTTTTAAATTTATTTATTAGTATAGTTGAATGAAAAAATAGGTAAAATAACTATTAGAGGTATTCATGTGGAATAGGATTTATAATGTCATGATTTAGGGGAGCATGTTAATATTTAAATGAATTTTTTACATTTGGACATCCTTCAATTTACAATATTTTCATTAATTGATTTATTTTCATTTAATGTAATATCCTAGTGGGGCATGTTCTATGACTCCCCAAATCTGCCTCCAATAGGCCAGGGGCTGATGACTATCATTGAGTAGGAATATCATTAACATGGGAGGCATTATCCTAACTATCTATACACAGAGACTCATCTCCAATCCTATAAAATTATGAAAGGTAAAAAAAATTGAACAACCATTTATTTATATATATATAACCCACAATGAGAGTTCAATGGGAATTAAAAGGAAATAAACAAGGCCAAATACCAGACCACTAAAATGTGTCTAAAAATTACACAAACCTTAAAGTAAAACTGGAACTGCTATCAGAATAATATAGAAACACAACCTGTTCTTTTTATACTCACTAAGCACCATTTGGTCCTAGTCTATCTAAGACTCTGTCAAATGTTCTATCATCTACACAAGACATGGCATGTTTTGGAAAATCATATGTAGGGGATAAAAATATAAATAAGGACACCCAAGAAACCACAAATCTAAAAAAATAATTATAGTCAGATATACATCGGTATATATTTAAACCACATATTATAAGAATATCTAGAAATACTTAATAAAGTCACATAGTCTAATGTTATATAACAAAATTATTATTCCATACAATGATTCCAAATAAATGATTCCTCATAGTAATCGTCTGGAAAACACACTCCTGATTCTAATAGCACTGATGACATCCATCCGAGAAGTAATTCTCATTGGGTATTAGCATTAGAAGTACACATTGATATTCTAAAGAGATATGATACACACATGAGGATCACTCCTAAGGCCATGGTGTATACCAAAATCTCAATCCAGATTAACCTTTTAAGTAGAGGATCAGTGCCTGTGTAGTGTTGGTTGTGACAATACCAAGAACTCTACCCTTGGCCAGAAGATAAATATTTTATTTCACTCTAATCCTCATGGGAGAATTCCATCAACTATATCCAAGAAGTCATGCTAAAATGATATTTTTCTTATGAATATGAGGAGATAAAACAATAACCCTTAGATAATGGATATGGGGAATATACCCTAATGAACCTTATCCATGATTCCAAGGAAAAGGGATCTGAGATATCTTTTAGAAAGTACATGATGTGTATAAGAGTTACACACCCTTTCCCTTGACACTGGGTCCTACACATGTAAATGGACCATGTCTTATCCTCATGTACATGGCCATGTAGAAGTACACAACGTGTTAGTTTCTTGGGTACTCTACCTGTGTACTAGTACATGATTGTGCTTGTGTACTTTTATATGTCTTGTTTGTGTAGGGGAGTACAACACATGATCCAACCTAAATACTCCAACCCATGTCTGTTTACCCATCAAGGTACATGTCAATTCATCAAGGAGAGACCACATTCCATCTGATATTGTCACATTCCTTGCGATTCTAAACATTCTCTGAAAACCTACAGCCGCTAGGATAGACCCCCAATGAATGTTTCTGCGAGTTACATGCCTAGTATTGTGTAGTTTTCTATAAATCCAAATCTAGAATCTACATTTTGATCTACTTGTACCATGACAAAATTCACCACCATTTCCACCAATCACACTCATAGAACTCAAGTATGAGTCAAACGAGTCCGATCACCTCCAGAGAATTGATTTCTAATGGACCAGTTTGTTTAGAATTCATCCTAAACCTCCACTATCACCATTCATCCAAAATTCACTGTTGTTCTTTTTCAACCAGTCTTGATTCGTCCATTTTTTTAATTTTCAAATGATCTCTTGTCCATACTGAGTTTGGATATGCGATATTGAATCACTGCACCAAGAAATAGGTGCACAATGTTCGATTCCTCGGTATTGGGTCAAATTATCAGGAAAAATGAAAACTCAAAGATGAATTCATATATAATAAAGGTAGAAAGGAAGAAACATATAAATTTTGAACATACCTTTTCATTGTTATGTTTTTTCAAATTTTATACCATTAAAATGATAAACAACGAACCAAAATTAAATAATCGATTCCCAAACCAGAATACCCAATTTAAACCCACCCCGCATGGAAACCAAACTTGGGATAAATATTTTGTTTGATTGGTCAGTGTTCTTTATAGATATTAATAATGGAGAAAAAAATACAAATAAAAAACATCCTACCTCAACTGGGATTGATTTCAAATGAAGAAAAATGATGCGTCATGATTTTTGGTGAGATTCTTTGATTCCATCACACACTGGTCATCGATCATTGATTCAGTTGTTGTATGCCAATAATGACTCCTCTAAAAGCTCCAATTGACATCTTTAACTCACATGGATATGCTAATAACATATAAAATTATAAATAAGTTCTTATTTAAAGAAGAACACTATGTTTTTGTGTAAAAAATTAAATAAAATAATTTATTATTTTATTTTATTCATTTTATGCCCACGACAACTTTTCAAAAAACAATCTATTCGGACCAAGGTTATGTCCCACCTAGGGTAATACCCACTTTCTGAACTCAATGATTTACTTAGATTTGTAATATAATCCCCCATTTATATGTTATTACACTTTTTCAAGAAGGATACATGTGCACACTATTTAATATATTTAATATATTTCAAACATTTATTCTATGTAGACTACGCCTTGAAATTGAATGTTATATCAGTACCATGTCTTTAAAATAATACAAAAATATCCAAAAATAATACATGTATAGTCCAAGTCATTACAGTCTCCCCACCATGGGGATTTACATCCTGAAAAACCAAAATAAGGGATACCCAAAGATATGTGGGTACTGTGCTTGAATTTGATCCTCCAGACCACAGGTGATCTTCTAAAGATTTTCGTGTTTCCTTTGTAAATGAACTAAATGAATCGATTTACCATAAAGGTACCTCTCATATTGATCTTTGATTTATATTGGGTAATTATAAAAGGTATATTTATCCTTAATGTCTTGCTCTCCCTAGTCGATAATGTATGATGCGTTATGTAGGTGCATCCTTTAGCCACAACATGTGGAAGACATCGTGTACCCAGTCTAACAGAAAAGGTAGAGATAAATGGAATGACTCCTCACCAACTACATATTACCTATAAAGGAATAATAAACCATGAATAAAACTTGTTTCCATTCCAAATCAATGTAATCCTTGTCGAAATGGATGTTGTAGGAACACATTGTCTCCCTCATCGAACCCCAAAGACCTATGTTATCTATTATCATAAGACTTTTGATGGCTTTGTGAAATCTTCATATGAACCTGGATGATCATCACCTTCTTTGTTCATTCACGCACCATTTCTGGCCCCATTAATGATGAATCTTATGAGCCATTCCAAAAAAAATTTGACCTACGGATCACCCATACAAATCCTCAAATTGTTCTATACTGATGGTGGAATGTTATCTATTGTTGTATGAAAACACCACCAGTAGTAGGTGATCCTCCCAACTATGGTTAAAGTTAAACATGAAAAATCCAAACATGTCCTCTAGAACCTGAATTGTCTGCTCTGTAATGGACATTATATTAGGGGTAAAACACTATCATCAAGAGTAATTAAGTACCAAATCGCATCCACAACTAGGATGTGAAGTGATAATCATGATCAGAAATGATCATTTATGGAACTCCATAGAGTCAGACTACCACCTCTATGTAGAGGCATCCAAATATCTTCAATATATTATGCTATTGATTTCCAGTAAGTGGGATGACAATGTGAGTTTGTCTATGATAACCCAGATTGCAACATGTACCCTATAAAAACATGGTTACTATTTCCTAAAGTCCATGGATATCCCATCCCACATCAATTCCAGCACCTCTAGGGGTTTATCAAAACTCGTAGGTACTTGTTGCTCAACCTTCACTTGTTGAAAACTAATGCATTTGAAGATAAATTCTCTGACTCCCTTTTTCATACATGGACACAAAAACTGATGTCATAGTTTCTTGTATCTCTTTTTCTCACTTGTATATACCACAAAATGATGTGTACGAAGCTCTCTTAGTTCTATATTTTGAAATTTCACTAGTACCATCATGTGTCCTTTGAAAATAACACCTTGATTCTTACATTTAGAAAATCCATCTGGAGAATGTCTATGTGATATTTGAGTATGTAGGGTCTCATACTTTGAATCACAAATATTTTCCTCCCCGACTCACTAAAAGAGAGGAGTGTTGAAAACCATCAATTGGAGATTAACAGCTCCATCTTCATTCAAAAACCATATTATCAATTAGTACAATATCTCTGATGCCTCATCTTGTAACTATGAACAATATATCATGCTGAGAAAATATACTACCATGTTCCCCATTATAGTAGTATAGAAAATTTAAAATTCATAATCACAGAGGAACTCTAACCACAAACTCTATCTCAAGTTAAGATCCTTTTGAGATAAGTTTTACTTCAGACCCTGCTGATCACTGTAGAAGATAAAATTCGTTCCCATTAGGTAGTGTCCCTAAATATTTAGTTTGAACAGTACCACTACTAACTAAATATCATGGGTCACATAGTTCTTCTCACATGGTCACAACTGATGGGAACTATAGGAAATCACCACTTCAATTTTCTTTAGAACACAACCAAGCCCAGTTCCCGATGCATCTCAGAACACTACATACTCGAAAACATTATCTATAATACTCAATATGGGAGTGCCTATCAATATCTACCTTAAATGTTGAAAAGCTTACTAGAACCTCCCCATCCACTTGAATGGATTCCCCTTTCTATTCAAAGATGTCATGGGTGCTGACATCCTGGAGAAACAATGTATGAATATCTAGTAATAGCCAGGAAACCCGAGGAAGTTGCACACCTCCACTAAAATTTTGGGTAGATCCCAATCTAACACCGCCTCGAACCTGTCTAGGTCTACTACCAATCCATCTACAAAGATAACATTTCTCATGAATGTGGACTTCTTGAATCTAGAAAATGTACTTCGGGAGATTTTACTAATGATGGTTCTCTCAGAGTATATTTAGAATTATCGTCAAGTGTCTCACATGCTCCCCCTCATATGTTGTGTACACAAGGATAAAGTAAATTAAGAAAACCACAACCCAGTTTAAGAATGTTTTTAAGGACTCGGTTCATGATTCCCATTAACACCGCTGGGGAATTCGTCCTGCCAAATGGAATCACAAAGAACTCATAGTGACCATAGTGACACTCGAATGTTGTCTTTGATTTATCCTCATCCCACACTCTCAAATTGAGATATACATACCCAAATCCAACCATCAAAAAATTTTGTGACCCTATAAACAAATGAAATAGGTCACCGATCCTTGGTAATGGATCTTTGTTCTTCACAATCACCTATTTCATGCTATGGTTGTCCATACACAACTTGAAGATCCCATATGCCTTCTTGGAAAACAAAACAGGGGATTCCTAGGTTGAAACATTAGGTTTTACAAATCCATTCCTCTAGAAGTCCTTAAATTGCACCCTTAATTCGTGAATCTCAAAGGGATCCATCTAATATATTATCACAAATATCAGTTATCTCCTAGGGATTATATAACTAAAGATGTCTATCTCACAGTGAGAAGGAAAACATGGAACATAATTTGGGATGAAGTCCTTGTACTCCTCAATCACTGTATGAAGCTGGGAACTCATAAAATCAATTACACCGAGGTTCATTATAGAAAATTGGTGAGAATTAGCTGCACCCTTCCATACACAAGTCTATCCTCTGCTTCCTGAGTTATCTTTACATCAATAAAAGAGAACTCAGTTTCACCACTACGGACACACTATATCCTTACTATGAAACATCCAATTTGGGTTTGAATTGTCGATAACTAGTTCATAACTAAGATGAACTCATAATGACTTATCACTTCTATAAATAGATCCCAATAGAAATACTCACCACCAAGAGTCTGATCACACTATCAACACAACGTGTGATCACTGAGTCTCTTCCATTAGAAGTTTCCAAGCACAATGGTCGAGTGAAGGGATCAAGTGGAATATCGAAGTCTCAAAATATATATGTGGAATGAAAGGAATGACTGATACCTATGTCTACTATAAAAAAATGAGGAAAATAAGTCATTGATCATACATTCAATCATTATTGGAGTCTCTAAGTTATAAGATATGACCACCTATAGTAGTCCTCGCCCCTAGCCTCTTGCTCTCTATGATTGGTGCGGACTACTAGAGGGTGGTGGTAATAATTAAAAGCATAAAACAACTCCTAATTCTCTCCTAGATTATATTGCACATCCACTACCTTGAAAAAATTCCTATTACTACCTATACCTCTCCCTCTATGTCGAATCTATAGTATGTCAGTTAGTTGTACAATGGGGTGGAAAATCTCATTCGAGATGTACCATACCATCACATAATTAGAATTTCTACTCTGGGGGATGAATGGAATGATGATGTGATCCCCAAACCACATATCTTCCATGCATAGACATCCTATTTAAATTTATTGCATGTCCAAGTCACTTAGGCTGACATTAGTTCCTGTCTTCAAAGGTACCTGCTCTTGTGTGCCCGCTACTGGAAACCAGTGTCAATATATGGTCATCCAATAAACTCACTTTCACCAATGATCTCTCTAGTACCCAAAAAAGGTTGGAATACATAGAAAGATAATAATAGTTTTTATGTATCTATTCAGACCATGATCGATGGTCTGATCCCTAAAATAACTAGTCAGGAACTATATCCATAGAGTATATGGATATGTTGGTAAACATCAATGAATACTTATCTAATTTCATGCTACCCTACTGAAACTACAGAATCTCATAGATATTTAAGAACCTCAGTGTAGATAATGAGAACTCTTATCTTAAAATAAAGTCAAATGCTAACCATGATATAGTCACCTCATCAACGGACTGGGTCACTAAATCCCACCATCATCTTACTGAGCTGTGGAGAAAGCTCGCACCAGGATAACCATTTGATCTCCTGGTTTCCTAAATAGATGGAAAACTCAAGTCATCAGATCAATCCAGTTATCAACCTCCTATGGATCAGGCTCACCTTGGAACTTCAAGTGTATCTATAGCTGAAACTCATGATGAATGATCAACCAGCATAACTCATACACTAGTGTTGTCTGCACCACATGATGCTCTACAAGTGGTGGAATAGCTAGTGCACGACCTAGAGGTAACATCATAGGAACTAGTCATTGTATAAATACCTCATCAATAAGGTGATCATCCACATGATGATGATACTGAATCTTAGTTGGAATACATCGTGGAGGCATCCTGAAATAAACAAGATTCACCATAGACAATGAGTATATCTGAAGAGATTACTCTAGAAGGATATGTAAACCAACAACAATTACATTATTATAAATGTACCATTGTTTTCCCTATAAACAATGTTCTCATGTAATGATTCTAAAAGAAAGTGATCAGATCCCTAGTGTAAGGATATATTGGATATCACACCAACAGTGGAGTCCCTATCCTAAAAGTTGAACTCAAAACGCATAAACCTCTTTCCACAGTCCAATATAACAGTCTTCCGTCATAATGTAGAATTGACCACTCTAATACGACTCCTTCACGACCCATCCCAATGGGGCTTCTGTGATGACCAGTGAATCCCACATTCAATAGGCCAGGTGTTGGAGACTAGCACTAAGTTGGAATATCACTAACATGGGAGGCCTTATCATAAGTAATTTTACACACACATGAATTTCTGAGTGTATAAAATACTGAAATGTAAAGAAACACTGAGAATACATGAATGAATACTTCTAAATCCCACAACTAGAGTACATAAAGAAGTAAAGGAATTTAAATATGGAAGAATAAAATGCAACCACAATGAGTTTGAAAACAAAGTCCAACCAGAAAGTAGAACTGCGACAGCTACTACAATACCACGGGAACACACCTTGTTATGTCTAGTATCACTATGAATCGTCTGGTCCTAGTATGTCTAAGACACTATCAATGGGCTGATCATCTTCAGAAGACATGACTTGTGTGGGAAAATCCCATGAATGGGTGTGTATAACAATAATCAATAGGAAACCCCAAAACCAATAATCATACAAAAAAATAATTATAGTCATATCTATTTAGGTATTTGTCTATAACACATATTACTAAAATATCCAAATATACTGAATAGTGACCCGCAGTATAAAGGTAATTCAAAATTGTAGTATGTTATTCTAGGATTTCATATTAAGGATTACACATGGCACTCGTTTGAGGGAACACACGCTTGAGTCTGATAGCACTGATGAAAACCATCATAGATGAAATTTTCATAGGGTCTCTCCATTAGAAGTACATGCTAAATGTTTTTAGAGATATGATACATTGATGTGGATTACTCCCATGGAAATGGGGTATACCAATCAGATAATTTTGATTAACATACTAATTAGAGGATCGACACCCACATATTTCCGGTCACAATGATACCAATAACTCCACCAATAGAATGAAGATGAATAAAGGATCTCACTTTAGATCTTATGAAAGGATTACAACAACTCGTTCCTAAAAGGCATGTTAAAGGTATTTTTTTCTAGGAGTAGGAGTTGATTCCATAATAACCCTCAGGGAATGGATATGGGGAACTAACCCATGCAAAACTTGTCCAAGATATAGAGGATAAGGAATCCAAGTAATATTTTTGAATGTACATGGCATATAGAAGGGTTAGATGATATGTTCCTTGACCATGGGTCCTTCCTATGTAAATGGATTATATCTCATTTATGTGTGTGGGTCTGTGTAGAAGTACTAAGAATGTTGGCTACCAGTGTACTCTACACATGTACCAGTACATGACTTTTCCCATGTACTTGTCTATACCGTGTTCATTTAAGGGAGTACACAGTGTTCTCCAACTGTTGTACTCCTTCACCATTCCAAGTACCCGCTGAGCTATTTGAGGTGTCACTATGGAGATAGAACACAATGTATGATAGGGTCACACTCCATGTGATACATAACTTTCTCTGAATCCCTAGGCATAACTAAAAGGGCACAAAACAATCTGTATATCCATGTTACATGTAATTTATTGTGGGTATATTTAGAAATCTAGGATCTATAATCTATGTTTCAATATGCTCATCCCATTCTTGGATATTTTTTCCTCACCATAAAACACACCTTTGGAACCAATATCTTAGTCAACAACAGAAGATCATCACAGAAGAAGTGATTTATGGTGATCCAGTTCATTTGGGAGTCATGCCGAACCTCCACCATCAGCATTCATAAAAAATATGAACTCATGCATGGAAACCCGGTCTTGAGATACTCACCAATACCATCATGGTTTGGTCCACATGTTTTCTCGAGTCTACATCGGTGATATTGAATCCTTACACCATGAAATAGGAAGACAATGAGAGATTCCTCAATATTGGGTCAAATCACCAAGTAAATGAAACCTCGATGAAGAACATACATTGTATAAAAGAATAAATTCATGAAACTAAAAAAATTTGGAATGAAAATTGGTTATGTTCTATGGGACTTGCGTCACAATCATTAGAACAAAAACAGATAAAGAAAAATAAAATAAGTAATTGTCCTACAAGAATCCCCGTAGTAAACCCACCCAACAAGACTATTGAACTTTGGATCAATCTATTGGTTGATTGGACTCTGTTTTTCATTGAAATTAATAATGGGGATATAATACAAATAAAAAATATCCTAACTTTATTTGGATTGATCTCTGGTGAAAAACGATATTTTGTGGCGATCATTGGAGAGATCCTTAGATTCAGTCCTGCATCAGTCATCGATATTTGATTCGGTCATCATCTCCCAATGGGATCTCCTCCAATGGATTAAATGGATCACATGAATTCAATAGGTTATGTGGATAACCCTTAAAATTTTATATAAGAACATATTTAAGCAAGGAAATTGGGTCGTTCTGTCAAAAAACAAATAAAAATTTTTATTTAATTAATTTATTCATTTTGTTACCATGACACAATTTATTCAAACACCCTTCACCAACCAAGGAAAAATCATGCCTGGGGTAAATCCCAAGTTTTGAACAGAAAGTGCCCTCATATTTTTGATCTGGTCTATTTATTTTGAAGTTATTACCAATTTTTAGAAAAACTATGAGGATGTTATATTCAATATACTTAATATATTGTAAACATTTATTTCGAGCACACTGAGTATAAATTCGCACGTTGTCTCAACACCTAGTCTCAAAAATAATCCCAAAAATATCCAAAAATAATAATGGAAAATCTATGCCATTACATTATTCAAAGGAATTTCCATGAGTTATTGTACAATCCCATCATTATTTTTCCCAAGAAATTTTCAAAACAAATATTTCCATTCATTCTATGGTGTATCTTTTGTGAGACGTGTACATGTTCTCTTCTAGATCATTTTTGGAATCTTATCAAATATGTTACTGCTTATAATAAGTTATAATATGGCTCAGGGAAAATTTAATAACCCTTCATCCTTATACTCACCTTCTATTATTCATTTTTAAGCCCGTAGAATCCATGGACTATCATGTTAGGTAATATTCCATGTTAGAAGCCTATATTATCCATGTATACTATCCTTTAATTGAATTAAATTAAATTTAAAATAATATTTGTGGTGGAGATAATTTCAATTGGGTATGGGGATATAATTCTTTGAGAATACATTACTAGGGTTTTCATGAGATTTTGGGAGAGACCATATATTTTTCACTATACATTATCATAATTCACCTATCTTTTTAACATATATATATGTATGGATTATTTCTTTGGAGGATCAAAAATCCCCCTTAATAGATAAAATATGTACTTATTGTATATGGTTAGGTGGTGTAAGTGGGATTTCAATTAATTTTTTTTAATAGATGAAAAATGGAAAATAAAGAAAGTGTGGACGATTCATTCATTATGATTATGTGTATCATGGGACAACATTGTGTGTTTTTATATGGAAGGGAGAGATAAAATATGTGAGGGAAATTTATATTAATATTATATTTTGATATCATGCATTAAAATGTAGTGTCAAAACTCCATATTGAGATTTTCTTATTTACATAATTTTCCCACATGTATAAAAACCTCAGAGTCATTTAAACCAAAAAATAAGTCCCTCATGATTTGTTGTGATTTTATATTTATAGAGTGGAGAATAAAAATACCTTTCAATCCTATGGTAAGTGACATGTTAATGAGGTGTGTGGTAAACTCTATTTGCAATTATACCAGGATTAAGAGTGTAATCATTCAATGTGAGGTAAATTGAAAAATAACATATTTAATAATAATGATTTAAAAATAAAAATAGATTAATGAAAAGGATTGGCTATTTCAAAAAATAAATAATAAAATATATAAGAGATATTATTATTTGATATGCGAGGCATTAATGAGAATTATTATGTGATTTTTTAAAATTTAATTTCCAATTTTATTAATAACATTTCTTGATATTAAATTTAAAGCATGATAGGGTGTGCATCCAGTGTAATATGATGATATTATATCCTCAAGGAAACAATAGAATTCAATTGTGGGGTATTTCACAATCCCATTTCATACATCCTTTTTAGGATTAAAATTAATTACTTTTTTTGTATAAATAATTGATTCTTTCCCATTTATTTAATGGTATTGTTCATATATAGAAGGATGCATTGTTTTTGCGGGAAATGCGAAAAAGGAGAAAAAATAACCAAGATATCAACTAGAAAAAGGGTTCCCATTATAAAGGATATCTATGCAAAACTCTTAGGGTTTGAAATAGATGAACAAGGGAATCCTAATATTTTAGAGATGAATAAAATGATTCAGGTTTTGTAAAAATTACACTACATGAAAAAATTATAGTATGTGTAGAAAATTCAAGACTTGATGTAATTAAAAATGGTATGGGTGATGAAATTATGTGTCTTGGAATTACACAAATGGTCATTCCGTGAATCTTCCAAAGAACATCCTAAGAATATATCAGGCTATGTCAACATAAGATAATGTGAAAATATTACAGGTGGTAAAACACTTTCACAACATGAATGTGTCAGGATGACTAAAAAATGTAATGATTCGAGAGAACAGGTGGTAGAGACTAATTTTATAACCATGAGATGACTCGATAAGACTTTTTGACCCAAATTAATTAGATTAAAAACTAAAAAATTCATGTGGGGGTCTATAAATAGATATATGTTCTTCTTATTCCTAAGATACTCTAGTGACCAATATCTGGAGAGATAAGCTAGACTGTTATAGGGTTCTCTCTATCATTCTTCTTTGGTATTTATTCATGTTTTTAATACGTTATTTCCTTCCCTCTCACTCTATAATCACTAGGATAAGGGGGGTAAAACCCAAATTGTGCTCGGGTTGTGTATCCAAAGGGGGAAGGTGCTATTGGAACTATTTATTAATATTATTCATGTATTTTTACTGCTACTGTTTGATTATCAATTTAAAATAATATTTTCCCGTTATCTAGACCATTGCTAATTGAATCTAAAAGAACATTTAAAATTATATAATTGGTTACCCTTAATTGTGAATATCCATTGTCACAATTTGGGAAGTGAAGTTTGAATAATTTATCAATACAAACTTGATTCGAAAATTCATTAACTATATGACCACCGTAGAAGGGTAATCACCATGCTGAAGAGGGTATATCATTAACACTGGATCCACTTTGTTACAACTATAGTGGAAAACCTGAATTAATAAATTTTACAACTAAAATTCTAATTTACCAAATCTGTGAATCTACAAAACCCAGATAAGACTTCAAATAAGATTTCCAAACCACCAATATTCTATGATTTTCTACTTTATTTCACTTTCCAAAAAAATTTCCCAAAACTAAATAATGATTCTTCCTCTTAAATTAATTTAAATAAATCTTTTATTCTGAAAACCTAAAAAAACTAATTACACCATCTATAGTGATTATAACTCAAAAATTAATAAAAAATATTTTAATTATTAAAGATAAAACATTTTAGTTTTTATAAATTTTAGTTTTTATTAGAACAAAAAGGAAATAATTATTCCCTTAGGTCCAATCAGTAAATATTAGTTTACAATAATTCTCTCCAAAGGTTATATGACTCTCAAGTTAGGTTAGTATTAAGTGAGTTGTGAAGAGATTTTAGGAAGTTTTATTAGATCATTCTTGTATTTTTTTACTATTTAGAACATGGTATATAGAGATATGGCATAGTATAACTAATAAAAGATTTTATAAATTATATCACACCAATTAATTTTTTTAGAAAATCTCTATGTTACTAGGAATTCATGTTTCCCCTGTTGATTTTTATTTTGATAGTTTTTGTGATTTTTTTAATATGTTTTTTTCATTTATAATTTATGGTTTTACTCTATGCCTTGGGTAGAAATAGAGTGGTTGTTTATGATTCATATTAAGAACATAATATCAATTAAATTTTAAGTTATTTTATGTGATTTTGAGATATAATTCTATAATGAGAATATGTTATAGTTTATTAGAGTGACAATAATAACTTATTTTGGGATTTCCTAAATAACTTATTTGTGTAATTATAAATAAAAAACATTTGGTTATGATTTTATTGATATTTATTATCACAAGGTGATGTAATTAATATGAATATGGATGTGACTTTGATCATTGAGGGGTGTGATGCATGGTTAGGATTAATACCGTAGAGAGGAAGATATAACATGGTAGTTATTTATTTGTATCTGAGATAGTGTGTGTATATGTCATCATGATATGTGTCCTATTGAGTTATGATTTATATACTAGGGGAAAGGGCCTAGTGACATTGATTCATGGATTAAAATGACTTTGTGTTGAGTTTTATAATCGTGTAGGAGGATATTTTCCAATTTTTCATATAGAGTTACAATGTATGCGGGTATCCCAATAGAGGAGTTATCCTAGGATTGTGAGTGACTTAAAATATAAAATTTTAGTGTACATAATTTATTCTATAGTGATGAAACACATGTGGGTTGTGATAGTGTTTCTGATTACAAATGAGGATGGCTCGGGTATTAAGAATGTGAGAGAACTTGGGTTGATCATGTCACAATAGGACTAGCATGAAAAATAATAATGATATGTTTGTTCATTTTTGTATTGGGCCTAAAATTCTATGTGTTAGGACTCATTATGGGTTTATATGGGTTTTTTTGGAAGGTAATCAATATATTATACTTTTATCTTGTAGGAAGGTATGATTATCAAGGTGGAAACTGAGCACCATTGAGAGAGTTGGGTTTATCTTGACCACTTTATTTTGAGGATTAGTGTGAAATATTATTATCTTCATTTAGTTATATTTTGTGTTTATTAGGTGTGATTTTAATTATATGAAAATCATGACATGTAAATGATCGGAATTTTGGAAATCTATAGGGAATGAAAATCTACTAATGGAAGTTTCATAGATCATGGAGTAAGGTAATGATAATGGATAAAAAATCACGTTGGTTGCATGTGATTCCTTCATAATGTGGTGGTTGTAACATTATATGTTTTTTATTTTTATTCCCATGATACCCATTGGGGGTGGGATCTTGATATGTTCTTATCTGTTCTTTTGGGGTATAAGACTCTATAGTTACCCAATTTTATGGGCTGAGGTCCTAGAGAGTTAATGGATCTTTGTGAGAAATCACCTTTGGGAGGTGACCATGTATGATGTGATTGTTGTCAAGTGTGAGACACCATATTGTTATCACAAAATGGAAAAGGGTGTTGGTACATGATTCCATGATTATGAATTTTCCACAATATGGGGTTACACTAGGGGATGGTCGGTTGTAGTTAAATAATGAGAACTAATGTATCCTAAAATGAGATAAGGTGTCTTTAGAGTGTTAGTGGAATGGAAAGGGGTCATGATAATTAGGTTTAAACAATAACTATCAAATCATAAAATTATGAGTCATTACCTTTTATGAAATGCGTAATGAAATTACATGACTACTAGGCCATGAAAAATTTTGAGTGGTTGAGTTGCTCGGACTAATGTCTAAGGAACTAAGATAGTTCCTTTATTATAGTGAGTTTAGAATCAATGTGATTTAGAATTTATAGGGGGAATATATGGGTAATTTCTTGGTATGGAACATGAGATACATATGTTAAATAGAAAGTCTATAGAATATTATTTAAATCCATTAATATTGTGTGTAAGGTGGTGGATAATTAGAAGAGTTGGAAAGAGGTTTCATGCGGTGTCATAATATCATTGATCCCTAGAGTATGGATTGGGATGTGGTGCTATTTGGGAAATATGGTGGGGATTATGGGTGTTAGTGTTAAAATAAATATCTATTTAAGGGTTTATAGTGATTTTTAATAAATTATAATGCAAATTAAATGTTGGTAAGTACACCATGGATGGTCGAGGAATGTGGTTACCATTTGGAATAGTTTTTAATAACTGTTGAGGGGGGTGTATCAGTGGAATCGACCCAATTATGGTTTCGATTCAACATTAGTTATTGGGTGAAATTCACATGGTAATGTATAATAATTAAAAAAAATACCAAAATGAGAGCATTGATTAATAAGGATTAGGTAGAATCATTATATTCGATAGACGATGGCTGTGAGTTGCAGGTCATAACCTGGTGTAAGGACCATGTATATGTTTTAGAAATGGATCAGTAGGGTGACCAGATATAAGATATTTTATTCTACTCATGAAATTAAATATGAAATGTATAATAGGGATAAGTTTTATTCAATGAGTATGGTCTTGTGTATGAGGCTATGATTCTGATAATAATTGTTAGGTTATGCTCATGGGTGACATCGAGCGGGTGATGATATGATCTAAACTAGTGACGGAAACTATTGGTGTATGAAATATATGGTTTTAGAATTAATTAATTCTATTTATAGTAGTTTATCATCATAGATTTTGTGAAATTAATTAATGTTTCGGTGCTTGGGATGATGAGTTTTTTGAAATAGTCACTTCGGTGGGTGGATAGGATGATTAATATGGTATTGAGTGAGATTGTTAATAGAAGGGTTGAAATAAATTTTTTAGGGAACAAAAAGTGTTCTGAGGGGCTAGGGTGAGAGGATCCTAGGGTTTTGAATAGTGGATCAATTTTAGGTGTAATATCAAACCTACCATAAGTAGTGGGAGACATAGAATTTAGATCATGCATTGAGGCTTGGTGATAGTGATAGTTTATGAAGGATTCATTTGGGGAATTATTTTGGATTATAAATTCCATGATGGGGAGTTATTAATTACTCATATCATCATGGATTGGTTAATTTAAGTGGAAATTGAATTTTTTGTCCTAGTAATAGATATTTTTCACAACTGGTTTTTGGATCAGAATGTAGATCTTTTGAATATTTCTAGGAGGAATTTTTTTGGAGGCTTGAAATGTTTATTTGGTGATTAGGCTTGTGTTAAATTAGTGTCAGGGTATCCTTTCAGGAAATTTGGGTTGTAAGTAATATATCATGCTACAAACAGAGGTTGTTGCATCATGGAGGGTGGTATGTGAGATTAAAATTTTGATGGATCAGAATAAGTCATGCTGTGATGGAATAGGTCCATGTAGTGAAGCATATGTGTATGATAAAATTTATAGAGATTGGGAAGGATTATAATACATCATTTAGGGTCAAAATACAAGGGGTTATCCTTGGGGATGAATCATTACAATACTATAATAACCCTAAATCTAGTAATCCGAGTTAATGTTTACTTAATTACATTTTCAAAAGATAGAGGATATTTCATCTTAAATTATAGATGGTTATTTAGTCTTTGGACACCAGATAAATGCATAAATTATTTATTAAAATGGAAAAATAAATCACAACTTATAAAATTCTTAAAAACTTTTGTATTCCTTTAAATACTTTCAGAAGATTGTTTAAATATCCCTTCATGATAAAATGGGAATTTGAAAAAAAATGAAAGGGTCTTCTTATATTCCCCTAGTAGTGGTTTCATACAATGGACTATATCAGGGATATATGTGGAATAAATAGTAATGTGATGTGAATGTACTGTAAACATGGCATATATACAATAATTATTGAATTAAATATATTCAGGTATAAAAATGTATAATAGAAAATCTAACTTATTTTAGAATTATTGAATTTATATTTTTAGAAATATTAATCCTTGATCCAATAAATATTGATCATATAAAAAAGTCCTTATACTAATACATCTTAATATTACCTCCATATCCTCGTGCCAAGTCATGTTATATATGGTCAAGTCCTTATGCTGAGAGGTTCCATTTTTACACAATGTTCATAGTTTCATAACCTAAACAATGTTAATCATGTCATATAAAAAATAATTTTAAATTAAATATACCATTTAAACGATCCATAAAATGAAGTTATGGACTACAAAATACTTCATTCTTAGAGGCGGTAGTCCCCACAAACGCATATGTGACATTTTAATTATTCAATGAATGAAAATAAAGGATGGTAGATAATGATTTTTCTTTATATAATATTTAATGTGTCATAAATATCATATTAATTCATTAAATATTTATATTTATAACAATCTATTTTGAGTCGGAGATGAAAAATAAAATATGGCATTCATAGAAGCTGTAGTCTACATGTACACATGAGTATTGCTTTCATATCCCAAAAAATTGAAGGGAGGTGAATGATGGTTATTACATCAACATAAAAATATTTTAGTAAAATATTTATACTAATGTAAGTATTAAAATATAGTTTCATAATATTTTTATATGGTACAAGAATACTGAATCTTGAATGGGCGCTGTTAAAATAATTACCTTTTCCTTAGGTATCCTAATTTTTGTTTCTTTTAAAGGCATATTATGTTAATCTTTTTTTGAGTCTAAAACACATTTTTCCTAGATAATGGTCTTGAGAAAGAATTTTATTATATTTTTTTATAAATATCTCAATTTGTGTGGATAAGTGAAGGGAATGAGGGGTACAAATATATTTGAGAGGAGTGGAACCTTTCATAAATACAATAAAAATTAAAATAATATAAAGTCGTTTCTAGGGAATATTGAAAATGAACAACCAAAATATATATGATTTTATAAGTGATGGTCTAAATACAGCCATGAAATTAGATGAGGACGTGTTTTAGTGATCTATGAATCTTTATCTCAGTGTTCAACCCCTTGTTAATCCTTTTAACTCGTACCAAGGTGGCTAAATTTTCTTTAGTAATAATTCTTTATGACCAATGATTAAATAGAAATTATTATTTAATTTTAATATTATGATTAAAAACATGGCATCAAATTTACAAGATTCAATTTCTAGAGCTAGTAAAATTTAATTTTCAAAAAAGTATGAAAAATGAAATAGAAAACACTTTTTTAGAAAAAAATTCCTCAATAGCATTAAAATGGATTTACACCAGAATGATTTAATGAATAAATAATCATGAAATTTATTGGACAATTATAAAAATGTATATATATGTGACTTTAAAACCAATCGAAAACCATATGTAAAATTTTAATAACTTCATTAAATAAAAAGATCAAAAAATATCTTTTATTTTAATAAAACATCACATAGATTCTAAAATTTCAAAAAAAAGGATTAAAAATCTAGAGAAAGTTACATAATTTATTTTAAATCATATATATATATATTTTGTATCATAATGGTTTTAATAAAATTCATGTAATCCATATATCCTGAAGATGTCATAAAAATGACGATATTTGTAAAAACAGTATTTTTTTGTATCATCCTACAAATAATCGATTTCATAAAAATCCCCAAAAACATTTCAAAAAATATTTTTGAAAAAAATAATTAAAATTAAAATTTTGTTTCATCATATTTAATTTATATTTTTCTTATTCTACATTTTAATTCAAAAAATTAAATATAAAGGGAAATAAATTTTATTGAGAAATTTAATATTTAAACTTCAAGTGTTATTAATATTTTTTGATATAAATTTATAATTAGTTTATAAATTTAAATCTTTTAAAATTTATCTTTTTATTAAAAAAAATATTCTTTGAAAAAAATTCTTTGAAAAATACCCTATTTAAAATTAAATTATTTTAATCATATCATGTGAATTTTTTATTTTATAATTATTTATATTCATTAATAAAAAATTAGTATGTAATTATATTAATTGATCACATTATTTCTATTTAATAAATATTTATTATTCTTATAAAATTTATATACAATGACTTATTTTAGTTTTGTTTTGTGTGGGTTATGAACTATTGAAAAAAGAATTCATTTAAAGGAAAACACATACTAAATTAAGGGGGTCTTATATTCCTCTGTTAAATAAAATGAATCCTCCCCATTATTTTTTCTTAACAAATTAATTATATAATGATATAAGTATTATATCAAATATATATTTTATCAATATATGATGTTGCTATGTTACTATTAGGAATCTTAGCATGAAATATTTCTAAAATTCTATATGTACCATTATTTGAACAATACATGGGAATGATTTTCTTGTTTAATAACTTGATAGATGAGATATATTTCCCACATAAGACATGATATATTTGTCTTCCTTTTATTGGTTTTTAGTAATTATTTCTCCATCCTAATATAAAATCGGATGAATCATACTTATTTGATTTATTTCCTTTCAATAAACATAATTTCATCATTCTTTTGTGTTTCAATCATTTTCACACCATTGATTCTCCTCATATTTTAAATAATGTGTATTAATAGTGATTTTTTCATTTATAAATCATGAAAATAATATTTTAATGGTCCATAAGTTGTATAAAATAATGATAATTTATTTCTATTATGTATACCCATATTTAAAAAATGGTGAGTTTGAGTAATGAAAAAATCTACTAAAATGCTATAAAAATTTAACCTTAAATTATTTTATTATAAACAATAATGATAAAAAAATAAAAATTATTTTATAATTTTTTTAATAATTAAATAAATCTAAAAATTAATTAATCCGAAAAAAATCAGGATTATGTCATATGAAATTATTGGTATAACGACCATGTATTTTACTAGGGAATATTTGTTCATCTTAATCGAGACCACCCAATATATTCTAATTGTAATGAAGTTCAAATTATGCGTACTAACTCATAAATCCTTCCTTAGAGTTTCAATGGATTATTCAATATCCATTAAAGATATAAAAAACTAAAAATATTTAGAATGAAATAATTTATTAGATCACATTGAGTTTAGGATCATAGTACCTCTTATCCCTTCTTATGGAATGCCAACTTCATCTATAGTAATTGAATATGTCTGGACATTATATATTTTCCTATTTAGAGGAAAAGTAACCTGATTATTGGTGTATTGATTCAAATTTTTATTCATATCCTTATAATCTAAACCATGGATATTAGGAGATTATTTATTTCCCTTTCATTCCTGAGTTATATATTCTTTGTCTTTACACATTTAAAAGGCTAATATTCCCATTAAGTATGTACCAGGGTGCCTCATTACACAACTATCACATGATTAAAGTCGCACCCTTCCCTTCTTCTCATTTTCCTCGTTTATTTCTTCTTTGGTTCTCATATATCATTTTCTTCTATTTATTTATTTTTAAAACAAAACGTTTGGAGAAATCATTCTTTATCATTATATAACTTGATACCATATCATAATATGATGATAAATTTTGAGAGAATAATTCTCTCTAGAGGATTCACTTAAGTCCATTAAACAAATGTTAAATCTTAAATTCAAATTTATTTATGTCGTATATATCATGCCCTACTATTATTTTAATTTTTTCTTTATACTCAACAATACTTTAATCTTCCTTATATCTTAAATTAATAAATTTTCATTCCATATCATCTCATTTCTCTTGAGAAAAATATTAATCAATGAATGTCACCTTAAAAGTTTTCATTACATTATATCTATATCATCTGACTCTATTTTAATTTGAATCAATGAAAACCATTGATCATCACCCCATTAAATAAATTTCTAGAATGAACTAATATAATTCAATAATTCTTAATTCATTAAATATATTTTTGGGTGACTTGATCCATTTTCAAGATATCAATGGATTAATATTTACACTAAAGTATATAGGTTTCTACCAATGTAATTGGTCCAAATTCATTACATAATGTTTTAAAGAAACATGTTTTTCTATAATGTAATTTATTAGAATAAATTCTTCCATCTATGCTTATATTGTGATAATATGGTCATCTCTTACTCTCACTATGTTGAAATTCCTTGAAACAAAATCCCTAAATTTAATATGGGTGTTGGTACAATTTTTATTACTTCTAAAATTTTCAATCTATAAGTAATTAAAAAACTAAATAGATCAAATAATTATGAATCTTGAGATATAATGTAAAAATAACTAAAAAATTATTCAATATTATAGGTATTTTTCCAAATTCTCATCGAATATATGTTCTTCTAAAATTAAATTCCTAAGATTCATAAAAAAATTGTTTTCATACAAACTATAATAATCCCCACTCCAATAACCTAGAGCCTATGTTTACTTTATTACATTTTTACAATATAAAATAGTTCACATATCAAAGGATCTAAAAATTTAGTAGTCTTGTCATATTAGATAAAAACATAGTTTCTATAATTAATTTGAACCATATATCATAGCTTATAAAAATATTGAATACGTTCTTCTTATATTATAAGACCCCAGACATCTTTCAAAAATAACCTCTTGATACCCTATGGAAAGGGAGAAAACCAATATTTCTGATCATATACTCAATAAGGTGTTGTATATAGTGGAAATTATCAATGATAGAAAAATAAAAAACTGCGTCGAAATGCAAATAATAGATAAAGATACAATATATTCAATAATTTTAGTGTGAAATATATTATTTAATAGAAAAATTATATGGAAAAATAACTATTATCATAATTATGAAATGAATAATGTTTGAAATAACAATCCTATATCCAAGACAAAATGAACAATCCATCAAGGCCTTATTCCAAGACATCACAATAACATTATAATGGTGTAAGATACCAATACATTTATGAGGTATGTTACCATAAAAATTTTGGTTAAACTCCTTTGAAAATTATTAATATAATTATTTACAATATCAATGAAGGTATTTGGAGTTTCCTAGGGTTTTGAGACATGAAAATAGCTAAAATAGGGACATACTGTGAATGATTCTCCATTGATTCATGGTATGTACTAACCATGATCCCGAATTGTGTGCCATAAAGACGGAAGGATCATGGTTTGTAAACCGTTAAAGGGGTGTTTCAAAACCATGAATCATTGGATATATCAATGTTAATATACTTAACATTGTTTTCTATTATGTGTGGGATCTATAGAAACCCATAAAAACCATGCCTCCATCAGATAGAGGATACCACATAATTTTCCAAACTATGCGTCCAAACAATACAACCATATAAAAGTTTCAACTTGTAAATTTTACCCCCTCAATACTTATATGATATAACATAATTTTCATCCTAATTTCACCCCTAGTAGGCCTATGTGAAATAAAACTCATCCCCTATCTTACAATGATCAATCTCTTTCTATTATATTTCTTATTATGTGACATTTGGTGTGAATCAAAGATCTATATATGTCTATAAGTCATATATCCTATAATTTACAGAAAAACCATGGTAGGTTTATTTCTCCTATTCCAAATATTATAAACCATTTTATAGGGAGTTATTCACCTTGGAGTTTATGCTCATTTTAGCTTAAATGAAGGGTGTTTTTTGGGTGAGTGGTTGACTAGTAGATTAAGGTAGGTGGTCTTAGAGAATTATCCAATAATCTTGATTTTTCATTATGTTAATTTGATGTGTGATAATGTTCCAACATAATACACATTTTCTCATGGATAAGAATGGAATTTTTTGTTTTAGAATGTTGTTTTTGGAACCTTCATAGAAATTATTGGTCCCACTAGAGATTAAAAGACTGAGATAAATGGAAACCAAAGGGGATTTCAGATTCTATGAAAATTAAAAACCTGACATGTAAAAGGGTAAATATATGGTTTATGAGATTAAACTAGTTCTTCTATCACATGGTATGATAATGGGGCCTAAGGAATAGTTTCTAATGACTTGAATTTAATGGAGAAATGGAATAAGTAATCAAAGTGATGTAAAATGATAAAATGGTCTTATGTGTAATTTTGTAAATGATTTCAATGAATAAATCATTATTGAGAAATGTAAATGATGTATGAAATGGTATAGTTTGGGTTTTTTTAATGTGGTTAAATATGGATTACAATTTGATAAATGAATGGTTAGGAATAATGATATTTCTTTTTCACCCCATGTTTTGAGAGTTCAAGTGATTAAGACCTTATAAATTGGTTTTGATGAACTTTTTATGTGGTATATAATTATACAAGACCAATAAATTATGATGTTGGAAATTAAATTCTTATTCCTTGAATAATGATGGCCTGACTAGATGCTCCAAATCCATATCTTAAATTGATGAGAATGGTGCCTCATTTTCTTGATTTTTTTGACAATATGATGATCTAGGCACAAATTGTGGGACATTGTGTGAGAACATGGATGGAATCCCACATTGGTATATAAAAATTAAAATGATAATCAAAACCACCTTTTTAAAAAATATAAATCCATTAGTTTTTGGATTATATGTTATAGGTACAAGAGAATCAAAGTTAAATATTTATTAGATAATTTAAATTTTTCCCTGTTATCTATTATTAATATTAAATCATTCATAAACTATTATTTTTCATAGATATTTCACTATAAATTGGTTGCGGTGTTCCACTACAGTTTACTCCAACCCAACTCAGGTTTCTGATTTTTCCTGATAATAATTCATGTCTTTTAGTTTAGATAATGTTTAAGGTCATATGATAGACGGTTGAATTGGGAAAGAGTATGGAGGAGGAGACAAACATGATTTTTTCACCCGTTAGGGATATGAACATTAGTTTCAGTTTTTAGTTTCCTTTTTGATGTTTAAACTATCATTACATGACATGTTTATTATATTGGTTTTTTGGTTTTTTTGGGTTTTGTAAATGTAATATGTGATTTACAGTTATTATCAAATATTTAATTATATTATTATTATGATTTTTTCTATATATTTACTCTAGTAAAGAGGTTATAGTTGCCTTACAAGTATTATTAGACCCTCAATAATAGTTAGAAGCCTCTTTTATATGAGGATAAATCCTTATGGTCTTCTGGTGAACCAGTTCTACTACTAGTTAGAACGATTATGGACAATTCATTACCAAGTGTGTATAGATTTTTTTTTCTTTTATTTTTTTACTATCTGAGAAAGGTATATAGGAGACTAATATATTTTTATTCATTAAAATGAGATCATATGTGGGTGTAACTAATGACTTTGAGGGAAAAACCACATGCACCCTTTGTGGGATTGATGTTAATTATGCTCACTCATTATAGTTGAAATGTTATTTCATCTTCAGTGAATTGCTTGATGTGTGATGTTTTTGATTTTAAGGATTTAATTATAGGATGTCATTGGAGGATATTGTGTATTCTTTCACCATTTTATGAACATAGTTAATTATTTCACATTCATTATTTTAAGCACACGTGGAAGATCATGTGGGTTCATGGAAATCAAATTCTTTTGAGTTTATTTTTTTATTTAAAAGAAGAAGTGTATAATGGAGAAGATATAATTGTTAAAATTGAAAATATCTTAAATTTGAAAAGGGTTAATATATCCTAATATGTACGTTGAAACTATCTATAAATTTAATGATATTTAAATTTTTCCTAATGTGAAGTTGAAATATGGAGGTTGATTTATCGTGCATCAGCCATGGCCCCAGATAGGGATGGTTGGGGTTACTGACATTGATTTGTTTGTACCTATTGGGATAGTGTGTGTGGAATATCTTTTCTATGATTTTTTCTAACCCATACTATTTATAACCACAAAATAATTTTTATGTGCCATGATTTGTTTTTTAAATGTACAGTAATGGAACAGAGATGTTGTTTTGTAGTTGGGTTATAAGAGGAAAATAATGGGAATTCACATCAAGTAGTGGGACTAAAACGACTATTGGTTTTGAGTAATATATAAATATATTAGTTTCATGAGAAATTCACTCTTTTTTGTAGTCTATAGAGAGGGATCCAAGTCGAACTGTGACAAGTATTTTTGACATTACTAAGGAGTTATAGCTACAATACCCTCAGACATTTTCTATAGAGGGTGGTCTTAGGTAAATGAATTTGGAATTGTGTCTATATATAGAATTTTTTATTAATTGGATACTCCTATATATAATAGGGTAAAATTAAAATATTATGAATTTTGAGCGATATCAAAGAGGTGATTTGATATTCAGGTTTTTGATGAGTAGTTAGAGTGTATGGCTAAGTGTAACATCAAAGAGAATTTATTAAAAAAAATTCCCATAGACTATAAGGTAGTAGATATATGAAGAGGTTATGTGGTTGACATATGAGAAGATGTCAGTGATGGATTATACTAGATTCATCAACAATTATTTGTTTTTTATTAATGTGTTTTTAGCTATTGAGGAAACTATGGAAAAAAAATTTTAGGATGGGCTTTGTTCTGAGATAAATTTCCAAGACAATATATTCCATTTTAAAAAAACGAATAAGGTGGAAAAATAGGATCTTATTCATGAGGGAAATCCAAAGGATAGATCTAATTATAGATATATTATTTTAGTTCTTTGATGAGGTAGTAAGTATTCTTATGGTAGAAAGAATCATAATGATAAATTTCACCAAGGCTGTCAAAGAGTGGGAAACCAAGGGAGTGGTTTGACCATTTATGGTAGTTGTCATGTTGATTGTTATTAGTGTGGAAATCCAGTTTATATGTGAGGCTAGTTTATTTGACCACCAGTGTATTTTTGATATTTCGAAAGGATAGGGAACCTATAGTGGTTCTACTAAAACCCTCAATTAATGGGTAGTGAAAAATGATATTGGTCAATGCAGAGAATCAATATGGGATCAACAACCCCATATCAATTTGATAGTTGGTGTTGCACTAGATGTTCTTTTAAAATATGATGATCATGTGTTTCAGGAAATGGGCTTCCATATCAACCAAGTAGTGCATCACATTATACTAATACTGAATATCATGGTAGGGGAATATGTTAGATACAAGCATTTCATCATATACTCATTAGTAGTGAAGTTGGTCCATCTACTATCTAAGGTATTATTCACATATCTTAGATACTTTAAATAATTTTAATTGAGAAATACATTTCAATTTTTTTATATATTATTGATTGTTAAGTGGTTTTGGTATCATGGTGTAGGTTTTTTGTGGTCTTATGCCAATCGACATACATTTAGGTGCAAAAAAAGGGTATAAATCATTGCAATGAGTGTTATATTCAGATTGGTGGGTACCATCTCCAATTGGACTTTATAATACTAGAGATTTCATGTTATGAAATAATAAATATAATGTAATGGTTACTTTCATATCATTATAAAATAATTTTTTACGGTAGGATATTGAGTTTCACGTCTTCTTTAATATTAAATATATATTCAATGTAGAGAGTGGGACATCTCGGATGGTCATATAGGTTCAGTTCATCAATAGTTAAGTGATCCCATAGCATAGGGTTCTTGTCTAATTCATGATGTATGGGGAGTAGAGCATGTTTTCTTCCCTCACATGGTGGATCAGTCATAGGATGTGCTTTTTGATAAGTTAATAGGGTTTCGACCCGAGAGAGAGATATTCATTTTACAACTGAGTTTATTCATAGAGATAAGACTATTTCAATTAAAGCTTATTGAATTTAACTAGAAGAGATCCAAGAGATTAAGGATTAGTTAGTGGAGTTATAGGATAATGGATATATAAATTTTATTATGTCAACATAGGGATCTCTGGTTATATTTTCCATGAAGGATGATATAACATTGCATTTTTAACTGATTAATGGAAGATCAACCCATATATGGATAATAACTAGTATCATTATCCGAATATTGATGATCATTTTGACTATATGAAGTGGAAATTCGTGTTCTCAAGGGTTATTTTAATAACAATGTATCATCAGTTGAGGGTAATAACCTCTGATATACCATATACTAATTTTAGAAGTTGGTATGGATTCTTTGAAATCAATATGATTTTTTAGGGATAAATAATACCCCTATTGTGTTTATGGACTTGATGAGATGGATTATTAACCTATATCAGGATAATATTTTTGTTTCCTTTTCCGATGACATCTTGGTGTACTCCAAAACGCATTATGATCATTTAAAACATCTTGACACCACCCTGAGTAAACTGAGAAATAATCTGGTATACATCATGAAATCTATATTTAATTTCTAGATTGAAATAACATATATCATTGGTCAAATTATATTGAATTAAGGCATGTTTCTGGACCCCGATAAGGTTCAAATTGTAATTTCTTAGGATCATGCCTATAATTTTTTTTATTCAAATCACTATTGGTTTGGATGGTTATTACTGAAGGTTCATTTATTATATTTATTACTTGGAAGTACCAATCTCATGTCTGACCATGAAATGTATGATGTTTGGATGGTTTTAGTAATGTTAGAATTCCTTTCATTAGTTAAAGTGACATTTGACCACCACAATAATTCCAATCATAGTTGAACTGGGTGGAGAGTATACAATGTCATGGGATGCATCTATAATTATACTTGGTGTAGTTTTGAAGAATGGATATGGAGTCTTAGTTTATGGATTATGATAATTGAGGCCACATGATTGGGACTACCCTATGAATGATATAAATTCTTCCATAGTGGTATTTGGGGTGAAGTGTTGTATGTATTACCTTCTTGGTGAGAGGTTTAATTTTTATATTGATCATAAGAGCCTCATATATTTCTTTTCCTAGAATTATTTAAGCCATTGATAGTGGGAATTAGCTACGTACATGAAATAATTTGATTCTGAGCTAGCTTATACTTTGGGAAAGGAAATAGTTTTCTTATTTATTGATCTAGAATATAGAAGCTCAAGAAGTTCCAGAGTTAATTTTAGAGTAAAATATGATGGATTTATTTGTTTATTTTCATGTAGGTGTTCAAGAGGAGTAGGATCAGATTAATCTATTTCCTTTATCTATTGAACCATATCTTCCCATCTGGATCAATGAATCATATTATGAAGATCCAGAATGTCTAGAATTGAGGGAAACAATTTATGGTGAGGTACAAAATTATGACTACACCAGTGATGACGATGAGATAATCCATGTTTGTGGTCATGTGATTATTCCTATTTGTATGCATGAGGAGCTGATGCATAAGTTTCACATCTAAAATTGGTTGGTTCAACCTATCTTCAAAAACGTTCCATGATATTTGGATATAATATTGGTATCTAAGAATGAAGAAGGATTTCATATGTTTTGTGATGCGATTCTTCACTTATCAGCAGGTGGTGGTTGCACACAAGCAACCTACTAGTCTACTATATCCATTGGAAATTCCAAAATAAAAGCAGGGAGTTGTTATGATGGTATTTTTGATGGGATTATCAAGGAATCCTTGGAATAATTATAGGATATGGTTGATTATATATCATTTAACAAACTAAACACATTTTATATAGGTTAGGAAGACATTCTCATTCAATCAGTTCATTGTCTTTTATGTTCGAGAGATAGTACAGTTTCATTGGATTTCATACAGTATTTTTAGAGAAATACCACCATTTTAAATCACTCATTTTGAATGGAATGTATAATGTTATTTATAATTAGTTATTTTTTAGTATATATTTTCACTCATATATGGTTGAGTAATCAAAACAAACAAACTTCGTGTTAGATCACATGTTGAGAGAATTCATCTAAGATTTTTCTGAAAATTTAGAAAATCAACAAGTGCTTTTTGTGTAATCATATAAAAAATTATTAGGTGAATATTCATTTGGAACCATAAGAGGAAATTTAGGGTAGACCTTACAGATAACATTTTTTATGTAAGTAGAAGAAGTAGAGTTTTTGGGGGCGAGTCTCATGCAGGAGACATTAGAACATGTTTATTTGATCTAGTAGTGTATGGATATGATACATACTAGACAGAAGTCATACGGTGATCAATTTCATAGACCAATTGATTATGTAATGGATGAATGATTTTTTTCTTTGGGTGTCACTGAGATTTGGACACCTTATAATCTATAAGATTCTCATGTTCATGCCAATATATGTTAGGTTGTTTAGGATTGTGGATAAGATCAGACAGTTAGTGTATCAGTTAGGGATTGCATAGTAATGAAATAATATCCACAATGTTTTTCATGTGTTATAGATTCATAAGTATCATACTAACCCTTATAATTTGATTTATGTTTATAATATTTATCTATAGCTTGATGTTTTCTTTTAATAGAATCTGATTCATGCTTTGGAAAGTAGTAAAAAAATAATTTAAGGAAATTGGTGAATTTGGTATGAGAGATTTGGAAGCATGACCATGTTTAAGTAGAAAAAAGGGAGATGAATGATGGAATATTGGCCTTGTGGTTTAAACATCATAACTTAATGGTTTAGGGTACCCAATAAGTACATATTGAATATGACCTATTATAAGGTGGGGATGTTTTATGATCGAGACCATTTAATGGGGTATGTTTTTGAAAAAATCTTGTAAAAATTATAAAAATAATTACATTTGTGAGAGGTGTATTTATTATGAGGTTATAAGGTATTTGGTATATGATAATGTGGATAAAGGGTTCATACTATACATGGAGCATGTTTTGGGAATGAATAGTACCAACCGTGTACCAGGATTGTCAACCGTGGAGAAGGGAGGTGCATGGTTTGTAAACACAGAAAGAGGAGTCTAGAAACTGTTCGGCTGTGGACAGTGCTAAGAGAATTTCCACTGTATGGTTTTCCAAACTATGTGTTCCGTCCACAAATATTTTAACCCATTCCACCCTTAGATGTAGAAGACCACACATTTGGCGTATAGTTCTTCCTACTATGAATCCCTTTAAATGTTAAAAATTGATGATATTACCCTCTTGATCCTTATATAATCTAACATAATTTTCTTCACTATTTCACCTCCAATTGGATGATTTGGGAACCAAATCACATTATGTCTTCCAAGGATCAAACCCCTTCAATTATAAGGCATGATAAGGGTTGTTTAGTGAAAATTGATGGTCCAGGTAAGTCTATGCTTCCTATATCCTCTATTTTCTAGAAGGACCTTGGTTGGTTGTTTTACCTTCCTCTAACTCTTTTAATGAAAGATAAATTTTATTAAAATTTGAAAATTCAAATCACAGAAGGATAAAAAAGAACATTTTATAAAAAATATAAATAATATGTGTATGGAAGATAAATAATCTAGAGAAAAATAATAATGAATTATGTCCTATTTTTAGTAAATATATTCTTTTAGTGGGTTTGGAATAAAAAGTGTTAAAATGGAAAAAATAATTTAAAACCATAGGGATAAAAAAAAGATTAGAAAATATATGGTGTTTAAGAGAGTAATAATATACAATTTTCTAAATGGAAATTGAAACATAAACAATCCTGATAAAAAGTGAGATTGATACAAAAACCCTTACATTGGATTCATGCTTGGTCGTATTCATTCCAACATCTTGTATAATAAATTTATATTTATTATCCATTTATATCAGATAGATATTTATATGTAACCATATATATATAATTTATTTTAAACTTATTTTTATCCTTTTACTCATAATTATTTTTTAAAATAAATTTTGTAGGTGATTACTACTCAATTTGTATAGCATTATTTTTGATTCAGTGGTTCTGGTAATTAAACATTTTACATGGTTTCACCACCTCAAAAACATTAATAATGTAATATATATCATATTTATATTACAAATACACTGTTATAACAATCCATGTATTTTAGTATTGAAAATTTATATATATCATTCAAGTGATAGTCTGCATGTATATATAAGTGACATTTTCATTTTTTATAAGTTCAAAAGAAAAGAAGGATGATTATTATTTATCCTTATATAATCTAATTTTTTCCACCAATATCATGAATATTTAAGAATAATTAGCGTGGGGAATGAAAAATTATATTTTTTATATTACCTAAGTTTAATCTAGTGATTAACCCTAGAAAGTCTCTCGAAGAAGAGTATACATAATTTATTTTAACTTTTAATTAGAAGAATCATGAAGTGTTTTCTAAATTAATTATTATTTGAAAGAAATGAATGAAATGAAATAAAAGAAACCAATTATCAAAAAGTTTTGTATTTTTTTAATACAGGTGATTAAAAAGAATTATATGAGAAGGGTGATCGGGTCGGGGTTAGTTTTCCAATTTCAATGCTATCTTTGTGAAATTTTATCCAATACTCCTCTACTAATTCAACTAATGTGATATTTGATGATCAATTACCCTAAAAACCTTGGAAAAATAGTTATAATGATACAAAAACGTGCCAATATGTTAGTTTGGTCAACCCTCATTCCATGTGTAAGAGATTATCAGTGAATATCCAAAATTGACATAATAAATAACTTATTAGTTTTTAATCTAGAACAATCAAGAATATTCACTACCCCTCGCAAAAATACTTTGACTCGTTGAGTGATTCACAATTAATCCCTATTTTATACCATCATTAATCAACTATAACTTATTGGAGGGAGATAACGATCACTGACCAAATCAAAAATTACTAATAAAATCAAAATCCAAATACGATCATACTTGAAAATAAAAAATTCTATATGAAATTGAAAGAAACATTACAGAAGGGAGAAATAATTTTTATTCATTAAAGTGGAAGAAATAAATAATTTAAAAATAAAAATATTCTCATTCCCTAGTCAATCATATTTTTCCCCCTCCCCAATGTTCAAGGTAATTGAGAGTAAGAAGGAATAATAAGTCATTAAAAATATAAGAATATGAAAAGATCGAAAAAAGAAATGTAGAAAAGTTATCGAGTGAAATATATTGCCAAAAACATTTCTCCTATTTCATCTTCCATACGGTGAATATCATCACATGTTCTTCTTGTAATATTCCATAAATTAAATTTTACCTTTACCCTCTAAATTTCATGGTAATTAGACACGTATAGTGGTAGTTATGAAATATTTAATGAGTCACACTTTTTCTAGATGAATGTTTCCTAAACCCTCATCCAAATTTGAGAATCATATAGACAAATTAATGACAATATATTTTTATTATAATTAATAGAGAAACATATATTTTAATTATATTTCAAGAAAATATAAAATTTATTCAATTTGAGGTGTGTAGCCTCATTTATACTTTATTTACTAAGCTAAGATCTACTCGATCGTCCAGAACAATGTTTCAAATAAATTGATTTTATTTAGTATGTGGATGTTCGAATCATTTCCTGGTACAAAAAAAAAGATGTTTAATACTAAGAATAATTTAACTGTAAAAAACAAATCACTCATATGGGATCAATATTCTAGAAATTAAAATACCAAAGTGATCAAAATTAGTTAAAATTCTAGAATTCATCCATTTCCACATTTTAGCTAAAACACGATGTAGATCCAAAATTGATGGAAATAAGATCAAACTAATAAATTTTTAGGGATTAAATAATTTTTTTTTAAAAATGAAAATATTATCTCTATCAATTACACCACAGATAATAATTGGAATCTGGGATATGCTGGCATCAAATTTTAATCAATGAAAATTCAAACCACAGAAGCCTGAGATTGATCATTTTTTTAATTTTTTAAAATGAGAAAAAATTTATCATGCATCCTAAAAACCATTATTTCTAGTTCTCTATTAATATCAATCAATATATTTCAACATAATTCATCATCCAATACACATAAAACACCTTACCCCACATTAATCTTCTCTCATCTCAAAAATTTTAAATTTTCAACAATGCTTTTCTCATCCAAACCATGAATGAGTCACCATAGGCTTGATAGATTCATATATCTCCACTATATGTGATTTATGAACCTGTTATTCTGATTAGCATTTAGAAGTTTTTTTAGTAGATTTTGGCTGGTAGGATTTTGATGTCAAAAATTCTAAGTCAGAATAAGGTGTTCATGTCTCATTTTGAAGTAAAATTTCATGATTCTAATTTTTAGTCATGTGTAGTCCCCTCTGCACTTCCCATAGAATAAAATTAGCTAAAAAATAATATCAATTTTTTCACGGGTATCGCATAAATTCTGTAATTATTTATCATAATAACATAAACTTCTTCCCAAAATTTAATTTATTCTTTTTAAAGCTCCAGATAGGCACAATTTTTTTTCTCATTTGGAAGCCCCAGAAAAGAAAAATAATATTTTAACATAAAATCTCCAAAAGGACAATATTTTAGTGAAATAATTTTTTGTAGTAAAGTCATATATTAAATATTATATTTTCCACCCATTTTATCGCAAAAATAGGTAGCACAACACAAGTCAACTTCCCCCCAAAACATAAGTTCAACATGACCATGAAATTTTAATTCAAGGGTAGGTTAGATAGAGAAAATTCATTCTAATGTGGATAAAAAATTCATATTTTCGTGGATTATAAGGTCTAAAATGATTAAATCCACAAGTTAGGTAAGAATAAAAAAAATTCTTGAAAATTGGTATTTATAACCAAATAATTTCCTCAATCATTAAAAACACAAGTACCTCCAACCCCCATGTTGGACAGGAATAAATCAAATTGTGGTTAAATAAATCACTGTTTGGGTGTCTAAAAAATTGAGATTAATGTATAGAATATGAAAAAATGGTTCATAAGAATCAAATGAAAGTGATTTCAGTGATAAAGACCATGAACTGTGGCTTTATATTTAAAAATACAAGGAATATTCATGAAATTCCCCAAAGATTTGAAATTGAAACAAACTTATATTTAGTATTAATTTAAGACCAATTTTAGGGATAACATTTTTTCACACATTGAAATGGTATTCAATAACAAATACAAAAAAATAATTATTTCATCTCAAAATCATTAAAAACACACAAAAAAATAGAAAATAAACACAAACATATGAAAACAAACTATTTAAAAAAAAGAAAGTTAAAAAAATTGAAAATACTATACTAAAAACGTTATATCTCCAAAAAATAATTTTTTTTTTGTATTTAATGAATTCATGTACATTTAAAATGTATGTATATTTGTAATTGAATCACAAAAATAATGTAAGTGTGATGGAGAGCCACAACTTAATTTTTTTTTGATAAATAAGCTTGAGGGGTGTAATCTTCTATATTGGATCTGATGGAAATTTTACATTGAATTTATTCATCATATATCCATTAATAGTGATAGTATCCTACAAATATTATTTCATAATCAACATAGACTCAAATGGATATAAATAATTAACTATAAAATGAACTTCCCATACGAAATGAAGTTTATATAGGATCATCTTTAGTCTTGATTTTAATAAAAAAATATTATCTTGAAGAAAGAATTATTTTTATTGGGTAGGATTTTCATAGGTTACTATTGTTCTCTATTTTTAAATCAAATAATTTTTAAATATTCCCTTCTAGTTACCTCTAGTTTCTAGAACTAAAATCTTCTCTAATTTCTGGCACTTTCAAGATCCAAATTCATCCTCTACTAAGCCTAATATTCCTTTTGATCAAATTATATAAAAGGTAACAAATATTACCATATATAAACATATATTAACTCATTACAATTGATGTTTTATAGGCTATATTTTAACACCATAATGTGTCTTTCAACCCTTCGCTCAAATCCTTACTATTTGGTTTAACAATATTTTCCAAAATTCCTTTCATTTATCTATTGGACACTTCAAGTTTACCGTTAGTCTTTTTATAATAGGGAGTTGATGTTTTATGATTCAACCCTTACATCATTAGAAAAGACTACATTATTCTATTTAAAATATGATCCCATTAATCACTGGTGATGGATCTGGGTACTCTAAAACTACAAAATATGTTACCCCTAATAAAATCCTAGAAAACATTAGCATCGTCATTCCTTGTGGCTTTTTCTTCCAACCATTTTGAAACATAATCAACTACCAGAATGGTTAATGATTTTCCAAATGTCCTTGGGAAAGGTACCCTAAAATATATCCCCTAGATTTCAAAAATATTCACAAAAATTTAATGAAATTTGAGCCATTTCATGTCACTTTGAAATATTTCTAGAAAACAAACATTTTTTACACCATTTAAAAAATCAATTAAAATATCTAAAAGGGAATGCCAATAAATTCCAGATTCTAAAACCTTCTCTTATATCCTTTTATGTAAAAAGTGGCCTCCAAAAGCTAATTTGTGACAAAACTCAAAGAAAAATTCAATTTAAATTTCAAAAAAACATATTATTATCACTTGATTAATGAAAATATTCCAAATAATTGGATCTTCCAAAATAAAATATATAGATTCACATTTCATTTGTTTTAATTTTTTGGTAATTTTAATGATATGGGTCATGATATGTTAACTGATAATTTACAATGTTAGTATACTATGATTCTTATCCTTTAATCATATATATATATTCTCTCTTGGAATGTTACCATTTGATGGATCATTGACTGGAAGTTTTGTTTTAGTAGAGTTGATAATTATACTTAAGTGGTATGTCACATGGTTCTCAACTCCCTTCTTGTCTTTTATTTCTATGTTTAACTCATAAAACAAAATCATATATCTCACAATCCTCAGTTCAACATCATCCTTCCCCATAAAGTACCTATGAGCTTCATGATCAAAAAAATTAATTATTTTATTCTTGGGAAGATATGATCTAATTCATTATAATGAAAAGGAAAATGCAAAAAACCCCATTTTGTGAAGTTATAATTGAATTGGGACACAAATAATATCATTTAGGATTAGTAAATTACGTTTGGCCTACTATTAATTCACAAAAGAATGGACTGCCCAACTTCTTGGTTAAAATCATCACAAAGTTTCTCGAATGGTTCTTCCCAATTAGGTGGCAGCATCAGTAGTGGTTTAATCAATCTCTTCTTCAACTCATCAAATTCTTCCCTACATACACCATTGAAATCAAAATAATAATATATGAAAATTAATATAGAGGGAGGTATATAAATCTTACAGAAACCATTGATAAACCTCTTGTAGAATTCTACAAATCATAAAAATGATTTAAAATGCTTCACCCAAGTTGGGTTAGGAAGTGAATAGATATATTCAATTTTTTATCTATATACATCAATTTCCTTTCTTCAAAACACATGATGAAGGAAATATCTATTATAAACCATTAAATGAAACTTTAAAAAATTTTATACCATTTTATTTTCAATGTAGGTTTTCAAAACTTTTTATAGATTTTTAAAACAATGGTCAAAATAATCTTCACAGAGATATGAAATCGTCTATGAAAACATCCATGAAATCAATAATGTGATGAAAAAATATAATAACCATGTCACTAAAAAATGTACCTGGAGTATCACATAAGTCAAATGGGATCCTTTTATATGAAAATTTATCAGTGGGACATGTAAACTTGGCCTTCTCTTGATCATTAAGAGCAATGAGTATATGGAAATAACCTCAAAATCCATCCCAAAATTAATAATTATTTCTACCTTCATATATCTCTAAAACATGGTCATTGAAAGGGATGGTTAAATGATCATTTCAGTGACCTAATTCAACATCCTAACATCTATGAATTCCTTCTATCTATTCTAAATTATCATATGTATTAATTCATTATTTTCATTCCTCACGGTGGTTAGGCCTGTTCGTTTGGAACTAAATGAATGTGGCTAACCCACTGTGAATGTAAAATGGGATATATGATCCTAGCATCCACGATATTATAAATTTCCTTCTTTAAAACATTCATTAAGGTTGGATTTATCCTCCACGTATGCTATTTGACAGGTTTGGAATCTCCCTCAAAATGAATTATTTGTGAGAATATTTTTTGGTTTATTTAAGGAAAATCACCTAAAATCCACCTTCTTTATTATAAATTATCTCCAAAATATCAATAGATGATTATTCATAAGTTTTAGATATATTATTATAAATTATAAATTATAAATAGAAATTTATAACCCTCTATTAGGTACACATATTTCAAATTAGTGGGGTGTAGATTTAATTAATGATATCGGGGCTTCTCATGGGGTGAAATTAAATTAAGTTTCCCCATATACAAAGGATGGACCTCCTTCAAATTTTAAATCATATAATATTCATCGTCATTTATAAAATCATCGACGAAATCAGATTTTACCCCTTCTTGTTATAGGAGACCATGATTTTTTGGGTTATTTAGAATTTGAACATACAAATAAAAAATATTCTCCTAATTATAAGATATCACAAAGCATACCAAAATCTATAATTGGATATTTAAATATATTTTTTGAGATCACAATAATTGGGTGATTATTGGAAGCATATTTCATTTCATCAAGGATGTTGATGTGTACTGTAATATATCCATGTTAATTGTGAGTTTTCTTTCATTGACATTGACAATTGTCCTTAATGATTTCAGGAAGGGTCTCCCTACAATAAAGACCCTTCCTCTCACTTCCATAAGTTCTTCCTTGATAAATCTAGATTGGAAAATGGTCGATATATTTTCTAATTATACCACAACTCAATTTGGTTTTAGTTCATCGATTTCTGAGGATAAAATTACCAAGTGAGGAATATAATTTATTGAAACTCCCAAAAAACTTTTTTAATCAGTAAAATTGAAAGGCCCAATAGAAAATGGAATAGTGAATTTCTCTGAATATTGAAATTTTTCCAGTATTTGTGGTCTAATCAGTATTAAGATGCTTCTTCTAAGGATGATTCTCACGTTTCTATCCAACCTCCTTCTTTTTGTGAAAACAACCATCTGAAATTTGCAATATATAATGATTTGTCTGATAAAATATAGAATTAGGTTTCTTATCTTGAATTTATATAGGTTTTCCTGATTTTTACATTGATGTCACTCCTCTTTATCCTTTTTCTTCTTGTCTAATTCACAAGAGAATGGTTCCTTAATATAATTATTTTTTTCTACTTCTGTAATGATATTTTTGGATATTCTTTTCTAAACCTGATTTTAATATTATTGTCCTTCTTATCATATTCACTTTTCAGGATAGGGTGATCTTGTATATTCTTCTTTGATTCATCATCCTCATGTTGTTTAGGTGGCTGGAGCTCTTTTTCGCTTCTTTTTTTAACCAAAATTTAATTTTCTGCAGGATTTAGAATTGTCTATGTTGATAATTTTGCTTTATTCTTTGTCAGAATGTCCATGAGACTACTGAATTTGTTGGAAATATCTTGTAAAATGTCTTTAATCCCTTAAATATTATATTACTTCTATTAGTTATGAATTTAAGGTTGTAAATTGGTGGATTATTGTTCATAGGGTCTCTAGAATCTGGTAGGTTGAAAGTCTTGCTCTTGGTATGACTATTTAATGGGTTTTTGGATTCATTAAGTATCACATTCAATGGATTTTCACTCTTCTATCTCTGGATGCTCCCCCTACATCGTCCTCCCCTCATATGGGGTTTCAGGGTCGAAGACATCACATGTTCTATCCATTTCACTCTCATACATTCTTCTTATTCCATCTTGACTAATGTGGACATCTAGTGTGATCGTCGTGCACGTATCACCACCCCTATTTTGGATTTTCTTAGTGCATCATACCCCCATTTTGGGTATGTGTGTGAAGGTGATTAAGATGGATTGGGTCGGAAAATGTGACGGTGTATGCTTCCTTAATCTCCTATGCCATTTCCAACCTACCGATATAATTTGAATCCACTCTGGTTGGGTTCAATTAATGATCATTTCCATCATGATATAGTGCTAGAGGAGGGTATAAGCAATCTCAAATCAGGTTCTTTCCACTGTTTGGATCATTCTCAATTTTTTGGAATTGTTTTGAGGTATGGTTTGGTTTTGTTTTAGGGATCACTAATGTTTCTCTATTATTGGTTATCTATTTCGATGGAAAGAATTGGTTTCCATCCTAGTACCCAAATGAGGCATCCATTTTCTTATTCCTTCTTTGAAGTCCTAGTCCTATATTCCTTTCCCTATCGGTCTAGTGAGTCGGTATTTTTAGAGGTTCTAGGAGGTGTGAATCGAGTGGTGGTGAGTCCCTGGGAGGGATGATGGCCCAATGTTATAGGTTCTTATGATTTTATATTTGTGTTATGATGGTATTTCTGAGGTGATGGTAGAGTTATTAGATGACATTTTGATGAAAATGGTGGTGATTGGTGTATGTCCTAGTTCTATGCCCCAGTTCCTGGGTCTGGTGATGATGGTCGAAAATGGCGAAGGTAGTTCAGTGAGGGCTCAACGATGATGTTTGGAGTGGCTAGAATTGTAAGGATGTTAAAAAGGGATAATGTTAACAATTTCAATGATTTTGATAGGATGAAGATGGTCATGGTCGGTCAGATACATGATGATAGTGCATCTCATATAGGATATGGCGTAAATTGTGATAGTTGTGTGTCTCGCGGAAGATACATTAATCACAGGAGATGATGAATATAGATTTGAATTTTGAATTTTGAATTTTGTTGTTATTTTTGAAGAAATTAGTGTTACTTTGTCTTTCTTGAAGTTGATTTTTGAATTTTCAATTTAGTATGTTGTATGTTGGATATGTAAGTAGGGTTGTGCTGATGGTTTATGGAGTATTTGGTATGGATCTCACTTAAAAAAAGTGACATCATATAAAAAATAAATAAATTGATTATGAATTGTAGGGTTTTTGGAATTGTGGGGGGGTGATCTATTACTGATGGTAGGGAGATTTATTTGGGTACTACTAATGATTAAATGATCTTGAATGTTTCTTTATATGCTTGTTGGACTTTAGGATGATATGATTGACAATACCTGAACTATCTTGGCTCAAAGTCTATAGTGTAGCTTTTTGTCCACTATATCTCAGAACGATGGTTAGTATAATGAGTGGATGAAGAAAATAAACCACATACCTAAGATGAATATTGTTTCCACTTTATTTAGTTACAACTACTAAATGAACTAACCTTGTGAGGACATAAGATTTGGTTTAAATAAACAAACATGAATTATATGTTCATACGTAATGTATTCTCCTGGTGCTCTTACCTATCATTCCAATTTGTTGAGATTTTTTTACAATCTTCTCAGTAAAACCATAAAAATATTTTGGTGACTTGTTAATTGTGGATCATCTAGATAAGGCATATAGTATATTACGATCATTTTTGAGAATTTCATGCTAGAAGAAAATAAGGTAATGGTGCTACTCTATTTCAAAATGTGTGATCCTAGAACATAACTTTATTAAATTCTCCATGAATTCATATAGGGTCTCTCTAGTTGATTTTCATAAGTTGTAAATTTCTTTTCTAATGGCGGTTCTTCTGGATGTGGGAAATAATCCCTACATGAAGCATATTTTTAGATCATCCCCATCACTGATCTCCTAAGTTAGTATATTGATAAAAAATTATTTAACCACTCCTTCGAGGGTGAATGGGAATGCCCGCTACTGAAATTGGTTTTCAGTCGATCCTTTTGGAATAAAGCTAGAGTAGATGAAGTTGAATTCTTATATATTCCATTTAGGATATTCACCTGCAAGAATATAAACTTTGGAAGAATAGGAATCATATTTATTGGTAATTAAAAATCATTGGGTGTTGTAGGTGTAATAAAATGGTTATTTTTAATGAATAATTAAAGCGCATATAGATAACACAGGGTTTGGTTGGGGTTTCGATCAATGATTTTAGGTTTAGAGTGAACACTAAGACTATCACAAGAATCTAAGAGGTTTATTTACTCAATGTTTCCTATTAGGTTTATTTTTCTTATTTTGAATAATGTTCATTCTATTTCTGTATCTAATTCATTTAAATGTCTATTTGAACTGTTGGTCAGTCAAAAGAATTTTCTTTTGATGTTTTGAGGCACTGTCTCCCCCAAAATAGCACCAAGTTTGATGCATGACTTTCGTGGGGCATGAAATGTTTTTTTATATAATCTGAGTGTAGTATACTGGTTATCCCTATGTAGTCTCTTAAATATTCATACACACAAAACAATTTTTTTACTTTTAAATAGAGGATGAATGTTGTTGTTTTAAATTTATTGGTTTTTGAAATAAATAAAAGGAAATAATGAAAATTAATAAATTAAGAAAGATATTGAAAACAATTCAGAAATAAATGTGACTGAAAATAATTATATTATAATTGTGATCAGGTTGGTTTTGGTCTTCCAATTTCTATTCTATCCTGGTTTCATTTTATCCAATTCGCTTCAACAATGATGATTAAAGGGAGATTCCTCAATCACATTCTCTCACACCCTTAGTCAAATAGTGATAGTGGGAAAAAAAGAAAAGATCATATTTTTGTCTACCCTCCTTATAGTTTCAAGATTTATTTAGTGAATATCATCAATTTTCAAAGGCAATACTCAATCAGGTTTGGTTTATCCCTAAAAATCCAGAATATCCACTACCCCACCCACTTGTACTGATGACCGTTGAGTACTCTACAACTAATACTTAGTTTATTCCATATTATATAAACTAAATCCTAATTGGGAGAGATAATTATCACATAAAAAATAAAAATTCATTATATGAATAAAAAACCAAATATGGTTGTTATTGATAATAAAAACCTCTTTATGAAATTCAATGAAAATTCCCAGAAGAGAGAAATAATTTTTTTAATAAAGCACAAGAACCCAAGAATTAAAAAAGAAAGAAAACCTCTAATTCCCTAATTACTCAAATTTTTACCACAAAATGGTAAGGGTAACCAAGAATAGTGGGTAAGAATGAGGGATTACAAAACAAATAAGAAGAAAATATCCTAAAGAAGAAAATTAGAAACATTCTCCCACAAAATATATTATCCAAAATATTTCCCATATTTTTCTCCACCAAATAGAAGAATACGATCAAGTTTTCTCATTATGAGATTATATAAATTATTATTTTTATTTACCCACCAATGTTCAAAGAAATTATATATGTATAGAAAATGATATGACATAGTTAGTGAGTTACACTGTTTCTTGAATAATGTTTCCCAAATCATCCTCCATTTTTGAGCATATAATGGCTGCATTAATGAGGAAGTATCTCCATGGTATTTATCAATAAAATGATAAATAAAATTATCATAAAAATATATATTTAATCACATAAATTTTAGGTGTATATCTTGAGTTTTTCTTCATTTACTAAGGCGGTGTCCACTCTATAGTAAATAACAAATTTTCAAAAGGATTGATTTTTTGGGAATATAGATGTTTGAATCATATCCTATTCTAGAAGATGAATATGAATGATACAAATAAATTATTACTAAAAAATTAATCACTGAAATTATATTAATATTCTAAATGCTATTTTCAAAATTTTTAATTCATTAAAATCATACATATTGGCAGAATAAATCAATTTTTACATTTTTCCCAAAACACACCATAAATCCAAATTTTATGTAAATAAACTCAAAATAATAAAATAGTTAATATTAAATCATTTATGATAAATTGAAAAATAATGAAAATATTACATCTATCATATATACATTAAATTCATTTATATTACCATTCTTTTGTAGTGGGGATGAAAATTTAAATATCTCATTTGTGGAAGAGGTAGTTTGTACATACATATAAAAGACACTTTCATTTCAAAATGGAATTAATGTAGTTAGATAAAGGTTATTCCATAAACATAATAACATATTTTTCTAACTTAATTATATATATATTATTTAAAATTGTTAAATAAGATTGTTTTTGTGGAAGAAATCATAAAATTGAATCATCTTGGTTTAGATGATTACCTCTTACTAAGGTATCCTCATTTGAATTTATTCTTAATAATTTTTTGGTTTTTATGCGACTATTATATAAACCTTTAGATCATAGATAATGGGTTTTAATGTATTTTATATGTGTTTGGTTAATATAATGTTTGTAATGAGTGTAGAGAAGTGACGTGGTGAGAGGCCCATTTTATAGTTGAGAGATATTGTACACATTAAAATAATATAAATTCACTTTCATTAGAAATTGCAAAAAATATAAAATGGATTTTAGATATGATAAATTATGGTTTAAATGTACTCATAAAATCACATTTACAAAACCTTTAATGATTTTTGAAGTTATATCTCTTAGTTTAACCCCCTCATTAAAACTTTGAACCCTTTTTTTACACTGGTAAATATTTGTTATGACAAAACAAAATGGACCATATTAAATAAATTTATAATGAGGGATAAAAATATTGAATCCATTTTTAATTATTAAATTTGATGTAGTGGTAAAATATTTTTTATTATAAGTACACAAACAAAATAATAATACATTTTTTATAAAAATTAAATGTTATGGAAAAAAATTGGTTTACCACAAAATATTGAATACAATTAATTCTCATGAAAATATTTGATTATAATAAAAAAATACAATTTATATGAATTTAAAACCTATAAAATTCGAATATTACATTATAATTACTTAATTAAATAAAAGGATAGAAAAATATTTCATTTATTAAAATTAAACATCACGTTTTTTATTAAATGAAAAAAATTGAATATTGAATTAAAAGTAATATTTTTAAATGATTTTTTTATTATTAAATATATATTTTGTTTATTAAGAAGGTCTCACAAACTTTATATTCAATACTCTATCTTGATGATGCCCTGAATGTGATGATATTTCAAAAAAGTATATTTTTCACTATTATCCTAAAAATAAATCATTTATGAAATAATACACAACAATTCACCCTAAAATAATTTATACATGAAGAATATTAAAATGTTCATTCCATTAAATTAAATCAATAAAATTATAAATTGTAGCTCTGAAATTAAAATATTACATTTAATTAAATAACACTTTTATAGAAAATTGTCCATTTTAAATATCTGGTGTCCATAATCCTATTTCATATAAATTTATAATTAATTTAGTGTTATAATATTATTTCATATATCTAATAATTATAAAGGTAATAAATATATAAAATCACACAATTATTTGAAAACGGTTCTTTAAAACCATACCCTTTTCTAACATTGAATTATTTTTATCATATCAAATTTTTTTTGTTCCATTTCATTAAATTTTAGTAATAAAAATAAAATAATAAAATAAAAGAATCATAATTTATTAGTGTATATATATTTAATAAGGTATTATTATTCTAATATAAATAATATTTCATTATTCTTTTTAGTTCATTGTTTTTTGTGTTACAAGTTATTCATCATATTATTTATTTAAAGGAAAATACAGAAAAAAATCATAGGGGGTCGTATAGAATCTGGTGAGTTGTTCCATGAAGGGTGGTTAAGATGGAATAATATTGTGATACTCTTGGTGGTTGTTTTTTTGGTCTTATGGTGCTTCACTATGGTGATTGATCAATCACAATAGCTTTCTAGAGTATTGTGAAACTATGACACAACATGAAGATTTGTTGTGTGGGGATAATTAAATTTTTTTCAAAGTAATAATAAATAATTAATCATTATGTGTAAAGTCATTCCATGATATCTTGGTCTAGATTTTGAAGTCCAACTCTATGAAGAATGAGACATTCCATAATAAATGACTATACCTTGATGTTTTAAAAAATATGGAAGCATGAACTATGAATTGTGGATAGTCTGGGTGTGCAACACTATGAGAAAGCGAGTTTCACCATGAATCCATATCTGGAGGGATGAAATCATTCAATAATAGGAGAAGATCACAATACAATGTGACTTTGGAGTTGAGGGTTATTGGATTTACTGGGTATAGGGTACTGCATTGAAGCTTGTTAGGCCATGATATAATGGAAACTAAAGTAGGGTAATTACACTGTAACCATTATGGTCATGCTTCTAGGAATATTTTTGAATTTTTTAATTAATTAAATTGATGTTTTTTATTAGAATAATATTATAAGATTTCTTACCCTTTTATCCTAGAATTCGCTCCAGCATCATTCACTACTTTTTGTTTCTCTATTCCAAAATGGATATCTCCCTTATTGCGATATTTGTTTGATTGTATTTTATCCCAGGTGATATATAGGGATAATTTTATCAATTTTCACATATAAATAAATTATTTGTTCCACTATTTCAATATAATCCATGATTTCCTCTAAATTTAGGAATTTTGTTTTATTTTGGTGGAAATTTGATTATAAATAGTTTTCTTAGTGATATTTATTGTGTGGGAATCTAGTAGATCATGTTAGGTGGCCCCTTATGATTTTTATAATGGTTTATACATTTTTTATGTGACATGTGACATGTGATCTTACAAATTTTGTGTGACAAAACTAAATTAACAGAATTACATTCATTGAAAAATATGAGCTGGTTGAGGAATTATAGATCCATGAGGGACCCTTTCATTATTTAATTGGTGTGCCTTGGAAGTTAATGTAAATGAGACTGATTTAATGTTTGAGATAAGTTGTATGTGACCAAGAGAGGTGTGTTTTCTTGGTTATTTTAAAAATAGTATAACCTGTGGGTTTTTCCTAAGTAAACATGAATGTAAAGGACCTTGAATAGATACCACTAGATTCTTCTAATATGATAATTATTGAGATTGAATAAGGCTATATTATGTCTTGTCCCATGTGGTATATTCATCTTATTTGATAGATTATTTATAAATGACAAGTACGTGGTATAGTTACTCCTTCCTTTCAAGTGGGTATGATTAGTGGATAAATAATGGTTATGATTACAGAACTATGATGGGAATGTTTGGACAAAACATCTTAGGAATTAGGGTTTTTTGGATGTTATGAATACTCTTAAATAAGATTCTATGCCCCCAGTTTTTGGTTGTTATCTATCATCAGATGGATGGGGTTTTGGTATAAGCCATAGTAACCATGTATTTATATTGGATTATGTAGAATAGTGTATTTTTATAGGTAGTCTTTTATTGTGTTGTATTTTGGGATAATTGCAATTTAATGTTACCAAGGTGGTAGACGTAGAAAACTATGGTATGAAATTAGGTTATGTGTATGAGGGACCACTCAAAGAAATATATAGTGGGGTTAGGTGGGTTACCAGTACACATAAAATTCATGATATATAGGTTTTCTTTGATCTATTCAATTTATTATGTGTTTATGTTTAGAAATGATTTATATTTTGTGAATGGTTATTCTCACACTGATAATGGTTGTAGATTATTTAATGGTTTGGGCATTCAAGTCGTGCATGGTTGTGAAATATATTAAAACGGTGGATTGGGAACCATGAGGAATAAAAATGTGTAGGATGTGTTAAAATAGTTCATTTGGATGACATGTGTTCCATTACAACTATCTGTATATTTTATTATGGGTTGGATAATCATTCCAAATGTGTATGTGGATTTACAAGTGGTTGGGTTCCACAACAATTACCACTAGTGGATAGTAAAATGATGGGTTATATTTCAACTATTGGATATTGGTGATATAAGATGGTATTTGGGGAAGCATTAAAACCCTTGAGTATTGAGGATGTGATATGGTACTCAAGAATAGTACCTTTATAACCCTTGGATATTTAAAATATGAAATAGTATGAGGTGTGATACCCATTTTTCCCCTGGGTATTGATGATATCATAAGGTACCAAGGTTGTGAACCATTCCAAACCTTGGTGTTTATAATATGAGATTGTATCATGGGAGGCCCCCATTTTTTCCTTTGGAATTGATAATGTGAGATGATACTAAAGGGGGAAGTGGATTCGACCCTTAATATTGATGAAATGATATTATTTTACGGGTTATTATTAATATGACCCTTTGTATTGGTTATTTGAGATGTTATAATGGGTGGTTGATTTTCCTACCATAATGATGTTAATATGGGAAAGAACCAATCCAACACATTAAATTAATACGTGAAATATATATAATCAATACAAGCATGGTCTATGTAGGTGTAATCATCTTGGGTGTCACCGTAGAACCCAAGGATTAGTATAAGTTAGTTTAGAGATCATTATTTTCTAAAACATGCACATGGTTTACACACCATATATACAAGACAAGTTTGGGTTTTTATTCATGGTGTTCTAATAATTTTTAATCACACCATTTAGTGTATTTCGAAAACATTCATACTCAAGAACATCTCAATATTTCATGCACAACATAGGTGGAGGAATGATGATTAATTGTTGATATGGATAGGATAAACAATGTTATTTGATGGGACTCAGTTGGGACTTTTGACCAGGTGGGTGTTATTTTCATTTTTATTATTTCAATTTAGGTTATATAAGATCTTCCCATGGAAGATCCGGTTGGTTTCTATCAAACAAGTGTTCCATTTAGATTTATAATTATTTTATAGATTATGGTATGTATTTTTATTTTGGTTATATCTTGGATAGATGGTTTCTTTTATCTTTTTTATATTATGATAATTTATTTCTTATTACTTATCCCTTGATTCATCACTATTTTTACTAGAGTGTATAATCTTACCATTGATTCATTATAGACCTTGTTTATAGTTTGCAACCTCTGGTGTTTAGGGAAGAGCACCTAAATATATTTCACACTCCAATATGGTTATTTTTGTGTGATCCCAACTAGGACATTGTAAAATCATTCTCAGAAGAGTCCAAGATAAAATGGTGTACCTTAGGCAATTACTAAAAAAAATTTGAAATCCAAATGACATAATAATATATAGATTGATCACAAAATCAAATATAGCTGATATAAGATTTGATTGTTGATTAACACAATATATTATATCTTATGGGTTCTTATAAATATTAAATCATCCTATTATATATATATATATATATATTAAAGAATGAGTCTTCAGTAAAACCATAAAGTTGAAATCATATTGCAAATAAAATATTAGGATATTTATACATGATTGAATTGATGTTATATAGTTGAAATAATTATTATTACTGAAATGAGTAACATTAATATAATTATTTCTCTATATTGTCTCAAAATATAGAATTTAAAAATTACCCATTGAGAAATATAAGTTACAATTTTCAAGGAATACATAGAATCACTTATTTTTAGAAAGATAATAAAAGAAACCAAAGTTAATGACAAATAATAATAGTTTTAGATGAATGTGAGATAGGTTATGAAATATTATGATTTATTTTTCATATTTATAATATTTATTTATATTATTATATTGTACATTATCAATAATCATATCAAAGAATCCATTATTTGTAAATCTTTGTGAACAATATCATGAAAATTAAGTAGTGAAAGGTGAATCTCTTGAAACCCATAAGCTTTAATAGTGAATGGAACATAGAAGAAATTTTTTAGGATAATGAATATGTAAACATATAACTAAATTTAAGAATGTGATTAATTACATGGTCTTAACCATATAGAAAAAGGTATAATTCTGAAAAAAACATACATATCGATTCATGATAATTTTAATACCTCTCACCCAATTTCACCAGAATGTGTAAATTAAAATACTTTAGAGACAATTTAATTAAGTGCAGAGAATGTGACACCCCAAATTATTTAATAAATATTTATCTCCAATGTGTAAAAAAATACATTATCTCTATTTTAATTTATTTTTTAAATTAATATTTTATAATTTTATGTAATTCATGATTATTTTTAATGTTTAAAAATAAATAAATATATTATATATATATTTCTTATAATTAATTTAACATTTTAATTTTTAAAAATAATCTAATTATATACATAAAACACATTAATATAATTCAAACAACATTAAATATATTTGAAAAATAGTAACTTGGACAAGTATACTTGGATCTAGTGCAGATAAACGTGTTATTTTTATACCAGCCTTGATACCAATAGAATTGACACCACTTTTACATTTGTATTTATAATATTAATAAGAAACATTGAATAACTTACATACCCAAGAAATTTTAGGCATAATGTTTCCAAGAATTATGAAAAATATTTAATTAAATAACCCACATCATTCATATAAAATAGGAAATTTTCCCACTAAACTATGTAATCATTATTTTGTCGTATTCTTTCATAGACTCCAAGAAAATTACCTATGCATGATACCATTATACACAAATATTTTATGATTTCATTAATTAAAAATAGGGTAAATGAAAAAAAAAATGGTGAACTCAAATTATCAGTAAGGGCAGCCATAAGAGTTCATAATTGAAGATTAACGGTGACGACAAGATGACCATAGGGGTATGAGAACAAAACATCAAAAAATCATATATAATATAACATAAACGATAAATTTTGTGCCATGATATATATATTTTACAATAAAAAGTCATGCATAATATTAAAGGAAGAATTAACAATAAAATATTATATATGACATAAAATATAAGATTGATATATACTAAATAAAATATAATAACATAATTAATTAGATAGAAAATTATATCTTAATTCATAGTGATGGAATGTATAATCTTGGGAAAATTAATCTTAATTTCAAAGAATTATTTTAATATAATATACATACCTTGAAGGCCTCAACCAAGGATTTATTAATAAATGTGTTTGGATACACCAAATACCCAAAATTTATTGTATTAATAGACCTAAATTGAATCAAGTGGATATATAATTTCATCACCTAAATATCGTTAAATAAGACCAATTAATTAAAAACATTAATAGAATGAATAAATAATAAAATACATAATCAACATCCCATGGAATCTTTTAAACATCTATATTCAAATAAAATGTATATAGATTATTTGTATTTCCCTAGTTAATTAATAAAATATCCTTACTTTTCAAAAGTCTATAAAGTTACATTTTAAAGTGTAATGGGATTTCAATTTAGTCAAAACATGAAAATATAATATACTGGAGGAGAAAAAAATATATCCACGAAATTAAATAATATAGATATAATGGAAAAATAATGTCTAGAGAGAGATTAAGAGTGATAAAGATCATAACCAATATAAAAACATGGGGTACAAACTATAAATTATTATGTTAATTTATAGTGTAATGCATGATTCAAAACTCAAAATTCTATATATCTATTATAATTTTATATGAAAATGGAATCACAATTTACAATAAAAAAATCATAACACTTTTGTAATATAGTAGTAAAAATAAATTTCTATTTTATATTAAAATTTATATTTAATGGGGTAGAAAGAGGAAATTGAAAACCTTAGTTTTAAAATAATTATAAATATATAAACCAATAAAATAAATTATGTTAATAATATGAAATGAGGAGTGAAGGATAAAAGTATAAATAAGTGGAATGATATACCTTTAATTTTTTTTCAAAAACATTAACCTTTACTTTTTAAAATAATTCACTAAGTTAGGGGATATGATTTTATTTCAAAAACCATGTATATTTTAAAAGGATAATATTTAATGGATAATATACTTAAAAGGGATAAGATAATTGCATGTATAAAATGTTAAAAAGGAATATAATTTTCACACTTTTTAATGAAAGTAAAAATATCCCATGCAGAAAATGTAAACAATTATTCATCTATTTTTTTAAAAAGTAAAATATGTTATAAAATTTTCATAATAAATAATTTAAGTATGTATAATAATTAAAAAAATATTAATACTATAGAATTACATTTTTATTATGTTTAAGGAGAGATAAATATGAGTCTATATACAAGAAACTATTTGGTTTAATTTTGTACCAAAGGGGTAAATGAAAATTAGGCTTATAAATACTAATAAAGAAAGTTGTAATACAATATGATACAACACTATGGTTTAATATACCAAAATTTAAAGGATAATGTTCAGAAATAAATATCAGTACTTAATTAAAGTAAATTATTTTAATAATAACTCTAGTGACATAGGTTTTGAATTTAAGGGAAATGAATAAGGAGAGTTTAAATTATAGTTTCACACCCAATAATGACAATATATATAATATATAATAATTTATTAATTTATTAATTACACCATATTGAAGAAAATTTGTACATAATTTGAATCATGTCCCAAGTAAATAAAACAATGACAAAGAAACCCTCGACATTGACATCCACTTTGTTGGACGCAATCCAACATATTGTATAGAAAATTTGGGTACATTACTCACATGAATATTAACATTATTTATAATTAGTTTTATTTCTATCATCCATTTATAATTCTTTTTATCCAATTATTGGTTGTTTATTATTAAAATTATCGTTAATGTGTTTACTATTCCATTTCACATATATGATTTGTTTTGGTTGTTTTGATCCACGATTCCCACTCATTAGTACACTACCAAAATAATATTCCTGATAATTGAATAATTTTTTATAGTTATAGAATCCAATATCAATTTCTTGGAAAAAATGATGTTGGTTATTTTGGGATGCTCAAAAATTCCATTTTTATGTGATTACTACATTTGAAAAATAATTGACTTTATTTGTAAAAATAATTTTTAATATTACCTCTCTAGAATTATGAAAACATATTAAATTAATTAATATTATATATTATTAAAAAAATTGAAGTTTTCATATAAATTAATTAGATAAATATTATAATAATGTTTACATAGGTGGTAAAACTGATCAAAACAAGAACATTTTATAATGGTTGAATAAGTAAGAACATGATATTTCACGATGATAATATACTTTTTATAGAAGCTTAATGATTTGAATTTTTTTTCAAATGATAAATATAATCAAGAATAGTTATATGAAGATATAAATGAATGAGAATGGTTATATATTATTACTTATAATGTTACATAGTAAGCTTGTTTGATGTGGATAAATTTTAGGATGACCATTAATTATTAATATTATTTGTAGAATTGAAATATTATCATGATAGAATAATAATAATGTTATAAATAAAATATTTGTTAATGAAAAAAAATATTAATGAAACCCATCATTCATAGTGGCGGTAGTGTTGGGGTAGATTCTTGTGGTCGGGATAAAAATTACTTGCGAATCAATTTATGAGAATCTCGAAGAAATATGGGATCAATAAAAGTAGAATAATTAAATCAGCACATATGATTTTCAATGTGGAAATACCATTAAATGCATAGGATTAAAAATATATAGGCAAATTTTCAAATATCCAATATGAATCAAAGATTTAAAAGAATCCTTATAATCCACAAAATTAAATTACAAATGAGAGAGAGTAGAAAACCTATGTGAAAACCACACCCTAATATGCCATAGTCGTCTGTCTAAAAACATATCACCAATTCCATATATCAATAGATCAATATGTTAAAAAACATAAACCTTTTATCAATAAAACATCACCACCTGAGAGATATTCATGAGAACATGTGTCATCATTACACCATCTTGCGACACCTGAAGAAGTTCTCTCGCTCATGATCTGGACATCATGGAATATTTCCAATCATCAATTACGATATGCCAATTTATCTCCCAAATAATGAATAATCTTGATACATGGCCCCAATCATTGATCGTGTCATTTCTGTTTCAACCCTATTTAATGTCGACACGCCGAACATGCTACCACCGATGCGGTAGCCCCCTTTTTTCTTTCAACGGTCTACATATTGAAAATCTTTTGAAGAAACTCTCTACAAAAATAAGATGACTTCATCATTGTCATTATGTCCCATGGGATATCTAAAACAAAACAACCCCTTTCTATATATTCTTATTGAACTACATCTTTAATATCTCTCTCTTTGTTCACCACTCGCCACTTCCCTTTTTAAATCCTTTATCGTTTCCTTTATCCAAAAATAGATAATATATGAAATATTATAACTTTAATCACCAAATCCCCATTATCTTCCATGTTAAGATTCCAACACTTATCTTATCTAAATATATATAAAAGATATATCTCCCCATGTGAAACACATTTCACCTTATCTATGTGATAAGATAAAATAATTTTCATATTTTAAAAACATTATTATCTCAAATCTGGAAAAACCCACAGGTTGAATCCTATCAATTCTTACGTTCATCCCATCATTAAAGATACCATCCAACACACCCATTTAGACAAAAAACCTATTTCTATCACACCAAACATCATCATTTTTAAAAAAATGACGATACCATTTTGAAATCTAATAGAAACATGAATTCTCCCCCTATAAAATAAATCAAAATGTTGAATACTTTTTTATATATGGATTTGTACAGCCATATTAAACAAGAATGTAACTAGAAATATCTGATTACCCCATAATTTTGATTACCAAAAAATCTAGAGAACATTTAAGAAACATTACCCCTAGTTCAAAATCATAATAAGGTGGAACATGACCTCAATCATAAATTTTAAATTCATTCTTCACCAATATCCTATTCTAAATAATTGAATTAGGTTTAAGACCTGAAACTCCTCTCTCAAACTTATTTGTTTATAAAATCTTATTCTACCTCATGCATGAATCATCACTACTGACGAAAATATCCAAAATTATCAAATAAAATATAAAGCTTAAACCATTAACTATGATACCAATTGTTTTGGAAGAATCTTGAAGACAGGATAAAGTTATCTTAGAACCAATTTGTGAGAAACTCGACACAATATGGAAGAAATATAATTATAACAAATAAATAATCATGAAATATTTTAACATGAAAAAACCTCTAATGTAGAGGATTAAAAAACGATAGGCCAATATCCAAATATTCACAATGGATTATATATTAAAAAGAATCCAAGTAATTCCCTAACTTGAATTAAAAATTAGTGAGTCTAGAAAAACTATGTGAAAACCACACCCCAATACACCTTTGTCTTCTCATTTATTTTTATTCTCTAATTAGATATATTGAATGATCAATTTGTGATAAAAATCACCCTTCTATCGACAAAACATCCCAACCTCAGAGATCTTCATTCGAGCATGCATCAGCCTCTCATCATATTGCAACACGAAATGGATTTCTCTCATTAATGATATTTCCATAATTATGTAACACTAATGTTCAACCGATACATTCTTCTTGATCATCACAATCAACGATACTCTTGATACACGACCCTGATCATTGATTGCATCACTGCTTCTTCACAATTGTTTAACGTCGATGCACCGTACAGGCTATCTACGATGTGATAGCCTCATTATTTCTCTCGGTGGACTACATATTTAACATCATTCCAAGAACCTCTCCACACATAAAATATTATAATGTCATCATCTTCATGTAACATGGGCCAATGAAAACGCAGTAACCCCTATCCCTTTAATCTTGTTAGATCATCTCTCAAGAAGCTCTCTCTCTATTTTCCACCATCCACTTACCCCTTTAAATCATTAACTGTTTCCATTTTAGAAAACTGATAAGATGTGAAATATTATATATTAAATCTCTAAATCACTATGTATCTTTAATTATAAAATTCAAACTCTTCTCTCAACAAAATGGATATAAAAGATATATATACCCACAAGCAACTCATGAATCCTTATATGTGCGATAGGATAAAAGATATATCACTATAAAAACCCATATTATCTCAAATTTGGAAACACCCATGAGACAAATCCTATCAGGTATTCCTCATGTAATAAGGGAATTTTTTTCAATTTCAATTGGATGGAATGATAGTAAATATATATTTTTTCCTTCAACCCAATAATGTTGAATTATTTTAATGATACTATTGTTATTATTTTATTATGGTTATAAAATATGTTGAGGATGTTTAATAAAGAATGATAATGAAATAACTTAATTAATATAGTTACCTCTTCCTTGGATATCCTCTTCTAAGAATCTTATTTATCCATCTTATAATAGAAATTTTGTGAGACCAGAACATCTTAAACGGGTATAAGTTATTTGAGGATAAAATTATGTATATATTGGTTAAACTATGTATCTTATTATGTGAGGATATGTGGGGTGGTAATGGGATTATTTTATATGCGATATAGGTGTCATTTGTTATAAATTCTTTTTACATTATTTGAATATCATATCACATTAAAATTAATGACACCCAAAAAGTAGAAACCAATGGATAAAGAATTATTATTATTCCGTCAACCTCTTATATAGATAAATAATTAATTTTTTTGAGAAATTTTATTCTTTTTACCTTTGGTTTAAATTTTTACCATAATTTACTTTTATTAGGGTAACTCAATTTTTTTACATTGGTAATTTTTTTCCTAAAATATGAACATATAACATAACGTGTACATGAATATTTAAAATATGACTTTTTTCTATATTTAATTCCATTAGGTTATAAAAATTAATTTTAATAAAAGTATGATTAATGCAATAAAATCATTTTTTTAGAAAATGTTCATTCTAAGAATAAAAATAAATTTACATCAAAATAGTATATATTATTGATTCCCCTGATATATATTGGTAATGATAAAGTAAAATAATACGTTTTTACATTAAAATTAAAAAATAGATAATGGAATATTGTGATTATTTAATTAAATTAATAAGATAGAAATAGTTTTTTAATTAGATTCAAATACTGTTTAGGTTCTCAAATGTCAAAAATATGTTCTTAAATTTAATATGACATTTTTATATGAATTAATTTAATTTTTAAATACAATTATTAATGATAAAAAAATTTCAATTTTTTTAATTTGTAGTTATCTCATGATGATTTCTTAAAAAAAATATTGGAAATTTTATTTTTTTATTCCTAAAAAAAACTCTTTTTGAAAATTATAAAAACAATTACAATGATAATTTTGACATTATTAATGAAAAATGTTTTTGTTTTGGTAAAATAAAAACTATAAAATGAGATAATTAATATTTTTAATAAAATTATAAAATATAATGAAAAAATATTGTTTAAAGGAAATTATTATTTTAAACATTATGTGTTTCTAATATTATTTCATATTAAGAACCATGAAAATTGGTGTAAATATATTTTTTTATTATTGAAAATTTTATTTTACTAATCCTTTAGAAGTGGATAATTTAATTTAAGATAAATACAAAAAAACATTAAAAATTTGTAATTTGAAAAAAATGATTTTTTAAAATTAAACAGTTTTATATCATTCAGTTAAAACTATTTATTTACATTATAACTATTAGATTCAATAAATTAATTGGTATTATAATTTATAAAATCATTTTTCATTTTTTATAGTAATAAAAAATAATAATATTTTTGGGATTCTACTATATGTTTTTATAAAAAATAGTTTTAAGTAATTATTATCTGTTTATTTAATTTAGGTGTTACACTTTATATAATTTTATTAATGATGTTTCAAATTATATACAAATATTATTTAATTTTTTTACCTTGATTTACAATAAAGTATATCTTTAATTTTTTTAGTCCAATGTTTCATGTGACACAAGTTACCCAACCAATTATTTATTAAAAAAACACATACTAAAATCTTAGGATGTTATATTATACCCCCGTAAATAAATTACATCTTCAAAATTTTCATTTTCACTCACTAATGAAAATATAAGAGGGTATTATTAATAAAACCATGATTCATGATATAAGACAAAAGATTTTCTAGATACAATAATTTCAAAATTTTATTTTCATGATATTGTTCTCAACTAATTACTAAAACCAAAATTTTTATGATAATAATCAACAAAAATATTAATAGGAAAATGATCCATATGATGTTTGATCCAAAAAAACCTTCATTTAAACCCATGATACATTCAGTTATGACACTATAACTCTATTTAGTTCAACCTTGATTTCCTTTAGTTAGATACTCTTAAAATCTATAACATGATACAAAGAAATAACTAACCATAATTATCATGATCTTTATTATCATATTCTAAACCAAAAAATCATGGAAACCAATACTCATCGAAATTAATTTAAACTATATCCCTAAAAAGTGAATCATATACAAGTCAAAAAATATCCCAATAAAAAATATGTAATTTTTTGATATTTTTATAAAATAACATGAACCACCTTTTAAAAAATTAATTTTCATCCCCCAATTCCATTTGTAATTGTGAATCTATACTCACAAAATTAATCAAACCATTTGTCAAATTAAACATAACGACCCCAGAATTAAATCCCACATTAACAAAGAGGGTTATCTAAAACTCAATCACATATTATTCCTATGATGCAATAAAAATATCCCATAATATCATTAATAATGTAAAAATAGAACCACATAATATCAAAGGAGGGGTATCTATGATGTTAAACTTATGATAAACCGTAAACTTGTTATCCCATAATGGTATCTATAACAATTAAATTATCCTAATATTCTAGAATTATAACATATAACGCTATCTAAACCATGCTCTGATACGCAATGTAGTGGCCCGGCCTATACACCCAGATCCGGTTCTAATAAACTCATTATTTACATAACATCATTGATACCAAGTGAAGTAGAGAAAATGTAACTAGTTATAATTATAATATAAAACAAAATTGATTCACTTACATATATAAGACAATTTAGGTATAATGTTTTAGATAATTGGGAACAAATTTCATAGAAAACTCCAAATATTTCCCATCAAATGATAACTTTCTCACTTATCCAAGGATTCCTTATTTTATCATAGGTCTTTAACATCTCCTAAAACACTCTAGAGATGTAACCATTCTATAAATATCATACACAATACCATTCTTCAAAATCATTAGAAATGAAAAAAAGGTGATAAAAAATGATCAGTAAGGGAAAACATAAGCATTCATAATTTAATACCAAAAAAGAGCATATTGATATGATAAAATAACATAAGAAATTACTACCCAATAAAAATTGACCAAAAATTATAGTCATATCAATAATGTTTTGGTATAAACAAGCAATGAATATTGGTTGAAATAATTAGTAATAAAATATTCTATAAAATATATAACATGAGTATAAAATATAAATAGATAATATAACTATATTAATACTCTCCTAGAAAATAATAAATGACATAATAGTGATTACATTCATCATGGAAGACTTTTTAATCTTATCATCAATGACTCATTCCTTGACAATATACATAGAAAAAATTCTTCAATCACAAAATTTTTAATAAATGGATAGGCATACACTAAATACCTAATCTTGTTTTCTTCATAATACCTATTGATGTATCAAGGGGATATATATTTCTATGCTCCACTCATCACTACCTATTTCCTATTCATTAATCATGTGAAATGAATGACTAAATAATACAATACATAATCAACATTCCTTAAGAATCAATGAACACGTATATTCAAAAACAAGTATACAGATTATAAATATATTTTTAGTCAATATATTCAATAACATCATTAGTAATCATCCTATAAAAGTTACATTGTATAGAGTAATGGGTATATTGTTATATAAATTCAGGAAAATATAGTATTTTAGAAGTGATATATAATATATCCAAAAAAATAAATAATATAAACATGAAGAAGAAAAATAAAGTCAACAGGGAGAAACATAGTGATAGAAAAGATAACCACTATGAACAAGGTGAGGTATGAAAAATAAATTTATAAGATAATTACATGGTAATACATAAAACATAACTAAAAAATAGGTATATGTTTATTGTTTCTTGGGGAAAAGTGAATCTAAATTTTGAAAATAATATTTATATTACTTTTATTATAAAGTTGTAAAAAATAATGAGTAAATTTCAATAGTATAATTCATGGTGTGAAAATTAGAAATTTTTATATTAATTTTAAAATAATTATTAATATTGGAACTATGAAAATAAATGAATTTAAAAATAGGAAATGTGTAGTCGAATAAAATAATATGTATAAATGCAATGAAATACTTTTTTTAAAAAATATTAAACATTATTTTAAAAATAAAAAACTAACAGAATAATGAAAATTTTATTTCATAAGGAATATTATGTAAACATTGAAAAAAATATTGATAATTAAGAATATGTATAATGTGTGAAAAACATTTAATCCATAAATAATTAAAATAGAATATACTATTGACACTTTTGTAATCAAGTAAAAAATGACCCATCAAAAAATTCTAATAATATTTCATTTAAAACATATATAACTAAAGGAAATGATTTTCAAAAAATTATATAATCAATATATGAATATTATATAATAAAAATAATGAATCAATAAAAGTAATATTTATATGTGAGGGAAATATTTATGACTATAAAGATAAGATAAGGGAGAGTCCACACACAGGAAATAAATATGTTGAATTATGCGAAAAAGGAGGCAAAATGAAAAGTATACATGTAAAACCTAGAAAAAAGTGGGAATGAAATATAATATAGTAAAATAGTGGAATAAACCAATCATAAGAGAATTATGATCATGAATTAAATCTGTAACACAATGAATGTAAATTAAATTAATAACAACCCTTACGATTAGGTAATGAATGAAATGAAAAAAAAATATAGAGAACATTAATTAAAGTGAAAAATATAATAATAATAATATATTTATGATATAAGAAGTAAATCAGTTACTAATTACAATAAATAGTATTAAATTAGATCATAATATGATATATTTTTCAAGGAAATCAAATGGAGAAAAATAAACAGTTACCCCATCCTTCCAATTAGTCATATATCCTCTATCCTATTCTGAAATAAAATTTGGTTTATTATTTATATCAATATGACCCATATTACTTGTAATTTTTATTTATATCATCTTTTAATAATTAATTATTACTCATATATTAATTTTTTATTATTAGAATTAATATTTGAGTGCCAACTATTCTATTTCCCTTACATGGTTTGATTTTTTTGTTCCAATACATGAGCCTTTTTCATTCATTAATCAGTTATACAATGTTAATTATAAGGTAATATATTTTTGTTATATTTATAAAGTCACATAGTCATTTCATGTAACTTAGGATATCAATTCACATAAAAATATTAAAAATTACCTTGTTTTAGAGATTATTTAATTATTTAAAGAATTTAATTTATCATTAAATAAAATTTTATAATATAACCAATAAAAGTTATTGAAAAATATTATTTTCTAAAATTTTATATAGTTTTCATATTTTATAATTATTATTAATCATTCATGAGTCAAACATTGTAAGAATTTCTATATAGGTTTAAAAACCAATCAAAAAACAAATTATAACAATTGAATAGGAAATAACATTTAATTGATTATGTTACTAACAATTTTTAGAAGATAAATGAATTAAAAAACATTTTCTAAAATGATAAATTAGATTAAATAATATGTAGATAATGAATATAAATGAAATATAATAGTAAGAAGCTATTATTTACTAAGCGTCTTAGTGTGCTAGTTTTTTAAGGTTAAATTTTATAATGATAATTTTTTATTAAATCCATTAATATAATGGAAAAATATTCTTATAAAAACATTAATAATTTTATAAATATTAAATTTCTTCATTAATTACATTTTTTAAACTATTCTTGCAAGGCTGGTATAAAAATTAAAATAAGTTGTTCATGCAGGCGGTAGTCCGCAGATACATGAGTGATGTTTTTTCATTTTTCAATGGATATAAGGATGGTTTATAATAGTTAATCCAGAAACACAATGAAAATTAATTAATAAAATTATACCTATTTCATTTTTTTGTTGGTTTTATATAATATTTGGAGGAGATTAAATAATATTGAAACATTAAAGAACTCGGTAAAAATTATTACCTCTTCCTCAGATATTCCCCTTTAGGAAACTCATTAAGATATCATATAATCATATTTTTGGGAGAAGATAACCTATAGTACATATATATGAATGTTGGGGATAGATTCTGGTAGATTATGGTTAAAATAAAAAGATAATGGTGTGAGGATAAGTGACATGCTGAATGGTTCCTTTTATTACGGAGCAAGGTGATTTTTTTTTCAAATACTCATTACATTATATTATAGGCATGTTCCTTTCAAAATAATGTTGACCCAAAAGTGAAAAATAATGGATAGGTGAAAATTATTGGTAGAACCATGGAACATTAAAATTATAAGTGATAATTCTCAAGATATTTAAGGGGTTTCCTGCATAATTTATCTTTTTTAATATAACTTATTTTTATTAAGGTATCTTATTTTTTACCACGGTAACTTATTTTTATCCATTAAAATAAAATTAGACACATAAAATTAATTTTAAATTGTGATTTAAAAAATAAAAACAATTTTTATGGATTAAAATTCTAGAGTGGGTAAAAATTAATATTAATAAAATTATGTTGAACGTAATAAAAACAGTTTGTAAAGAAATTCCTTTTTAAGAAAAAAAATTAATTTTCTCCCATAATCATATTTAGTATTGATTTCCATGTTATATACTGGTTTATTAATATAAAATAAGATATTTTTTTGAATTTAATATAATTCAAAAACCAAATTAAACTTTGTAAATAATTAATTAAGGGAATAAGATAAAAATAGTTTTCATTAAAATAAAATATCTTGCATGTTACCAAAATGTAAAGCATAGGTTATTAAATTCAGTATGATATTTTAAATTCATTATTTTAATTTATTAAATAATTTTTTTATTTATATATTTTTAGTTAAATTTTGTATTCATGGTTGTATCACAACGATGAAATAAAAGTTATTTTATTGTGAATATTGTATTTTTACAATTTTAAAAAAACCTTTTTAAAAAATTCTTTAAAGTCACCAAAATATAATTGTAATATACCAAATTAAAAAATGATGTTGATTTTAAAAAATTTATATTTTAAAATTTGAGAACTAAACTCGTAAATACAAAAATAAAATATAACAACAAACTGGTTTTTGTAGTAAAATGTATTTTTAATCACTAAACATTATAAATGATATTTAAATAAATTACTAATTAAATTACTATTAATTTATTTTTTTGGAAATTGAAAAATATTATTGTATTAATCCTTTATAAATGTCCAATTTAGATTTATGAAAATAAATCACACTTTTAAAAAAAATTCTTTTACAAAGATCACTTTAATCATTAAATTTTTATAATTGTATCCAATTAAAACTAATTATTTCTATCCTATCCATTAAATTTAATCAATTCTCCAGTGACAAAACATATAAAATCCTTATTTTAGAAAATAATATGTAATTAATTATAATACCATTTTTTATAAATAAAAAAAAATTAATTAATGATTTTTTTATTTACTCTTGGTTTTACCCTACATTTAATTTTTATAATGAGGTTTCACATTCTGTAAGAATATTATATTGATGTTTACCATGAATTACAATAATTTATATTATAGTCTATTTTAGATCAGTTCGAGTGTGATACAAGATGCTGAATAATGTTTTTTATAAATGAAAACACATTGTAAAATATCAATATGTAATAAAAATAATATTTTAACCTTGAAAATCATTTGGAAAAAATGTAAGAACTTATATATATATATAATAATAAATGTTTATGTATAATAATATAAGACAAATTAACATAGAAAATAAATGTTATTATGTATTATATGAGTTTATTTAGAATTTTTATTTTAGATTAATGGGAATATATAAACATATAACGATTATTAAAAGTTTTAAATATTTTAGAAAAATAATCCCTTGAAGAAAAATATAATAATATATTCATTCGAAATATGTTTAATTACCAATTTGAAGATTTTTATATAAAAATATATAATAAATTTTGGTTCATAAATTATTGGGTCTAGATTTTTTGATATGTAAAAATTATTTATAACAATTCATTGAATATTTAATTAATGAATAAATATTGAAATATATCAGATTACAGGAAAAAAAATATTTTTAATTCTAAATAAATAATTTTCAATGTTTTATGTTTTTTAATAGTTTTAATTATAATATCAATAAAATAAATTTTATAAAATTGATTCTAAATTTCTCATTTTTGTGTTAAAATTATCTTGAGTCAATTGTTTGAAAATTTACTAAATATTTCTAATTTTAACTAAATTGTGAAAAATACTATTTTTTTTGAATACACCATTTTTATAACATCATTATTATGTGAAATTTAATACATAAATTATAAAAAATTATTTCATGACATATAAATATATTTATTGACAAAAATAATTAATTTAAAAATGTTAAAACTAATTTCTAAACCAATAAATAAATTCTTAAAAGAAATTTTATCTTTAATTATAATAATATTTAAATATTTAATTTGAATAAAAAAATTCTATGATTTCATTTTATTTTTTGGTAGGATTCATTGTAAATAAAATATATATTTCTATATAAATTATTAAAATCTATTATGATTATGAAGATTCATAGTTTTGTTCCTAAATAAAAAATTAATCTATATTTTAGACAAAGTTAACATCCCCCCTTGGATATCAATATTCCCCATATCCACCAATTTATACTTAATATCAAAAAATATTAATTTTAAAAACATATTCTAAAATTATTATCCAAACCCTCCCATCCTTGATACAAAGTCTCTTTATAACAAAAAAACCATCATATAAATGTTTTAATCTCAATCCAAATGAGGAGTCTTAATGTATAAGCCAATGGTTTAAAAATTGAGGTATTTTCATTTTTAATATCCATTACACATTTAAAAAATTATGTCTAAATTATTATAATATTAAAATATTCATATAATTATACACTATTTTATTTATGAAAATTAATTATTGAAATTTTTTCCATTCCTTTAATCTGTCATGAAAACATTATTCACTAATGATTGTTTTATATTACATTAGTAAATATTAATATTTTATTTTCACTTATATATTTCATGTATATTATTGAAAATATGTCTCCCACATAAATATAAAATTATAGAGAATTTAATTTATTATTTTATTATTCTATAATTATAAATTTCTCATTAAATTAATTATATTAACAGAAAACAGTTGTGGCCATTTTTACAAAAAAGACAAGATTATGAAGAAATGTTTATTGATTTAGAACTATTTTAGAGAATATAATTTAATATTGAAACATTTTACTTTTATAATTACTTGAACCATATAAATTATATATTTTATAACATATGAAACTATTATAGAAGAAACTTTATCTTATACTATTACACTAAAATAGTCTTAGAACTACAAACCAAAATATGTAAATTATCGATATAAAAATAATGAATCAATTAAATGATGACTAAAAATATAATATAGAATTTTTGTTACTTTATAAGTATTAATAAGTTTCAAAATCATGTAATTAGTAAAAAAAATATGATTATATAGGATTTTAGAGGACATAGGATGTGATTCAAGGCTCGAGTTTTGAGGGTTTATTGCAAATAACAATTATTTTCATTCATTATATCTCTAATGTCTATATTAAATTCCCTATATTATATCTATTGTTTTGAAATTATACTATGCTTGTTTTCATTTTTCATGGTTTTATATTATTTAATATTATTGGATATAAAAATATCTTATCGTAACTTTTTTCTTATCATTTCTATTCTAAATCCTCATTGTTATTCAAGCATTATTTCCCCCATAATCTATATTATATTATATATCCCATTTATGAAGTATTGAACACATGAATTTATAATTTATCCTTATTTTGGATGTATTAATGGAATCTTTTCATACATTATATATTTATAACTTGTACCTTCCAAAGTTCATAGTGGATCTCTTTTACTTTTTTTCATACTTGTGATTATATTCGATATCGTTATCTACATATATCTTGAATTTATCATTCTATTACATATTCAAATTCATTATGTTCTTTTTTTATTTTTTGGAAAATATTTCTTAAATATTTATGATTTAATTACATTTCATTTTTGTATCTTCTTTAATGTCTATTAATTTCAAAGATATATTATAAAAATACTAAAAATATTTATTTCAAATATCCCTACAATTTACTTTATTTCTCAATAGGTAAACGTATATAGAAGGAAATATTATTATTATATAATAATTTCTCATCTATTTTTCAAATAAAAATGTTTATAAATTGTGTATTTTTGGTAAAAATATGATTTCATGATTTATAATGATGTCAATACTGTGTAAAAACCAAGGAATATTTTAATGAAATATAATATAATTTATTATCTATTTCTTCTTAAATACACCATTATAATTTACTATTTGAAATATATTAATGACTTATTCTCTCTCATTATGCCTTTTTATAACTTTTCTGTGGTGAAGTAAAATTTTTATTCATTATCTAAATTATTATATAACCACAATACCTTATAAATAAAATATCAACGAGTGGATTGATCCATCATTGCTTTCAACATTTCTTATCATAATGTATGTCTACCAATTTATTCCAATAAAAAATTCCCCAAAAATTCGGTTTATTATTGAAGGGTGTTGAACTCGATAGTCTTAGGTTTGATTGATATGAGGAATCACCTAAAAATATTATTATTTCATGATGGACTAATATTGAATCTATAATCTTGTTAATATATTAAGTTCATTAAGAAACACTATGTATTGTATTTTTATCTAAGATTTTAATTTTATGAATTTATTATTTGATGAGTGGTTCTTAGCATAGCTACCAATTGTATTGGTTGGTCTCATGGGATAACTAGATTGGGGATTGGGAATATACCTACCATTTTATGATCATCATATACAGTATTACATATTTCCATTAGAATTCATCATATGAGGTTAAATGGTGGGTTTATCCCATATATGCTTATCATCACATATTTATGCCTAATGAGACTACTAGATTAGTTATATGTCATATTACTTCACTTTTATATAGAGGTTATTAGCATAAGGAGTAAATAATATGACTATGATATCCCAAGATATGAAATTTATCATTAATAGATAATTTTGTACATATATCTTTATGATCATTTTAATTTCATTTTTATCCAACTAATATATATTTTATTCCCATGTTATTATTTATATGGTCTTATTTAATGATTAATTATTATTATATTGTTTATTTTAGGTCATTTTCTACTTTTTTTCTACGTTTTACTAAGCGGGTGAGAATTTATTTTTAATTATTTTTTAACATACCAAGGAATATATGAAAAATATTGTGTATTATTTAAGGATAAAAATTAATTAATTATATAATTTCATTCATTATTATAATATAATTACAATTTATAATTTAAAATAATGATCATGTAACTGTGTAGTCTCTTGAGACTGCTAAACCATTGGATCTTGAATACTTTGATCTATAAATGTTATTGTCATAATACTTATTAACCATTTAATTTAGGTTAATAATGTTATATTTATTACATGGTATCATATAAATCCATATTTATTCAATATTATTTCAATGATTGAATCTATTCATATGAAGAAAACACATTAAAAAAATTTATAATTTTTATTAAATCATTTACCATTACCAACATAGTATTAATATTAGTATTGAATATTTTTATGAAAAATATTTCACAAATCACAAATTAAAATTCACAAAACACATAATAAACATAATTTAACACTATGTAAATTAAGTAGGTAACTAAAAAAAATTTATCTATAAATTTTAATAAAGAATGAATTTATAATATTTCATGAATTACTGGGAATTTAATAATTCCATCAAACGTCATGATCTCAATGAAGCCCAAAAATCATAAATCTAATAAATAAATGAGATATCTCTAGAGTATTATTTAACATAGTATATATCATTAAAGGTAGTGGAATTATATGATAATTCCCTAGAAAAATGGATAATAGGACTAAAAAAAACTAATGATAGAAAAATCACATAAATTCCCCTCGCTAAAATGAGTAGGTGAAATAAATTGGGTACTAGGTAGATAACCATGGTCCACCAAATGGCTCCCATGAACCCAGTGTTAGACCTAAAAAAATTTCTTGTCCATCCAAATCCACTCTATTTCTATTCCGAACCTAAATAGTAATTAAGTCCGACACATAAGCTACGTAATGGTTCTATCTATTGAATTTTTATCAATACCACCAACATTATTCCCCTGTATTCTATCTTGTTACATAAAACCTAAAACTCATCCCTAAAATTGAAATAAAAAATAAATCCAATAAAAATAAAAAAAATTACACACTTAATACTTAGAGTTTGTTTAAAAATACCCACGATTTCTCTTCTAGTCCCTAAGAAAAATAACTTAGCATATCAAATAAAGAACTACTTGTTTTGAGACCCTATATCAACTTATTATTTCCATTTTTATTGTAATATATGGCTTTATTTCCAAAAGAAAATTATAAATTGTATGTGTTTCCTATAAATAATTTTCTTACTCTATTCAACAATATACACTTTTTATCAATGAAAGACACATCTATCTATAATTTTATATCATCATAGTGAATCAGATGAGATGAATATTTTCTTTATTTCTCAACCACGATATATAAAATACATTATTCATTACACTATTAATTTTTAGGAAAATTCTTAATTACTTGAAACCACATAGATCTAATACAGTATATTAAATGGTCCTAAAAAATAAAGATCCAACATTAATTAATTACATAAATTTCATTATCCTAACTAAGGTGACAGAAAAATAAAAATAGGAACTCTAATAAGAAACTAAAAATTGTGATTCCTTTAATGAATATATGGTTTATACCATCTCTAGTATTTACCTATACTCTTTCTAGTTAGCTAAACCTTATTAAAATTCTATTTCCCAATATTATTCCCAATCAATGATGTATAACTGGACCCTAACTGAAAAAATGGTGTTTGATATGATCTCCCATATAATACTTCAAATGAATTCATTTAATATAATAATGATAGTTATTATTATACAAAAAAATCTATTGGATCTACATTGTCATTCAATATAAATATGACACCAAGAATACATATTCAATGAATATACTCAATAATCTATAATGTTTGATGAAAATGATTGTCATTTTGATGGTGAATATATATAAACAATTCTACTAGATAAACCAAATACTTCTACCGGCCATGTGGGAATTTATATGTGAATCTTATTTTTCTATAAAATAAAATAATGTTGGATTCCCCATTTAAATGTAAAAATCTGTCCAAAAAAATTCCCCAGATTATCAACCAAATTGTTTCCCTAATTACTATAAAATTTGAATATTTAGTTAATCAACAAAGAACTATATAAAACAAAACTCTTCTATTCAGGGATACAAATAATACAATTTAAAAATATATGGTTACCTTATCCCAGTACAATTTTTCTGTAGAAAATGACTATTATAAACTTAATTGTGTTTAATGTGTCACTTTAATTTTTTAATATGTAATGTTCCTAAAAAAATTCCAAATATATCCCACATAATTACTTTATGATTAATGTTAAAACAAACACTGTAGTATATATAGGTAAAACCTATATTAAAACCCCATCATGAAATACTAAAATCTTTTATAATTTCATCCCAATATCTCAATAGAACAAAAAATTGATCCATAAAAATACAATAGACAATCAACATTCTCATTATAGCTTGGTATCATCCTCAAAAATATATTGCAACATTGAAAACATTAAACTAAAATATTAATCCCAAACCGATTTCTATCACTTCATAAAATATTAGGTGATATTAAAGGGTTTATATAATAAATGAATCTTCTCTTAAGATACATCTAAATATAGGTCTGAGAAAATATACCTGAGCTTCCAGTCATCTTTCAATTTATAAAGAACAATAGCCTGAGATTTTATATTCAACTAGTTAGTGATGAAATTATTATTCCTTGGAGTATATATCCTATCAAATTCAAATTATTGTTGATATTCAACCAATCTTATATACCAATGATTAAAATAATTATATGAAAAAAATATTTATAATATTTATAAATAATAAATTTCATACTAAAAAAAATATTTCCACCACCCTTTTTATGATCGAAAAATATATTATACATGTAAAAAACATGCCGAATAAATGTCACTTCCCATCTCCATAAATGAATTTTTAACACTTTTATAAATAAATTTACTTATCCTCTAGAGTCTTTATGATAATATTTAAATTATCTATTTTTTGTTTAATATATTGATGAAAATATCTATACATCATTAATGATAAAAATAAAAAAATCCAAAAATGGGTAAAATACATTATTCATCTGGTACATGAAATAAAATATGTGATTTTTACTATGAATAATATCACCAAAAACTCAAAATTACTATATCTACTTTGGAAAGTAATCTTCAATCATTTTAATATCACACCCTATCTTAGTGATATCTCAATTGAAAATAATTTTTTGAAAATCATTAGGCTCATATTACATAGTAAAACATATAACTGATATATGGTAATAGATATCAATTATTTTTATTTTCTTACATTAATCTTCATTAATCTAACTACCCAATCATATAGTCATTTTAGGCGAGAACATGGGCACTCTAGGGTGATAAAATTCTTCTGATGAATCATTTATATTCAATATCCAATAACCAAATATTTAATTCTCTAAGATTATTCAATGTTAAATGATAAATATAGTTAAATATATGTAGTATCCTAGTACAGATATATCATTCTATATGCTTCTATTTTTAGTGAAAATCATGAAAAATCCTTACAAAATCACAAAATCAATCCCCCAAATGCATAAAATTAGTACAAATATTAACCATAATTAAACTAATAACTTTATTTTATGTGTAACTTATAATCATCCTTGACTAACCTAGATCAATGTAAGGAATTATGGTTTAATAATCCCACTTTTCTGTAAACAATATAATAATCATCATAAATGTGAATAAAGTAACCCATATCTAATAATAGTAATTAAAAACTAGAATATATATAAACTATTCCACTAATATGATCTCCTATAACCCATTTTTTATCTAATAATAATGAATTCCAAAAAAATTAAAATATATTAGTAGCAATAGAAGAAGTTGGGATTCTTATGCTAATATCCACTCTTTTCCCTAGTAGGGTACCTATAATCAATACTTAGGGAAACATCAAAATATTCAATCCAAAATCAGTCATTAAAAAATGATCAATAGATGAATGAGACACATTGGTATCAAATAATACATTACCTAAATTGGAAATGACTCTTTTTATAACATGAATAACTATAGATCTGTTAAAAAGATCTTTTGGAACATTCCCTATAGCTTATAATAACTAGTTATATGTCTTATAAACTTGATTACGAGTCTTTCTATCCCATTATTACACAAATCTCAATTTGGTCCTTCTATAGGTAGGTATACCTCATCCATGACCAGAGAGCTAAATTTTATTCAATTAGGAGACAGATGAGGTGTACTGAACCACGCATGATATACCTTCGTTGAATCAATATCTAATCCACCATACTTTTGGGACAACTTATTATAAAATAACATAAGATATCCCACATTTCTATAAGAATTATATTCCATTTTCTAAAAAGTTATTATATCTCAAGTATGGACATTCCAATTTTCTCGAAATAGATAACAATTAATTAAATTTAGAATAAGAAGAAAAAATTTATATTCTCATACCTATTGATTTCCCACTTCCACAAAAATTATTTTCTATATTCTTCATGTTAATTCTTACTAACATAATAATAGTCTAATCTTCTTTATTACTCATCAAAAATACTAATTAGCTATCAATGCCTTTTTACCAATTCTCTTATGATAGTTAAAAAACAATCTCACAGCTTTGTGAACATTTTACAAATATACCAGCTCAAATTGAATGGACCAACTAGACCAATCACTACCTAATTTTATAATAAAAACAAATCATATTTGGTAACATATATGAAAACTACAAAACCAACTTTCCACTATTCATTATATCAATAAATTTAAAACCCCTATCTATCATTAATATCTTGGGATAAAATTTCTATAATAAAACCCATTTAACTGAATAACATGTCATCACCTTGGTCCTCTTTGCTTATATAATATTATCACAGCAACATAGTACTAGTACCTCGAGCATGAATATAGTAAACTTCACCTTATGACCATTATGCTCGTTAATTAGATTAAAAATATTTCTAATATATTTCAACCATTCTTTTACACCTCAAATTTTTTGGCACAAAATAATTAAAAAATATACCCATATGAAGTTGAAGATGAATTCATGTAACTTATTGAAAAAAAGGAATGACATAAACCATATTGTGTGATATTTGGGCGACCTAGGAAATTCTAGGTTCATGATACCCTCTAAAATAGTTTACATATTCCTTGGATTAATTCCCTACAAAACCATGTACCAAGTAGTAAAAACACACACCACTTGAATATAGTGGACCTAGACCTCTCTTAAAGGCAATACACTCACACCCTTTTCCATGGAGTGAACTACCAACACACACTTCACATGTATAGACTATAAATTTATTCTTAATAGTTTTGAATTCATAGTGGAATTGTACCTATATATTTGACCCCCAATCTCAAAAAATAAATAAAAATTGATTTGACCAAAATAAAATGGAGAATAAGGAACGATTTTAGACCCATATAACAATTTATATTCCATATGTGATTTATGAATTTAATGAAAATGAAGAAGGATGGGTAATGATGGTACTTGAGTCAATTTTGGATCTCATACATACCCCCATGTGAAATGACACTTTTTATATGGCATTTTACATTGTTTGGGTGAAGGTTCTAATAAGTAATTTCTTTAATAAAAGGGAGAAAAGTCATTCCCCTTAGGTATTTTTAATTTGATATTATCACAGATATCCCTGAAGGGATTTTCTGAGATCAATTCTTATTAAGGCCCCCAATAAGGAAAATTCCACCATTTTGACCCTAATGACACTCATTATCCTATTGGTTGTATTCTTCTCAAGTGTATCTCTAAAAATATCACTTCACCAAACCATATATTTTTATATTACAAAAAACATGACTATTCTAATTTCCATAATCATGTGACTATTATGATCATGTATCCCTTCAAAAATGGGAATCCTACATCTTAATGAAAATATCTCTGGGTATTTCACTCTCTAATTTGGATCCTCACAATCCTAAAAATCATACTTCACTTTTATAACGAGGTTACCTTATATTGAGGAAGCAATGAAAATTGTTTTATCCCTACATTTTTATATGGTTGCAAGATTTATAAGGTTATCCCGAGCCACCAATCTTGGTTCCCCCATCAATTTTCCAAACTTACATAAGTCCATCCTTACTTCCTTATTTATCTTTCAATGATAAAGCAGTAAAAATAGAAATAATTATAGAGGAAACACCCCTAATCATCCACCTGGATTATCTACTTTTATAAAATATAAATGACCACCAATACATATTTCATATAGGTAACCCTTTCCCAATTATTTGTATCTTAATAGACTTTATCATATGACCTTAATCTAGAAGACACAATGTTCTTTGTTTCATGAGCTCAAATTAAACTACAATTGTCTTGGTTTGATGACCATAAAAGAAAACAAAATTTTCATAGTTTTATGAATATAAAAGGAATGTCATTGTTCTTGGTGGAATAACATTAAAAACCACATCATTGTTCCTCAGTTCATGACCTTAAATGGGTTAATATACCTATTCATGGGTATTAAAATAATGTTTAAGGACCTAGATATAAACATTTAATATTCATGTTATTTTAAACTAGAAATAAATTTCATTATACAAAGATATTTTAAGTTTAGAGTTTTAGAGAATTTGGAAATAAATATTACATAATAAACCAATAAATTACCAGGTGGATACATTTACTTAGTAAATATTGTCACACAGTATAAATCCGTTAAAATAATACATCTTTTCTTATGAAAAATCTCCACTATTTTCATCTTAACTTATTATTTTCTATTAACCATCCTTAAACCTGATGAATTTTTTTTAATATTGTGTGATGATAACATATATTTATTAATGTATATAAAAATATGAAATTAATTAATATGGAGAAAAACATGAAAACCTATGAAAAATATTTTCTTAAAAATATATCCTTTTACTAAGAAAGGGTATCATATTTTTCAGAAATATCATTATATTACCATTTTAAATAAAACCACTACCATTAAACTCATTAGAAAGAATATAATATTTACTTTGGTGCATTAAGAAATCATTACCAAATAACTCTTAAAATAACTCTAATAAATAGAATAATTATATGGTTAACTTCCACCTCTATAGAACCCAATGTAATGGAGCACTATCTGGACACACCCATCATATAAGCTATAAAGATCTCTCCTGTGAGATAAAATGGGGATAAACCCTTTGTATATAATTTCTATTGACTATTTAATAAATAAAACCCTTGAATAATATTTTAAACCAACATGAATAATATTTTACATACCAAAATATCACTTCTTCTTAAAAACCCAATTATAAATACTAAAATACCAAAAAAGGGAATGAGATTTTTTCATTGAATAATAATTGAAATATTTTAGTGGAATAAAAACATAAAATAATTCTTATGATGAAGGTAAAATTTTTTGACTCCATATACATTAAAATAAAACATTCCATTTTATTTTTGTAAAAAATATCAATCATTCTGTAAAAAATATTCCTTTTGAAAACCCTTGAATGAAAGTTGATGAAAATCACTTTTGAAAATCTAAAAAATGTGCATAAAAGGAAGTAACCATTTTTATTGAAAATAAATGTGGAAAATTATAAAGGAAAATTATAATTATTGATGTTTCAGGATGGAATGAAATTAAATTCATGCCATACTTTTATAAATATACTTATATTTTGATGTTTTTAAAAATAGTTGAAATATAAATATTAATGGAGGATTTATATAAGAATATCCTTCTCTTGGAGGCTCAATCGTCAAATACATTCTTTATCTTCCTAAATAATAAAAATAAGATATTTATTTACACACCTAAGATCTCTATTTAAGATTAATATTACTTTTTATCACTAATTACTGTGTTATATTAAATTACATAATCATTTTTGTTCACGTGATTCATTTTGATAATATTCGATATATAATTCCAAAATGACTATTATAAGTTGATTGTGGTCAATGATATTATTATTCTATAATATAATTATTTTTAATCATAATTTACTTTCTCATTTTGATAAAACAAAAATACTTCTAAATCCATCTATTAAATATGGTTTTAAAAATTGAATTATGTTACAATCATAGAGATAGTAGGTCCAATGTATACATGAGAAACACTTCAATTTTTTCAATGATCATTATAGAAATAAATATGGTATTATATTAAATTTCCATAATGATAATAATATAATAAATATTATATTAATTAATTAAGTATACATATATATAAAATATGTGTGATGTGGTGATGAAAAATGAATCACATCACTTCTTAGAGGTGGTAGTTCACACATACGCATGAACGACATTATCATTTTTTTGAAAGGAAATTTATAAAGGAAAATGATATATTATAATTTAATAATGATAAATATTTCATGAATATCATATATAAACATAAATTTAATCATTATAATATATCCATGATGTCTGGTTATGGAAAATGAATTACATCGATCTATGAGGTGGTAGTCCGTCGTACTCTAGAAAGATGGTTTTGTTTCCCATTTAATGGAAGTGGAGATTGATATTAGTTATTATTTTAATAAAATAACATATCAGTATATATATGATACTGGTTTTATTATTTTATCAAGGATTAATAACATTTTTATGTTGTTGGAAGAAGAATTAAAATAGAAATGCTACATTAAAAACGATACCTCTTCTTCAAACAACCTTTTATTTTCTTAACTTATTAAGAGAAAAAAGGTTATTTTTCAGCCTTGAAAATGTCTGATAAATTTTAGGATGTATTCTAGTAAGTTATTTTGGATGTTCCTAGAACAAAAAATTGTGTTTTGATGCGTCATTAAATGAGAAGAAGGGGTTCCATTTATAAGAGTGGGGTGGGGAACACTTGGAATTCCACAAACTATTAAATTAATATAAATTAATTTTTAAATAGAAATGGATCAAAAGAGATTTAAATAAAATATATTGTGATAATGTGTTTATATAATCCCATAAAATATTTTTTAGCAATTTTAGGTAACATTGTGACCCGTATCATTTTTTTAACACCTCATTATCCCTTCTTAAACTTATCGTGGAAAGAATAATTTTTAATATTTAAAGGTTAATGTAGTAATAATAAATTGAAAAGGTCCTTTAAATGGAGCATTATTGATATTATAAAACATATATTTATCAATTTTCTAAATATAAAATTTTTAGGAATTTATATCAATTAATAAAATATTACATATAAAAAATGTGAAATTTTAGAACTATTCATTACATTGATTATAACAACATAATGAAAATTAAAAACGTAAAAAATTTACAATAATACATAGATAAAGTTTCATGGTAATAAATTAGATTTATGGATAATATTATTTATATCAAATTATATTACATGTAATACTTCTAATATAATTTATTAGATTTTTCAATTAATTGTGTAATTACTGTATCAATGTTTTGTAAATTTTCAAGGTAATTATTTTTTAACCAAAAATTAAAATTAAATTTGAAATTTGAAAATAAATATTTCATATTCCAAATAAATATTTTTAACTGTATATATATCCTCTTATTAAACCTATTTAAAAAATATTACATTAATTAAAAACAAGATTGTTTTATTTTTTTACTTATCATTAAATAAAATATTATAAAGTTTATAATCTCATGAAAATGTCCAAAACAAATTTCTAGAACCTAATATTTGATGATTATTTAGGAATTTGAGACATAAAATAATATTATGGCATGATTAGGGTTATTTTGTTTTCATTATTATTTTATTTTTATCTTTAATCACTAGATTTACCCTTTACCATGGTAACAAAAATTACTAAAGATACTATTCATTTTGGCCAAAAATAAAAAAAACATTATAAAAATATGGACTAACATAATATAAATATTGAATCCATTTTTACAAATTCATAAAACATAATTGTAAGATTCAAATTTATATTTAAAACTAAAATACACAATAAAATGGCTTTTTTAGAAAAATATTCTTTTAAAATATAAAATGTTTTTATACTAAATTTTATTAGAAAATTCATTTCAACAAACCATAATTGTATTATTTTAAATAAAAAATAACTATTAAAATTTTATTACAAATCCTAAATATAATTTTAATTTATCAATTCCTGTAAAAGAAATAAAATTTTCAATAAAAATGATTATTTTTCACTATTTACAAAAAATTAAAAAAAATTTAAAAATTTTAAAAATATCACTATATGAAAATTTTGATTTACTTATTTTAAAAAATGATATTTTTTTGTAATAAATTTTCCCAAATTTCTATAAATAAATTAATTTATTCTCTCACAAATTCATTTAAAAAAACCATTTGAGGAAAACTTATCTTTGAAGAATAAAATGGTTTTATGAATAATTGATTTCTTATTTCCAAAAAATTAATCAAATTCATTTTTATTATTTTTAACATTTATATATATTCAAAAAATTTGTTACTCTTATTAATAACCATACATTTAATGACTTTTTTATAACATTCATATTTAAATAGTTATATTTACTTGATCATTTAATGTCAGTGTTTCATGCCATACTTGGTATCAAATATAATTTCATTATTTTAAAATATCATAATATTAAATAATGAAATTAAAATATTTGGGTTTTGATTCTTCTCATATATCTATATATGAATCCAATTTTATTGGCCTAATCTCTCTATTATGTAACCTTTATCCTCTCCTCGTACTAAACACATTCATTGATGTAACTATGTTCCACATTTCATTATTATATTTATTTAAACTATAGAATAAATAATTACTAGTGTCAAATTTGAAATAACATAATTTCTGAAAGACTTATTATTTTAAAGGAGATATTATAAGTAAATATATTTCATCAAGATAAGGATTACATGAGTTTAACTTCAATATATAATAGCGTCTTATACTATAAAAAAGGATACTCAATAAGATGTTTTAATGTATTATCCTATTGATTTCAATGCATGTAAATTAGGATGATAAACTAAACAGTAATGATATGGGAACTATCAGAAATAATATTCCATCATCTCACAAAAATATAGGAGGACATTGTGCCTTGAATTATTTACTTGAAACAATTTTTTTCCACCACATATTGGGAAGGCCTATCCCAAAACACTAATGAAAATTAATGAAACATCCCTTGCACTCATATCAACTACTGTCTTGAGTACTCAAATTGAATTAGCAAGATCAATAAATTGTTATAGATAAGCCTCATTATATCACACATTCCCTTCTACTTTACCTAAAGTATCATTCCCACATTATATTGTTTCATGAATCTACAAAATAAAAGAAATATTTAGTAGTTTAACATCAAAAGTAAAATAAAATTTAAAAACAAATCATTATTACACATAAATGATTTAAAATTTATCAACAAAACAAGATTAATCACATCCCACCATTTGATTTATGAATGTAATTTTTTAAATAATTCATTATGAATTACATATTAAATAAAATTGTTACTAATTTATGAATAATTAAATCATTTTACTAAAATTATCCTTCTCAAATAAAACCCTAAATTATTTTTAATCAGATGTTCACAAAAGGACATGTCATTTTCCTCTCTGAAAAATATTGAATCATCACCTCATTATTTACCCAAAATTTGTTGAATTTAAAACCTCAAAATATCATTTGAAATCAATAGTTCCAATTACACATTTACATAGAGACATGGAATTATGATATGAATATTTTATCCTGGCACACACACGTAGTTTTCATATATATTCCATGAATATATATTTTTTTACTTTTTTACCAAGTATAAAAACATATAAGAAAAAACCACCATATCACTATATTTTAATGTCCCAACCAAGAATGACCATGTTACTAAGGTGAAATTTCATAAAGTCTTTATTTTACTCCCAAATAATTAATGAATGATGAATAATAATTAGGTTTTATTTGAATCAACTTGGGATTTATTTAACCTCAAATAAATAATTATATAATAAATCAAAAATGGAATACATAAATAATCTAATCTTTTGAATAAAATAAAAGCATTATAACTAAATACTAGACTGCATCCCTAAAAATCCCAATAATAACCTGAATTCAATTGATAGACAACTAAAAACCATGTATAAAATCCCTATAATAGTGAAACAATAATTAATCAAATGTAATATTATTAAACATCATTAAAATGACCAATAACACTAATAAATTCAATTCAAATATGTTACTAGATATTAATCATCAAACAGTCTCTTTCTTTTCCTTGCATCGAAACACATAGTGATTGTAAGGATATAGGGTTCAGATATATTGAGTAAGAGAAATAATATATGTATAAACCATTGTTCCCCAAAGCACACTACTTCCAAAAAAATTAACATCATTTATTATTTTATAATTTTGGGTTTCTAGATATGTTGTTATATGTTGCATAGAAATATTCTTCTTACATCAGATATAAAAAATATGTTAAAAAACATGTCATGTTAGTTTATTTTAATATAGAATTGTAAATAAACTCAATAAAAATAAAATATTATAAATTTTTAGGTTGGTTTTGAAATAACCGATGTGAAACATTCAAAATTACAGCGGTTCATTGAGAATTAATTTAAAAATAATTTTTTAAAATTTATTTCCTTAGAAACATACCCATAAAAAACATGCATATAAGAAAAAAGAAACACCAAACAATAGAAATTTTATTATAAAATAGAACCACTGTATAATTTTATAAGAAATATTTACATCCGAACTTGTTTCAAATTAAAACTACTTTACAAATAGATATTATTATCAAAATATACTAAAAACAAAATCATAATTGAATATAACATACAACCTGTCCCTACTACCTGAAGGTGATTTAACTTTTTTAGATAATAAGGGAAAGGATAAAAAATATAATAAGTTTAAAAAAATTATATAAAATTTATTTTCAATTGAATGTCGGTATAAATAATAGGCAATGTTATAATAAAATCTAATATTGGGGAACATTTCAACTATTCCAGTTATTATTATTTCATACATAAATCATAAAAAATAATATCAATATTTAAGGAATCATTGGATTTTATGATATTTCTATTTTAAAATAAGTTATCAATTTAAAATAATATTTTGATTATTTTATGAAATGTAATACATAAAAATGATGTCACTTCAACCAAACCATATTTTATAATTGTTTTTCTCTTATTTTTTGTATCGTGATATTGATCCCATATCCAATTTAAAAATGATAAGTAAAAAATATTAAGTTATAATTTTTTATATGTATTAATATAATCAAAATTACCTCTATAATACTTGAATTTTAAGATCACATACCACTGTACGGAGCATAACTAGAAATATTTCATTTCACATGGATAAAAAACACACAACCAATGGAAAAAAATATTTAAATATATATAATTGGTCTTTTAATAAATATAAATAATAATTTATGAAATATATGTATCATAACTATTATTATAATTAATCCTAAACCAAATTATTTAAAAATTCATAAATTATTTAGATATATAATTCATTATTTCATCATAATGAATTGTCAAAGTTAAAATGAAAATAAATAGTGTGTTAATGAATTCATACACTAATATTGTTTCATACTGAATACATAGTGTATTATGATATATAATAAAGAAGAAGAATAAATATGATGTCAGATGAAGTTGATATAATTAAAATAAATATGGAAATAGACATACATGAATAATATTTTAATAAATTAAAAACTCATCTTATCTATAGTTAGAATCTCCATGATATCCCTCTTAAAAATAATATTTGTATAATTATACTCCTAAATTATGATAATAATTGAAACATACTATGTATCACTTAACTTAAATTCTTGTGATGAAAATATAGAATGTTATTTAATAATAAGATATGATTCGATGGGGTCTCAACCCATTTATTATTTATTTAAAATATATCTTTAACATTTATATTTTCCTATAATATATATTTATATCTATATAATATTTATTAAAATAATATGAAATAATAGATATAATATATGTATTCATTTATGATATGTTAGTAGGAAAGTTGAGATAGCCAAAGTAAAAAAGTACACCAAATTTTATAATAGTTTAAACCTCATTAGTTGGGAATGATATTCCAACTGATGAATTTATAATATCATATACCAATACCATATGCTAATCCATCTCAAATTTTTTTATGATTTAGGGTATCTCCAATATAATATATGACCCCAAACTCTATAATATGATACTAGGGATCCTAAATATATAAATCATAGTATATGGGATGTTATGGAGGAGGTGGTGGTGGATCATGATATTCATTTAGAGGTGGAGGAGTGGGATATACATGTGGAGGTTGAATGAGATATGTAACATAACAAATTTCTACTTGTTTGAAAATGTATAATATGTTGTGTCTAAGATTTATAACTCCATTTAAACTATAGGGAACTATTGATAAATTTTACTCCACTGTGAAAATGTTGCTGGATGACCTAATTGTACACCATATAATTTCTCAACAACATGATATCTTAAACTATGTGCATCATATTTATTTTGAAGTAAATGTTATAAATGAGGAATTATGGGAACAAATTTAATTTAATTTTCAATATTACAAGTAATTTATAAATCTCCTAATGTTTTTTTCAACTTATACAATGATTCCCCACATGTTTTGAAATCAGATAGACTTCGGTATTACTTTAAATATAGAATATATTCATCATTGCAAGAATATAGGTTCTTATACTACACACAGAATGAGTATAATAATCTATTTAAATTATAATATCAATATGGAAAACATTTACTTTACGAAGTATTTTATTGAATAATTGTATAAATTATATATAAATTTTATCAATCCCTTAATTTTGAGTCATAAATTTAATCAATCTCAAAACTAATGATAAAACAATAAATTTTATATAACTTTGATACAATTTTTTTCAGCATCTACATTAAGACAATTGATCATCATTACTTTCTCAATTTCCTATAATGAAATTTTCATGCTTTTATTTTATATATTTTTCTTATCATGTTTATGTTATTCATTGTAACACACCAATAATTAATAAAATATTTCTTTTAGAATAAATTTAATTTACCTGATTGCTTACAATGCACACAACACAGGGTTTCAACTAAAATACTTTATTAAATCATTATTTAAAAATGACTTTTAAAAAATAGCCTTTATGTTTGAGGGTATGATTTATAATATATATATTATGAATATAAAGGGTATATTTTTTTTAAATAAAATAATAATTAATTAAAAAAAGAAATGTTTTCTGAAAAAAACTATATTTTTAATACAATATGGTTAATATGTGCTTAAAATATATAATTAATGTTTAATTATTAAAAATTTTATAAAATTAATTTGAAAATTGTAATTATTAATTGAAATTATAATATCAAAAATAATTGAGGGGGGCTATTTTGGTTTTTTTTAAGGGTTTTATTTCTCAATGAATAGTGAAAATACATTATTTTAATTGAAAACTCTCTTTTCCTTTAAATTATTTATATAGTTGAATTATATTTTTATTTTTAAAAAATTAAAATTTGTAAAATTATATATATATTAAGTCAATTTTCTTAATTGGAGTAATTTTTATAGTGATTTTTTATAAAAAATCCCTTTATAAACATTTGAGGATTTTCTCTTCAAAAATATTATCTCTCAACGCGTTTGTGGGAATAATTTTATATAAACATTTTTAAATTATTTAAATATAAATTAGAAAATTATATTCCAAAATTTTAATCATAATAATTTATATTTCCTTTAATGGTAAACTTATGTTTTTATGAAAATGAATAGTGAAATATTAAAAATTAACTATAATGTTAAAGGTAAAAATGGATTTACTAGGGGATAAAATAAAAATGTAATGGTCAAATTGACAAAACAAATGTCTACATACATTTTATAGAAATAATTATACCTTATAACTTTTTAGTAATGAAAATATTCTATTTTGGACAATTATGTCATGTGGAAAACATTTGCACGCCTTTTTTACATACATTAAATGTGAGCCACTCACCTCAATTGTAAATGGACACCCCATGTAGCCTCTTCTTTACACATTCAAACCATTTTTTGATTAAACAATTTCAAATAAAATAACTTCACAACTTCTATAACCTCTTCCTAGCGGCCAAAGTTTTGTAAAAAATCCAATATATAAAGGATTTGGGTGAAAACACATGGACATTACCTAAAAAATAGGTAATGGTCTTCAACGTGTGTTTTTATTTTATTTCATTATCCACATCCCTCAATTATTATAAAAAGATTATGACATAAAAACCAAAGTATATTTTATTTAATGAGATATTTTTATTTTAAGTGCATGACCTTCAACTATCCCTACTTTCATAAAATGGGTTATGAAAAGATCATTCTTGTGTATGGAATAGTACTACCTTGCGAACGGATGTCATTCAATTTTCCTTTACCAAATATCATTGTTTGGTTTGATATTTAGAATATTTTATATATATGATATTGATAAAATATAAATATAACTTTGGATTAATTACATTCTCATATTATTTATTAAATGACATGTGTGATCAATTATTTATGTTGCTATATTAAAAATTCTACATTTTAACAAGATATTAATGTTATTCAAATGGGTTCTATGTTTAATTATTTACCAATCCATGTTAACTACAATTATTGATTCATTATATATTATACTACACATAACCATTACGATGCATTTGAGCTCACCCTTATTTTATTTTTTCACCAGTATATGAATAATCATTCTTGGAATGAGTTTTCAAGGTTATAGTTCATTTTCTTTTGTTATGTGTCATGTTTTATTATTTATTACCAATATAAAATGGGAATCATATATGTATATTGTTCGATAAAACTACAATAATGGTTTAGACATTAGGGGTTTTATCATTTTTCAATACGCTAAAGTAATAAACCCTTTAGTGGCTCTGAGTTACTGGATATGGGCTCATTTAGTATCAAATGAAGTTTATTAGAATCCTTAGGGACTATATTTAAGAAAAATATATTATGGACCATAAAAATATGATAAAATTTGAAGATATGTATATTATAACATCCCAAAGTTTTGTTAAGGAAGATATTTTGTGTATTTTCCTTGAAATATATCCCTTTCTTGATACTATTAGTAGAAGCGGTTTTAGAACAGAGGTACCTAGGGTTAATAACTCCAAAAGGGAACATTGGGATTGACTATATCATCACCTAGTTCTTTAATATGGGCCTTAATAAACTCCTTGTATGAAACTCCTAGGGGTATTCTTATGATAATTCGCATTTTATTTACAAACCATTATGAAGGATTTGGAAATAGAGAAACCACTGAAGAATCCATGTTTCTGATTCTATGTTTAATAATTCATGAATTTTTATTTATTCTATGTGTTACACAATATATGTAATTATATAATATTATTTAATGTTCATTATTTTACAATATAATTATCTTTTACATTCCATTATTTATAAATGGTACCTTTAAGGAAGAAGGGTATCAATACATGTGTCCAATGTAGATATTTTCATACCGGTGAAGCCAATACATGTGGTTTTGGAACTTATCATATTATAGATATATTTGGGATGATTAATTAGGATATGAAAAATTACTTTTCTATTATGGAATAAACTATTCCAAAATGATATTTTACTATGTTGGATAACATTATACGATAGAATCCCCCATTCTTTGGGAGGAATACTAATGCAATGGAACATGAGTAATGTATTAAGTCTCTAAAGAATATTTTTATTACATTATCATGTGGTGAAAAGGGAAAATTTGCAATTTAATCATATTTTTGTCAAAGGTGATTCTAATAAAATGTGGTTGTTGATCCAAAATATAAGGAAGGAAGTGGAAATAAAACTCATGGATGTGAAATATTTTAAAGAGACATTCAGTGAAAAATATTTTCCACATGTGTAACATATCGAATTGAAGGGAAAGTTAGTTATCTTAAATAAAAATGACGAAGAGAGTGTAGATGAGTACATGGAAGCATTTAAAAAGTTATCCAGGTATTTTATAGATTACAAACAAAACAAGTGAAAATTTTAAACTTAATTTTATGGTCTTTATAAAATTATTTGAAGGGAACTCTTCTATAAAATATTAATATCATTCAATGAAATAGTTTTATTTTCGATAAAAAAATTGAAGGAATTACCTATAAGTTACATATTCAAGGGAAATAAATAGAATAATAGGCCATTTGAACACCATGAAAAAAGAGAATGTTTCAAACAAAATTAATTGAAAACATCGATTTCCATCTTGTAAAAAATATAGAATGAATCAACAAGGGAATTTCATAATGGGATTATGATTTTATGATATGTTTAGAGATAAGGTTCACAAATAAAAATAATGAAAAGATAAGAAATAAAAATAATTATTCATTGCATAAACTATTTGGAGATGGGGAACTATAAAAACGAATTCCAAAAATGTCAATGGAATCCATAAAAAAGTGTCTAAGGAGATAAGGATAAGCCTATGAAATCACAAATCCTAAGGAAAAAGTACCAAATTATATGGTGGTGAGTAATTTAATCATATATTTAAATTTAAAAAACTCGTTATTTTATACTAGATCATCACACTATTTTATGTCTTCCTTGTTTTTAATGAAAATTAGACATTTAAAGTTTAACTTCATAAGGGAATTTTCAATTAAAATCACATGGGAAGTCACACTTCAATAATGTTCTGTCAGAAACTCCCCATTATTAAACATAAACATTCTTTACTTGTTGAACTTATTATCATGCCTATGGTTTAATTCAATATAATATTTGTTATAGACTGGTTATCAAAATATGATGTAATTTTTTTGCAAGATGAATGAAAATTTTATTTTTAATGAAGTTATATAATTACTCATCAATATATTAGAAACATCATCATATGATTCATATCCAGATCCACCACTAGTATCTATACTGAGTGAGAATCTTGGGGAAGAATAGAAAACAAAATCATAGGATGGAGAAGGTTATCTTCAAATTGAGGATTTACGTATTGTACATGAATTCTATTATGTATGTCCATATGAATTACATAGAAACCCCCTAGTGTGTGAAGTTAAATATTCAACTAATTTAACCCCGGATGCAAGAAAAATATCAAAGACTCCAAATAGAATGTACATAATGAAATTTGTGTAGATGAAGAAACAACTAGTGGATTTGGGTGATAAGGTATTTATTCCCCCTAATGTTTTAACATGGGGAGAACATGTTTTACTTATTAATAAGTAATATGGATCCATTAGGTACTGCATTGATTACTGGTAATTAATTGATATGAAAATAGAGAAAAAGTATAATATTCATTACATTGGTGATTTATTCAATCAAATTCACAGAGACCAACATTTTTCATATATTTTTCTTTGTTCGGGGTATCATTAATTTAATGTAAAGATTGAATAAATTCCAAATATATATTTATAAAAAAATTATGGACTTTGGTCATTCATATAAATTCCATTTTTATAGAATATGTCACTTTTTATGGATATGATGATTAGAATATTCAAGTTATATCTTGATGATTTTTTGGTATTAATTGATGTTGTTTTTGTGAATTCCCAAATCTTATAAGACTATTAGAATCAATTGTGGATAATTTATGAGACTCTTAGAAAACAATAGTTATATGGGAAATTTATGGAGTGTGATTTATGTATTAATGATGTTTTTTATGGCACATATTATTTCCAAGGATATAATCTTAGTTGATATTGTGATGAAAAAGATAACTAGATACCGTCATATATCAAAGAGCATAACAGTGGTACATATTTTCATTGGTTTTCTAGGATATTATCGGAAATTCATTCATCATTTTTATTGAATAGAGAACCCATTAACAAAACATAATTGCAATTGGATTATGTTTGTATGGACAAAGAAATATGAATAATGTTTTGATAAACTATAGAGGATATTTTTTAATTTTATAATTTTGAATCTACCAAATGGAGATGTTGGGTTTGTGATATATAGTGATGCATGGAATAAGTTAATTGGTTGTGTCTTAAGGAAAAATTATAATGTTATTTCACACTCTCCAATGAAATTAATGACACACAAACAAAACTAGAAAAACCATTATCGTGAGTTGGTAGATGCAATCCTTATATTGAAGATATGGAGACATTATATCTATGGTTAAATATGTAAGATATATACAGATCAAAAAATAATAAAATATATATTTTTATTGAATGATCTCAACAAGAGGAAATCACGATGGCATGATCTACTAATGGATTGTGATTTATCAATTCAATACCACCCATTGAATGGAAAAAAATGTATCAGATGCATTGAATAAGAAAGATCAGGGAATTTTAAACAAAATAAGGATTTAGAGGGATCCTATGCTCAAGTATCTAGTAAATGTGGCTATGTGAATTATTATAAATTGAGTGAAATAACTAATTTTTCTATTTTTTTAATTTTTTTTAGAATAGATAATACTTTCTTAATCTAATGGTGTGAAATTTCAAAACAATATTAAAGCTTTAAATTATAGAAAATTAGCAGACATTATTTGTGAAGAAGGTGTTCTGAATTTTTGAAAGACATTTTTTGTTAGATATATGGCTTTGATTAAATTTTAATAGTTATTTTATGTTCAAATATTGAGAATCTATATACACCTAGGTAGAACAAATATGTATAATGATTTGAGTGAATGACATTGGTGGGATAACATAATGTGGGAAATTTTGGATAATATGTCTAGATGATTTATTTTTCAACAATCTGATATTGTGACAAGATATCCTATATGATTCATGTAACATCATCCTATATCTATGTGAAAATGCGATGAAATTACTTTATTTTTTTGGACATTCAATGAATCCTTGAATGAATGATGCAATATGTATTATCTTTAAAATTGTATAGAACATACACATTTCCTTGTTCTAATAGAAGATTTACCTCTTGAGATTCATTTGAGAACTTCCTTCAATCCTCAAACTGATGGAAAATACCAATGAACTACTCAAATAATTTATTAAATGTTATGTTTTTTCTTAATTTCATTACTATGTATGTGGGATAATTATTTACATATGATATAATTTCCAATAAAAATAGTTTCTATTCAAGTATTTGAACTGTTAGTTATGAAGTATTTTATGAAAATATATATCAAACTCTACACAATTTGTTTAAATTCGGTCAAAGGAAACGTGTTTTCCTTGAAATTTTTGAAGATACAATAATAAAGGTAATGTATACTCAGCCTCACATTAAAGTAGATCAATGTCGATAAAAGAGTTATACTAATAATTAGAGGTAATATTTTTGAATTAAAAGTGGGAGATCGTGTTTTAAAGAATGTATAGCTGTGGAAGAGTGTTATAGAGTTATGTAAGAAAGGAAAACTATGAACTAGGTACATTTAATATTTTTAAATTCTTAATTAATCGGACTTGAATAAAAATTGTTTTCTTTGTTAGGAAAATACTTTTGAGGAAAAGGTGAGAACCCATACATGACTTCAACATTTCACCACTTTGACACTTCCCCCCTTCCCTACTTCCCCACTTCCCCACTCCCCATTTCCCCACTAAAAACAATACAAGGCTTCACAATAAGCAACATTCAATCACAATGTATGGAAAATCCATTCAAACATTCAAACTGACATACCTTCAAAGGTAGAGATGAAATAATAAAGAGATGCACGAGGATCCATGAACCAGGGAACACAAACATCAGAAAATCAAGAAAATACATAGAACATGTCTCCTCGAGCGCCCACCAGTGTGGCCATCGACACCAGCCCAAATCCAAAAACCCGCCGGTGGAATCAATTTGGAGTTCACCCAAACCCTTAAACAACATGAGATGTCCCAAATAGAACATCTAAAAAGGGTGACGAAGATACCAGAATAAGGAAGAATAGGCCATCCAGATGCCGCACCCTACTCCGCAGACACTGCAACACAACCATTAACCAGTCGACACTCCATAGACCACCAAACCACACCTAAAAAAATTCTCACCAAAAAATAATTCATAGAAAGAATAGAAATCACCCAAAAATATCATGAAATCAATAGTTGAAACCCATCACCAAGATCCCAGACATCATAGGCGACTTTAGATGGAGCTCCACCACAAACTGAATTGAAACTAAATTATGCTCGTATAAGGACCCGGCCTTAAACCTTACTTAATATTTAATTAAATGAATAATTAACATTGAGGATATTTTATGGTTTATAGTTTTAGTGAACTTGTACATAACTATTACATTCCAAAAGATTACAAAGTAGACACTTCAACATAGATGCCTTTTTTTAAAACATGAACTCTTAAAAAAAGAGTCATGTCTAGTTCCATCTTCAAGACATCATGAATTTTCCTTGATCCCATCCTTGACACTATTCCAAATTATGTCATGTGAAAAAAATTTCAAAAAAAATATGGGGTGGGCATAAAAATCTTAGTAAGGGATACACAAATAAGGAAAACTGTTAGTTTTTCAGAACATCAAGTAAACCATGAATACTTTATCAAAATAATACTTTTCACCTTGAAGAATTAGTCAATGCTCTTCACTGAATAAAAGATCATTACATACCCTTTTGTAACCAAAATATTACCATAAAACCCATATAAAGAACACATAACATAATAAGGTAACTTGGGACATAAACATACTTAAATGGAATAACCATACGGTCAACTTCTACACATATCACTACATAGAATATCCATATGGATGACTTCCATACCCAATGCATTGGAGGTTATAACATAACCACCCATCCTGGAATTCACGACACCACCCGTCATTTGGTTTATCACGTAACCACCCGTCAAATGTCCAAGTACCATTATAAATTCATAACACATAAAACAATTATAAAGGAAAGAAAACATTTCCAAATTTAAATAAAAATATATCACTTAAATATATTGACATAACAAATCCATTATCAAAACCATGTTCAATACCAAAATACATAAAAGATTATATGGTATTTATTTACTTTTAAAAACATTACGTCTAGTTGAGAAAGTCAAAGATCAAATAATACTAGCAGCGGCGGAAATGTCGTTGTCACCACGTATGTTAAAAAGAAACATACTTTTTCTCATTTAGTAAGATGCTTTGTATACAAAAGATTTCTTATGAATAAAATTATAATTCCAATGGTTTATACAGAATATAAAATAAAGTCTTGTATTAGAACAAAATATGCCTCAATAAAGGAGATTAAGACGAAGTCCCTTACCTCATGTCCGACTTGACTCAATTGCTCTTTAATCTCCTAAATAATAAACTAGTTTTAATTTATACTTGCTTAAGAACCTTTTTCAAGCTTATTATTCCTTTCATATCACTTATTTCCATGTTATAAACATTATTTAATCATTTAAGTTAATAATGATCGCTTTGTCGATATTTGGTACTTAAGTCAAAAATGGACTTCTTACAATTACATGTTGTTCATGTTGTAAAATTTTCATTATATTCAGAATGATATTCATGATTTTTATATCATATATATCATATATATCCATTATATACGTGTATTTATAAAAGTACATAAAATTTAGAGGTAAGAAATGAAATGCACCGTACATGGAGACGGTAAGCCGTGCGTACGCATGAACGCTACTTTCATTCCTATTTCGTATTAAATGAATTAAAACTAAATGAGACAAATATATATATCACAATTCCACTATAATATATATGTTATATATTTATCATAATTTCATTAATTAAATTCTTTATAAAATCAATGTTTGGCATGAACGAGTCACATCACTTGAGGGGGCGGTAGTCCACACTTCCTCAGATGAAATTATCGCATTTTCACAACATGCAAAGCATAAAGGTTTGTTTTAAATATAAAATACAGAAGCATAGATAGAGAATAAATATATTATATATCATATATAAATACAGAGACATCATAATGGCCACCAGGAAATGTGTTAAGAGAAGATTGAACAATCATCGTTTTTGGGGCAGTAATTCCCCATCCACAGAAACAGTATGTTCTTTAACCATTGGATGGAGGTGTGTATAAGTGTAAGTCAAATACTTCTCATAAAAACATCATAGTATACATAAGATACTGGTTTTGTTACAAAATAATGGAATAAAAAGTGTTTAGGAGGTTGGAGAAACAAAATAAAACAAACGGATATAAGAGAAGACATTACCTTTAAATCGGATAACTACCTTTGGTTTGAACCAAAAGGGTTTCTTGAAGAGAATTTTGCCTAAGGTAAGGATTCTAGAATGAGGATAGGGATGTGTAGAGATAAAATGAGCAGAGTTTGGCCGAGCCAGTGGCTTGAGAGGTGTGGCTAAAGTGGTAGAGGTGAGGGCCTTTTATAAGAGCGAGGAGGGACACTCTTGGAAAGTCAAGAAATGATTCTTTATTATATAATGAGTTTCAAATTTTAAAGGTCCTACAATGACATATTTCTAGGATAAGGTGATAAGTGTTCTAAATCCACCCATCAAATAGTTTTTTGACAAGTGTAAGTCTTATATTTTACATTATATTTTCATTTTATTTAAATCATTCATTAATGAGGTAATCACTACATCATCATGGTGTCATAAATAAATTTATTTATTTAATGTCTAAAAATTAAAAAAAAAATCATGATATAGGAAATCATTTTATATTTCTAATGAATATTTATAGTAAAAAATATGACTTTTATAACCCCATGTAAATTTTTTTAGTAAAACAATACATGTTTGTGACATTTTTATTTTAACTTTAAATAAAAAGTTATTAATGCCATTTTCTTACCCATGTGGCTCCATGGGGTACCCAAGTTGACCCATGGATTTTCTTGGTAATCCTTGACTCATCCAATAATGGTAGGACATGTGTCAAGGTAATTTCCTATTATTATAACATTTTTACCTTAACTTACACTAATTACCTTTAATCGAGATCAATAAAACTTAAAATTTACTATTCACCCAAAAAAAATACTTTCTTCCCATTGAAAAACATTTTACTTACTAATGAAAAACATGTATGTTGTATTTTTGAAATTAAATTCATAGAATTGTTAATGTTTCAATTAAACGAAAAATCATTTTTTTAACCACCACTTCGTGGTTTCACTATTCATCAAAAATTGATGTTTTTGATAAAAATAAAAAAAATTCACCCTAAGCTATATTTGATATTTTGAATTCAAAAATGATGTCTATTTTAAAAAATTCAAAAACTATAAGTTTCATTAATCAATTTTATAATTAATTCTCGTTGTAAAAAAAATAGCGTGTTTTTATGAAAAAACATATATCAAAAGATTGACACCAATTTAAGTCAAATTTCAAAGTGAAATTAATTCCAATGACCACTATTGGATTAAATGGTAAAAATATATTATAATTGAACTTTAAAATCAATTCAAAAGATAATTTAATCATATTAATAAATTAGATTAAAAAGAGGTTTTGAATTAAAATGCCACATTTTTCACTTATTCATTAAAAATAAACTTTATCGGAAAAATAACCAAAACATGCACAAAGTAAATTTTTATGTCACGATTCTAAAGAAGTATTTTATTTGGTCTAATATAATGTATAAGAGTGACCAAAACTATTATTAAAGAGGTTTCTCCATCAAAAGGCGATAAATCGACCTTTTAGTGGATATTAGAGTATTTATGTTTAAAATTCAATTCTTTTCTTATTCTAAGCCTTTATATTTTATTGGATAAATATAAAAACATTTAACAAACATATATAATCCTATTTTAGTTATTTATATTCATTACCGCAAATACAATGGCTATGTGTTAACTACCATTTGAAATAATATTATTATATTATTAGTGTACAATGTAAGATTTTAAAGAAACTCGTTATTGCATATCGGGTACATTATCGAAAATATCAACCCCTTTAAAGTAAAATTAATATTTAATACACATATATTAATAAATATAAAATTGTCTTATTCTCTATTTACCTAGGATGTTACATCCTTCCCCCCTTTTGGGAATTATGTCCTCGCAATTTTATTCAATTATAAAAATAAGTGGGGGTATTTATCCCTCATTGCACTTTCAGATTCCTATGTTGCCTCTTCAACCATATGGTTTTTCTATAAAACCTTCACCTGATAAATTACCTTATTTCGCAACACTTTCTATCTTTAGTAAAAAAATCTTGACTGGTTGTACTTCATAATAGAGATTCTATTCCAACTAAACTACCTATGGGCTCAAAACATGAGATAGATCTGGCATATACTTTCTCAACATTGAAACATGAAAAAAATTGTGTACCTGGGACAAACTTGGAGGTAATGCCACTCTGTATGCAACTAGTACAACTTTCTCCATGATTTCATAAGGTCCAATGAACCTCGGACTCAACTTTCCCTTCTTACCAAAACGCATCACACTTTTCCATGGATAAACATTGAGAAGGACACGATCACCAACCTCGAAAGATAGATCCTTCCTCCAGTTATCCGCATAACATTTCTGCCTTCTCTGAGTTGTTCTCATGTTTCTCAGAATCAACTGAACTTTTTCAGCCATCTCTTCTACCAATTCTGGTCCCATCAGCTTCCATTCCCCTACTTTATCCCAAAAATCTGGAGTTCGACACCATTTTTAATATAATTCCACAAACGGAGTGATCTTTATACTGAAATGAAAACTGTTGTTATAAGAAAATTCAACCAAAGAAAGATGTTGGTCCCCACTTCCTTGGTAATCCGTCGTGCAAGAACGTAAAATATCCTCCATGGTCTGAATTTTTTGTTCTGAATGCCAATCTGATTGCGGATGAAAAGCTGTACTAAATTTAATTCGGTACCCAACGACTTCTGAAAGCCTCTCCAAAAGATAAAAGTAAACCTGGGATCATGATCAGATACAATGGAGAGTGAAACTCCATGAAACCTGACTATCTCATTAAGATACAATTGAGAAATTTGATCTAGAGAGAATGTATATTGAATAAGAAATAAATTAGCATATTTAGTTAATCAATCAAAAATAACCTAGATTGCATTATTACCTCGAGATGTCTTCGGTAATCCCAGAATGAAGTCCATGGATATATTTTTTCATTTCCACTCTAGAACTGGTAATGATTGAAGAATCCCTTTCCGTAACTACCTCTCTACATTAACATGTTGACAAGTCAAACACTTCACAGTAAAATTGGAAATATCTCTTTTCATTCCATCCCACCAGTAATACTCCCACAGATCTCTATACATCTTAGTACTACCATGATGAATTGAAAATGGGGAACTATGAGCCTCACATAACAACTCATTCTTCTACTTTTAATCAAAAGGCACACATAATCTCTTCCTAAACCTCAAAATACAATCATTATCAATGTTAAATTCAGGCAACTTACCCTTATAAAGCAGCTCTACCTTTTCTTGCAACCCACTGTCTAGCTTCTGCGCTTGCTTAATTCTGTCTGATAGAGATGATCTCACTGACACCTAAAACAAAACAAAATAACTTCCTACACCTACAACTTTTATACCAATGTTCATCAAATCAAAAACCAAAGGACCTCGTTCCAAATGTATCATGTTTAATGAAGCATTACTTTTTTGACTAAAAGTATCATCCTCTTTATTTGCTTTTCCCAAATGGTAATGAATTGTACAATCGTAATCCTTGATTAATTCCATCAATCTCCTCTATCTCATGTTCAATTCTTTCTGAGTGAATATATAGATTAAACTATTATGATCGGTATATATTTCACACGTTACTCCATAAAATTGATTCCTCCAAATTTTTAGAGCTAAAACAATAGAAGTTAAATCAAAATCAAGTGTAGGGTAATTTATCTCAGGATTTTTCAACTGAAGTGATGCATAAGTAATTACCTGATCATTCTGCATAAGGACACAACCATGTCCCTTCAATAAAGCATCACTGTAGATAACAAACTCACCATTTCTAGAAGTAAGTGGAAAAATAGAGCATTCACCAATCTTGTCTTCAATTCCTGAAAACAATCATCACATTCTTTTGTCCAGATGAACTTAACACCTTTTCAAGTTAACATAGTCATTTGACTAGATAACCGTGAAAATTTTTCAACAATCCTTTGGTAGTAACCTTCCAAACCAAGAAAACTACGGATCTCGGTTATATTTGTAGGTCTTGGCCATTCTTCAAAAACTTTTTTTTAGCAGGATCAACAGTTATGCCATTTTTTGAAACAATGTGACCAAGGAATGAAATTTGTTGTAACCAAAACTCACACTTGCTGAATTTTCCATGCAGTTTATTTTATTTTAAAGTTTGAAAGATAACCCTTAAATGACTTTCATACTCTTCTTTACTTTTAGAAAACACCAAAATATCATCAATGAAAACAACCACAAACTTATCTAAGAACTAATGGAAAATTATATTTATAAGGTCCATGAATACAATATGTGCATTGGTTAACCCAAAAGACATAACTAAAAATTCATAATAACCATATCTAGTACGAAACACAGTCTTTAGAATTTCTGTTTCTTTTACTTTCAACTGATGGTACCCTGAACTCAAGTCAACCTTTGAAAAATACTGAGCTCCTTGGAGCTGGTCAAACAAATCATCGATATGAGGAAAAGGATACTTTTTCTTAATAGTGATCTTATTCAATGCGCTGTAATCAATGAAAAGTCTCATTGAACCATCTTTCTTTTTAATAGACAAGATAGGATAACCCCATGGAAGTTTTCTAGGTCAAATGAACCCTTTATCTAATAACACCTGCAATTGGTTCTTTAACACTAAAAGTTCAACTTGATCCATTCTATAAGGGGGTTTAGAAATTGTATTAGAATCAGGAACTAAGTCAACAGTAAATTCAACTTTCCGATCATGTATAATAACAGGAAACTCATCCGGAAAAACATCAAGATACTCATTTAACACTGGAACATCATTAATCTGAACAATTAATTTTTTTCAACAATATGTGCAAGGTAACATTTATTTCTGTCTTTTACTAGTTTCTCAACTTCATGATATGTTATCAAACACAAGGTTTCATTCTTGTACAGAAACTGAAAATATTTCTGAAAAGAAACCATTTTAGCTCTGCAGTCAGTCTCATCATGATAAATAGAAAGCCAACCCATGACCAAAATAAAATCAAACTCTACTAGAGGCAAAACAATAAGGATTTTAGGTAGATTCTTTACGCACACAAGGATAAGAAGGTTCTTATAATTTATTTTTGTCTCAACGTTTCCTTTGGGTGTTTTTACCATAAGTTCAGGATTCATATCTTGAGATGGAATTCACAATTTACTATAAATATTCTAAAAAATGAAAGAATGTGTAGACCCTGAATTAAACAACACATTGGCATAATCTAAACCAACAAACTTTATACCTGATACTACTCCATTGGATGGCCCAACATCTTCTAAACTAGTTGCAAAGGATTTCACCACCCATTTCTGCTTGTAGCCTAGCAGCTTTCCCTCAGTTAAGTTCTTCATTAGACACTCATTTTCATAATGACCCATTTCATTACACTTAAAACATCTTACTGCTAGCTTTTCATTGCATGCTTGATCACCTTCCTTACAGTTACGAGGAATATGACCAGACTGACCACACCGAAATAACTTTCCATACATGGATAAACATTCTCTAGGATTCATTTTACAACACTTCTCACGGGATGGATATTTGGTTTTCTTACCTCCTTGCTTCTTTGATGAATTCTTTTCCTTTCCCTGTCAACTAGACATCTTATTATGTTGTTTGTCAAAGAACACCTGATCATCAGAAAAATCAATTTCCTCCTTCTCCTCACATCGAACAAGTTTTTCATAACTTTTGAACTCATGAGAAGCTAAAGCCCTTCGATACATTGGATTTAACCATGAGTAAAAATGGTTGATTTTACTATCAAGATATCGTATGAAATTTGGAGCATACCTTGTCAGTCGAGTGAACTTTGCTTCATAATCAGCCACTGAGTCATTCTCTTACCTCAATTCTAGGAATTGTTTTTCCATCTTAAGACAAACCACCATAGAAAAATATTTCTCAAGAAACCTACCATTGAATTCATCCCAATAAAGATCATCAATATCATCACTATATCTGATATTTTTTACCATCTACCACCACTTATCAGCTTCACCTTCAAAATGGTAAATAGCAAGACTAACCTTTTGATGTTCTGAAAACCCAATGACATTAAAAATCTTCTCCAGTTCTTTAATCCACCCTTCTGTGAGCACAGGGTCAGATGGTCCTATGAATGATGGGGGGCTGTTTCCTCCTGAAATATTCCACCACTGACATGTTCCTCTACGGTTGATCTGGCTGATCTCATGCATGGATACCACCACCATTTATAGCCTGATTCAATTATCCCATCACCGCAACAAACTGTTCAGTTCCGATTCTGACCATCTCTGGTTGCTGATTTCGAATGTTGTCTTCCTCTTGATTTCATCCCAACATACCTGCCCTATTTTATATGGGGAAAACCATTCTGAACACAGAAATATCTTAGCCGAAACGAAATGGTAATCATTAAATGCTATATCATTTCAATCATACAATAAATTAATTTAGGGTCATAAAATTTAACAATTTCTCTCACTCCTAATGTTGTCTAAACTGACCTTTGATACCAACTATAAGGACTAGACCTTAAACCTTACTTAATATTGAATTAAATGAATAATTCACATTGAGGATCTTTTCATATTTAGAGTTTTATAGTATTACAACATAACTATTACATCCCAAAATATTACAAAGTAGACACTTATACATAGTTTCCATTTTTTACAAAACATGAACTCATAAAAAAGAGTCATGTCTAGTTCCATGTTTAAAACAGCATGACATTTCCTCGATCCCATCCATGATCATATTCCACATTATGTACTGTGAAAAAAATTTCCAAAAAACATGCGGTGAGCATAAAAAGCTCATTAAGGTATACAAAAAGAAGGAAAACAGTTAGTTTTTCAAAACAACAAGTAAACCATGCATTCTTTATCAAAGTAATACTTTTCACCTTTAAGTAGAAGTAAATACTCATCACTGAATAAAAGATCATTACTTACCCTTTTATAACCAAAATATTACCATAAAACCCATATAATGAACACATAACATATAAAGGTAATTGGTTACATAAACATACTTAAATGAAATAACCATACGGTCGACTTCCACATATATCACTACATGGAATAGTCATATGGCCGACTTCCATACCCAATGCATTGGAGGTTATAACGTAACCACCCGTCCTAGTATTCACGACACCACCTGTAATTTTTTTTATCACGTAACCACCCGTCAAATGTCTAAGTACCATTATAAAATCATAACACATAAAACAATTATAAAGGAAAGAAAACATTTCCACATTTCAATCACAATATATCACATAAATATATTGACATAACAAATCCATTATGAAAACCAATTTCAATACCAAAATAAACAAAAGAGTATATGCTATTTATTTACTTTTAAAAACATTACGTCTTGTTGAGGAAGCCAAAGATCAAATAATACTCGCAGCGGTGGAAAGGTCATTGTCACGACATACTTTAAAAAGAAACATACTTTTTGTCATTTAGTAAAATGATTTGTATAGAAAAGATTCCTTTTGAATAAATATAAAATTCAAAGGGGTTTATAAATCATATAGAATTAAGTCTTTTATTAGAACAAAATTTTCCTCAATGATAGGAGATTGAGAAGAATTCCCTTACCTCGTGTCCGACATAACACGATCGCTCTTTAATCTCCTAAATAATAAACTATTGTTAATTTATATTTTCTTAAGAACCTTTTTCAAGTTTATTATTCCTTTTATGTAACTTATTTCCATGTTATAAACATTATGTAATCTTTTAAGTTAATAATGTTCGCTTTGTCGATATTTGGTACTTAAGTCAAAAATGGACTTCTTAAAATTACTTGTTGTTCATGTGGTAAAAGGTTCATTATATCCAGAATGATATTCATGATTTGGATATCATATATATCATATATATCCAGAATAAACATGTATTTATAATATTACATAACATTTAGAGGTAAGAAATGAAACTCACCATTCATGGAGACGGTAAGTCGTATGTATGCAGTAACGCTACTTTCATTACTATTTTGTATTAAAAAAATTAAAACTAAATGAGATAAATATATATCATAATTTATGTATAATATATATGTTATATAGTTAACATAAGTTCATTAATTACATTCTTTATAAAATCCATGTTTGGAATGAACGAGTCACATCACTTGAAGGGGGGGTAGTCCACACTTCCTCGGATGAAATTATCGCATTTGCACAACATGAAAAGCATAAAGGTTTGTTTTAAACATAAAATACAGAAGAATATAGAGATAATAAATATATTATATATCATATATAAATATAGTTAAATCATAATGGCCACCATGAAAGGTGTTAAGAGAAGATTGAACAATCATCGTTTCGTGAGGCAGTAATCCGCCATCCACAGAAATAGTATGTTCTTTAACCATTAGATAGAGGTGTGTGTAAGTGTAAATCAAATACATCTCATAAAAAATCCTATTTTATTTAAGATACTGGTGTTGTTACAAAATAAAGTAATAAAAAGACTTTAGGTGGTTGGAGAAGAAAAATAAAACAAAATGGTATAAGAGAAGACATTACCTTTAAATTGGGTTACTCCCATTGGTTAGAACCAAAAGGGTTTTTTGAAGAGATTTATGCCTAATGTAAGGCTTCTAAGATGTGTAGAGGGATGTGGAGAGATAAAATGATCAGAGTTTTGCCGAGATAATGGATTAATAGGTATGGGTAAGGGGGTAGAGTTGGGGGCCTTTTATAAGAGGTAGGAGGGGCACTCTTGGAAAGTTAAGAAATGTTACTTTATTATATAATGTGTTTCGGATATTAATGGTCCCAAAATAATATATTTCTAGGATAAGGTGATAAGGGTTCTAAATCCACCCATATAATAGGTTTTTGACAAGTTTTAATCTTATATTTTACATTATCTTATCATTTTATTTAAATTATTCATTAATGAGGTAATCACTACATCATCATGGTGTCGTAAGTGAATTTATTTATTTATTCTCTAAAAATTAGAAAAAACATATCATGATTTATAAAATCTTTTTAGCTTTCTAATGAATTTTTATAGTAAAAAATATGACTTTTATAACCCCATGTAAAAATTTCTTTCATAAAAAAATACATGTTTGTGACATTTTTATTTTAACTTTAAATAAAAAGTTATTAATGTCATTTTCTTACCCAAGTGGCTCCATGGGGTCCCCAAGATGACCCATGGATTGTCTTGGTCAGACATGACTCATCCAATAATTATAGGACATGTTTCAAGGTAGTTTAATATTAATATAACATTATTTTTACCATAAATTACAATAATTACCTTTAATCACGATTAATAAAACTTAAAAGTTACTATTCAACAAAAAAAAATATTTTCATCCCTTTGAACCATGTTTTACTTACTAATGACAACCACATATGAAATATTTTTAAAATTCAATTCATATTAGTGGTAATGTTTCATTTAAACAAAAAATCGGGTTTTTAACTACCACTTAGTGGTTTCACTATTCATCAAAATTGATGTTTTTCAGAAAAATACCAACAATTCACCATAAGTTGTATTTGATATTATGAATTAAAAAATGATATCTATTTTATAAAATTCAAAACATATAAGTTTAATTAATCAAATTAAAAATTAATTCCCATTGTCAATACAAATAGCGTGTTTTTAAGAGAAAAAAATATATCAAAAGATTGACACTAGTTTAAGTCCAATTTCAAAGTGAAATTAATTCCAATGACCACAATTAGATTAAATGGTAAAAATATATTCTAATTTATCTTTAAAACCAATTCAAAATATAATCTAATCATATAAATAAATTTGATTAAAAAGTGGTTTTGAATTAAAATACATCATTTTTCACTTATTCATCAAAAATGAACATTATTGGAAAAATAACAAAAACACACACAATGTAAATTTTGATGTCCCGATTCTAAAGATGGATTTTATTTGGACCAATATAATTTATAAGAGTGACCAAAACTATTTTTAAAGAGGTTTCGCCATCAAAATTTGATAAATAGACCTTTTAGTGAATATTAGAGTATTTATGCTTAAAATTAAATTATTTTCTTATTTTAAGCCTTTATATTTTATTGGATAAATGTATAAACATTTAACAAACATATATAATCATATTTTAGTTATTTATATTCCTTCTCACCAATACAAAGGCTACGTGTTAACTACTATTTGAAATAATGTTATTCTATTATTAGTGTGCAACGTAAGATTTCAAAGAAACTCATTGTTGCGTATTAGGTATGATATCGAACATAACAACCCCTTTAAAGTAAAATTAATATTTAATTAAAAATTATTAATAAATCTGAAAATGTATTATTATTTATTTTTCTAGGATGTTACATCTCGTCCCCACCATCACGCCTATATGAGGAAGCTACAGACCCCCCCTAATGCACTCATAGGTGGAGAAGAAGATGTGGTAGCTACCTCAGCCCACAACAGACTAGAACATAACCTCAGAACAACATCGCACCGCCATTGACAGATGATCCCACCAATTAACACGACCATTGATGTCGTAGAAGCCTTTTCATGGCTACTACCCACAACACTGCTACAGGCCTCGAATCCTCGAAACAAAGGGACCCAGACATTCGACGCCATTGAAGACTGGATATTGAACCAACTCTACCAGAGAAAGAGGGGAAAGCCACAAGCCCACCGTGAAGAGCCTAGGAGAAGAACTATGGTCACCCGAGGTAGAGGAGATGACAAAGATTGGGAATCCTTAGTGTCACAATGCCCTTTATGGGTGCATCCTCTATACATTTTTTAAGTGGACTTGTTTCTTATCATTTGGTAATGATGCCAAATCTTTAAAAAGGAAATGATGTGGTCTTTATATCATAGTAAATAAAGGTAATGAATGAACAAACCCATGTGATTACCTCTAATGAAATAGAATTGGAACCTAATATATAAGACTAAAAAATACCCATCCAAATTCTTGATACTAGATAGCATGTGTTGGTGAATCATATGACTCTATATGTAATGGTACTTTATAGAAATCACAAAATAGAGGATGTAGTGTGAGAACCCAATGATATTATTTATAAGAACTACCCTAACATATTTAGAAGGAATCATCCTAAATAATTGAGGAAGGATATTTTGTATGTGGTACGAATGTAATAACCCAAGATGTAACTATATATTTCTAATAGAATATATTTAACTTATTCAATAGCTTATGATGCACACAATAACAAGTTCAAAAGAAATTAATCTATTAATTTATTATTTAAACGTAACTATTAAAACCTAGAAATTATGTTTGAGTATATGGATATTAATAAATAAATTATGAACATATATATATGTGTGTGTAATAAAAAAAATAATTTAAAAGAAAAGGAGATGTTTTTTGAAAACATTATTTTTTTATAAATAGGGTTTAGTAACACACTGTGTAGATAATTTAAATTTCGTTTTTATCACTATTAGAAAATTTATTTGATAAAATAAAATATATTTTTAAAATAATAATTTAATATTTTCTTAAGGTTAATTTTTTCTGAAAGGATTAAATTTTTTATGAATAGTAAAAATACTGAATTTAATTGCAAATTTCCATATCATTTATACTATTTATGTTATTAAATAATATTGTATATTATTGTTAATTTAAAATTATAGAAATTATATATCTATTAATCCAACTAAATTAATTGATATAATTTTTATGTTGAATGTTGATATAAAAACATGGGAAACTTTTAACCTTTTCCTCTTTCAAAACCGTCTTTCTCAATGTGTTTGTGAGATTAATTTTAAAATAAAATTTTCCATTTATGGGAATGTAATATAGAGAAATGGATTACATAATTGGAATAATAATAAGTTATATTTTATAATATTTTCAACATAGTTTTTTTACCAAAATGAATTGTGAAAACTATAAATATTAATTACCACAATTTCTGTAAAAATGGATTTATTGGTGGTTATACAAAAAATATTAAGGCAAAATTAACATAAAAACATATTTAAAACCCATTTATGAACATATTTTAACCATATATTTTATAAGTCTCTATAATACATTATTTATTACCCTTTTGTATTGTAAAAAACTAGGACCAACCTTTTCATTAAAAAAATAAAATTGTGCCACTGACCTCACTTATAAAAGGCCAATGACTCTCATATCTTCTTCAAAACAGCAAAATATTTTGGTTTGGAAGATACCTACCAAAATAAATTTCCATATTCCTTAATATCAGGATATATGACTTATTTTTGGAATTACTCTAACCTAGTATTGCCTTATGTGCAATCATGAGTTGGTTACCCGAAGAAGATATAATGATTTTCATCGAGCATTTTTATTTTATTTCTTCCTCTACCTACATAATTTATTATTAAAACATAGATAAATAATAAACACCATATAAACTATATAATTATATATTTTTATTCTATTTTAATTATCTTCAATTATCCCCACTTCCATCAAATGGGTTATTAAATCGTCATTCATTTGTACGAAACACTACTACCTCACAAACCTATGTCATTTGTTTTTAAATTACCACCACTCACAGTTGAGTATGATGAAGGATATAAATTATATATATATATATGATATTTATAAAATTATTATACATCTGTATTCATTATATCATATGTACCTTTTATACATTCCATTTTGTAGGGGATATGATAATGTTGCTCATGTGTACAACAGACAACATCCTAACAAAAAAATATGATTCTTCTGTCACTATCACATTACATGTCTGGTGATAAGGATAATTTTAATGATTATTTGGGACATAAATTAAGTAACTATGATTTTAATTACATATCTATCACTATTAAATAATAATATATATTTTTTTCTTTCATTTCCAATTAATTAATGATGATAACGTTGTTTTTGTACATGTGGTCTACCACCTTCATAAAAGGTTGTGGCCCTCTTTTCATATCCACACCACATGGATGACATAAATAAATAAATTTAATGAAATAATATGATATTATTATCATTATTTAAAGGTAAAATATTACTTAACTCGTTTCCATAAATATCAATGAAAATTTTAATTGTTACTCATGAATATGTATGGCATACTATCTCCATTATCATAACATGTATCATTTCAAAAAACCATATTTCATTATTGGTATTAAAATTACAATTAATATATAAATATGATAATTATGTCATGATTATTATTCTAGTAGTTTTTTGGATACATCAATTTTTGGTCTTTTTGATAAAATACATATAATGATACATTTCTAGTTGACGTAGGACCCAATTATTTCTTAGTCCAGATCCGCACACATCATAAATGTGATACATTAAAATCTATTTTAGTGGTTATTTAATTTTAACTAGAATTTGGATTCTCATACAACAACTATATGGATAATGTTTCCCAATCCTCGGTTTCCTTTTGAAAATCCCTCTATTATCCATTTTCATGGAGATATGGTTGGAAGAAATCTATGTTCGGATAGTATAATGAATCTTATTTTTCATCAGATTTATACCTATATATGTGTTGAAGTTGATGTTTCAAATCCATTAGTGAGTCATTTTTTATATCCACTAGGTAAGAGTTTCAATGCAAACATGATGTATTTTTTTGAATCCTTGACAGATTATTGTGTGTCGTTTAAGAATTTGGTCCATCTACCTTCAAACTATCATTTATTCCGTAAATAGGGCAATTGGAAAATCAAATAAAATTATTCAAAAGTAAACAGGAATAGCCATTATAAAAAACACGGTTAGAAATTTTGGTTCAGATGTGGCTAACCCTATTCAGAAAAAGGAAAGCTATATGAATTAAAAACCAATGAGTGGGGACATTTTCAACAAATTGAGAAATAATTTGGTGGATAATAATTCAATAATTGAGGATATATCAGGTACAGTGGGATCATAGGGGTTGGGTGATGAAAGTTTCTTGGTACCTAACATTAATAATCAAAATCATACCTCTCAAGCATGAGTTCAGCATTCTGGAAATGAAATTAATTTAGAAGAGGTGATTCACGAGGATTGTGAGGGAGGTTCAATTGGAAGATATGATATGAGTATTTTAATTCAAGGCTCATAAGATAGGATGGAATAATCATATGGGTCTAGTACTAGAAGTAACATGTCACATATAAATATGGGAAACTGCATTGAAAATTCTGGAGCTGAAGAACCAGTATAGGATAAAAAAAGTTCTTGAATAGGATGAGATATCCAAATAAGAGAATGATTTTTCTTAGATAGAATAATGTAATGAGTTAACTAGTTAATTTTCTTAGGATATTGTAGAGGAGGGTCGTGGATGAAGGATTCACATCCCCAGGAGGAAAAATGTGTGGAAGGAAAGCCAAAATTCACATATTTTCATTTTCATCAAGGGAAATAAATCATAAGGAAGGAAAGACTACTATTATCTACCTAAACCATTGGAAACATGATATTTCATGATTTTGATTCCCTAGGAGACAGACTATGTATTCAATTATATCAACTAGGAATATTTGGTGGATATTGCAAGGAGTAGGAGAAGGTATGTGATGTGATGAAAAATATAACCTAATGCATGGGGGACCTGCAGTGGTGGATTTTTAAAACAGTGAGGCTACAACTCTTTTGGACGTTGCCATGAATTATTTTTTGGCCAATTAAAAATGGGAGGCAGATAAGGAGGATAAAAATAGGGGTAATACATGGGATCTTATCATCCATTCTAAATATGAAATGTTCAAAAATGGTATTCAGATTAATGCCTCTATTGAGAATAATGGATTGATGAGTGATATGTTTATTTTAGTGGAAAACAACAATATTAATTTTTAGTGGATACACAAGAAGGATCATATTTTTATATGGGATCTAATGAGTGAAAGTTAAATGTGGATGTGTACATTCAGACGTTGGAAAAGACGACCTTTGAGTTTGATGACCATATCAACGACGCACCGATACAAAGGTAACTGGTTTTATTTTGAATTTATGCAGTGATAATTATTATAACAAGATCAAACTTAACATTAAATATTTATAGATTTATTACAATACATGATTGTTTTTATTTTGTCTTTGAGTTGTTTATCACTTTATCATCAAAATTGTTTTAAATTAGTAAAAAATTAATTAAATTTTTTTATAAACAGTTTACTATTATAGATTAATTATATAGTAATGTAAAACCCTACATAGATCAAAAATTAATTGTTTAATATAATTTATAATCTATATCTTACAATGTGATGGTTCATCAAAATATATTTTCATAAGTTAAATCATACAGAGATACACAATTCAAGCATAATGGGAACATTCTTAGGGAATATAAAAATTTCATAGAATCAACAATTATAGCATAACATTTTAAATTGTAGTTTTACATAATCCATTATACATTAAACATTTAATATTATATTACTATTACTTTACGAAAACCTTTAATAAAAATACATGTAACCAACTATCCTTAAAAATACCTACTGCTCTTCTAACATGATGTTTTTAATGATAAAAAAAATCTCATATTGTTATAAAATTTTCCTTTATGTGACTATTATTTTTTATTTTTAACATTAATATGTGATTATTTACATATCAAAATAAAGTTCAAATAATATGAAGATGAATTTTCATCACCCCAAACCAGTAGGGGTCATAGACTACCTCATGGAATATCACGGAATACCCACTGATGATGGGAAGAACCAATGACGCATGCATGTCATAGGGCATGGAAAAAGAAATTTAATTTTCCTAGTGCAACATAGAGGCTGACCGGGGTCGTCTCTCTTGAAAATCATTTTCAGTCATTCACCCACTTAATCTAATTTAACTAAACGACTTCTTTTGGTTGTTTTTATGTTATCTAGGAATGGATTAAACCTTATTTAAAATAAAATATAAAACTAACATGCAATGAAAAAATTCAATTAATTTGGAAGGAACATGGCCTTTATGGGTTGGTTTGTGGGTTTCATCATTCTCCTTGTTGGTATTTAAATTCAGTTTTGCTAATTCAATTATGAGATCTCATTTATGAAATACTATTATTTTATTTATTGGTGAGAAATTTTGAATGCATTTAGCTCTCTTAACTTCAACTCCTCCTATAATCAAGGTTGATGGCACACCTTGGTCCAGAGTGTGACATCTTCCAAGACCTGGCTCCATCGTATGTCATTTCAACCACTGAATGGCTCAACTCCATCATATGCAGAGCATGTATCCCATAGAAGGGAGGGAAAAAATTTAATAAAATAATAGAAATGAGTTTGAGATCAGTTTCTTGGTGAACGATCGCCACACACATGGACATCACTCTTTCTCATCACAAACATAATAAAACATCAGAATTTAAGCACATAATAAATGAAATTTCCACATACCTCCCCAAAGACTAGTCTCAGGTTAACCCATCGTTTTTAGGGTAAGAGTTCACCGTGGATAATATGAGAAGAATAAAATAAGGAAAAAAGGGTAAAAATGAAAAATAAAATAGTGTGGATGGGTGGACACAAAAAAATAATGCATGAATATTATTAGAAATATAAATTACAATTGAAAACTAAAACAAAAATAAAGAAAATAAAAAATATATAAAATAAATGTGGAATATTTGTGGCTGGACTCCCTCAGTGGAGAACTCTTCCTTGGTTCCTTGAAATAATGTATGGAGAATGGTATCAATTTGGAAGGAGGTGAGCGCCTCCTTTTGCAGGCCGAATTCTAGACCCCGAAATATGGCGCGTTCTTGACCCATTAAATGGAAGTTTCACGTGTGGACCCATTCTTCAATGTTTTTCATACATATGTTGTCCGTTAACGTTCCAATTTTAATCTCTTTTTGACAATGGATGAAGGTGTTATGAATTTTTCATTGGAGGTTTCTGAATCTAGTACAAGCTTCCAGGAAGGTTCCTCCAAACGTATGTCGTTCAATGGCCACCTTAATGACTTCACAACTCCCACAAATTTATTTTAGAGCTGTCCATATCTGTTTCTGTGCTATCACAGGTAGAAACACCTCATTTTGATATGTGTAGGCCGATTTTGGGATCTGTTACAGTGGTGGGGTCCATGCTGTCTGCCCGAAAAAATGTCCAACTTCAATGAATTTTTAGGCCCCTTAGATGCCCGAATCAGCTCCTAGTCCAGAAGACAAAGTTGAAGGAAACAAAATCGGGATGCTAATAAAATTTTAATCACAAAATTTGGATTTATATTTTTTTAAAATGACTAAAATACCCTTGATGTCAAAATTTGTCTGAAATCCAGAATTATGCATTTTTAACATTTTTTCTCAAAACACATCAAAAATCCAAAATTGATTCATATAAGATCAAATTTATTTTTTGGGAGGCTTAAAAAAATTAAATTAGATACAAAAAATGTGAAAAATATTATATCTATCAATTCCCCCACACTTAAACTATTCTTTTCCTCAAGCATAAAATCTCAACATGGAATTGAGGGGACACCAATGTTACCAATAATAAAATTCCAATGTAATAAAATTTAATAATTTGAATGTAGAAAAACATTCAAAAATCCACGTAAAATATCAATTTAATTTACTATTTTTTAAAGAAACAATTAAATCATGTATTTTACTTGTCCCCCTTTGAAAAAATAATGTAACTTATTCTCTCTTTCATTCAAGATTCTCAATACATTATTATTAAGCATGCCACGTCATAATTTATCTCACCTATGAATTTTTCCTCTCATATCACATGATACAATTCAATTAGAGTTATTCCAATATCATGAGAACATGCACCTTATCCATAATCTTGTAAGAGAACTACTTTCTCCACTTTGTAAAGAGAAAAGAACCTAAAATAATGAGTACTTTTCAATAATGGTTCAAATGACTCTAAGGCTTAAGGTTGGTAGGATTTGATGTTTTAAAAATTAAGGCTCAAGGAGGAGGTTTGTCTCTAAAGTACAATACATGATATTAAATGTAAAAGTTTAATGAAATTCTACTTTTTAATATACCAACAACTACTTCCCCCAAAACAGAATGAAAGGTCATGCTCAAAGTAAAGCATAATGAATGATTAATGCACCCTATGTATTTTTTTTTTATTTTTTTATTTTTGATGAATGTTATGATTAGATCAAACCTCATATATATCACCTAACCACATACGATTAGAAGATCATCGGTCTATAAAATGTGGATTTTTGGTTCTCCCAAATCACAATCCATTTTCTTTCTATTTTTTATTATTTTTTTTATTTTCATTTTTTTCAAGAGGGGAAAAACAATAGGGTAAAATGGATGATTTCACAACATTTTACAATTCCAAAAATATCACCACCAAACGTTTTCCTTACAATGTAAATCATCCCTTCCACTATTAATCTCTTTACCCCTTACAAAATATCATGCAAATACCAAGACTAGGGTAGGAATGGATAAAAAAGGATACAAATATGGCTTATCCCTATGAATGTCATTCATGGTCTCTATGGTCTAAATGAAGGATTGATGTAAAGGTGGTATTTAAGGATGAGGTCTTTTCAAAAGTTGACTCAATAATTTTAAAAATATTTTTGCACAGTCATAGCTTCAACAAGTTCAAATGAAATTTCTTGTCAGTGGCATGTCCCAAGATCACTCAATAAATATGCTCAAGAATAAAGAGGATGTAATTTGTCTAGAAAACCTCTCGAGAATGAGACATCTGGTATTGTAAAATCACTCCTGGCATGATCAAAAACAAAAAATTAATTCACATGAATTTTCAAAATTCAAAGTCTGAATAATGGTAGGGAAATTTCATTTACATAAATCAACTAATTCCCTTAAATTATGAGTTATCATTTCAATATCCATGCTTTACTTTAAACATTCAATTTTCAATTTTACTCATTCAATATCATTAACACTGAAATCTAAAACAAGGAATCACTAGATTTCTAAGAAACACATTTCTCCTAGATAAGTCAGGTTAAGAATTAATTCGAGTGTGGTAATTCAATTCCATTATAAAGACAAATATATATATAAGGAGTTTCAAAGATTATACATAAAAATTGAACTCCCTTTTGAAAGGAATCTTGTTTTTTTTTGTTTGGGAGTTCCCTTCTACCTTCATGAACCTACAAAATAGAATTACTCAATTAAGTTAAAGGATCGTGTCATTAAAGCTCAATAATATAAGAGGGATTGGGATTCAAGCTAAGATAATTCTATAAAAAGAAATTGGAATCTAAATTACTAGAAAGAAAGTAAAAAAGAAGTCTCTTTATGATCCCCCAAGTTGGCCCTGGAGTCTTTTACTACCTCGATAGGGAAGTACCAGCTATTATCCATAATTTGATGGTAGGTGGATCTTCTTGGACATGAAGCACCACAAGTTCCTCTTCCTAAATTGTAGTTAATTGTTCTTATTGAGGAGAATTACATGTATAGAGTACACTAGATCTGTCCCCTTCACAATTTGGTATAACTTGCATGGCGGGGGTAGGATGAATTATGGATCCTCCTCCTCTTTAGTTGTTATTTGTGCAAAATCTCCCTCATAATCTAGTGGTTCCCCAGATGTGCTGCATGAAAAAAATAATCAAAGAGAGATTCAAAATTTAAATTTGAAATATTTATATCAAAATCTTCCCTTTTGAGGTAGTAATATTGTAGATTTGGATTCTCAGGAAGAACCATTATTATATTTTCATGGGATTCCTCAAGAATATGATCAATGTCCTTTAAAAGATCCAGGTGTTCCGCAACCTGTGTAATTTCTTCATCTTCCTCCAAGGCGTAGAATAGATAATTTGATTCAATAATACAAGAGGGAGTGACATCAAATTAAGATTCAATAAAACTATATGATTCAATGAATGGTTCAAATCCCTAATTTGGTTCAGATTCAATCTCTTTCTATGTTGAAAGTGCCTCTTGGAATTGATTATTTCTGGTTGGAGGTAGGTAGTCATGCTCCTCCACCTCAGTTTTGGATTCAACATCATGGATTTCTTCAGTGAAATTTTGGAAGACATGTGGAACTTTCTTCATGACCTTGAATCATTGAATGTCAGTTTTGTGTTCATTATCCATGACCGTCAAATCTTCAAGTGATATCCATGTTGTGAGTCCTCTTTCCTTCTGTTTGAACTGTATCATTATAGCATCAACCCTTCGTTGGAGGTCCTCCTCGGTAAAGTCGTTTTCTTCCTCCTACACCTGTGGGTAATTATTCCATCCATAAAAATATTAATGTGAATGAATCATGGAAAAATAATTTTTTTTGGTTTTTATAAAAATAGTGACAACTATCTAAAATTTTAAAATAGAAAATTTAAAGTAAACAACTGATTAGCTCCCTGTAAATGATGTCGGTTTCGACGCATGGCTATCATAGGGCATGGAAAAATCAATTTAATTTTTCTAGTGGAAAATAGAGGCTGACCAGGGTCATATACATCAAGGTGTGTCATTAGTGTCATGGTGGATGATCGGCACACCCATGCACATCACACTTTCTAATCACAAACATAATAAAACATCAGAATTTTAGCACAAAATAAATGAAATTTCCACATACCTCCCCTGGGCCAAGTCTTGGGTTAACCCCTAATTTTTAAGGGTAAGAGCTCAAATTGGATAAAATGAGTTGAATAAATGAAAAAATAAGGAGAAAATATGAAGAATAAAATAGGGTGCATGGGTGGACATAGAAATAAAAATAATTCATAAATTTTATTAGAAATATAAATTATAATTGAAAATAAAACAATAAAAAGAAAAGAAATAAATAAAACAAATTAAATGGGGAAGATTTGTGGCAAGACTACCTTGGTGTAGATCTCATCATAGGTTCCTTGAAGGAATGGAGGGAGAATGGGATCATTTTGGAAGGAGGCGAGGGCCTACTTTTATAGGAAGAATTATGGACCCCGAAAAATTGTGCATTCTTGACACAATAAATGGTAGTTTCACATGTGGACTCTTTATTCAATGTTTTTTATAAATATGATGTCCATGCACTCTCCCAATTTCAGCTATTTTGGAAACCGAATTATGGAGTTATGAATTTTTCATTAGAGGTTTCTGATTCTGGACGAAGCTTCCAGGATGGTTCCTCCAAACATATGTGTTTCAATGGCCTCCTAAATGACTTCACAACTCCTAAAAATTTATTTTAGAACCAAAAATATATTTCATCGTGCTATCCCAGGTGGAAACACCTTATCTTGATATGTATTGGCCGAGTTTGGGTTCTGTTATAGTGGTGCGGTCCACACTGTCTGCCCGAAAAAATGCCCAACTTCAATGAATTTTTAGGCCCTTTAGATGGCTGAACCAGCTCTTGTTCCAGAGGAAAAAGATGAAGGAAAAAAATCAAAATGCTAAAAAAAATTAATCACAAAAATTGGATTTATATTTTTCTTTAAATGACTGAAATACCCTTGATGTAAAAATCTGTCTAAAATCAAGAATTATGAGTTTTTCACCATTTTTCTCAAAACACATCATTAATCCAAAATTGATTCATATAAGCTCAAATTGATTATTTGGGATTCTTAAAGAAATTTAAATACATACAAAAAATGTGGAAAATATTATATCTATCAACCAACCATGGAGAAAAAGGACTGATGGATACCTAGTGAAAGGGTGTCAATCATCTAGAATAATTGTTCAAAAAGCATTCCTCTTGAAGGTCAATAGCTAATAATAATACAAGCACAGCTACCAAGTGGAGTTATTTCAGACCCTCTCAAGATAGGGCAACATATAGTCTACCTAGTGGTATCCAATGGCTAAATAATTGTGTCAGGACAAGCATCCCCAGATAGAATTTATTATGTTAAAAAATACCTAATTTTCTTTTCTTTTACATCATTGACCCTGAAATAAAACAATAACATTCCTAGCATCCTTTATGTCTATAAAGATACACCCTAAAGGCATTGAAATGTACTCCGACACATTTATCAAGGATAAATATCCACGATCATCAACATTTTAATACATATTCATATTATCTCAATTCCAATAAATAGTGTACATTATTTATAAATCATTTTCACTTTTTAAATATTATTTTTTATATCTCCCAATTTTTTTCTAATTCATTGGAAGTTAGAGACTAAGTATTAAAGAAATTGTTCCTATAAATCATCTATATTATTTATACATTCTATTTCAGTGCTCACAACTGTTAAAAGGTAGGGTTTCTTGTATTTGGATAATGTTTCTAAAAGGAATGAGATTTTATTCTCCTCGAGGTCTCTAACTACAACCATTAAAAACCTAGGGTCTATTATAATTATTTTTTCATGGTATAACTAGTTTAAAATAAAGTAATTTTTGGTAATTTAGAAAATTTTAAAGCGATAGACTAATAAAATCAAACCTCCATCAATTTACATAGGATACATGAGGCTAATGAAATGGATTGGGATATAATTATTTTTAAAATATTTCTCTTAATTTATTTTATTCGTTACTAACAGAATTCTTATATGTCTTCTATGCATAATTAATTGTTCTTTAGTAAGGTCATTTCAATGACACTTGACTGTTATATCATTATAAAAATTACATATTTGAATTTTGATACAATAAATCATTTCATTTTGGTTTTAGTCAAATGTTTGATTTCTCAATACACATAATTGTATGTTTTCTCTCCTATTTATTTTATATTTCATTAGTTCCCTGTTTTATTTTATTCAATCCTTTATTTTTTTGAAGGGTTATTTTTTTAAGGATAAATTTTTTCATTTTATTTTATTAATTAAATTTATCCACACATGTTCTATTTATTCAACCCTAACCTACATTTGGTATAAACAGTGGGCTATTTAACTGAAAACATCTTGTTCTTCCATTATTTTATCTTTATTTCAAATTATTTAATGCTTATTTAGTTTTCATACTCTTTTATCGGTTTCTTAAGAATATTTTTTGAATGGAATATACTTCATTTACTCATGGTTCTCCTAATGGGAAAAATATATTGGTTGCACAACTTATTTTTATGGTTCTAACAATAGTTATTATAGGACACATAAAATCATTGTAGAATTATTTTTTATCTTTTATATAAACTATTCATGCTTCGTTATAGCCCTACTATTGAAAAAAATGGACCCTGGTGATATTGATTATTTTAAATTAGATGGTAAAGATATAAATGACCCCAATTATGGTTTTGACGAAAATATAGTCAATTAAAAACTTTCAAAATAATCGTGGAAATTGATAAAATCTTAGAAGTCAATCATTAAGTTACACATAAAGTTAAATATACATGGATCAATATGTATAGATATGAATTTAAATTTTTTACTATCAATACAAATAAATCTATGACTATGATTTTTATATATTTTAATGATAAGTAAAATTGTAGGATATATATTATTGTCCATATTTCAATAGAAACATACCAACTGAAAATAAATCTGGTTTTACCAAGAAATTGAATGCCCAAAATGATAATGATCTAAGATGAAAAAGACACAATGAATATAATATTTTATGATCTTATATGATCTCTCAAGAACTATAAAATATTTATGAAGATGAAACTTGATAACGTGTCTACGAAAGTCAAGGAGTTTTAAAAGTATTATTTTTTCAGGGATACAAATGTAGAATCATTTAGAAGTGAAATTGAAAATTATCATCATACCATGATTATGAAGTAGTTCATGAAAAAGAAAATATACAACTACTGAACAAAGAAGAAGACAAGAATTAGAAATTAATTTTTTCTATTTCAAAAAGGATCCTGTTAATCCAGATTATACCTCGAATAAGAAAAGGATAGGAATTAGAAACAATATATGAAACTTCTCAAATTAATTACTTGATGTTCTAGTAATGAATCTCTTTCTTCATATGAAAAAAGCGATGAAATTGGGAATTAAATTCTCACCAATATTTATATATGAAATGAAGAAAACGTAAATAATTATACTTATTACTGATTTATTTCTATTTATTAAACGTGTTCAATATGTTATAATATTCTCCATCATTATATTGATAAAATTAAAAATGGAATTTCTAATGTTACATAAGAATTTTAGTATCTGGAAAAATATATAATCTAGTTATTTTAAAAAATATAATCTTTTAAATAATATATATTATTAAATATTAATAATATAATAAGAAAATAGGTTTAGAAATTATAATATCAGAATAAATAACTAAAAAAATACTATATCTCAATTCACCCATGGTGATTAATATTTAAATATGATTTTTTGATCTCAATGAAATGTTAAATTAATTTAAGAAATGGTTTTCCAAAAACAATCTTTTCATTCTGAAAATTATAAAAAAGAAAACAGTTAAAAATGTATATTTCTCAAATATAGCATAAAATTATTCTATGACATTTGGGTGTATCATTTATGAATTCATTTTCCTAAATTCAAGATATGGTATATCAAAAAACATGTATATTTCATTCAAAATTTATAAAAGAAAAATATTTTTGAAACAATTTTGGATTCTAAAGTATTTATTTGCTAACATAAGTGGATCCAAAATATAGGTACCGAAAAACACTAGTCTCTGGATATTTTGTAGGAAAATATTATCAATAATAGAACTAAAGAATATTCTTGTTATATAAAAAACAAAAAAAAATTAAGATAACAATATGTTAGATATAATATACAATATGTGACACTAAACCTGAACAAAACAAGAAATATTATTACATTACGACTATTACAACATAGATATTATAATAAATGATATGAAGTGTAAAATGAATATTATTATAAATATATACATATATATAAGGTAACTACTTAATATAAATGTGTTGATTAATTATTATGAAATATGTACTTAATTTCTATTAAAGTCATTTTATCCTTCAAAATTGGGTTTTATTGCTTTTTGTGGGAAAATAATATGATTTATGATTTCTAATTTTATCAAATGAATTTGATACATTAAATTTTATTTTATTTTTAAGAATTAAAAATTTATCTTACAATGAAATTTTGATAATGTTATTGAAATTTGGATTTTCAATAAATAGTAATAATAACATTTTTTATTTGGAACTATATTTTTGATTCAATAATAAAAGAGGTAAAAAAAATTAAAATGTATTAAAACTAATATTAGTAAAATTATGTTATTAATAATACAAATGAGGTAATTGGAATCAATTTTATTATTGAATTTTCTAAAAAAACATATTTACTTAAAAGTGAGTTTAATGAAAAAATTATATTTCCTTATATTTTTAATTTTTATCTAGAATTAATTTCCACCACATATAGAAACATAATTTTGAAAAATGGATACAATATTTTAAATTATGTGGTTCAAATTTTAGAAACAGATGCTTTTTAATTTTAGGCTTTATGAATAGTAAGTGTGGTAAAGTATCTCAGGAATGGGTAAATCATGTTAACAAAGATTAAAACAATAGGTTAAGGCCAAAATGTTTCATTTTAATTCTAAATAATAAATAGTATTTAATATTTATAATATTAGACGCAAATTTAAATACATTTAGGTATACAAGTTCATGAGAATGACTAATATAATATTTAAGGCAATTAAAAATACATAATGTCACACTCTAACTATAAATTATTTCTTATGTGTTCACATTGGGATAAAACACGTTTTGGGTGAATTTTAATAGTTATTTTAAAAATAATAAAAATATTTTCATGATGATAATGGATTTATAATTTTTTGAAATTCTATAATTCCCTCAAATTAAAACATAATGCCGACACAATATTTCAACAATTAATATTAAAATAAAGTATATATTTTAAAAAATATTAAAAAAATAATAATATGAGTGATTTATAGTGTTACATGAATTTTATAGATTAATATAATATATTAATATTATTTTAATGGATTAAAATCAATTTAAATCAGTTACTTATTTTCATTAGTGGTAAATTAATTGAATTGTCTACAAAATAACCTTACTAATATTTAATAAAAATTATATACTATTAAATTGATTAGAAATCATAAAATTCATGATAGAGGAAAATTTGTGTAATATATGTTCTAACATGGGAATACTGGGCCATTTTTGAGTAAATTTTAACCTCATAAGTAATATTAAAACCCATTAATAATGAAAAAGAGGTCACCAAGGTTAGGGTTAAAATATATCACATTATGGAATTAACCAAAAGTCATGTTTTAAAACACCATATAATACAATAAAAATTTATTGGATTATGGTAATTAAACCATATCGTACCTTATCTTTTAATATCATTCCATTTAGAAACATTTTTATATAGAAAATGTTTTTTATATTTTAATATTTTAAGAAATTCCATGAGTTCCCCTCCCATCACTAATAAAGGGGGACCCCTACATGATCTTATTTACACCATATTTGTCCATATATTTTGTCCAAAGGTAGATAAATTATCTTCTCAAAATCTATAACTGAATTATAGTGATGATGGTATTCCAAAAACACCTTCCCAAATACCATTAATATTGAGATCTAAATGAGTTATTTCATTGAAGAGGTAACTGACTTAATCAATCACTTTATTTTAATTTCCTATTTGAAATTCACTAAATCTATTGTATTTATCATAAAATAATAAATTAATTATCCTAGATATACAGAAATATTTTTATTATTATGAAACCACAGTTATCTATCTTCTTTCACATCAAATGGGATGTGCATGTATCACTTCTGCATATTCACAACATTCCGTTTTAACGTAGAGATAAAATTTATTTTCCTCACTATATTTTATAAATTGGTATTATGATGGATTCAATTTTTAAATATGATATTTAATAAATAATAATGATTCTTAAATTATAACATCATATGTATCTTCTTACTTTGAAATCAATTTGAAAATAATAACATCGCTCATGCGTACGTGTGGACTACAACCTCTATAAAGAAGTGTGAATCATTTTTCATTTATTCTTTACATGGATGGTAGTAAAGATGGATTTATTGAATATATATTTCATATATAGAATAATAATTATTATATAAATTGAAATTATTTTTTACTTTTCTTTTGTTTCATCTGTTGAAAATTGAAAATAGTGTTCACTCGTATAGACATCCAACCGTCTCCATCAACCTTGTAATTCATTTTTCGTTCTCTAAATTTTAAGGAAAATACTAAATATGTATATAAATAATATATATAATATTTATATAAATATTAAAATAATGGATATTATGGGACCATTATCAATGTATATGGATTGGAAGTATCAAAAATGAAATTCTCATAAAAATGTAACAGTTAACAATCAGGAACAACAATTTTAATAAATATTTATTAATAAATTGGTGTTAAAATATTGTAATAGGATAATATATGAAATTATAATCATGTATGTGATTGATATATATAATTATAATAAATTTAATTTTTTATATAGGAGGTGAGAGTGATTTAGAAGAATGTGGAACACGAGGTAAGGGTTTATCATCTGAAATTGTCTTATTTGGGACATATGTAATGTTATGCACCTATATTTTTTTTGAGGTGTTTATAAATCCACTTTTTCAAGTAATATAGTGAGTAAAATGATTATAATTACATTTATAATTTTATTTTACTTTATCCTTTAATGGGTGTTATGATTCAAAAGATACAATAGCCTTAAGGATTTTATGTGTCAATATCATTGTTTATCAGGATTGTTTATGATTTTTTTAATAATTAATTGTAATGATATTCCACTAATGAAACTCCTTAATTCTGATTTAATTTTTTTTATTTTGATATTAAATTTATTACTTTCATTTTCCTCATTTTAATAACTAAATACACTAAAATATTTTATTAATGGGAAACCAACTATATTTCTCTTCAGCAGAAAATCATTTTTCTTCCCTATCCGCATTTTTTAATTTTTTATTAAAATAATGTTGATTATATCAATCTAATATTTTTGAAATTAATTTTAATCATGATATAAATTTAATAATATGGTTTAAAAAATGATATTTTTTTTGTTTCCATAATGAGTCAATATTTGAATTTTTTTGCAAAATTATAAAAGGAATGTTTTCCTTTTAATTATATGGCATGAATAGAATTTTCGAATCTCATGATAACTTAATTATTTAAAACATACATTAAATTTTATTATGGATCAAATTGAAAATAAATTTTTTGTAGAATCTTAAATTTTTTGGACAAATTTTTTAAAATAAATTTAATTTCATTGATATCTTGCGTTCCACACAACACCGATTTTAAAAGAACCACAATATTCTGATAGTATATTATTTTTAAATGTGATAGTTATCACCTAGATATTGGACTGAGGAATAGGAATAAGAGTAAGTAAATTATGAATATCATATGATTTATATACAACAAAAATGAATATATTTGTTATCGACTAATAAGAAATGAAAATAAAAAATATTTGAAAGTAAAAGAGATATTTTCTGAAAAACCGTGTTTATGCACATAATGTAAATTTATATCAATAAATTATATTATTCACTATTGGTGACTTATTTTTATGAAATTTATATATAATATATTCTATAATTATTTTTAAACATTCATCTTAGAGGCACGAGATAAAATTAAGTCCAATATTTTTCATAAAAACGATATTTTTATAAAAAGTGGGTTATGTTATTTTTTCACACATACATTAAAAATAAATTTTTACCACATATAGGTATTTTATTTTATTAAATTTGTTCCATAAATATATTCCTATGTTTCAAATTTGGTAAATAATTCCCTTTTAAATTTGTTCAATATAAATTATAACTGTGGTAAAATTTATCACCTCAGTAAAGGGTTTATCAAGTTAATTTATGATAAAAATAAGTGATATGGAAATATTTTTTTTCATATTAATTCATATTTTATTAATTTAATTATACCCTTATTAATTTGGTCACAAAATTTATTTATTCAATGGGTACTTTTCCTAGAAAAGTAAATTTATACTATTTAAACAAATCAAGTTAGAATGTGACACTCGCATTGTATTAAAGATCATTTAGGCATTCACATAATAAAATAACTAGAAAGGAATGAAAATCGGAAGTCATTTTGAGAATAATTAAATTATTTTCATGATTAAAATTTATTTTTAATATTTAGTAATTTTATAATGACTTTAAATTATTATGAAACAATGTTCAGTATTTCTCAAATTATTAAAAAATATTTAATTTATTATAATAATATTAAAATAAATATAATTTTATTGAGTAAATGTGTTAAAAAATGTAAAAATTAATATTAAATATCATTTTTATGTTAAATAATTTTATTTTAACTCAAAATTTTAATTTATATCTTTTATGTAAAATTAAATGAATAGCAAGAAAATTGATATTAACGATACTTTTTCAAAATAAAATTTTATTACATTACGTAAAAATCAAAAATATCATAAAAGTATAAAATGGGGATAAAGTATAGTAAATATTTAATCCCATATCCATTTATGGGTAATTTGGATCCATTTGGATTGAGAATTACCTTATTTTAATCTAATATTTCAAGAAACTCCAAGTACTTCCTCCCCCTCCCTTATAAAAGGATACCCATTATTTATAATATTCACACCACATTAAGCCATCTAAGTCAAACATTCCTTGAAAAAGTTTCTTATAAATATCATTATACATGTTTTTAGGTGATTTTCTCCTAAAATACAGATACCGAGTTCCTTTAGAATGGTTCTAAATGAGATATCCTAAACGATAGATAGTTGTCTTACCTATCCTCTTTCAATATATTTCTAATTATACTTCCTCTAGATCTCAGTTATTTATCATAAAACTATCATTTTAAATGTTCTAAATATTCTAAAATGTTGTTATTATTATTAGTATACTATCATTATCCACTCTATTTGCATCAAATGGGATGTAAAAGTACTGATCATGTATACATACGACTTACCGGCTCAATACAGAAGTAAAATTCGTTAAAGACCCGAATTTTCTGTGTAATGTTTTTTAATTATAAGGAATTATTATGAGTTTGAAAAATTTGATGGTGCCTGATTTCGAGGCTCGGTTTACCCAAAATGAATTTCTGAACTTTTTTCGGGTACTTTTAGTAAATGCGTGGGAGGAGTTTTGTATCTTTTGAACTCTTTCTCGGATTAAAAATATGAGGGCACCGTTGAATCCACAGCACTGGGATTCTCTTAAGGGAGTCTTTACTTTGACTATAGTAGGTCTGGAGAAAATGTTATGTTTTATGACTTTTTTAAAAAAAGGAAATGAAATGAAATAATTTTATTATATTCTTTTCTTTCTTCTCCACCAACACAGAAGTGGAGTGTGGTGCTAGCAATGTGTCAATCCAATAAATGTATTGACCTGTAAAATCATATGTAACAATGTCATTGAGGAATTAGTGAAGTTCCTAATTAATGATCCCCCATTAATTCCCAATGTTGTTACTTATGCTCCCCCTCTCCTAAATTTATGGAATTTGGGGAGGGGTTTTGGCATAGATTATCCAAGCAGTGAAGTGTTGAAGGAGTGTTGAGACACCGGACCCTTAGAGGATAGAGGTGATCCCAACATGAGGTGACAGGTGACACCAAACCACAAACCGAAGGAAGACTTATGAGTGACGACATTGGGAACCAGTTACGGGAATGAAGAACATGATCCACCTTCAAGAGTGGGTGCCCTCCAATAGTTTTATGAGATAGTGGTTTTGATTCTCATTTATTTCATGTGAATTTATAGAACCCCTATATCCTACCTCTTTTTTATGAGCTAACGTGGAGGGGAGGGCCTAACGAACACAGCTGAACCCATCTTCAATTTTCGCTAAACCCTTGCGCTCTCCATGGAATACTGACAGTACGACGACACTGACCGGCTACGAAGAAGGTGTGCACCGACGCATGCTATAAGAGGAGGTCGCAACATAATTTCGTGGAATCCAACGGAATGTCTAACACTAATGGCAGCGGAGGAGGTACGGTGCATCGTCACACAATGCCGATGAGAAAAGGGTGGTTTCATATCATCATCTACGGCCAACAGAGGAGGTGAGGCATGTCATCGCGCGCCCCCGGAAAGCAGATGGGCCACGAGTCGTCAGAAGCAATGATCGGAGGAGGAATATGGAACATCGGCTGGCCGTGGAAGGAGACGTAGCCCGATCAATGCATTGGCGGAAAGCGGGAGGTGGCACGACTAGCATACCGAAGGTGGACAAGAAGCCGTAGTCGAATTCATGGCGGAGGCCAAACCCGCCCCTCTGGCGGGTTCTGCGGTGATAGTGTGGCGACCACGCGGCGCTGCCACATCACAAACTGAACACCCTCCGGGATATTCAAGTTATAGAGAGACCGGGGGGGTCACACCCCCACGCTATCTAGGGAAGACCCCATTGTAGGACGCACTCCCCCTTGGGTCGGGCTATGCTCCCCCTCGGACCAGAACGCTCTCCACCTCAGACCAGACCGCACCCCACTCAGGGTCAGTCCGCGCGCCACTAGGGCTGCCCCCCCCCCCCTTGTGGGATGCCCTTCGCAGTCCACCCCCTTGTGGGCTGGTCCACCTTTGAAGGCTTCCCCCTTGTGGGCTAGCTCAGAACTTGGCCCTGCGGGCTGAGCCCACCATGGCCCCGCCCAAACTGAGTCGGACCGGACCCAGGCCAACCGGGCCTCTAATCACATAAAGGGCCATATCTTGAGAATAGAACATCTTTTTGATGAACTGTCTATGGCGTTGTGTTCCTTGGATTGAGACATTCATTTTTTATACCCCTATTGAGTTTTGGATACATTTGGAGTATGGCCAGGATGGATCAAAAAAATCCAACCGGGCCCTCAGTAATAAAATGCTCGTATCTTGCAAATTGTGCATCCAATTGATGAGCTAGTGGGAAGTTGCTCTCTGTGATCCAGCATTCCCATGGTACCCATCAGAGATGCGTACGTTAGTCCATCCAAGGTGGGAAGTGGATTTGTGTGAACCAATAGTCCCATAGTGGAAAGTATCTCTATGTGACCTGGAATGCCCATGGTACCATCCGGGATGAGTACCACATTAGTCCAAGGTTAGTGCGAAGAGGCTCTGTGTGACCCATCAGGCCCACATTGGGATGCGTGTCTGTGTGAAACAGCATGCCCATGGTTCCATCATGGATGAGTACCACAATAGTCCATGGTTAGTGGGAATCATCTCTATATGACCCAACAGGCCCACAATTCTCTTTAGAGGAGGATCTCTCCAGTAGCAGAGGATTTCGATGATATGATTGATGATCCTTCTATCCTTGACCTAGTGGTATACATGGTGTGATCTGACATGTGTTGTGTACGTCTTCTTCGTGCTATACTTCTAGATTTATGTGTGGTCTTTCCATGTAGTTTTAGGATTCCCCACTACGTTTAGTGTTACTCAACCCTTGCATGGGCCTTACCCACATGTGTGTTGTGTCCCATGCAGACGATCGATGCTTTGAAGACAGATTTGGTGGCGTTAGCCCAGGCAGAGCACAATGGGATCAGATAGATGAGACTTACTCCATCAGCTTCCAGTAGCTACACTACTCCTACGATCAGGTGGGGTTTTCTTCGAATTACCATTAGAGTACTCTTGTACTTTACTACTTTCAGTAGTTTATTTTGGGGTTTGTAATCTAGCCCAATTACTTTCAACTATGACCATACTCATTTTCCTCTCAGTGGTATACTATCTCTTTTTTGTTGTGAGTTGGTTCTTTGTTGGGATTGCGTGTGCATATAGGTATCCGGGTGAATTCCTCCCACATGAAGGTTTACGCCTTCAGCACTAGTCGCCAGCCCCTAGCCTTCAAGAGGCGGGCTTGTTGTAGTCACGGCATGGTCCCTAAGGGATGGGTCATGGCAAATTGGTATTAGAGCTGGTCGGTTCTACCTCAATGACCAAGATTCATTGTTTATGTTTTAAATTAATAGAGTTAAGTGTTGCGAGTTCGACCTTCAGGTTTGGGGAGTCTAGGGTTGGTTCAGCAACCGATGTAACCATACACTGGAACATTGACTCCTGCTGTTCAAATCAATGATAGAAAATATTGGTTGTGTTTTTGTTTGGATATTTCGAATGAATGTCATCTCACATGGTATAATGATCTAAATGTGGCACATCTTGATTTATCTCAGGATTCCACTACAAGGTTGACCAGCTAGGATCCAGATGTGTGTGGATATCCCTCCTAGCGACGAGGCATCTATCCAGGGGCCAGTTTTTGCGATCACCCCATCGAGTAGTTCCCCAGTGCTACCACCACTTGATGGTCATCCATTACTACTCATATTTTCGGTGGAGGATGTTTGTAGGCTCATCGCCCTTCATGAGTTTCAGAGGGAGAGGCCTCTCAAGTTTAGTGGAGAGATAGATATTCAAGTCGTTGAGGACTGGCTAGAGGTTCTGACGTGGGTATTCTATTTTGTGAGGACACCGCCCAACCAAATAGTGATCTTGGGGGGTGAGCCTTCTGCAAGGATCAGTTGGGAGATGGTGGATTTTGATCATCCAGGCTCACGATGAGGTGACCCTCACTTGGGTTGACTTCAAGAGGCTCTTTAGGAAAGTGTTTTTCTAGAGATGTTGTGCACTGTGCACATTTAGGAGTTGCATCACCTTTAGTATGGAAGCATGACATTGTCAAAGTGCATGACAAGGTTCACAGAGATTTCCCGGTACTACACAGATATAGTGAGAGACCCTTTCATTAGGGCTCGAGCCTTCGAGCAGAGGCTCAAGAGTGAGATTCGGGCTTCAGTGGTAACCTCAGCATCCCCACTCATGCTGGGGTGCTGGAGCAGAACCTTCTTATGGTGAGCTTCCTAATGAAGTAGGTGCCGATAGCTAGAGCTGCCAGCAGTCCCTAGGCAGTAGAGTCTTTGGTAGGCAGTAGGCAGCAGGCACATGGGCCCAAGCAGGCCAGGTCTTTTATAGGGCGACCCCCAGAGTTTGGGTTGGCAGTACCAGGCTCCTAGTCCATGGGGAGTTAGTATGGAGCTATATAGTACTACTCATGATGTGGGAAGGTCCAAATAGCTTGCGACAGCCCAACCCGATGTACCGATGATCAGCCGATGGTCGAGGGACCGCCGAGGCAGAGGGAGAGATTTGATCAGGCATGTTTGCAAGTAGCTGGAGAACCTGGCAGAGGATATGTTTTTGCAACAGTTAGTGGGTTCGATTCGATGTTCTACTACCACCACCTCCAGGAGGTCCACCCTGACCATGGGGAGCAGTTGGAAAGGGCGAGCTCAGCTCCAGGAAGTTGAGGCCTACGACCACGGTTCTCTGGATATGATTAGAGGTAAGATCTGTGTCTACCACACCTTAGATTATTTACTTATAGACATATGTGTGAGTAACTATTATATTTTCATTGATCTCATTTGGATATCAGAGATTCCGGTGGAGCTGTGGCCTCAATACTTATGTCTAGAGACACCTATGAGAGTGGATTTGATGACTACATATCAGTGCCAGCAGAGTGATATTACTCTAGGGGTCGAGTTCTTCAGCTAGGATATTCTAGTAGCGGCGTCGGTGTGACTGCAAATATGGCACTAGGTTTTCTTTCACTGAGGAGAATGGAACATTTTCTTCACATAACAGACTTACCCATAGGATGGTGTAGCCAATCACACATCAGTTGGCTAGCCTTACCCTCGAGGCAGTTGAGTTGAGAGTCTGAGTTATCCTGTAGTGGTGGACCAATATGCCATTGTTTTTCCTAATGATGTTCCAAGACTACCTCTATTCAGAGAGGTATACATTTAAATAGACATGTACCACGGGATGAAAATGATATCTACACAAGTATATTGGATGGCTCTTGTAGAGCTTCATGAGTTACAAGTACAGTTGGATGACTTGTAGGGGAAGGGGTTTATAAGGCCAAATGATTCTATATGGGAAGCCCCGATTTTGTTCTCCAAGAAGGAAGACAGGAGTTTGAGTCTCTGTGTGGACTATCGGTGCCTGAACCAGCTTACTGTGAGGAAAACGTATCAACTTCCAAGGAATGATGAACTTTTCAGTCAGCTGAAGGGAGCTCATTGGTTTTCGAAGATAGGGCTCAGATCATGCTATAATCAGCTCAGAGTATGAGATGAGAATGTGTAGAAGATGGCCTTCAAATGTCTGTATGGCCACTATGAGTACATTCTAATTCCATTCGGAGTGACCAATTCCCTTGTAGTGTTCATGGGACTCCTGAACAGGATCTTCCGGCCATACCTCAACAGCTTTGTGGAATTCTTCATCGATGGCGTCCTGATATACTCATCGATGGAGTAGGGGCATGCCAATCATCTGCAAATAGTTCTGGATACACTCTGAGAGCACTGACATTATAGTAATCTATCAAAGTACCGATTCTGGAAACATGAGGCCCACTTTTGGGGACATGTTATCTAGGAGGATGGAGTTGTGATGGATCTAGCGAAGATAGAGGTTGTTCTTGCTTGGGAGCCACCTAAGAGTGTGATCGAGGTGCAGAGTTTCTTGGGGTTGTACGAATACTACCCAATATTCATAACCAATTTATCCAGAGTTGTAGTAAACTTGTTAGAATTGATGAATATGGGACAACCCTTCATGTGGACAGATAGATGTCAGCATAGTTTTCAAGAGTCGAGGAAAATAGTGATGAGTGATCCCATCCCGAGGATACCTCACGATGGTGTTTTGTACGTAGTATACTGAGAAACATCAGGGAATGGACATGGGTGCGTCCTGATGAATGACTGAGCAGTTATGACTTACGGATCACGATAGTTGAGACAACATGAGAATGGAAACACTACCCCTAACCGGGAGTTATTAGCAGTGGTATTTTCCTTGATGTTTTGGTGACATTACCAGATGGGTGAACATTTTACATTCTAATATGTTCACTAGATTCTCTTGTACATATTCTCTCAGATTAACCTAAACCTAAGACAATGGTGATGGCTGGAGTTCTTCCAGGATTATGACTTTGAGATAGTCTATACTCCTAGGAAGGGGAATGTGGTTTTAGATGCACTTAGCAGGATTTCTAGCCTACAGTTACTGAGTGAGATTTAAGAGTAGCAAGTCGTGATGTAGATATCCTTTTTGGATAGAGATGGAGCAGCTTACCTCTTGTCCTTTACAGTCACTCACCTACTCCTTCAGTGATTTAGGAAGGAGCAACTTGGGGACATTGACTGTAAGGCTTGACGTGCTAAGATATCCTCTGAGTAGGCACATGAAGGATTATATTGATGGTGTGGAGCATGACATTCTCTTTAGAGGATGTACCATGGTTCTAGGGGAGCTAAGGGAGGATGTTTTGATGGAGATCCATACGTCCTCTTTGGTGGTACATCCTAGTGTACCGAATATTTACCAGGACCTTTGGTGTTACCATTGGTGGCTAGGAATGATGAAGGATGTAGTGGAGTTTGTTTCCCGATTCCATACTTTTCCACAAGTGAAGTCTGATCATGAGGTTCCAGCAGGCTTAACACATTAACTAGAGGTGCCAGAGAGGAAGTGGGATGAGATCTCCATGGACTTTGTCATAGTAAATCCACATATTTCCAGGAGACATGATTCCATCTGGGTGATCATTGACTGACTCACCAAGGCGGCCCATTTCCTACCCATTCAAGAGTAGGAATCAATAGATGGATTGGGATGCCTCTATATACAAGAGATTGTACGACAACATATGGTGCCATCGTCGACCGTCTCTGACCGTGACACATGTTATACATCCCGATTGTGGAAGGGATTACAAAAGGCATTTGGGTCTCAGCTATGTTTGACCATCACCTTTCATCCCCTGATGGATGGTCAGACAGAGTAGACCATTCAGATTTTGTAGGATATGCTTTTTGCGTGCATGTTATATTTTGGATGTAGTTAGGAGGACAAATTTCCCTTGGAGGAGTTCTCATACAATAACAGTTATCACTCCACCATCCCTATGGCACTTTTAGTGGCCTCGTACGGTCATCCTTACAGATCACTTATATGCTAGACAGACCCAGAGGAGTCAGCACTTTTGGGTTCAGAGTTGGTACGGGCCACCACTGAGAAGTTTCAGACCATCCATGAGTGGATGAAGATTGCACAGTGCTGGTAGAAGTCTTATGATGATAGGGTACAAAGATATTTGGTGTTCTAGGAGGGGGACCATGTATTCTTGCGAGTCTCCCCTCTATAGGGACTCTGAATATTTGGCTGACGCGACAAGTTAACCTCGAGGATTATCAAAAAAATTCTAATACTTCAAAGGATAATCGAGGTGGAATACTACTTGGAACATCCACCGTAGTTGGAGAGGGTGCATGACATCTTCCATGTATCCTAGATGAGGAGATATATGCATGACCCATCCATACCATCCACCACGGTGAGTGGACTTTGATGATGGATCGACATTTAAAGAGGTTACAATGGAGATTGAGGATTGATATGAGCAGTTCCTTCATGGGCGGTCTATACCTCTTGTGCGCATCCACTGGCAGCACGAGAACCTCTGGGAGAGCTCATTGGAGATGGAGGATCATATTTATACTCAGTACCCCAATTTAATTACATAGTCTGTGTTGTGGATTTTAGGGATAAAAGGACCTAATATGGGGAGAATGTAAAGACTCGTATTTTCCATGTAATGTTTTTAATTCTATGGAATTATTATGAGTCTAGAAAAATTTATGGAGCATGATTCTAAGGCACGGTGTGCCTAGAATGAAATTCAGAACCTTTTATGGGTATGTTCAGTAAACATGTGGGAAGTGTTTTCTAACTTTTGAACTGTTTCTCAGATTAAAAATTCAAGGGCGCCATCGAATCTGTAGCACCGAGATTTTCTTAATGGATTATTTACTTTGACCACAGTAGGGCGGGAAAAAATTATATGGTTTGGGACTTTAAAAAAATGAAATTAAATAATTTTATTATTTTATTTTCATTATTCTCCACCAACGGACAATCGGGGTGTTGGGCCAATAATGTGTCAAGCCAATAAATGGATTGACCTATCAAATCTAAAGTAACGACATTGTTAAGGAATTATGAAGGTTCTTAATTAGTGAGCCTGATTAATTCCCCATGTCGTTACTTATTCTCCCCCTATCCTATATATATGGAGTTTAGGGAGGTGAATTGGCCCAGCTTCATCAAGCAGTGTAGTGCTGAATGAGTGTCGAGACACCGAACCCTAAGAGGATGGAGCTGATCCCAGTGGGAGGTGATGAGTGACACCGAACCAAAAACAGAAGAACGATGTATGAATGGTGTCATTGGGAACCAATTACAGGAACTAATAACACAATTCACCTTCATGAGCGGGCAATCTACAACGGGTTTACAAGGAAGGGGTTTTGATTCTCTTTTATTTCAAGTGAATTTATTGAACCCCTCTATCCTCCCTCTTCTTTATGAGCTAATGCAGAGGGGAGGGCCTAATGAACATGGCTCAGACCCTCCACAATTTTTTCTAAACCATTGCATTCTCCATGTAATTCTTCCCGCACGACGACACAGACCAGCTACAAAGAAGGCATGCGCCGACGCAAGCTGCAAGAGGAGGTCGTGACATAAAGTCGTGGTAGTCATCGGAATAGCTGGAACAGGCTGGTCGCAGAGGAGGTCTGGAACATCATTGCACACCGCTGGTGAGAATAAAGGGGACACGTCTCATCAGTTACGGTGAATGGAGGAGCGGTGTGCCATCGTGTGCCACCTTTAAGCAGATGGGTCATGACTCGTCATCTCTGGCAATAGGAGGAGGTGGTCGACACTTTGTTCAGCCGTAGAAGGAGAGGTGGGGCGACCAACGCACCACTAGTGAGCAGGAGGGCGTTCGACTAGCGCACCAATAGTATACAAGAATCCATTTTTGAATCCATAGTGGAGGCCGAGTTCGCACCTCTAGTGGGTTTCACAGGGACTGGGTGGCGCCCACATGGCGCCCTCTTCGCAAACCGAATGGCTTCTGGGCCGTTTCGGAGTTTGGGAGACTGGGTTGTTCACACCCCCAAGTCGGCTAGGGAAGACCCCATAGCAGGCTGCGCTCCCCCTTAGGTCGGGCCGCACTCCACCACGGACCAGACCACATTCCTCCTCAGACTGAATCGCACCCCACTCCGGGACGGACCACGCTCCACCACGGCCGGGCCGCCCCTTTGCGGGTCACCCCATTGCGGGCCTCGATGTACTGAAGGACACCCCTTGAGGGCTGATCAGGACCACGACTCAGTGGGCTGAGCCCGCCGCAGCCCAGCCTAGACCAGGTCGGACCAGACCTGGGCATACTGGGCCCATAATCACTTAAAGGGACATATCATGAGAACCAAGCCTCCGTTTAGGGAACCGTTTGTGGCATTAGGATCCTTGGATCGATACGGTCTTTTTGGTATACCCTTATTGATTTTTGGAGATAGTTGGAGTATGGACAGGTTGGATCAAATACAAATCCAACCAAACCCTTTTCATTTAAACACTCGTATCTTGCAAATCGTGCATCCGATTGACAAGACATATAAGAAATGGGACTCTCATGAGGAGATGGATATTTTGGAATAATTTGTGGTGAATTCCATGGATAACAAGATGTGGTGAGTGGCTTAGGGAGCAGTTCTCCTAAGAATACTATGTGGAAAACCCTGTGGCTAACTGAGACCTAAAGATTGTAGAACATGGACTCCTTACGACTCAACTACAGACCTAGTGGAAAGCGACTTTGTGTGACCTAGAATGCACATGGTACCCATCTGGGATGCCTACCTCAGTATGGCCATGGAGGGAATATGATCTATGTGACCCAGAAGGTCCATAGTGGGAAGCAGATATGTGTGACTCAACTGCCCATGGTACTATCAAGGATGATTACCACAGTAGTCCATGGTTAGTGGGAAGCGGCTCTATGTGACCTAGCTAGCCCACGGTGGTAAATGGCTCTGTGTGACTGGTCATGCCCATAGTACCATCAGGTATTAGTACCACATCGGTCCACGGTTATTGGGAAGCAACTCTATGTGACCCGGAAGGCCCATGATGCTCCTCAGAAGAGGAGCTCTCTAGTAGCCGAGTATTTTGACGATATGATTGATGATCCTTCTATCCCTAACGTAAAGTGATACCTGGTGTGAGTTGACGTGTGTTGTGTACTTTAGCAACTTTTTGTATGTAAAGACCCGTAAATTTCAAGGGAAAATTTTTTTTCATAATTTTCTTTGGAATTTTAAGAGTGCACAGTTTCTGATGACACCTGAATCCGAGGCCCGATGAGCCCAAAATCAATTTCCAAAGTTTAGATCGGGTACGTTCAGTAAATGAATGAGAGGGTTTTCCTATCTTTTGAATCGGTGCTCGGAATTGAAATCTGAGGGCACCAATTAAATCGCTACACTGGTAATTGCTTAGGAAGACTTTTCTTGGAGTTGCATTTGCTTGGGAGGAGATGTTAAAAATGTGAGGAATAAAAATAAAATTGTTTTACAATTTTTTTTTCTTTAACCAATGGTTAAGCATTGTGGAAAAGGAAGATGCAATGAAGTTGAGGTGGGTCCCACACCAACCCCACCTTTTCAATTTCCTCAAACCTCCCATTAAGTTTGCAACCCCCCCCCCCCCGTTATTTTCGTAACTCACTCACACCCCAAATTTAATGAAAAGTCAACCCTCAACGTTAATTTGATTGTTAAACGCTCTTCAATTAAGTCAATTAATTGAATGTGATCTTTTTATTTTCAAATTTAATGTTGGCATGTGTGTGTGTTAATAAAATAAGACAATGTCTTATTTTATGGTGGGTTGATTCGTTGTGTGGAAACAAGGGGAGAACTCTCTAGTCTTGAAAAAAACATTCTTCCTCATTGAAGAACGTGAAGAACTCCGTCACCGCAAGGGAATCGCCGTGTCGTATCCTCTCCTCTCCACAACAGGTGAGAGACACCTTCTTCATAGAATGACGACACACCGCATCCTTCATCAGGCGAACACCGACGAAGCTTACAGAGCCTCGTTCCGCGACGCCGTCTTCCACGACGTCTTCTTCCCGCGACGATCATCATTTGACGACTTCTTCAAGGCAGGGGATTAATTTGTGAATAATAATAAACCCATGTTTATTTTTCTTCTAAATCAAAGAGTGCGGATCAACATAATATTACGTTGATTCACGATGTAATATGTTTGCGGGTTGGGAATTTTTGATTGCAGGGAAAAACATAAGGGAATTTGTTGAATACTCTTCGAGTGGTTTAATATCACATGATAAAGAGTTTAATGGTATGCAGTTAGTATAATTTAAACATTACTAAATTATACCCTCGTTGATACTCAAAGCATCTATTTTAATGACTGCCATTTTAGAACACCTAACGCAGAGGGAGTGGGCCGAAAAAACACAGTCCGACAACCCTCCGCAGATTGTTTATTGATGTGCGGATCGACGAGCGATGACGGAATGGGCCACAGAGGCGATTTGAAGACTCCAAAGTGAATTTTAGGTTCCATAAGGACTCCAGGCGCAGACGGCGGGAGAAACGGACCATCGGTACGAGTCCAGTGGTACGCGGAAAGTGGCAGCAGCGCGCCACCGGAGAAGGCCGCTGCGGTTGAGCCACGGTGGACCGAAACGGGTTTGCCATTCTGAATTTTGGGGGAGCTGTGTGGCATTAAAGCCGCGCCAGTTTGCTAGAAGACCAGGGGGGCAGCGCCACCACCTTCCGCGTCCGCTTGGCCAGTGCCGAGCCTCCCCACTCGGCCAGCGTCGGGCCGCCCGCGCCGGGCTGGGCCGCCCACGCCGGTTGGTCCGGGCCGCACCACTTGGGCTGGGCCGGGCCTAAGTGGGCCGGAAACGGTCCCGGGATTGGTTGACTCAGTTCGGGCTGACCCAGGGGGTCTCGGGCCGGGTCGGTCCGGGCCCAAAACCCCCTAAAAATGGACAGGTTCGTTAAAACGCCAGTAACATGCGCTATGGACCTCTGATTGATGCACCGTCAGTTTCGATGCGATCCTTGGATAAGGACAGTCGTTTTGGTATATTACACATAAGGTTTAGGAGAACTTTGGGTACGTCCGGGTTGGTTCGAACACGAAACAAAGCGGGCCCTCAGAGCGGAAATGATTATAACTTGAGCTCTGGACGTCCGATTGACGTGTTGTCGATTTGTTTGGATTCCTCACAGTGAGACGGACCATTTGGATTACTCCGCTATATGTTTGGATGCAGTTGGAGTGCAGTCAGGTTGTTTTTGACTTAAAAACCAACCGGGCCCCTAGAACAAAAAATCCAATAACTCTCAGACCAGGCGTCTGATTGACGCGCCTTCTGTCACATTGAGTTCCCCTTGTCGAAACGGAACATTGGGATACATCAACTCTGTACTACCTGTCAGTTGATGTATCGACCCCTTGGCTCATGGAGCAGACCATCTCAGAAACGAGCATGCTGTGTGCGGAAACCCTAGAGCTGGCTACGACTTCGAGGACAACCGTAATGGAATCCTCTGTCGATTCGACGGTGAAGACTTTCATACTGGAATCCTCTAAGTGTTTGATGATGATGAAAACCATACTGGAATCCTTTGTGGGTTCGACGGTGAATACTTTCTTACTGGAATCCTCTGTGGGTTCGACGACGATGAAAACTGTACTAGAATCATCCGTGGGTTCGACGGTGAAGACTTTCATAATGGAATCCTTTATGGGTTCGATGATGATGACAACCATACTGGAATACTTTGTGGGTTCGGCGGTGAAGAATTTCGTACCAGAATCCTCTGTGGGTTCGACGACGACGAAAACCGTATTGGAATCCTCTATGGGTTCGGCGGTGATGACTACTGTACTTGTATCCTACGTGAGTCTGAAAATATTGACCTCTATTGTAGTATCTTACGTGGGTCTGATAGCTTAGCTAGTCTAGTATCCTACGTGGGTCCCAATTAGATGAATCAGTAACTACATCTGATCATCTCCTTTTGGTTTACAAATGATGTGTACCTATATGAGTTGAGTCTTAACTTTCAATCATTATCTTCGATATGATTGACTTACTATCCTATGTGGATTGAGTTGTGCTTTCCTATGTGGATTGGGTTGTACTATCATGTTTGGATGTGATCGAACTTGTGCTCGGATGCTGAATCCGAACTGGAATTGACGACATAGGTGTATGTATGGGCATATACCTAATTATTTTGGGATGTTACTTCATGATTGTATCTTTCCTATGTGGATTATCCTTTGTGGATTCGGGGAGATGTTCGGGGGTATTGGGGTCCCTACTGAGTAGTGTATACTCACTCCTGCACGGGCTATGCCCGCACTACATTGTGATGGATGCATACAACAGACAACACTGATCGTGTTTGAGTCTTGTGGAGAAAGTCAGTACCTGGAGGCGGACCACTGGGAAGGACGTACACGGAGCAGACGGCTGAACCCATGGAGCTGAGGAGGAGGCTATTTGTACCCACCCTTCAGGTGGGATTTCTAGTGGATGGCTTGACATTGCTGCTTTACTTTTCAGTTATTGTACTTTCTTTCCAGTTGTACTTTACATTAATTTTGGGTTTGTAGTCTGGTCCACTTACTTTCCGCACTTAATTTTGTACTCAGTTTACATAGTGTTTACGTCTGCTTCCTTACTCTATGGTGTTTGTTTACTTTATAAAGGAAATTCCTTCCCTTTTTTCGGGATTTATGCCTTTGTGGTAGTCACCAGCCCCGGGCCTATGGAATTTGGGCTTGGGGTAGTCACGGAACGGGTCCCGAGGATGAGTCATGACACTATACTTCCTTATTGATGTGTGGTGTTTCCTTGTTGTTCCGGGGGTCCCTACAGAGTTTAGTGTTACTCATACCATGCATGGGCCATTCCCACGTATGTGTCGTATCCCGTGGAGACTATCAATGCTTCGATGAAGGACATGGTGGCATTTGACCAGACATGACATAGTGAGATCTAGAAATGAGAAGTACTCCCTTGGATTCATGTAGCTACACTACTTCTACAATCAGGTGGAGTTTTCTGCAGATGCCCATTATAGCAATCTTGTACTTTACTGGTTTCAGTAATTTTTGGGGGGTTAGTATTCTGGCCCACTTACTTTCACCTGTGACCGTACTCACTTTCCTATTAGTGGTATAATATCTCTTTTTTTGGTGAGTTTGTATTTGGTTGGATTTTCATGTGCATATAGGTATCCAGACAAATGTCTTCAACTTGCAGGTTTACGCCATCTGTGCTAGACACGATCGCCTAGCCTTCGGGAGGCGGGCTTGGGGTAGTCATGACATAGGCCCCAAGGGATGGGTCGTGACAAATTCATTTTACATCACCATATTTAATGGTTTATTAATATGATTTTTTAAAAGTTTATATTTGAAATTAATGAAATAATTATTCATCTATAATGTTAAAATCATATATATTTTCATACCTTCCAAATTGATGGAAAAACTTAATGTCACTCATGCGTATGTATTGACTACCACCTCTATGAAACAGTGTGATTCTTTTTCATTTAAACATTACATATAAGGAAAGAAGAATGAATATAATGAATATATATGATTTGTATTATAGAATACTTATTATTTAATGATTAATTATTATTTACATTTATTTTTTTCCATCTATTTAGAAAATGATAAAAGCATTCATGCATACATCTGACCGACTCTCTCCACAAATGATGTAATTCATTTTCTATATCTACCATTACATATGAATTAAAATATAGGTATATAATAGATATAAATATATAATAAAATTTTATCTGATTATTTTATTAAATTATAATAAAATTAAACTTATTATTTATGAGGTTAGAAGGTTTTTAAAGCAAGTGGAACTCAACATATGGATTTTTGTCTTAGTTTTTTTATATAGTACACACAACATATACATTTATGTTTCTTTTGTGTGGTGTATATAATTAAAATTATTTAATTCTATGATTATTCTTAATAGAATTATGGTTATTTACATATCCATATAATGCTTTTTATTTTACAGGACTTATGATTCCAATGATACTAATGTTGTAAGGGTTTTATGTTAAATCACATTGTTTATATAGATTGTTTATGATCGAGTTTATAATGATAAAATATTATGGTATAAATCTCAAAAAAATAAAGTTTCTTATACTATGGATATTTATTAAATATACAAGTTTTCGTTTCATTTCCATCACGATAAGTACTCAAGAGACTGAAATGTTTTTAAGAAAAATAAAATTTATTTTTCTATTTGGTTGATTTTTTTCTTCAATATCCATGTTTTATAAAAAAATCAACAAAGGTTTTTAATATTATAATATTATTATTATACGTAATTTTTACCCATGTTTAAATTTATTATAATATCTTTCAAAACATAATATTTTTTACATTTTCCCAATAATTATTTTTTATCTTTTTTAATAAGAGTATTAAATGAATAATTTTTAACTTATACAACATAAAAGAAAATTCCCACCATCATGATAACTCTATTATTTGAAACATCCTTTATATGTTTCCATGGTTTTTAAAATGATAAATTTTCTAAAATATATTGGAATTTTTTGTAATTTAAAGATATGATTTAAAAATAGAAAGGATATTTTACTCATGAATTATTTAATGGTATTTTAATGATATATGTATTCCCCAATGGTAAAAAAATTACATTTTAGTTATTTGATACTAGGGATGTGATACAATTATACTATCATTATTATTTCTCTATATGACTAAGGTTCATTATGATAACAATTTTACCCAACCTGTTCATTTTCCATGGGTTATGATTTTATAACATTTGTATGAAACCCTATTCATTTCAGGCGTTCTAATATGATGAATATTTTATTATCATGTGTCACGCATATTTATGATTTTCACTATGTGAATGGTGAGAATTTTAACTCCATCCAATTCATTAGATAATGATTACTATTATATGAACTCATTGTGTATATGCAGGGTTATCCAAATCCCAAAAGAGGGTACATGAGAGGTTATCTCTAACCTGATGTAGGTTAACATATGTTTATCCCAATCCTCACATGTTAAGAATTTCTTTGTGTGTATCCTTGATATAGGGTTTTATATTCTTATTTGTATGACACAATGCTATGTCTTATGACAATGTAATGCTATAATAGATCATGTTCATTAATTATTTATGATTCATATCTTATTAACATCCATTTTCTATTACATGAATCAATAGTATCATCTATGTTATGATGGGAACGTATTTTAAATTTTATACTCATGTTCTCATAATATTGTGATCATGTTATTATTTTGTGATGATATATATCTCCCTTTTTACAATTTCTCTGCATTAGAGATCACCCTTTCTTTTCATCATTTCTAATATGATTAATATATTACTATCTTACAGCAAAAATATGTGTGATTTTCATGATGTGAATTTTTGTAGTAAAATCCCCATCCAATTTTGTAGACAATGATTAATGTTCTATGAGCTCAATGTGTACATGTGAGGTTATCTGAATCCCAAAAGGGGGTAAATGAGAGGATATCCCAAGCTTGAAGTAGGTACATGGATGGTCAGCCCAAGAATCACATATTATGAATGTATTTGTGTATATCCTTAATATAAGGTTTTATATTATTATTTGTATGACACAATTCCATATATTATGACAATGTAATTCTATCATGGATCATGTTCTTTGATTTTTTATGAATTATGTATTATAGGATTCCAAACTCTATTCCATGACTCTAGATTATGATCTATGATATTATAAGAAAGTATTTGATGTTCTAAATTCATATTCTCACAAACATATGATCATGTTATTATTTTGTGATCATATATATCTCCCTTATTTAGCATTACTGAGAATTAAAGCACGCCCTTTCTTATATTTTTATTTCCTATGTTATGAAGAATGGTATTTTTTATGATATGTCAAATAATGGTGGTAGTTATGAATTTCTATGAGGGATATAATATAATTCACATATGATACTATTTATTCTATATCTATGTATTGAATGGAACATGTGTTAAATGATTTTTTCATCGTTAATTTTGTTATGTAAAGAATTTTCATCTAATATGATGATATATTTATGTACAAAAATTATGGGTTACTACAGTTTATATCATAGAATGGTTCAATTACCCTGTAGAACCTAGGATAAGAAAAAATTAGTGAGAAATCTAGGGTTAAGGAAAATTATAGGAAAAAAATCCAAATTTCTTAGAAATGATCCTGAATTATGTAGTTTAAACCAAAGATTTCATAGATTGAAATGAATGTATAACAATTTAGATTTCATATCAATGTTTTTTCCTGATTATGTGGTTTCCCTATGTGATTAATGTTTCTTATACAATGATTTTTGGATTTAGTCGATGCCCAGATCCCAATGTAATGATGTAAAAGATGAATGAAATAGAAAATGAAATCATTGGTCTCATGGGAAACCAAATATTGTGGTAGATAGATTGAAAAAACATGTGGTTGTGATCACAAAATCTTATAGATATATGAATCATGTTGAGGTTATAAATAATTTAATGATGGAACAATGCCATGTTCATTCCTTCATGAGGAAACATCCACCTTTTAGTAGTGGGTCTATTGATCCACATGTTTTAGAGAAATGGATCATTACCCTTGAAAAGATGTTTTCCATACACCAGTGTTAGGAATATGGGAATGTTATTCTGGATGTTTATCATTTAGAAGGAAAAAAATCAACGAATTAGTATTATAAAGGACATGAGTAAATAATAAAAGATGAATATATGCAGTGGTATGAGTTTAAGAGATTATTTTTTAACATGTCATTTTTAAATACTCTTCACATAAATATAGAAAAAAATTTACAGAAGCTTAAATAGAAGAACTATGGATTTGTAGGTACCTATAAAGAAAATTCTAAATATTTTCAAGGTACACTTCTGAAATTATCATCTAAACTAAATATAATATCAATAAATTCTTCAGGAGAAGAAAACCAATTATCTAAATGGTGCTATAAATAAGGGATTTTAGTATCTATGAATATATCATTCGGTGTTTTATCAAGGTTGAAATTGATATTTTAGTTTCCAATCAATCTCATGGATGTTATAAGAAAATAATTTCTGAAATCAAATCAAATTATAAATACTGGGGATAGAATAAAATGACACTTCATTTATGCTCAATGTATGGAAGAAAACATGGAGGAAATTTTAATAAAGCAAATAATAAATTTTAAAATGTGGAAAAGAAGGATATTGAGTGACTAAATTGTGAATTGATGAGAATATTTTATCTAATGAATTTAGAATGAGAAATATCGATAGAATAAATCACCCACAATCTATTTTTTCAAATACTAAGATAATGGTAAAAATTATTGATACTTACCAAATCATAAGATTAATGATAATAATCAGAAAAAAAACCTCTTAATACATTAGCTAATTGGAAATATCATGTGATAACTATTTCTAATGAGGGGTATGATAATTATGTGGTGAAATGTATACATACTATACACTCTAGAACAATTAATGTCTTATTTGTTTCAATATATAACCAATCATTTATTTAAAAAAAATTATATTGGTATTGTAGTACCACCTCAAAAATTATATGTTGAATTATCAGTGAAACACCTAATGGCACCATGATCACATATCAAGTATATGATCCTTCCCCATTTTATGGTTATGTGTATTTTATTCTATAAAATATTATTATCCTCCCTCTAGTTGAGTTTGATGTTATTTGGGGAAAGTTAGGATTTTTATAGAAAAATCCCACATAAATATAAAAGGGTGGTCACGTTTTACATTCCAAACCAACCGATTATCATATATTAGTGTTAAGATAAATATAAATATATGAAGGAAATCAAATCCATTATATGGGACTTGATTCCTTTTTATGTGGTACATTGACCTCATTTGGTTGGGGAGAAAATGGAAATAGAAGATATTCTAATTATGTGGGATATTTTTTATGTCTTTTGAGAATAGTTTCTTGGTCTTCCAGTGAATCATGGAGTTGACATTAAATATAACCCATGCTTGATTGTATCCCTATTTTAAATACTCTATATATAATAGATACACTTTTTTAAGGAATTGAGGAAAACACTAAGATAATCTTGATGACATATTTATTTATCCATATTTATCACCATTGGGGTGCACTTGTTCTTTTCTGAAAATAAATATGGATCAATGTGATTTTAAATTTATTATCATGAACTTTTAAAAAAATGAATATCAATAAAAATTATCCTCTAACCCGTATCGATGAATTTTTTGATCAACTGTGTAGAAATGAATATTTTTCAAATATTGACATTCACTCTAGATATCAACAATTAAGATTCAAGGAAAAATACCCATGAAAAATTAATAAACAATTTATTGATAGTATTAATATGTAGTGATGCATTTTGGTCTTTCTAATTATCACATTATCTTCATGGAATTAATGAATAGACCATTTAGAGATTACCACAATCATTTTCTGTGTAGTCTTTTTTAATGATATTATTATATTTTAAAATGTGAATGAAAATAATGATGATAAAGTCATGATTTTACTGAAGACCCTAAAAAAATATAATTCGTGTGAACAATTTACAAAGTGTGACTTTTGGCTATATAATGGTTCATTTTCGGTCATATAATCTCATGGGAGGTTATAGTAATGGATCTATCAATGATAGAAGCTACTAAACATTGGAATGTGTTAACCATTGTTACTAAGATTAATAATTTCCTTAAATTGGTACATTTCATTGATGGTTTTGGAGAATTTCTCACAACTGTCTAATCTACTGACCAATTCATCTCAGATTCGAGCTATTTTCTTCTAGACAGATTAATGTGAATAAAATTTCATGGAACATAAGAGATGGATAGTCATTGAACCTATTATTACTTTACCCTATAGTGTAGAAGGGTTTCTAATATATAGTGACACATCAATGAACTTATTGGGATATATTCTCAGGTAGAACAACATAGTGATACCATATAATTAAAACTGACTATAGGTTTATGAGAAAAATTACTGAAAAAAGTATTTGGAGTTAGATATGTTATTTTTTTCATTAAAGATACAAATTCATTACCTTTATGCTGAAAGGTGTGATAAATATATCACCTTATACTTAAAACTGACTATAGGTTCATGAGAAAAATTACCGAAAAATGGATTTGGAGTTAGATGTGTTATTTTTTTCATTAAAGATACAAATTCATTACCTTTATGAAGAAAGGTGTGATAAATATAATGATCACAATATTTTAAATTAGATATTAAATATAAAACCATTTAATATGTTCCAATGAATATTGTTAAATTTGATTAAATATTATGACTATTCAATAAATTACCACTCTAGGAAAGAAAAAAGTGGCCAATTATTTTTATCAAAAAGATCATGTGAGATCATAGAAGTAATAATATTTCATTTTTTTTAAATGGAAGGATCTTGAATTCATGATGGAATGGGATAAATATTATCTTTCTCATATGATTTTACAACCATTTATCCAAGTGATGATTAAAGATTACTTGAAAAAAGATATCAAACCATAAAATAAGATGAGAAATTTTCCTGTGTTTTTCCTTGATAGTGATGGTATAATAAGGTTTGGGAACCATGTATGTGTTCCATATATACTAGTTTTTAATAAGGATCCATTGGATAAAGGTCGTAGTTCACAATTCTTTATCGAGATTGAAATTAATATTATGTATAGAGATCTGAATGATAATTTCTAATGTGAAAGCATGAAGAGAGTTATTATTTAGTATGTATCTCAGTGCATGTTATGTAATAATGTTAAGGATTATTGAAAAAAAAATTAAGGGGATGTCACAACCATCACCCATGTCACAGTGGAAATGTGAAAACAATAATATGGATTTTGTCATTGTAGTCACCAAAAAAACTAAAAGATAAAATTCCATATGGGTTGTAGTTGACCACATTAAAAAGAAATCATAATACATTAAAATTACACAATATTAATATATAAACCATCTTTCTAAAATTTATATAGAGGAAGTGGAATGGTTTTTTAAAGAACCACATCTATTATACTTGATTGGGGTCCAAGGAATACCTCAATGCTCTGATGAATTATTCTATAGGATTCGAATAAAAAATTGGGTTTCAGTATAGTGTATCATCCTCATACTGATGATTAATCTTAGAGAACTATACAAACTCTAAAATATATATTGAGAACACGATCTAGGGAATTCAAGGGTGGTTAGGATCAACAATTTCCCTTTTTGGGGTTCTCGTACAAAAATACATTTTAATACTAAATTCAAATGGATGCATATAATTCCGTCTATGATAGAATGTGTATAACTCCAATGTAATGGAATAAAGTTATAGAAAGACAACTATTGGGACTTGACATAGATGGGAAAAATTATAGAGTAATATATAGATATTAATCCATATATAAGGGTATTTCAGAGTCGGAAAAAGTGTTATATTAATAATTATTTGAAATATTTACACTCTGATGTTAGTGATAATGTTTTTTTGGAATTTCACCATAGAATATAGTTATGTAATTTATAAAAGATAAGGATTCGCCCCAATTATAGTGTCACTTAAGATATTCTTGATTGAGTATGTATGGTAGCTTATCCCTTGGTGCTTCCACCGAACCTCTCTCAAGTTCAAAATGTGTTCCTTGTAGCTCTCTCGATGAAGTGAATACCTGATCTATAAAATCTATTAAACAAAAAGGATAAACCATTGGAACATGATATTTCATATGTGTAATAACCAGTATAAATCTAGGATCATAGATTTAATGTACCATAGAATATTACTACTCACCTGGTGAAAGTTCTCTCAGGAAATCCAAAATTGGAAAAAGCTACATTATAACCCAAGGATGTGATAAAACAAATATATTATCATTTTTTTGTATCGTAGTGATGAATATTGAGAGAAAAATTCATTTATAGGGGTTTAAAATGTTACTTGATGAGATTTAATGAAATATTTTTCAAATAAATTGAATTTCATTGATAGATTACATTACACTCAACACTAGTCAAATCGAACGACAATATGCTATTAAAATATTATTATTTAAATTGAATGTTATTTCATAGAAATTTTTTAGAGGATATAAATAAGAATAGCTAAATTTTTATAAATATGGTTTACATTTGACATCAATAAATTAATTGGTTATTTATTAATTATAAATGAAACTAATAATCATTTGAATGTAAAAGAGATATTTTATGAAAAAAACATTCATGAGCATTAAGTTATTTTAGATTTATATATTTAAATTTGCACTCTTGGTGAATGAAATTAATGAAATTTATATATAATATACTATATAATTTTTTTTAAAAAAATATCTCTAATTTGGATGGGATAAAAATAAATCCAGTTTTATTCAATATAATACTATTTTTATAAAAATTTTCTTTTGTCACATTTTGTGTACTTACATTAACTTGATATGATTAATTCATGATGTTGAATTTTTATATTCTATGAGATTACTTTATTTTCATAGAAGTCATAAATAATAAGGGGATTCAAATTTAATTTCAAAATTACATTCAAATATTGTGAATCAGAAACAACAACACTTTCGATCCCCAGGCATGTATGTTTACATAGTTTCAATTTATGAGTTCATAACTAAAATGGATACAATATCCTTATCAGAGAGTGATAGCAAATAATTTAATATGGATTGAATGGGATAATTTTTTTATATGGAACCATAGAGAATATAATCTATGAAAGGGTAAGGTTGTGTAATTCCCCACATTCTATGTGGGAAAAAACTCACTAAAATTAAAGGTGACTCAAAAATACATGAAGAAAAATTAAAAGTTATATAGAATATGTATGAGTTCTTGATGTTTCACTCGATTTAATTTTTTTACGCTTTCTTAATTCATGAATATTGGAATTTGGATATTATTAATGGAGAAGATGAAATCCATGCTAAAATTAATAATATCAAGATAATCATTAAAATATTTCAACAAAGGATTAATCCGAACGTCTCTATGTCTAAGGAAAAAGATCAAAATGATATTTATTTTTTAAAATCATTATACTACTCTGGTTTTTAATGAATTTAAGAATGGTGAAAATGGGGTTGTTAAAAAGGGGATGTCTTAGGAACCAAAAGTCGTGGAATGGAAGAAGGTTTCTATGATGTTATATGTGGTATAAGAGGTGTTTGATGAGTTTATTTTATTCCATTTCTTAAAAATAAATTGTATTTTTTAATGTAATTATTCCACTTGATCACTTTTTTTGTTTAAAGGTAGGGAATATTTCAAATTTAATGAAAGTATAATTGGATGAGGATAGAGAAGACTACATTTCATCAACAAAATCTAGTATGGTATTAATATAAAGTGAACCTAGAGGTGTTTTTGATGTTGAAGTACATTAATTTAATATAGAATCATTTTTTGGAAAATAAAATAAATAAGAAATTTAGGATATAAAATATCTCAATGGATATGTTCTCATACCTATTATAGACATGTTGCAAAATAAAGATAATTATCAAAGAGATATAGATGGTATATTTGATCTCCAAAATGTGTTATAGGATGAAATTGAGGATATAGATATCTATATAGATAAAAATAAAATCTAGCAGATTTTCTAATGACAAAAATAATAAATTAAACCATAAGAATGAAAAGAATCTGATTTTATAGTTGAAATTAAAAAGATAAAATATGAAATTTTGTAGAAATTAGATAAGGTAGCTGAAAAAAATATCAATATCAAATAGAAAACCAAAATTATTAATTATATATTAACATGTCGAAAGAATGAGTTAATAATATCAAAGATCTTGAGGGAGAAGAAATTATTCTATGATGAATGACAAAGATCTGAAAAGTATCTTGACTCCCATAAATACAACCTGAAAGTAGTTAAAACTTGGGAGAAAAAATATATAGAAAATAATGAAGATCTAGTGAGATAGTTAATGGATTTTTTATATGAGAAAATGATATTTAAGAAAAGAAAATTGGGTAAGGGGATTGAGTGTAAATATAAGGTAGTTAATTCCCATTTAATATCAAAATAACCCAATCAACAGATGATTCTTTTTTTGGGTGTGACATCAAATCAACACACTAAAACTACCCAATTATCCATAGGAAAAATATATAAAATTGATAATGAAACACCTTATATCATGTTTTATTATTATGTAAATATGTGATATTATCAAATTTTGTATTCCAAATCGAACAGGTATAAAAAATTACATCATAAATAAATATATCTAAGCATATTTAAAACTTTTATGTATGATTTTGATGGAAAATATTTATTGGGTGGTAAATATGGTCTAATATAAAGGTAATTATCATCATTTATTGGATTATGGTTCTATTTATGACCCAAAATTTTCAAACAAGGTAGATTAAAGAGTCATCAAGATATATGAATTAGCATAAAAAATTTACAACCATATGAGTTGAACTTTTTTCCATCAAAGTTTTGGGAGGAATAGATGTATATATCATCATCCTATGTAATGTAAAGGACTTGTAAGAGAGCAAGGGGATAAGGTTTGGAGAAACATTATCAAAACCATTCTCTAATGTGAATAAATTGTGGTTCACATATCCTGATTTATTTAAAAAACCCTAAATTTTTGTTAGAGTGTTTTAGGTTTTTGGGGAGACAAGATCTCTTCTAAAGATTCATCAAGAGATGAAAGTGTTATTGTTACATTCACTGATAAAAGAAAAGAGGTAGTGTAACTGGATTATTGTAGATACTGGAATTACAAAAATATAGATTCAATAACAATAATACATGAAACTAAAAGTGTTATCCCATGTGGTATAATGGTGTGTGATAAATATTATTTTCAAAATTGCATGTTATTAATTTGTGTCTAGCCTTGAAGATGAATGAAACATGGATAAAATTGAAACACAAAAAATGATTTTCATACATTTTTTTCAGATGACACAAAATTATTAATATGTGTTATCATCTAATGGTTTTCATGGTATCAAGTAAAACTATAGGTGGGATACTTCTATACATAATGCTAACTATATAAAATATAATGATGCTTTTAGTGTTAGTAGTTTTTGATATAACTATTCAAGAGGTCGTATCTCTATAAACCCAAAAAACACATAGTTCATTAAAGAAGGAAATATATTTTGAAAAAAAGGTGTTAGTTTTTATAATAGGAATAAGTATTGGTGTATAGAGATTATTTGTGAAGGAAAAAATATAGTATGATTCACATGGTTTGTAATTATTTTTTGTTCACTAATGGTTTTTTGAAAGCATGGTTGAGCTCATAGGAATAGTTTCATGATAGTTACTTGATATAGTGGATGATTAACATTAATTTATATAGGTTACGTGAAATTTATATAATTTATGTTATCAGAATGATTTATTATTTCCTCAATATAATTTTAGCTTAGTAAGTTTTTAGATTTTTTTGATGGACCATAGTTATGTTAGATGGTCACTCATTATAATTAGTTGAGAATTTATACATGGTTGTAGAAGTTTCTTGAGCATTAAAGATAAATATTAAATTTCGTCTATCAGGTTGTATCAATTGTTAAAAAAAATTAACAAGTGAAGAGTGAGATAGATTTACAATAATGTTGAAGTGTATTTCAAGAGGGGATTCCCATTATCTCTTAAATATATTATAAAGACTATACTAATGTAGGAGTGGAAGATATATTTAAAATCAGTCCAGTGTAATGATCAGAAAAGTTTCATTAGATAAATTAGTTCCCTATAAGAATATTAAAAAATGAATATATATATGATATTCTAATATTTTATATGATGAAAACAATGTGATCATGATAATAATATAAAATTTACTTATAATAAGTACTATGATTTGGATTTGATGCCAAAGGGGAAGTAGAAAGCATCTGGAATCCAAAAATATGGTCAACCCTCAATTAGGGGATTTAAGTTGAGTTAGAAGAATTATGATTATAATAATATGATATGAAGGTCATGATATTATTTCCAAAATACCATAAAGAATATATTACTGGTATCCCAATGGTGAAGTTTAGTTGTTGGACATATTGGAAACACATGGAAGGATTTGTTAACAACTAATGTAATAAAGTTTGGTTAGAGTTGTTTCATTGAAATTTGTTTTGGATATTATTATTGAAAGAGATGTTAAAGAAAATTCTATAAGATCCTTTAAGATTTTTACATATATGAGAGAAATAACACTAACATAATATTAGTCATTCTAGTTAATGTGGTTTCAATATTAATGAAAAAGGAATGGAAAACCATGTCCATATAAGGATATATCTTGTAAATTTTATGATTTTTCTTCTAAGATATATAAAATTTTATTAATTCTCTCTTGATAAGGATTAGATGTTATAATGAAACACCCATGGTAGTTTTGTGACCTATCTAAGGAATAGTTTCCACATTCTATTTGATAGCTTCATGGAGAGGTATACACAGTGATAGGTGGCCACATATTTTAGGATTTTTATTGGTTTTCTACTCATTTGGTGGATTCTTATGTCATTTCACGAATGGATTTTTTGATGAAAATATGGAAATTTTATTCTATATTTAAATAGTAATTCCAATATAGTGTCACGTATGTTGGATTATTTCCGTCAACAGTTTGAGGAAAAGTAATAGACACATCATGGGAGTTAAAGACACATCATAAAGAGGCCGAGATAGATTTCTGATGAAATTCCATTATGAATTTTTATGTTCTATAGTACATGCATAATTCCATGGACGCTAAACATATAATGTTTTAGAATTTTTAGACTACATGTGGCCACATTTTAGTAAATAAGGTCACATCATGTTTTGAAATTAAAAATAATAATCCTTGATTTATAGTAAAAACATTATTGCAGGTAGGAGCCATGAAATTTAGAGATGGTTAATTACACATCATTATGGGGAGGTTCACACCATGGAATTTTTCAACCAAGAGTTCTAGGTTTCATATTTAGTTGAATGTATTGTAATGAAGGGTATTCTCTTAATACGCCATCATTGAGTAATAAGACCTATAAATATTTATTTTCAATATTTTAGGAGTAATCTGAAACAATTAAAAGGGATCTTCTGAAACATATTTAAGATATTTATTTGGATGAGTATGGATTAGATTTTTTAAGGTTATTAGGGATTTTTTCCTTTATAATTTTTAATACTGGATGAAATTTAAGAGAAATGTGAATAATATCTCTATATATATTTAAAAAGGAATTTTGAAAATGTGAAATGAAGATATTTTCCCTTATAAATCATATATATTTTTATTGTCCACTCACTTGGAGTATTATTGACATATATGAAAATGTGAGAGTTATTTTTCAGAAGGAACATGAATAAGGAATTAAACAATGATTCTAGAAATAAGTGATGAATGAATTATCAACCCCTCACAAACATTCCAAAAATTTTGTAGGATTCATGATGAAAAATGGAATGGAGATGCTAAGGATCATTTTGTTTTTCATAGCCAATTTATAGAGGAGAAACAAGGGGTTTAATTCGATAAACCTGCATCTTGGGAAACAAAAACATTTTTTATACAATTCTCATTTTCGTATGTATGGAGGGAGTTTTAAATTATTACAAAAATGATTAAAGGGAGAGGTGTTAAAAAGGTTATCCTTGGGAAGTATTTAGTTATTCCCAACCCTTATAAGGGGATTGATCCAACACACATGATTGACCTATCCTAATCAAACCACTAAACAATAAGTTTCGTGGATTCCAATGAATTGGAATAATATCGATTATATACTCCTTTGATTACCATAGTGGGGGTGAACCATGCAAAATAATTGTGTCTTATGTGAATGACTTTTTCATATTTTTTAAAACATAAATTTTCTAGTGTTGATAAGTTAATCATTGAAAAAATAAATAAATGGATTTTGATAAGGGTATGGTAATCATATCATCATAATTAAATGGAATACAAAAGTCTGAAATTACTAATTATGGGTTCCATATATTGATCGTCGAGAGTTTAAGGGGAAAATGGTTAAGTATTAATAAATTCCATACCATGATCTACTCCTCCATATCAATGTATACCTCACTTAAATCCCTTGTGATTTTAAGTTAACTACTGTTTAAATTTAAATTCTCACTAAAAATAATGCTTTATTCTTCCTCAATCACCCAAAATTTAATAATTCCATAAAAATTAAAGATCAATTTGATACTCTTGTGTAAATAATCATGTAAAAAACAAAATAAATATCTACAATGTAACCATATAGAGATTAGAAATATATTTAAGAAATAGGAATCCTAAGATAATGATTCCAAAATGTATAAAATGGGATAAAATACCTAAATTTTATTGCAGAAAAATTATATAAATCCCCCCATCAAAATGTTTTCGGATATAAAAAACTAGATACATGGTGTATAAAAACCATCCACATAGTTGATAAATAAAAATTTCTTATCCTAACAACCCCCAATGGATATTTAAATGTAACCTTCTCCCTCTTCCACACATAATGGGGAATATAGTCACCACTCTCTAGGTACTCAATGATACTACCTACTTATTTTTCAGCAATAGCAAACTAATCCTCTCCTATCTTCCAAATTTTCCCTAAAACATCAAAATCAATCCCAAAACTCACACATATAAATAAATTCAACGAAAATAAAAATAAAAATTAAACTAAAAATCTATAATTGTTAAATTATTTATTCCCCTATACAATAATTTTTTTGAGTTTTGTTTTTTACCATTGATTTCAGAATATATATATATATATATATGAATTCTTTATAGTTTTTAAGGATTTAGTTGGTTGATGGTGTAATTAAATGTGTTTAAAAATTATCTTTATATAATATGTAATTATATTATTGCATGGAATTTAAACTTTTCATATTATATGAACATAAATGGGTAAATGAGAAAAGGTATGTTGATTATATGATATAAGGTATTTGAATTATATGATAGGGGATAAGGGATGTAGTATGGCCATATTTTTTTAGATGAGAATAATTATTGGGAATATTCGTTGATATAATAGAAATTATATTCCATGTAGAATTAATTTTATACATTATAAAGTATTACTTTATACTTTTATATGTGAAAGTCATATCACACAAGAGACATTATGAAACAAATTATTCATGAATTCTTTGTAAATATTGGAATAATATTAAAATAACTTAAGATATTCCACCATAGCAGATGACCTTATATGTTGTGACATGATTTAATGTTGTAATATAATTGAGTATTTATATTATAGTTTATCATATCTGACATTATGACATAATGAGTTCGTATAAAATCTAAAATGGCCTCTATTATTCACTAATAAAATCAAATTTGGGTTTCAAAAATTATTTTTTATGAAAATAAAATAAAATTTTTACTAGGATATAGGATACAGTTGGGGAAATTAGTTTGGGAAAATAAACATGAAAATATTATTCCATATAACAATATGTTTTATATTTATTATTAAATATAAATATTCAATAAGATATATAATTCCCATTTATACCTTATGATTGAAAAAATTTGATAAATAAAAGAATCATTTAAGAAAAATAATGAATAGAGGTTGATAGAATTGTATGATACAGATATAAAGGGTTCCACTGAATAAAAGAATATTATATCTTATGACATAGATATTCATGCATTACGAAATGATAAAAACATAGATTTTATATATTTGAAATAATATCATATCCTCTAATAAAGGGTACACTATAATGTGGAATAATTTATTTTTTATTGCATGGAATTATATATATATAAATGAGTGATTTTAATTATTAAAATCATACTATTTTATTCAAGGAAAATGTAAAGAATGTGTTTATGGAATCTGACCGCATATAAATGAGTATTTAATACGAATTTAAAAATATCATATACTAGAGTAAAAAATAAAAGTTTTATTATAGGTTCTATTGAAGCATATTTGATTAAATATCATTGAGTCATCCATAGAGAATATTAAAAAATGATTATAAATTTTTTATTTTATTTATATCAGAATAAATATATGGGAATGAATTTGGGATATATTCTTATTAAATGTATTGTTATATAATCACCATACAATAAAAGTAGAGGAATTATCACAAGTGATTGATAATTAATTGAGAAATAATAATGTAATTTGATAATATTTTTTGAAGGATGAAATTATTATTTATTGAATACTCGAATAAATTATTGAATTTTATTTTTTTTGTAGGATTGAAACTACTATATTCATCTGAATAAGAAGGGTGTTTCTTTTAATTTATTTTTTAAATCATTTTGATTAAACAACTAAAAAGTGAGTTGTGAATTATTTTGGTAATTGATACTTATACTAAGAGATACTTATTATGATGTCCATATCCCAACTCACACCATAGTAACTAGACCAAAGTGTGATAACACCTTAGGTATGAATTATTGTACAACTCTGGCTACTAACTATCATTTATGGTCTATGTTAGTACCCTAGGAGGAAAATACCATCATATCATAGTATAAAATAATATATAAAATAGTGGAAATAACATCTTACTAGATAAATTAGAGATATAAAATGTCCTAAAAAGTTCTAATTAATATTATATAAAAAAATTCATTAAAAAACTTAATGTTTGACAATTCATATAATTTATATAATATAATTTAACATTAACCATGGGTGGATCATATATAACAATTTCCATGAAATAACCAAAAAATAATTAACATGGGACGTGATGAAAAAACAGTTCTAAGTCATACCCTTGTCCCATTTACCATTCTCCATCCAAGAAAACTAGATTAAACATAGATCACATTGAACATACATTTATCATATTCTCCAATAATGAAGTATGCTCAGGTTCCCAAAGAAGATCAATATTGGTCTGATTACACGTCAGTTGGACTCCACCACTGACATACCAAAATATAACCAGTCTGAATAAAGTACATGTATATCTTATATAATAAAAAAAATTCTAGAATATTTAATAATTCATCACCAAACATTGGAATTTATAATTGATCCTAGACCCAACCATACCTTCCTCGGCCAGGGCATGATGTCTCTGAGGTAGAGACAATACCACCAATGGTAGACAACATAAATCCCCATAAAGGTTTAAATTATCACCCATGGGGAATAATATCATTAAAAACAACAATGAGAATATCCCCTATAAATAACTACATCATACACTAGAACCATGGGAATATAGATATGTGGTAACCATTTCCTTTTTTAAGACCATTAGGATCTTACAATAGTTGAATTATATCCTTCCCCAAAACCATGACTATATCACCTTGGGGGAACCATATCATACCCTAAAACCAGAAGAATATCAAAATGTGGGAACCAAATCCCACTATATAACCATGAGAATATCACACTAGGGGACCCACATCCAACCATAAGTCCTTGTGAATATCACCTAGGGGGACCTCATCCTACCCCAGAACCATGATAAGGTCACCGAGGGAGAACCTCATCCTTCAATATTAAATATTAAATTAATTATTAAACATTTACCGTATTGTTTATTTTTCACAAATTTTTATTATAACATGCCAAATAAATGTTTCTATCATAATATATTAATTTTATTTCCATAAGGATACACTATAATTTAGAGCACCATTAGTTCTCCATCTAAGTAGTTCTATTTCAATAATTGAAGGCACACTACTCTTGTAAGTCAAAGGTTTTGGTTTTTCACTTAATTGACGAGTAATCTAACCCTTAATATCATTATTATCCAATGGAATAATATTTTTTTATCATTAAATTTATTTTTTGATATTTCTTAAATTATGTTGGAACGAACAGACACCAGATGCCAAAAAAATTTAATAAAGACTTTTTGGATAGTTTAGGGACCACAAACCTTAATATTGAAGAAATTTACTCATCAAATATTATTGTATAATTTAATATCAAATAATAAGACTCCAAATTTTGAGAAAAACATTTAATTATTGAATAAAATTTAAAACTAGTATATGGCACTAAATAATAATGAGAACCTAAAAATTGATGGATACAAAGTGATTAATTTACCTTTTTTATCACCAAAATTGAATGAAAATTGAATCAATTATGAATCAAGATAGATTATAATTCAATATTACTAAAGTAATGAGAGAATTATTAATGAAATTTTTTGTGTACATTTCATCAAATACATGAATTTTATTCTACTATAAATTTATTTATTTCATTAACATTCTAAAATATTATATAAAAATTATCATCTTTAAAAATTGATAATTTCTAGAACACCCATATATAAGTTATTTCTTAGAAGAATAGGTATTTCCCAATAAGTGAGGGGTTTTCCATAAGTAGGGTTTCATACTTAATCATTTTTTAATTTATTTTTTTCCATTGGGAAGGATTTCTCTATAGCATAGGTTTTATAATGTTCCATTTTTTTCTTTTGAAATTTTTTTCTATAAATAGGGGTTGTCTAATAAGTAAGTATCTATACTTATCCATTTTATTGATTGACTCAAAAATTTCCTAGAACATGAATAAAATCATAAATTAACATATTACTAAGAAATAATAACATACTAATTGCAAATAATATCCACATATCTCTTATTCTCGGCCCAACATCTGAGACTAGATTCTTGTTGTAAACTCACCCCCTCAAAACTTATATCGAGTCCAATTACACATAGATAATCCAAGGTTCAAAACTAAATATTTTCCTCAAGCACATAATGAATTTAATCATACCAAAAAAAACTAAAAATTTTTTATACAAAAAAATCTTATTAAGGAAAAATGTTTATTTTAAATGGGTTTTTGTAAAAAATTATGAGAATCTTTGAACTAGACTACTATTGGTTGTTATAACCAACCCACCATATATATTATCATCATGAAGATAAATTATTGAACATAAAAAATCTCGTAATATGAATAATTTCAAAAATTATGATATATATACGACTCCCACTCCCATTTTTCCTCTTTAATGTGTTTGTACGACCACTAAACATGTACTCATGGAACTTTCTTTCATCGTATAATTTTTTTTCTCTAATATAATATGCAACCTAGACTCCCCTTAAATTATTAATTGGAATTGGGCACCACATTATCAGTACTTATCTGTTGATATATATTTGGATGATAACATTGAATCATTGATACATCGAATAAATCCATTATTTTACAGAAACATCACGAAAATTCTCATCAGAATGGTTCCATTCTGATTATCTCTTTTATCCTAAGCAATCCATCATACCTGAGTTCCAATTTACTTTTATTTTTTTATATGAACATGTATCAATCAATATGGTTCTTGAAAAAATACAATATATGGACCATAAATATCTATAGGACAACATTTATAGTCAATATATGTCATCTACCTTATTTGAGTGGTTGTTAACTACATCCAGATCAGTTAGATTTGCACTGATTTATGTTTAATGAGACATGGTCTGACCATCACCTACTCTCCAGTAGATATCCAACATAGAGTTGAATGAAAATTTATACCATTAAAATCCAAAAAGGTACCATTTTAATAAAATTATGAAAACTAATGTTCTATGAATACTATAAATTCTCCAAATTATTATTTGGAAGATCAACCACTGCCTTGGAAGAAGACCCAAATCATGTCCTTAAGTATGAAAATGGGTTTCTATAACTTCTCATAGATCAATGGGAGGTAATAAGTGCTTAGTTTTACAAAAATATCATTCATATTATCTAATCCATTCAAGAAGAGTAATGTAAAGTATTTATCCTTATTAGAAATGATAAACTATTATACCCCATGAAAATAAACTCTCTCTCATAAATAAATATTTCCAATCCAATTAATATAGAATATCTCCTAGAGTTTTAATAAATGATAGGCCTTATTAAACCTATCAACTATAACACATACTACATTAATGCATCCAGTTTTCCTAATAAACTGCACTATAAAATATAAATGAACATATAACACTTCCAATAGAGAATGGATTGTAACTAAATAAGGGTAGTGGGAAACTAATACTAGAACTTCACTCACTAATAATTGGATTAATATGTGATGAAACTAACTATTTCTTTATTTTACTATGTATTTCAATTCCAACTATTTATATGATGATAAATATTTGTAAAACCTTATTCTACTTCCAATATTGAGGAATTTGAGCCCCTCATTTTATCATTATGTATGATCATAGGAACTGTTATACAACCCATGACATCGAATATCTCATCATCATCTTGGAAATTCTTTAGTGCTATATCCTAAACATATATATTATCTATCATGAATTGATAAAATCAATTTTATAAATTACTTATTTTTACTCTACTATGTAGTGTGAATGTAATAAATAAGGGCATAAGGATTGATCATCCTAGGTACTCTAGGACATCTCAATGCATCTCAAAAAAAGAGACATGACTTTCCACTCACTACTCAACTCTTATAAAACCTGATTTTGATTCTTTTTTCATAGTTGATAAACCATTATATTAATATTTCTAGGGGTATAAATCAACTCAGAATAAATGGACTATAGAAACTCAACTAATTTTCATTGTTGTAGGTTCGATTCCTATTGTGAGAAAACATACATTAGACTCTTTTGGTCAATTAATACCACAAACCTCTCACCCAAACAATAATGTTGGGAACATTTTATGGGCTTCACCAACATAAAGAGATGAAGGTTTTGTGTTGGGTAGTTTTACCCATTAAAACTATAAAATGCTACCTATAAATCTTTCATTGGAATTTTCTCCAAGTAAAACTCCCTATGCTTCACATTATAAGTTATAGTCAATATTTCAGACCAACTAAACCCACATTATTGTCCCTATTACTAGTAAAATACACATTTCATTATAGATTAGATATAAAGTTAGAAAAACCAAGATATATATTCATATATTTCATATTAGTTTCATAGGCTAATAATTATATTTATATATAATCACACAATCCTAAAATCCAATTGTTTATTATCTTTAGAGATTAACTATATAAATATCATATTTCACATAATTGATTAATATTTTTTCAAAACATTATTATATAATATATAATTCAATGCTTAATCATGTACATAATTTCTTTAGGAAATGAGAGAAAAAGGAATGGGTGATCGAAAATCCACCATAAGGTAAAACATATAAATGATTCATCAAAGGATAGATCCTAATCATGTGACAAAACATGACCATGGGATAAATATCTAATTAAAAAATATGAGTGGAAGAAATTTTCTTTAAGTCAAACCATAATTACATGTAATCTAAAATGAAAAAAGTAATTCCATTGAATGTGAGTGTGAAAATGTGGTAAAATAAGAATGATCCATGGATAATAGTCATAGGAAAATAACATAAAAAATATATAATCTTATAGAGACATATAATAATAAAGAACTATGAAAAAAACATAATTATAGAAAAAATTAAAAAAATGCAATCATCACAATACTCCCTCCCATTATATAGTGGTTTATGAATTACTTCTTATGACCTATTGTGGTTCAAGCATCATAACTCACAACCCATTAGTAGCTCAAGAATCATCAATCATAGAACATTTTTAATTCATGAGATATAGAAACGTAATCAACACATTGGAGGATGGTATATAACCCCACAATATAACATCCATATATATATATTCATTACATGAAGTCAATAATGTATCCTACCATGAAAATCCCATGGAAATAAAATATTTTTCATCTTATTTATAAATAATAAAACCTAAAATAACCTCAAGAATTTGTTCGGTTGGAACAATAAAATAAATCACCCAAAATAGTATTTAATAAGTGTATTTATAGGGGTATTTAAATAATATTACTCTATAAGAGATCAATGTTCTGTATTTATAGAGGAAAATGGATGTGAAATCATATAATAGATTTCGAAAAATATTTTCCACCTCATCATAAAATGAAGAAGTTGTGATTCAATTTCAAAATTCATCTTTGAGAAAGTTGAAACAATATTTCTTATTTTTTTTAAATGTAATCCCATTAACATATCCCTAAAATAAAGTAATTGTTATGTTAATAAAGTTGGATCAAATGATAAGATATATAATCACGAAAATAAAGTCATTTTAATATTTAAATATATTAGTTGAAACCCACATTTTTCAATGAATAATAATGAATATTTTTGAAAATAATTATATATATATATATATGAATTTAGCATGAGATAATACATTTTTGCGTTTCAAAATAATAAAAAAAATATTTTTGGAGTGAAATAATATTGAAATAGAAGAGAAAAAATCATCATAGAGGATAAGAATTATTCATACCAATATCAAATTGTTTACGAAGAAGGGGATCAATTAGATAAGAGTATTTCTTTGTAATAATGAAAAATAAGCAAAAAATATAAGGTAAAGAACCATATTATATAAAAAAAATTCAAAATATAAAAATTTTGGATGATTATATTCAATGGATAAAAACCATGACTCAATAAAAACGAAGTTGAATTTACAAAAACCCTTATGGATTTGGAAATAATTGAATCAAATGAATATAAACCTAGGATGAAATAAGAGACTCATAAATACCAAAAATAAATTTAATAATTATAATTTAATCCATTGATGTTATATATTCTCCATAGAATATAAGAAAAATGGAATAATATTAAAACATGCCACAAAGAAAATAAATTGAAATTAAAATCAGTAATTTTAACATTGAATTCCATTAAAGCACCTAAAAATATTATTTAAAAAACATAATGATTATTAGAACTTATTTCAAAACCATATTCATATCATTTTCTTTTCTAAAATTTATTGATAATCATTCATAATATAACAATTCTTTTGTTATTTTTTATTTTCATCATCAGATTTTTTTTTGAGTTTTATTATTTCGCAAATGATTTGTAATATCGAAGTTAATCGACATGTTTTTATGTGAATTTAACAATTAATATAAATTTTATGATACTATAATAGATATTATATATTGTTATTTAATGTTCCAATTTCATTCTATAAAATTATATTTTTTAATTTTGAAGAATAAATCAGTGATGAGCTTCTTTAAATAATTTTAATGAAAAAGAGGAATATTTATAATGATATTAATATTAATATAAAAATTATAAAATTTTATTCATATCATAAATATAATATTTATTTATTGAATAAGTTATTATAACCATGTAAGTAAATTGAATAAAAAAATAATGTATGATGCTCAGGGGGTAGAAGTTCGTACATAACACGAGAGACGTATTCATTTACAAATAGATTGGAGGGAGATATGTAATGGTTTTTGAATTTATATAATAAAATTTTAATATACAATTGAAACTTATTTCAATACATATCCTGTTTATAATAATTTACTGTGAGAATTATAGGGAAGAAATGTTTATATAGTATATATTACTCATGTTTCAATCTTGAGTCTTCTCTTGGAAGACACCTTGGAAATTGTGAAATCGGTATAATTTATTTTAACTAGATGATTTTAAATTTAGAATATGAATATAAGGGAATTAAATGAATCAATGTTTAAAGTAATTTTTGATGATATGTTTATCATGATGTTAATGGATGTGAGATACTTTTCTAGTTAAAAAGGGTCTTTTCTTTACAAAATTATGTTAGGTAAGGTGTAAATATGGAATAAAATGTGAGTTTGGTGAGGTAAGGCTGTTGAGAAATGTGTGTCTAAATTTAATGAAAAACATACTCAAGATGGTGTATATTTCATGCTACTTTATCAAAATTTGATCCACATTATGTTACTCATCTTGACCCTCATTAGACATGATTTTTCTCATAGTTATTATTATATTATTAAAAATAGATTATTGATATTATTTAAAAATTTATATCTGATGAATAAAAATTTAGAGTTCATTTAATCTAATAAATTTTATAAATATTAAAACATTAACTTTTCAATTAAAATTTATGATATAGAAAATACAATGTTTGCAGTAAAATGCCCTTTTATACATTAAGTGTTTTAATCCTATTTCCAATCAATTAATAATGAAAAGTGTATTATTATATTTTAATATTTGTTTAAAAACAAAATTATATTCACCATTTAAAATAGATAAATTATATTTATTTTGATACAAATTAAACATTTTTTACAAAAATAATTCTTTGAATAATAAATGTTTTACCATAGTAAAAAAATATATACTTTGTTATCTTATTTTGATATAATAAATGAAAATTTAATTATAACCAAATTTAGATATTCTGATTAAATATATAAAAACAATTTTATTAGACTAAATTTACAATGTTGATAGAAACTTATTTTAATATAGACGTGGATAATGAATTTTTTTAAATGTACAATTGAAGCAAAAAATGGAATTTTTATTATCACATTTCAAGTTATAGTTATTATATGAAAATTCATTAATTTTATTATATGTATTATAAATAAAGTTACATAAAATAACTATTTAGTAATGATTTATAAAAATAAAAAATACATCAGGAAAAATAGTTTCTTGAGAAATACCTTATTTTGCTTACATGATCTTTACAAAATAACATTAAAACTAATTATTTATATTCCAACCATTTAATTTTATAATTTAATTTATTTTAAAATCATTCATTGATTTCAAAAAAAATATTTCAATTTAATAAAAATTTTATTTAATGAATAAATTATTTTATAAATAATTTTTCTAATTAAATATTATATTTTCTGTTTCATTATTTATTATTTCTATATTATATTTTGTGATTTTTTTTAAAAAAATAAAAGAATTTAGAATATATATTAGATATATATATATATATATATATATATTAAATTTATTTTTAATGATTGTATTTCCATTTTAAATGGTTATATTATCACCATTACACCTAATAAATTAATTCGATTTATACCCATTTAATCAAAATTCCATGTACATTAATTTTACTTTTAGATTTTATAAAATGATTTCACCTTTATGGATTTTATTTTTTATTGTAAGTTTATTTCTACTAATGCTACTCTTAATGGGAAAATATTATGCTCATAATTTCCTTGTTTTAAATATATTATTCTCTTTTCATTGGTTTTTAATTGTAATTTTTATTCATTTAATGGAGGAAGTCATCTATCGTTTGTAATACATGGTTTTGTGTATCATTTTTGAAATGTCCCAATATGATTTAATAAGTTGATGTTAGTTTTATTCCCATAATGTAAGATTTAATTAATGTTTATATAGTCATTTAATTGAGTAGTAAAACATATTTATAAATGATAATAATATGTTTTAATGTAATTAAAGGTGTATAATGACTTAGGTGTTACATTATACACTGAAAAAATTAATTATATCTTCATAATTTAAATTATTAATCACTAATGAAAATTATCTTAGGGTATAACTCAAGATATGGATTCCAAATCACTATCATGGTAAAGACTATACAACACATATTTTCCATTATGGTTGGAATATATTGACATTCTAAACAATTTATTCTATATATTACCCTTTATATATCTATAAGTCTTATTAGTTTCTTGATTCGTGCTTTAACAACTTCATTTTTATGATCATCATTCCTACATAACACTAATACCAAAATGATCATAATAACTTCCTATAAAATTTGATTAAATTACCAAATAAATATTAAAACTTTATATAAATGTGTGTTCTTCTATGAAACCTTCATTACAATCTATGACACTTTCAGTTGAATAATGATTTTTTTTGGATCAACCTGATAATATTTTTGTTTAACCTAGGTTGTCAACAATAATTTTTCTATCATATTCTCTAAAATAAATAGTTATATATCACACTATAATATTTCTAATAAATCTTTCATAATGGTTTTTAAAATTTATGTGAATCACTAAAAAATACCCCATGAGTGTTTTAAATGTTTTATGTAGTTAGGCCCATTAGTTGTGGAAAAATTGAATATCAATTTGATCCCACACCAACATTTTTCATTGATTATTACCCATAGGTGTAGATATGAAAGTTCTTATAACCATTTTTTTATATTGACTAGTATTTCAATTCAATGAAACTACACACTATATTTTTATAAAATTTTAGGATTTTTCCATAAAATTTTCCTTTTACAAAAGGTTATCACTAAATTAATATAGTAATAATCACTAATATCACTAAAGTAGTTCACAAAATAAACAATCCCTACTCATATATGAACCGATGAACCAGATACCCGCCCTACTATGCTTGGTTAAAATAAAAAATACTTTATATTTTAGTATTGATATGAATTAATATGTCCCAAGATAAAATTATATATATTCCACATCATTTTTATAGTTTAAACACAACATATTACAATAATTATGATGTCATGAAACCCAATTTTTTTCTATATTTGTAGTTCCTAATGATATTATTTGACTCAATTTATTCATTATATTTGATAACATTTATATATAATAATTTCACCTCCACACAATATTGTATATACTATTTTGGGGAAATGGGAATTAGAAGATGTTGTGAGCTCAGACGCTAAGAAATGAAAAAAGTATAATGATTCATAAATGTTTTAAATAGTATAAATATGAGAAATCATGATAATGAGAGAAATATCTATTTAAAAAATGTATATAACATTTTCTTCATCCAAAAAATAATATAAAATTGAATGTAATAACAAATTAACAAGTATATACAGTAGTGTAAGTGTTATGAAATGCGAGGAAATAAATATAGACTATGGATAACAATCATAGTAAAATAATATAAAAATACTAATTGTTATGGAGATTTAGTATAACATGGAATTATGACTCAGTAATAATCATAAAAAAATATTACATAGTGGTTTAGAAATCAAAATACAATGAAATATTATATAGTGGTTCTAGAATAAATTCCCATGACCCTTTAGTGGATTTAGTATCATAAATCATTTCCTATTAGTATACATAACATCATAACCCATCGCTAAATTTATCTTATAAGATATATAGCCTAAAGTAATACGTTTTAGGTTTAAATAATATCCCACCTATAAATATTCAAATATTTGTGTCATTTGAAATCAATAATATATCATATCAAAAACATACATGGAAATAAAAGGGGTTTCATAACATTCCCAATGGAATCACATAACATAATCTCAATAATTTGATCAATTTATACCAAAAATTTAATTAACCAAAAAATAGTTCTTCATAAGATCACATAGAGGGATATTTATGAAACATAGGTCGACATGATATATATTCCTTAGATATAGAGGGAAAATTTGAAATCATAAGGAAAAATATAATAATTTCTTTTTCAACCACAGTAAAAATGATAATGGTAAAAGTAATTTTAAAGAGAAATTTTTTTAAGGTAACATGAATTTTTTAAAAACCCCACATTAAATTGAATGTCATTAAGGAATAATTTAATTGAAATATTGGGTAGTTCAAAAAATGCTTAGATGATGATAAAGGATATTACTATGAAAAGAAATAACATTTTATTATTCTAAAATATATTTATTAAAACTCATGTAATGAGAAAAATGAAGGTCGCATGAGATAATACATGTTGGGGTTTTAAAATAATAATGTAATGAAATTTTGAATAGTAATAACATGGACTGAAATGGAAACGATCATTAATGTGGATAAAATTTTTTAATTCAAATGTAATCTTTTATGAAGGATGGAATATTTAAAAAATTATAATTTTGCTACAATATTTAAAATTAACTACATAAAATAAAATAATGTACCATATTAATTAAATAAAGGGAAAATATATGTAACCTAGACTTTCAAATTCAGTGTATAAAAACATATACTCAATGAAAATTAGTTTCATAAAAAAACCCTATTAAATTTGGAAAAAATTTGAATACATTGATTATAGAGGAGGGATTCGAGAATAGGATGGTAAATATAATGAAGTAAAATTTATAATAATAAAAATAATAAAATACATTAGGATAGTAAGTACACCTTATAAAAGATGAATTAGTGCATAATGTTACACTTTTACATGGATCACTGGGACTGGGTCAAAGTACCACATAAACTTTTTGAAGTGGCACATTGAATCATATTAATTTAATAATGTTTTTATAATTAAAAATATAATATATTATGATTAATTATAATTTTCAGAACATTATTATGTATTAAATTTATCATTTTATATTATGTATTTATTAAATATACTTCAAATTTTCTTGTATATTATCATCCTTTACTAAATATATATTTACATTTCATGTAATAAGTATTTATAACATGTTATTTATGTTTTATGTTTAGTCCCTAAGAGAATTATTAATTTTAGTCCTTTGATTATTATGTTTATTTGTTTATATAGTGTTACATAAAGGCTATGCTATGTTTATATAGGTTTCATATGATTAGAAGTGATTTTCATGGATTATGTAAAAGTAAAATTGATTTTTCATATGTTATGTAAGGGTAACCCAACTTGGTTATGGGTTATGTAAGGGTAAGAATAACATTTATGAGTTACATAAATATAAAGTTATGTTTCTATTAGTAGGGTAATGATTACTGTCATATTTTATTTTTTAATTTTAGGTAGCCTTCAAATTTCATTTCATGAAAATAGGAAAATTTCCATAAAGTTCTAGTTGCATAAGGGTAGTTACTATTTGTGTAATGTAACAAACAAATTTCAATAGTTGTGCAAAGGTTACTGTACATACATAAGTGTACTCCATGTATTGCATAAATGTAATAGTTTTGTATAAGTGTACTATCCATCTCACATAACGGTAACCTGATCCTTCCATAATGGTAACCCGTAAAATATATAGCTTGTTTAAGGGTTAAAAAATGCTATGTAAGGGTAATATATAAAATAAATATCTTGTATAAGGATACCATAACATTTGAAAATCTTGTGTAAAGGTAATTTGAGGATCATTGAAGGGTAAACCATAATTTATTAATGGTTTCGTAACTTTTTCAATCCACACACAAGGGTAACCTTATATTCATGTAAAGGTAATCAGGGTTCATTAAGAGCTACTTAAGGGTAGTAAGGCATATAAGGATAAAAACCTATTACCCATAAAAACATGTTTTTTTCATGTATGGCTAACCCATACTTTCTTACAAGCTACATAACATTATAAAATATAAAAATATGCATTGTTCTTATTATTATTTCTTATTTATACTTATTGAAATATTATTATGAATATAGTTATAGGTTTTATTATTATAATATTTATTATAAATTATTTATAATACATGAAATAAAGTTTTAAATTTTATATAATACATTAAAGTAGTTCATTTTGAGATTTATATATATTGATTTCATGTTAAATTTATGGTATATGAAATTTTAATATAAATATTGGATGAAATATGAAGGGTTGATGTCAATTATTATTAGGAAGTTCTCCAAGGATTTTAATTATGGATATTTACTACTCTATTAATTATTATAATGGGTTCCACTATATAGTTTGGTTTTTGTTTTATTTTAAATCCAAGAGGACATACATAAATACTATATTTCTTTTATAAAATAACTATATGTTGAATTTTATAGAGGAAATAATTGTGGAAAACTAAAAAGAGGTTTTTTAGAAAAGGAATGATGCAACAGATTTAAAATTTAAAATTTGTTTTAAAAAAAGAAACTCTATATTCATAGAGTTCACATAACTAGTGAAGTAAGGATATATGAGTTTTAATATAATACTAAACTAGATAAATGATCCATTCATTTATGATCATCTACTAGTTTCAACCAAAATAAAATCATTTTATACATTTCTACTGGAGGGTTCTTTACAATATCAACTATTAGACTATAAAGCACTCATCTAGTTCTATGTTTTTACATATTCCAACCATCATCCAAGTATATAATATTAAATTTCTATACTACCCATTAAAAGGATTAATTTTTTGTTTCGAATCCCAAAACAATTTTGGCATTATGTTGTGCCTACAGCTAAAAAAACAACCGACTGTTCAGGCTGTTCTTCTAGGGAGTAAAAGGGAGGCCTATTTTTCATTCAAGAATCCAAGGGATAAAAGACTTTTTATTAGGTTGTGAATACAATTGTAAACAAGTCATTGTATGTTTACTTTATAGTGGTTATAATAGGTACCATCTCTATTATTCATGTAGAGGGGTAAATAGTGCACTAAGGTCATTTATCTCTGAAAAACTATAAAAATAATGGTGTTTTTTATATTTCCACTTCATAAAAATAATTTTATAACTTTTATATTATAGAATTAAATTCAAATTCATCTTAAAATTCAAATTCTCCTCCTCTTGGATATCTTATATATTCTATTTGGGAATAATAATTTATAATAGATCATGCCCCCCTAATATCGGCACACACACAGAGATATATATGTGGTAACCATTTTTTAAAATAAAATTTGGGGAGAAAAACTAATTTTATAATGAATGGAACCATGTAAAATTAAGGATAGATACATCATATAACATTTTATTTTTATGGTACCAATTATGGATATTAGAAATCTCATAAAGAATATTTCTTAAAGAAAATTTTCCTTGATCATTGGGTGATCCAAAAAAAACCTTACAAGGTCCTTGAAAGTGAACTAGAATCATTCGTTGTCATTGATTCATTAAATTATTTTTTGTATTAAAATGAAATAAATATTTTATAATGTGATATAAATAGAAATGTTTGTAGTCAGAAAAATGAACATAAAAATACTTATGACATCTGGAAAATTATTTATGTTACAAATAATTTATTGAAAAATCCAAATAGAACTAAATTAGTCAAGATAAGGGATTAATATGAATAATTCTAGATGGGTGAAGATAAAAGTCATGATCAAATTTACTATAAATTTACTAGTATGGTAAATTGAATGAATTGTTTAGGTGGACCCTAAAAAATGATTATCTTAATGAATGTGAAATTATATCAGTTCATAAAAGTGGAATTATTGAATGGTTATTATATATGAATGTATTAACATCAAGGAATATACACATGATGAGTTTATTGGATCATATTTAAAATATTATTGGTAACTTTATTCTATTATCGAATAAGATAACTCAAATAAGAAGTAAATTTATATTAATTAAAATGAATACACTTACTCTTTTAAATATGAGTTATAGAGTAGTGACTCGATTGATACCACGTATTTCACAAAGGGTGCATATAGAAGAATCCAAGTACACTTAAGGAGGTTCTGAAAAGATCATATAAAAGACGATGACAAGGAGAAAAAGAAAAGTAATTTTATTTCTAATAAAGAACAATATATAATTATTCATTTGTGTAGGAAAAGGGTGAACATAAATCCTTATTTCCTAATATTAAATAACTAAAAAATATAGGTAATCAATTAATGAAATAATAATGGTTTGGAGAGCATTAGGTGTTACTATGAGGATTCATGTTCTGCTGATGAAAGTTGTTCAGAAAAATATTAGGAAAATTTGTTCTTAATGGATTGATCAAATTATGTAATTGGTTTTCCTTATTAATAATCTTCAAAATATTTTTCTACAAATCCCACTACACGTAAATTGATTAAAATAGTTTGAATGGCCTGATTGTAATTTTGAAAAAATCAATTATTTAAACAAGAACATTGAGGGTATATATAAAGTTGTTCTAAATGAAAATAAGGAAATAAATAAATCTTTTTCGAAGGTCATAAAATATTCTCATATAAATATAATATTTACCCCTGAAAATTTAAATTCTTCTCATGTGTAAAATGATAAATGAAAAATAGATGTTTATTTTCAATCAAGGTGTCATGAAGATGAAAATTGAATTTTCGTAATGTTCTTAATGGGAGTGAATAGATAAAAATGATATTATCCGTTTAAAATAAAATACTTCCATTTTGGTTAATATGAGAGGAAATAATTTTAAAATGATGAAATTAAATAATATATATATATAATAGATTGAGTCTATTTTAGAGAAATAATTTACCCAAAATGTATAAGAATTTCATTATTAAATGTTATAATGGATGTACTTATACTTCTACATTATTTATATATAAAGTGAATGGTTTTTATGAAAATGAGTTTTTCTTGGGATTTACACAATTACATTGACCGACTAACTCTTTAATTTATAAATCATTATCTTTTATATTTACTATAAAGTGTTGTTTTAAACTAGTATTGATTCCAAATAATTCATATTCTAATCTCAATGGAGACCAACTTGCATGGGTTCCAATTCATAATTATAAATATTTTGTATGAAATATATATTGGGAGTTTAAAAATTGGTGTTTATTACATGGAGAGTAGATTATCAATACATATGAAAAGTGATATATCAAAATTTATGTCATTTTATAAATTTGATGTGGTTAATGATACATTTTGTGATGATTTTAATAGAAATGAAATAGTTTTTGACTTTTTTAAAATATATAAGTTATTTATTAATTATAAATATTTTTATATAAGTGAATTGAGATATAATTTAACAAAAAATTAAAATATATGTGATGATAGATTTTTTATAAATTTTTATTTGATAAATTCTTTTTATTTATGGATAATTCTTTTTTATGTAAATAGAATATAAAATATTTATTCAATTTTTTTATGAACTAAATGATTAAAAATTCAATTATATAAATAAAATATAAACTGATAAAATTTTGTGGGATATGAATTTGGGACATGCTAATTTAATGTTCATTCACATTATCTATAAGAACCAAAAAAATTCATCAATTACATGAACATAATGTGCATGACACCATTGTATATGAATCATTATTGAAATTTAAACAACCCAAAAGTACTTTCAAAGAAATAAAAGAGGTAAAAAAATGTATAGACTATTGATTTTATTCATTTGGATTTATTTTTCCCCATAAACCTTATATTTTAAGTGTAAATATATATTGTTTTATTATTATAGATTCATTAAATTGATATTCATGGGATTATTTTCTCACACATATTTATGAAATTATAACTATGTTTGTTAATTTTTATAAATCGGTTCAAAATGGGAAATAAAAATTAATTAAATAAATTAAATTTGATCATGGTGTTGAAATACAGAATCTAGAATTTATATAGTTTTATGATGAAAATTGGTATTTTCATTATTTTTCACTTCTTAAAACATGAAAACAATATAGTGTTGTGGAAGTAAAAAATAACAGTCTTCAAGAAATGGACAGAATTGTTGTAAATGAGAATCATTGGCCTATATTTTTTGAGTATGGTACTGTGAATACATAATTTTATATCCCAAATAGGATTATTTTGAGATATTTCTTGAAATAAAAAACTTATGATATTTTGATGTGAAGAAAAGTTGAAATGATCTATTTTAAAGTCATTGGTTATAATAATTTAATTATAAATACAAAATATGTTTTATATATATATATATATATAGTGAACCATATAATGAAGTTATAAACATAGGATGTTTAAATAATCATAAATAAAATATATTTATAATAAAATAATGATTGTCGTTAAAAAATCAATTAATATAATGCTTGGTGAAAAATATTTGAGTTAAATGGATAATAGCTTTTAACAACTAAAGATTAATTTATATATTTTATTTTTTAAAAGAAAGAACATCAATAAATAGATGTACTAATTTTGGGGGAGAATATTTCCTATCAATATGATCATATTCATGACGAATCTTGTAGGAATCATAATTATTATCTTATATATAATGTGGTTGTTATTATTGAATCAAATGCTCAAAAATGAAAATATTTTATGAATATTTATTCATTCTTTCTATCATTTAAAATTTTATACCTAATAATATTGATTATTCTTTTTATGACTCTAATAGGTTCAAATATATTAAATAAAAATTAAATCAATTTATTAAAAATAATGTGCGGGCATTAGTAATTCCTTGAACCTATTCTCTAGTTATTACAAGAAAATGGATCTTCCGGAAATATGGATTAATCTATAAATATATAAATAAATGAATCTCATTTTTTATTTAATGATATTATCCTGAATATGGTAATTATTTTGGGGAAAAATTTTCACCTATTTATAGATAAAAAATTAAATGTTTATTATCTTATATTTCCATTCATGGAATTAATTCTTTTGAATGTATAAAAAAATTGTTTTTCAAAAGGGTTATATTTCTGAATTAGTATATTTTAGAATACCCTCAATTTTTTAAAATTAAAATAATTAAGATTATGTTTTTAAACTATATAAGGATTTATATGGTTTGAAAACATCTCCCAAAGAATGGCATGAAAGATTACCAATTTTTAAAAAAAAGAGAATTTAAAGGTTGATCCTACTTTGTGTATTGTGATACATTATAATGATATCTTGATTGACAAAATTTATGTTTATGATATTTTTTTAAGATCTTCATGTGAAAATAATTTGTATAAATTCACAGATTTGATTACTTTTGATTATGATAAGAGGTTGAGGGGGGAATGGAAGTTCTTCCTCGGTTTTAAACTTTTTCAATGAAAGGATGGTATTTTTCTTAATTAATCCAAAAACATATCAAGAGTTAGTTAATATATCTGGATTATAATATATTTAATGTGAATATAATCCCATGTGTGCGCATTTAAAATTAGATTTAGATAATTCTAGGAAATCTACTGATGTCAAATATTATAGAGGCATGATTGGAATTTTTTTATATATAACTTCTTCTGGGATAGATTTATTATTTCCAATTTTAATGTGCACAGGATTTAAATGTGACACAAAAGAGTGTCACATTAAATTTATTATTAAGATTATTAGATATGTTAAAGTATCATTGAATCATGGTTTATTTTACCATGCTAAAACTAAATTTGATTATATAGGCTATTCTGACTGACTAAAAATTATTATTTTTTTGCTTATCAAACCACTTTGTAAGGAAAGTGAGAAACCGTAATGTTCATCATAACAACAACAAAAACAGAAAATTACCAAGCACAAAACATTCTACCTCTGACCATCATTTTCAACGAGAAAGGGTCCTCCACTAAGACATGAACACTCAGACGGTCCCTTGCAAAAATGCACAGGCACAATCCCGATGGCCAGGACATACCCTCTTAGAGTCTAAGTGCCATGCCGAGGTGGTGAACTTGTGCTCTGAACCTCATCTGAAGTATAACCAGAAAAATGAGGGGAACATGACCCCAAATTCACCTTTAACCCCCTTCCTGAAGATAGGTCCTGATAATAAAACACTCAATCAAAAGGAAATAATGAAAATTACTTAGAAAATCAACAAATAGAGTCATTGAAATAAAGATTCAACCTGCTAGAGATTATTTCCCTAAAGAGTTTCCATGAAATATATGTTACCTGAATATGTGGAACATCCGTTAACAGGACTTCTAAAGTAGAAAATAGTTTATCCCATACATGTATATATTCCTCGAGCTTTAAAAACCCCTGGTTGAATCCCCAAACCATAATTGAGTCATGTTTGTCAACCCAATGGTATTGCTCCTCCGTAAGATTGATTTCAAAATTCCGGCCCGTCATCTTGGATGCTTCCTCTTCAGACACATTGAGATACAACACCTGCTCTTTAACCTCATCAACCGAACTCAGAATTAAACCCCACGATCCGGGTTGATCAGGGTGCTTCGGCTTACACACAGCCCCACATGCCACCCTCTCATCCTCTATCTTTTTTGCAGACCGAGTCCTCGCAGGAGGTGGCAAGGAGGAGTGGTCCTTCCTGCCCTTCCTCCTTTTGTTGCTCCTACCCCTCGGGCTTGTTTCACCATCAGAGATACTCTTACTGTCTCCCATGTAATTCTCCACTAGGTCTCCATTTTTACAATGTTATTCTTCATGATTATTGTTAAGCCCTTCCATATTGGGGCCATCAAATTGATTTCCCGCCTGTATGGAGTACTGGACCCCCCCTGACCACTTCTGCACAAGAGGAAACACCAGCCTGCCCGGCCCCTGGAGAGACCACATTGCTTGAAGGGACCACCTCTTTATTCATCCCCTGCCTTCCCAACCTCCGTTCATCCTGTTTCAGACCCTCCACTCCCGCTATAAACTCCTCCACCAAAACCCCTCGCTGATCTGGCACCTGCGAAATCTCAGACACCCTTGGCCCTTCATGACTTGCAGTCGGTTGAACCTCCATACTAGCAACATTGAGTCCACTGCTAGAGGATGGTCCAGAAAGATCCTTCCTAAGCCTCTTAAACACATTCTCCACCGTTGGATTCACCTGGTTATTCGAGACTTCCTTCTCAAGAGAACAAACTCGGGGAGCCCGCTTAGGTAAGAGCTTCCTTTCCCCAACGCACACCCTAGGAGGACTGGCTGACCCTCCGTGTTGCTCTGTCAACCCAGAAGATTTCAGATTACCCTCAGCTTCTCTGCAACTGGGATAACTCAACTTCATAGCATTCCTCTAAGACTTCCTACGACAGGTCTCATTCAAATGACCCAACCGGTTGCATTCAGAACAATAATCAGTCCAGGATTCAAAAACCGCACGTTGTTTGTAGTGGTATTCGTCGCCCACCGTGATCCACACATACTCAAAAGGAGTACATGACACATCCATTTCGACACCGATTCTCGGATTCACAGGATGAAAAATTGCCTCTGTGCGGCTATCTGAACACATGTATATACCTAACAAATTTCCTAACATACGAAGAATGGACGGATTTTGAAATGGTAGAGGGATGTTGTGGAAACTTACCCAGATTTCCATCGAAGAAGGATCGTGATTCATATGCAAGAAAAAGGTCCACCGGAGAAGATTAAATCGGAAACCGTTGAAGCTCTTTGGAGCCCTTGACCAGGCTGTGATGTGATCGGCCTCCGAGGTGAAGCGGACCATATTTTGGCGGCTATCCAAAAGACCAACTGTGGCCCTCTCTTGCAGACCCCATGAATCGAAAACATTCTTATCAAATGAGTCAACTGAGGGTCGTCACTGAATTAATCTTGCAACCAAAGTGTGTTTCAGGAGGTCAGATGACTCCGAAAATTCCGATGTCAATAGCAAAAGGTTAGGGAAACCATCGATCAATTCCGCAACTTTCAGGCCGATCGGGATCTGAGGAAAAGCCGGCAGCGACTTAGGATTTTAGAACGGAATAAAATGAGGGGGGGCATCTCTCTCGGACATTAAAGGTCCCTCCCCCATTGGAGAGGGAGGGACCGGAGTAGGAGCCGCCACCGTCGCGGAGAGAGGCCTCTAGGGTTTCTGTCGAGGAGCAAATCTCGATTTATAGGCTATTCTGATTGTAATTTTATAGATCAAATATTGATAGAAAAGGAACATCAATTATGTTACATTTAGTAGTTAAATATTTTGGTTCATGTTCTTAAAAGAAAAAAAATTTGTTACTCTTTCAACTAAAACATTTGAATATATAGATAATGCATCCTGTTGCACTCAATCATTATGGACTATGAAAAAACATTCTAATTTTTCTTTTGATTTTTTATAATATCAAAATTTTATATTCAAATAGTTATTCTATTTTTTTTACAAAAATTCAAAAAAACACTCTAGGATTGATCACATTGATGTTATAATAAATTTTCTTAGAGATTATGTTGAAAATTAAAATATATTTCTATAAATTATTTCTATAGAAATTAAATATTTTGAAATCTTTACATAGCCCTAGAAATTAATAATTTTTATATAATAAATTCTTAACGTGGCATGATGGATATTTAAAATTAAATTTAACTGGAATGATTTTATGTAGATTTTGATTTTGTTTTTATGATGAATGATTAAAATTTATATGAAATATGTAAAATATGTAAAATGATTTTATGTATACTATTTTTTTAATTTATATACAAATTTGATTATATATTTCGGTTTTAATTATTCTCATACATACTATATAATTATAATATACTATTTAATGTATTATTTTTAATCAAAGGATTGTTTATAAATATTTTATCGTTAATTTTCACACAAAAAAATATTCAATTTTTTCACACTATTTAACATTTATGTTCTAATGATAAAACGTCTAAAATTCGATCCTTGTTTTATGATTGGAAATATATTGTTTTAATAATTTTATAAAATATAATTTATACACTATTAAATTTCAGTTAAATACAAATTATCCTTTTCAACCATCCTAAAATATAGCATGAGGTAATTTTTGAGGATCAAATCAAGAAAATGTAACATTGTGGTAGGTGTATTATTTTAAAAATAGTTTTTCATTAAACATTTATATAAATTTGATAATATCAAAAAGTGGGTGAGATATTTAAATTATAATTTATTATTTAACAATAAAAAGTATAATAATGATGAGGTGACTCCTTGGACAACAATTATTTAATTGTGTTATGATAATTAAAAATAACCTATTATAAATAATTATAATTTTCACAACATGATTTATTATTAAATTCATATATTCATATTATTTATTTATCAAATATTATTTAAATACGGTTATATCTTGTTATCCTCTGCAAAATATATATTTCAATTTCATGTATTAATTGTTAATAAAATTTTCTATATGTTTTATGTTGAGTCCCTATGCTAATTATATCATTTGGACCCTCAAATATTTTTTTAAATCGTTTTGTGATGTGTTTGGTAAATGTAACATTAATTTTATATAGGATACAAAAGGGTAGAAGTTTTTTTATTGGTCACGTAAAGGGAACATTGTGTTTACATATGTTATTTAAGGTTTACAATAAGTGTTTATGGGTTACATAAGAGAATTCTTAACCTTCTAGAAGTTTCATAAAGAAAAACTTATGTTTCTATTAGTTTTATAATGGTTTGTGTCAATTTATATTAGTTATATAATGTTATAAATTGAATTTTAATTATTTTTTAAGGGTAAAATTGAGTAAAGGTATAATTCCATAGTGGTAGTTATTAGTTATATAAATATATCCAAAAAAATTTAATAGTTGTGTAATGGTAACTAGACCAATGTAATGGTACTCTATTTCACTCATAATGGTAACTATTCTATGTAAGAGTACAAACTATCTTAGTTAAGGGTAATTATAACGTTGAGTGGGGGTAAACTATAAATTCTATTACTTACATGTGGGTAAACCAATGTTTTATATGGGTAACCAGTAAATTCTATAGATTTCATAATGGTTGCCTCTAAATTATATAGCTTTCATAAGGGCACTAAAACATTTCCCAAAAATTCATAAATGTAATATGAGCCTCATAAAAGGGTAAGGCACACATTCATAAGTAAAGGATAACATTTTCAAATAATATGTAAGGGTGTGTTATGTATCATGCAATTGTAACCTCGGTTATTCAAGATCTATATAAGGGTATTAAGTTACATATGTTTAGAAACCTATAACCCAAATGTTCTGTGTGTGTTTCATGTAACGATGACCCTAATTATCCTATGATCAACATACTGTTTTAAAAAATTTGAATATTCTGTGTTTAATAATATTCCCTATTTAAAACTAATTCATGTCTATTATGAATATAATTAATGGTATATATGTTCTAAAATTACTTATATATTTTTTTTAAATAAATGTGAATAAGTTTAAATATTTTTATGTCAAATTAAATTATATTTTTATTATATTTTTATATAATTATATTTATACTTGCATTATGGAACTGGAAATATTAAAAATAAAATTGGATGAAATATAAAGAGTCAACCTTAATTATTACCAAAAAGTATTCCATGAATATTAATACTTGATATTTTTAATTTATTAATTATTTTAATGAGTTTGACTATATAGTGTGTATTTTGTTTTTTAGGATATCAATGAGTACTTGTATAAATATTTTTTTCATTTATAAATGATATACATGTAGAATATTATCTAGGAAATAGGCGTGGAAAAACCAGATCATGATTTTTGAAAAATTAAAGATGAAATTGATTTCAAATTGGAATGCTAGTTTGAAAAAATAAACTCTATAAAGATATAGTTGAAAAAAATATAGTATAGAAAAGAGTGATTAGGTTGAGGAAACTCTTAAAATTGACATTTGTTGTATTAATTTGTGATTAAAAACTTCTAAAATCTAAACTAGGCTCATGTAATTCTTTATTTTTGGAGGGATTATTTCTACATCAACTCTTAAACAATGAAGAATTAATTGGGTTCTACAATTTTACTTGTTCATATCCTTCTTTATTGACTTTAATTTCAATTCATTATACTACCCATTAAAATAGATTATTTCTGTTTGTTACTCTCAAAAAAATATCAAGCGTTAGGTTGTGCCTCCAGTTGGGAAAAGGATGTGTATGTGGATTATTCCTCTATTTCAGAAATTGTATGCATGATTAGTGTTTAAGAATATAGGAAAAATAATTTGTGATTCATCATTGACTACAAGTCTGAAAAAAATCATCATATGATTCCATTATAGTGGTTATAGTTGGTTTTTTCTCTTTCAGATCATTAGAGGGTTTGATATTGTACTAGGATCGTTTATATATGAACCACTATAAAAATAATTTTTTTATCTTCTTTTTTATTCTATATTAAATTAACATTATTACTCTGATAAAATATAATTTTATATAAATTCATTTGGAAAGTCCAAATCACCCCCACATAGTTACCTTAAATCAGCTTTTTTGACCCAAATTGGTATTTATGCATGACCCAAATATCAATATATATATATATATATTTTAACTATTTCCTATTTTTTCCATAAAGGAGTAAAGTTCATTTTAATAAGGTATGAGATTTTTCAAATGATGGATGGATATATCAAAGACCACAACATTTTAATTATACTAATTATGAATTTTTGTAATTATAGATGAATGATGTGTTCAAGAAAAATTGCATTGATCCTTGGGTGATGACAAAAAAGAATTAAAATGGGCTTGATGGTGAAGTTTAATCAATAAATGTAAATGATATAGTAAAAAATTCATTGAATTTTAAGGTCATGAATATTTTATATTGATCAATAAATAAAATTTTTAAAGACACGTATCTTGATGAAAAAAGTATGAGGAGATGTGTAAAACTGTATAATTTAATCATATTTTCTTGTATAATCATATTAGAAATAATATAAAAATGTTAAGATTTTAATATTACATATTGAAGAGGGGTGATAAAGAAACTTTTCATAAATTTTTCCGTATATTTAATAGTATTGAAATGGTATGTGTTCTTTAGGAGAGACCCTAGACAATACTATTATTAGTGAAAGAATACATAGATTACATTAAAAGAATTTTTATAAAAAAATGTTTTATATAGAATAAACTAATAACATCATGGAATAAAAACATAATGATATTAGTGGACCATTATTACAATATGAGTTGAAACCAAAAAAAATATTTCGGAAGAAAATATTTCAATGAAGAATGGAATTGATATCAAATAAAATGATTCTAGTTAATCTTTTGATTCTGAGTTACACACAAGTTATAGTAATAATACTACATATGTCAGATATAGTGTATATTGAATAATTAATTTCTACTCAATGATACAATGAGAATAATATCCTTATGTTTATCACATAGGGAAGAAGAAAAGGATTTTTCCCCAACGATGATCAATACGTAATTTTTTATGTGCATGGGAAAATGAAGAACACAAAACATAATCTCCGAAGATTAAATAAGGGGTAAATTATGAGGAATCAATATAATAAAAAATGGAAATTTAATCATGATATTATTTCATCTAGGTTCCATATTATATTTAAGAATATGGTTCTAAAAAATATATGGAACATTTTTTCATAATGGATTTATGAAATTAAGTATGTGACTCTTACTACTACTCATATTATAAATTTTATTCTTAAAAACCCACTATAGAGTAATTAATTAAGGACGTTGGAATACATGATCATAAATATGAAAAAAATAACTTGTTTATATAAGAAACATAAAAGTCAACATAAATTCAGTCATAAGAAAAATGAATAGTTGAAATAATTTATCCAAAATGGAAACAATATACTCATATAGATCTATAATTTACTCAATAAAACATAAATATTAATGATGATAAAATTGCGAAATTAAAAACATAATTTTATTCCATGTCATAGTGTTATGAACCGAAATAAAGAATTTCGATAATTGTCTTAATGATAAAGAAAAAAACAAACATAAAATTGAATGTTTATAGTCAGATATATCCATATTTATTCAAGGAGGGGAAATATATGATAATATAATGTGTTTAAATATAATTTAAAAAATATTTATAGTCTTGGTTATGATAATAATTTACCCAAAATGTATAAGTTTTTCTTTATTTAAAGTTATAATGGAAGTATATCTAATACTCCATGATTTATATTCCAAATGAATGTTCATTATGAAAATTAGTGTTCCATGATATTTTCATAATCTCTTATACACACTATGTCTTTTATTTCTAAATAATTATATTTTAGATTTCTTATAGAAATTTTTTTTAAATCAGTTTTATTCCCAAGAGTTTTTATTATAATCCCATTTTGACGTAATTTTTTATGGGGCCTAAAGCATTATAAAATATTATTTTTTAGGAAATATGTATTGGGAGTATGAAAAGGTTGTTGAAAAAATGGATGTTGGATTCTTAATACCATTTAGTGGTGATAAATCAAATATTTAACCTTCCAATAATTGTGATGTAAGTAATTCTATTTTTCTTGATAATTCTAATTAAAAGGTAAAAGGTTTCAGTGAGGTTGGAATATCTAATTCCATTATTATTTATAATATCTTACATATAGAATTATTGATATATAAATTAATAATCATTCCAAAACAATGTGATGGTGTAATGTTTTTTTAATTTCATATTAATAAATGCATTTTATTTATGGATAAATTAGTTTTTTATGAAAATTGAAATGACTACATTGAAACAATTTAATTTAATTAATTAACTGATCAAAAATATAAAATATTTAAATTTAATAAAATGTAAAACAATTTTTTGGAATAGAATTTTGGGTCATTATAATTTTATTATTGTCAATTTGATTCAAAAGAACCAAATAATAGTGTAATTACATAAAATTAATGTTTACATCACCATTGTATGTGAATAATTCCTGAAAGTTTTAAAAAAATGAAGTTCTAAATCAATTAATGAAATAAAAATTACCAATCCTATTGATATTATTAATTTCTTTTTATTTGATCCTATAAAAACTTCTAGTTTTGGGAGGTGAGAGATATTTTATTTTTATTATAGATAAGTTCACTAGGTAAACAAGGGTTGATTTTATTACACTTAAATATAAAACGTTATCTAAATTTATCACTTTGATAAAAATGGTTATAAATAATAAAGTACAAATAATTAAATTCATTTTATGTAATAATTATGGTGAATTATAGAATCTAGAATTTATCCATTTTTTGTGAAGAAAAATGATTTTATAATAATATTTTTTCCTCGATAACACAAAAAATAAATGGTGCAGTGTAACGGAATAATTGAACTCCCCTATAAATGGATAGGAACATGATTAATGAGTTTAATTTTTCTAATTATTTTGGATATGATGTTATGAATACATATTGTTACTTTAAAATATAACTATTTTAATACTTTTGTTGAAAATGAAACCTTATGAGCTTTGGAAGGGAATAAAAAAAATATTAATAATTTTAGAGTCATTGGTTGTAATGTTTTAATTTAAAATAATAATGATGATTTAGGTACATTAAAGAAAACTATGATGAAGTAAGATTTTTAGGATTTTGAAATAAGAGTATGTAATATATATTATTCAATAAAATAACCATGGTTGCTAAAGAATCAATTCTTATAAAGTTTTTTGGAAGATATTTTAATAAAATGGATGATTATATTGAACAAAATGAAGGTGAATTTAGATATATTAATTTTGAATAGGAAGAACCCCGTGATAGAGGTTCACATATTTATGGGTAGAATATTTCATCTTAATTTGAAGCAATACATGAAAAATCTTGCAACACTCATAAATGGCATCCTATTTATAATGTCATTAGTAATATTGAATCCAATATTCAAAATAGAATATATGTTATGAATATTTTTTATTTTCATGCTTTCATTTCTATTTTTTGACCTAAGAATATTAATGAGGATTTGAATGATTATAACACGATTATTTATATGAAACATCAATTAAATCATCTTAGTGTAAATAATCTATGGACAATAGATTTTCCAAAAAATTATTTATATTTTAATGGAAAACCGATCTTTATAAAAAAACATGATTAATATAACAATTTAGTAAAAAAAAAATAAAGTATATTGGTTTCCCAAGGATGTTATCAAGAAGAAGTTATTGAATTTGAGGAATCATTTTCACTTATATTTAGATTACTGTAAATTTGAATATTTTATGCTTGTGTTAATTTCATGGATTTAGATTATTTCAAATGGAATTAAAAATCACTTTTCTAAATAGTTATATTTATTATGAATGTAAAGTTAGAAAATTCAATGTTTTTGTAAATGGAATGAATCATGATCATGTCTTTAAAAAATACAAGGATTTATAGGGTTTGAAAAAAATAACCTTCAGATTTTTATGATAGGTTAAATATTTATATTTCTTTTTAAAATGAAAAAATAATATTTAATCATAGTTTGTTTATATAATAATTTTTACTGATATATTGGCTACAGAAATATATTTTTATGATATTGTTTCTAGATCCTTATGTGAATCTATTTTTATTAGATTTATAGAATTAAATAATTCTAAAATTTTGTGTGTGTGATGGGTGAATTAAAATTCTTCCTCAATTTAGTAATATCTCAATGAAATGAAAATATTTTTAAAAATCAATATAAATATTATCAAGAGTTAGTTAAGATATTTGGTTTAGAATCGTTCAAAATTTAAAATAATCTGATGTATACTTACTTAAATTTATATTTAGTTAAACATAGTGAATCTATTGATGTTAAAACGTTTAGAAGCATTATTGGATGTTTTTTCTAATTAACTGATTCTAGGACCAATATGATTGTTTTCAAATTTCATGTGTAGAATCCAAAAGTGACATTATCGAAAGTCCCATTAAATTTATTAAGAGGATTATTATATATGTTAATAGATATTTTATTGTTAATTTATTTAACAAGTATAACACTAATTTTTATTGTGATATCTATTATGAATATAATTTTTGTGGATACAATATAGAGAGAAAAATACATTCAATTAAGCTTCATTTATTTTGTAAATAGTTATTTTATTGGGATTCAAAGAATCAAATTTTATTTTCTCCTTAAACTAATGAACCTGAATATGTAGTAGCTACATATTTTTGTTCTCAGTAATTATGTATTAATAAAAAAATTAATTTTTGTTTTGATTTTGATAATATTACTAATTTAAGGGAAAATAATTTTGGTATTTACATTTTATAAAATCCCTTACAACTCTCGTAGACTAATCAGTTTGATGCTAAATTTAATTTTTGTATATATCATATTTAGAAATTAAATATATGTCTAAAATTTATTTCTACTAAAATTAAACATTATTAAATATTTACTAATACCTCTTCCTTTTTTCGGGTTTTTTAGGCGGATGGGTTTTTTTATTATTTATTAAAATGGGTCAAGGTTTAGATTAATTAGGTAAAAGGGTTTATTGAGCGCCACTTCAAGTGGCGCTCAACAACTCGGGTGGCTAGCGCCACTTCAAGTGGTGATTTGCCACCTTTTTTTTCTGGTTTTGTTTTATTTCTTTTTTTAATTGTTTTTCACCTCATCTCTTTTTAATAAATAATTTCAAAATAAATAAATAAAATTTTGTTTTCTTTTTTTTTGTTTTAGTTTTTTTCCACCTCATCTCTTTTTAATAAATAATTTCAAAATAAATAAATAAAATTTTAAAAATAATCTTATAAATATGTATTTAAAAATGCAAAATTAATTATTATTATATTTATAATTATATAATTATGAAATTATATTTATGTATATATATAATTATATGTGTGTGTATAAATATAATTATGTATATATATAATTAAAAATAAATATTTATAAATATAAATCTGTTTATATATATTTTTTAAATAAAAAATATATTTGTAATTATATAATTATAAACTAATCTTTAAATATAAATATTTATAATTATATGAATATGAATATATTTAAAATATATAATTATGAAAATATTGTTACAGATATATTTAAAATTTATTTATAAATATATTTAATATTCATATATAAATATATATATATGTGTGTGTGTATGTGTGTGTGTAGAATTATATTTATAATTATATTTAGAATTATATTGTAATTATAGTTATACTTGTATATGTATAATTATATATTATACATATATATATTTACATAGTTATAAGTAACTATTTATAAAAAAAAATTAAATATTGTTAAACATATAGTCTTTCAATACCACCTACTTGAAACTTAAAAATGTTTCATGTATGTGACTTTGGAAGCCTATAAAATATAATCTAAATGACCAATATGAATGAAACTTAAAACATGTATTAAAAATATACTAAATAGATAAAAATAAAAAAATTACGTAAAAAATGTCGATAGAAAATATTTTATAGGCATTTAAAACCACCTAGTTGTAACTTAAAAATGTTTCAACTATGTGACTTTGAACGTCTATAAAACATAATTCATATGAGCAATATGAATGAAACTTGAAATATGGATTAAACATATACTCAATAGATGCAAATAAAAAAACTACGTAAAAAATGTCGATAGAAAATATTTTATAGGCTTTCAAAACCACCTAGTTGTAACTTAAAAATGTTTCAACTATGTGACTTTGAACGTCTATAAAACATAATCCATATGACCTATATGAATGAAACTTGAAACTTGGATTAAACATATAATTAATAGATGAAAATAAAAAAATTACGTAAAAAATGTTGATAGAAAATATTTTATAGGCTTTCAAAACCACCTAGTTGTAACTTAAAAATGTTTCAACTATGTGACTTTAAACGTCTATAAAACATAATCCATATGACCAATATGAATGAAACTTGAAACGTGGATTAAACATATAATGAATAGATGAAAATAAAAAAATTACGTAAAAAATGTCGATAGAAAATATTTTATAGGCTTTCAAAACCACCTAGTTGTAACTTAAAAATGTTTCAACTATGTGACTTTAATTGTCTATAAAACATAATCCATATGACCAATATGAATGAAACATGAAACTTGGATTAAACATATACTGAATAGATGAAAATAAAAAAATTACGTAAAAAATGTCGATAAAAAATATTTTATAGGCTTTCAAAACCACTTAGTTGTAACTTAAAAATGTTTCAACTATGTGACTTTAAACGTCTATTAAATATTATTATTTTTTATACAATAATTAATTAGTTAATAATATAATTATTAATTATTATTTGTCATTATAATTATTAATTATTAATGGTTAACTCGCTGTGACAAATTTTGTTTATATTGTACCTGTAATTTATAATTTAATAGTTAATTGAAATAAGTTTGTATTTAATAGATTTTTGATTTTCTTTTTATTTGACTTAAACAACAGTTACTTATCATAGTGAATAAGTTTTTTAATATATACAACATTACATCCAAAAACATCAACGACGATGCCCCCGGTACCACAACGCGGTGTCTGAATGTCACGTCCTCTCCGCGTCCGACGTCCATGTCGCTCCGGTGTCCTCTCTGCAGGTTCCTCCTCTTCCGGTGCTTCTGGTTCCTCCTCATGATGCTGTGTAGAGGACTGACCAAAATCATGTGAGGACGCCCCAAAATCATGTGAGGATACCCCAAAACCATATGGGGTGACATATGGCTCTGAAGCTCCTATAAATGGTAGAAATGGGGTACTGAAGAAGGCCTCGTCGGGAGGAGAGGGGGCCGCCATAAATTGTGTGACTGCACCCAGATCGAAGTCCATAGTAGTCTGCGGAGACGCCATATGCGGTATATAAATGTCTCCCTACTGTGCAAAATCATCAGTCGGCTGGGCGAGATCGCCTGTCTGTGGTGCGATGACATCTACAGGAGCCGCTCTCGGATGTCGATGTGGTCGCCTCTGCCCCCCGGATGTGCTCGTCTCTGTCGTCCAGCCGGCGGCGGTGGTGGCGGTGCATCCTCCTCAGCAGGCATAGCAGGGACATCGTCATCCTCAGGTGCTTCTGCCTGAAGATATGGATCAGGATATATCTGTGGCTCCTCATCAAAAAAACTGTCACGTATCAACCAGAGATGATCCAATAGAGCCACCACATCCCGATGAACTACCTCCCGCAGAATATATGCATGCTCCTGAGGCTGCGTGGAATGTGCAAGCTAACCAATGGCGTCTGCCTGCAAATGAAATGACAATCAAATTAATATCAAAAATGAGTTAAACAAAATTAATAAATCTTAGTAAACATACCAATCGCTGAATGCCAATCCCCTGACCTGTAAGGTACATGATGGTATGTCGTCGATACCAGTGTGAATAATCCCCCAGATCAGATAAATGAGACTGTGATGTGATATATCCCTGTGGAAAGATACTGAATTGGGAACGCCTGTCCCAAAGCTGGATATAAGATGCATGATGTCGCCGCCAGTCTGTCGTCTGTCTACCTATAAGCACAATCGAATGTAACTCGGTAGACTGTCGTGGTGCCAATGGGATATGCTGTATAAAACCGAACTGGCGCATGACCCGGTCTGGCTGGTGCCACTCAACGATGTGGAAGTGAATGAGTGGTACTACTGCAGCACGATCTCCAGCCAAAGATGTGCAGTATAGTGGAAGTGATGCCTAGACATAACCTGTATAAGGAGTCCATGAAACCTGAAATGTAAACTCAAAAAATAAGTCATATAGTAGCATGATAATTTTACTGAGATTATATTGAAATAACTTAAAATAGTGATAACAAAACAAATTTTCCTACAAAAAAGTACTGTTTAACTTACATCAGTCGGCACTATAGCATCGAATATCTGTCTGAAGCTGTGCACACTATGTCTCTGAGTATATTCAACCTTCTAAGACTGACTCCACCTGGTGAAAAAAGAGTAACCTACGGTAAGTTTATAAAAAACAATAACAAAAGTACTAAATAACCGAAAGTAATGACATAGACATACCATCGTCCCCGAGGACAGTCCTGAAGTAGCTCCGGTGCAAGTGGTGCGACAACTCGAGGAGCGATGCGTGGAAAACGCTCCCAGGCCCACATCTGTACTAACATCATGCAACCTGCCATCTGATGTGAATCGGCCTGACAACTGGTGCAGAGCGATCTGTACAGATGTGCTAATACAGCGGATCCCCAACTGTATGTAGCAGTCTGATCCAGATCCTCAAGTAATGGGAGGTACATCATTTGTACCAAAGCGGTGGAGTAGTCGACGCACAACATGCCTCCGAGCAGCCGCAAAATGTATGCACGTGTGTGCTTAAGAAGCGTCTCCTCGTCTGCATCATCTAGAATGACGTCGAAATTCTGATCGAGCCACCTCATTCGCAAGCGCGAACCCTGGAGGACACCCCGTGCGCCGATGACGTCAATGCCTAGTAGCCCTTGTATGACTGCAACCCAATCGTCGGTACTGGCCCCCGTAACTGCATCTCCATGGATAGGTAACCCCAGCATGTAGGCGACGTCCTCTAATGTAATAGTCATCTCCCCCTCTGGGAGATGAAATGTGTGTGTCTCTGGCCGCCATCTCTCAACCAATGCAGGTATCAAATGATGGTCGATGGTCTTGAAGTCACACATAGCGACTCCATAAAATCCTGCACGTCTAAGGTATGGACAAATAGCTACCGGCGGTGCCTCATGATGGAAACGGTGCGCTCTCCGAACATGAAGATGTCTAACAGGTCATCGCGCCAACACATCGCGTGACACGTGCGTCTCCTGGCAAGATAAAAGTGGCTGCTCCATCTGAATGTGCAAACAATAAAACATTAATTTCATGTAAGTTATGAATTTTATCATGTAAGATATGTAATTTAGCATATAATTTTTAAATAAGCATAAACACATTGGGTTAGTTGTTGTCTCCCGTGTTGGGGTGTTGGGGTGAAGACGTTCAGAGTTTCCTCGTTTTTGTTTTGTAGTCACTGTAAGTTCATCTTTCATTATAAAAAACTGATGACATTTTCATTTAATAGTTCAAATGGTTTTGGTTCCTTATACAGGTACATTCCTTTTTTTGAGTTGGTGTTGTTTGTTTAAAGCTACTTATGTAATGTTTATCGTTCGACAAAAAATGTCACGTGAAATCGTGGTATATTTTCCAAAAATTACCCTATTTACAAGTACAACAAATATGATTAAAAATGGTGAAATGATAAAAATAATTACATGTACAAAGTTTTACAGTAACTGATAGAGTACGTGATTCATTTTAACCATTAGATGATTGCCCTATGTGTCTAGTAACAATAGAAACATCTTTGCAATTTTGTCATGCCCCTGGGTATAAATCAACCTCAAAAGCTCTAGATAATTTTTCTTGGTAAGGTGAGATGAGAAGGGAGGTATTATACCATTAGGAAGAGAGATTCTAGAAATGTGCAATGTTATGAAAAACCTTTAGATGGAATGTGTCAGTTCCCCACTAGATGTGCATGTTTCTTCAAAATTTTCAGGCTGGAGATAATCCACCATAAGTTTCACATAGCCTTATGTCTTCCATGGATTAATGTCAAACACTTCAATCAATTTGTTTACTTTATGGGGAAGTAAAACCTTATTCCTTTGAATATGCACATTACCATGAACATATAAAATCATCATTTTGCAAGAAAAACTACTAATCTCATGTTCACTGAAATACCCCTTAACGTAAGAATGATACAAATAGTGTAAGTACCCAATAGCAAGATTCCAATCCAATTTTGAAGGATAATGGGGATGACAAGGAAACATCAACCCCCAGGCCCACCCCTTCCACCCATTCAACCAACTTCGGTAACTTCTATAGAAGTAGTTTTTCAAAAAAATGAAATTTCACCCCACCACAGCTTTCTACATCCATATTAACCCCCCAATTCAGTTTCATTAAATGTGGACAGCCCTCATTTTTACCAAAGTTAATGATGCACTATTAAATCACAGTAACGCTTCTCCAATACCTCTTACTTTTTTCCCTTTCCTCCCCTCATTTCGCCCGTCAACATGACTTCTTCGTGTTTCTTCCTCTTTGGTCTGGCTTTCCGCTTTCTCTCCAGTGAAGGCACTTCGGTCTCCCTCGAATAGACGATGTCTTCTTCTTTCTCCCTCAAATAGACACCGTCTTCTTCGGTCTTCCTCGGTTCAACAGCATCTTCTCGGTCTCCCTCGAATCTATGGGTTCTTCTTCAGTCTCCCTCGAATCGACAAACATCTTTGTCGATCTTCTTCGTATCGATGTCATCTTCGGCCTGGGTTGCCCTACTTCTCCTTTGTTGGTTCCCGATTTTTCTTCCTCGATGATGATGCCTTCGTTCCGAGCCCTTGGTCGCTTGAACCATTGCTCTAACCCTATGTTTTTCTGCTCCTATCCTGGTCGGATCTGGAGTGGGGGTTACAAAGGGTTTTGGGATGTGTGGTTCGACGAACATCGATGTTCTAGGCTAGAGCTCCTCAACGTTGTATTTGGTTTTTCAGTTTTCTTCCTCAGGATATTGGTGAAGTGTTGCTCACGATGGTGTTGTGCTGATGTTTCGTTATTTGCGATGAGGTGAGCTCAATCTGTTTCGGTGGCTTGTTTGCTTCTGGTTCGCTGGGTGATAATGACGGCTTGTTGCGGTGTTCTATGGTGGATTCGATGGACTCTGATGTCTCCGGCGACTGGTGTGGTTTCTAGAAGGTGACTATAATGTCGGTATTAGGGCGGAATTGATTTCAGTGGTGACTCGTGGTGAGTCATGTTGATGACATGACCTTTGATGTTGGCGAAATGATTTTGGCTGATTCAGGTGATCTTGGAATGCAATCTACTCGATGGCGTGTTTTCTTTGAATTTTGAATTTCGAATTTTGAATTTTGAATTTTGAATGGGAATTCTCTGTTTTTGGTTCCCGTCTGTAGGTTACCGCTCACCCTGAAAGCGAGTTTTGAAAATCAAATAAAAATAAATTTTCAGTCAGTCAGTATTCTTATATATACTAGATGATGTTAATTTACTATTTAAACTTTTCGTTCACAAAAACAGATAGATTATGAAGAGTTTCTCATTATTTTTCACAAATAACTCTTAAATTTCTCCAAATTGTATATCATTCATGTTCTAACACTGGATAAAATACAATGGCTCCTTGACATTTTTTTTGAAATTTTAATGGTTAGGAGAGTTAATAAATACAATATATACACTATTTAAATTCATTTAAATATAAATGCGACTTCTCAAGAATACCTAAATTGAATGGGTGTGAATTTGGGAGTATCAATTCATGAATATGAAACACTATGGGAGATATATTATCTGAAAAACATTTTTTATTTAAAGACATAAATATTTTTGATAAATTTAAAAAGGTGTATAGTTATTTAAATTATATATTTTTTTTGTAAATATCAACAATGGGGGGAATATTGTAGTTTCTCCCCATATCACATTAATTAAATTATGTTTTGGTAATTAAAAAATAATAGATTTTGAATAAATATAATTTTCACAACATTGATAAGTATTATATTTATATTTCTATAATATATATTAATTAAAAATATTAAAATTTCATTATATATTATTATCCTTAGTGAAAATATATTTCGATTTAATGTATTATTTTTTAATAATTAGTTATATAAGATTCATATTGATTCCCTGGGATGATTATATCATTTGAACTATATAATATTTTGTTCACATGTTTTTACAATGATTCATGAAGGTAAATTTTTGTTTTTATGGGTTTTATCATGGTAGAAGTTGTTTTTAGGTTATGTAAGGGTAACATTTGTGTTTAATATGTTATGTGAGGGTAACCCTAAGTTCTTAATGTTATTTAAGGATAATAATAACATTCTACGAGTTCTGTTAATGAAACTATAAATTTCTATTAGTCGCAAAAGGTAAGTGTCACATTAAATTAGTTTCCAAACGGTAACCTACAAATTTCAATTTGTTCATAAATGTAATATTGAATAAAAATATAGTTGTGGAAGGGTAGTTATTTTTTAACTTATGGTAAGATGAAGATTTCAATATTTTTGTAAATTAAAATGAACCTATGTAATGGTACTCTATTTCTCGAGTATTGGTAAGTATTCCATATAAGGGTACTCTATGTCTCATATAAGTGTAACAAGATCCTTTCATTAGAGTAACTTGTATATTATATATCTTATATAGGGTTATTAAAATGTTATGTAAGTGTGACATATATATTCTATAGCCTGTGTAAGGGTAACTAGAAGTTTCGTAAGGGTATCATGTACATTAAATATATTTTCTATGTTAACTAAAACTTTTCAACACTCATGTAATGGTAATGGGAGTCTCTTTAAAAGGTACCACATACATGCATAATGGTACCATAACATTTTTAAAAGACTATATAAAGGTAATATAAGATTCAGGAAATATTTACCATGGTTTGTTCAGATCTACCTATGGGTATTTATCCATTTAAGGGTAAAAACCTATTTACCACATATATCATGTATGTTCTAAATAAGGTTAGACCAAATTTTAATTTTCCCTATATTATATGATAAAAATTTTAAATATACTATGTTTTTCATATTATTTATTAGTTATAATTAGTGCATTTTTATTATGAATATAATTAAAGTTTTTTAATCTAAAATTTCTAATAAATTATTTTTAATCCAAGTGAACATGTTTTAATTTATTTTATGATAAATTAAATGATATCATAATAAGATCTAAATATATTTATATTGATGCAAATATTTTGGAACATAAAATTTTAAAAATAAAATTGTATAAAATATGAAGGTCTAACATTGATTATTATCATGATTAATTCTATAGATATTAAATCTTGTTATTTAACACTGTATTAACTATTTAAATGTGTTCGTATTCACAGTTTGTATTTTTTATTGGATATAAAATAAGAATTTATTAAATATTATTTTTCATTTATAATAGATCTATACATAGAATATTATCTGGGAAATAAACATGGAAAACTGTAAACTAGTTTTTTTAGGAAAAGTGAGATGAAACATGTCTCAATTTTGAATGATTTTAGGAAAAATGAAACTCTATATACATAGTGTTGATAGATTTAGTGAAGAAAATGACATATGTGTTTGAGGATGCTCATGAACAGGACAAGTGATGCATTATTTTGTGATAAACTAATTCTCCAATATGATCAATAATTATTTGACCCTTTTCTGTTAGAGGCTTTCTTACTACCTCAACTCTCAGTCTACGAAGCATTCATCTGGTTATGTAGTTTTACTTCATCCAATACATTTTCAATGTTGGTAATTGTAAAGGTTTATAATACACATTAAATGTTATGAGTGTGGGATGTGACCCTAAAATGAATGATATGCGTTGAGTTGTTCCTCCAGGTTATAAAAATTTATAATGTTTGGGTTGAGCCTCTAAGTAGAAAAGTTAAAGTCTATTTTGGGTTTAATCCACAATGGAAAAAGGATTTGTAATTGAGTTATGAATCCAATTGTGGAAACATCATTATAAGATTCCATTATAGTTTCTATAATGGGTCTCATCTCTCCCAGTTTGTTAGAGGGGTGTAGAGTGGACAATGATGATTTATATATAAACAACTATCAAAATAATTGTCTCCATTCAATTATTTTTAACTGAATTAACATAATTTTATTACTATGAGATATTACCCATAAAGTTAAATTCTATTTAAATGGTTAATATACCCCGAATTGGATATATTAAATATTCCCTTTGGGACTAATATACCTTATATAAACCTCCTTGTATTCAAGAGGTTGTCTACTAAAATTTATGTTCTAGGGGAAATGTTATAGAACTATTCCCTTTGTATTTATTTCTATATAATAAAATATAAATAGAAATAAATAAAAAACACAACATCATATTGAAAGAGAATATAAACATAATGATATCACAATTTTGAAAATAGGTAATAAAAATAAAAAAAGAGGACCCCTAATTTGGATGGTTGTACTATCATATAATAAAAACATGATAGATAATTAACATACATTTCCCAAAAAAAAATATCAAACCCCATTGATAAAAATCATCATATCACTAGGAATTCTAACATGTCCATCATTGTATCTCTGATAATGAATTCGATCATGAACTGAACCACAAAGGCCATCAAAGGTATAGGTAAGCTAATAGTTAAACCCCATGTCTGTCTCCATTAGTCTAGGTTATGTTGGCTTGCACAGAGTAGGAATATCAAACTCATGGGATTCCTTAACCTAAAGTAGTTTTACACTCATATAAATATCACCAAATACTAGTATAATTCAGTATATATTATAAATTGATACTCTATGTTTATGAATGATAGATAGTACCGTAGAATATTACAACAATGATTACAGAAAAGTGAGAAGGGATAATTATTGCCCCACTATAAAGTTAAATATGGTCCAAACTACAACTAATAGAGGACTGATATCAAGATGTAACTTTTTGAATAGTCTTTTATGGATAATATATGACATGTGTGGGAAAAGGCCATGTTGGGGTGTGTATAAATATACCCAAATGGGTAATAGAGAATCACCAAACATAATGAATCAAAAATTTATTGATCTATAAACATCAAATGAAAATGTAATAAACAAGATAGCTTAGATATTCTCAAAAAAAACTAAAAGTCTTAAGGTGAAGTTATTCCTCACTACCATCCAAAGTATTTTTCATGAGTTTCTATGGTAACATTATTCCCATAGAAATCATGCAATGGGTATAGAAAGCACTGATGGATCTACTCTAAGAGGGCATACTCATTGGGCCTTACCATGGTGATGTAGGAAGGAATAAAGAGGGTTCATCTAAGACACTTACTTGATTAGACCAAACAAAAATTGGTGGTAAAAATATGTTAATATATAGTTGGTGGATCACACCCAAGACATGTTTTTGATACATGGACCTATATGAAATATCCTACTATGATGAGGATTCTACATCCTAGGTGTTTGGAATGAGTTACCTAACAAGAACTAGGAAAGAATTAGAATAAATATTACACTATGAATTGTGTGAAGGGATAATTGAATCCATACAAATTTATCCAAAAAAGGAAATTCCCCATAATATTCCTAGAAAGAGATTCCACTCTTCCTACTTAGGGATCTAATAAGGAAAAATACCAACGAAAACATAACTTTTATTGAAAATATCAAGGGATATAACCTATCTTGGATGGAGCACATGGTTTGTTCCACTGGGAAACCTGATGTATCTCACAATATCAAATATGGTCCATTTACTACTATCTCATAGGTAATTTTTTACCGGATAGAATGAATATTGGTATGATATAGTTTATGAATATATCAGTCCAACACTCATGTGTGTGCCTTTTTCCCATGCCCAATGAGTTTCTGAAGTACGTTGGTTGTTCCTTGAGAGTCATGATGTAAAGGGTCTAATGAATTTGTTGGAATGTAATCCTAGTACATGAAAATATGGCCAACAAAGGGTCTCATGTAATGTGGGTCCCCTAATCAGTGTGTGATATTTAACTCTCTATATAAACCCTAGCTACTGCATAGAGGGGTCCACATGGCGTGTGTTCTCCAAAAATACATGTTTTCTATGGTGTAATTACATATATATTATAGTTGATAATGTGTATTCACTTCCAAGAATGTGTGCATATATTCTAATAAATCACTCTACCAAGATTCATGGGATTTTCATTTATTATGCCAATAACTTCACATGTGGATGGATTCCGGCCACCCCTTGCATATAAATTGTTCCCCATTTCACCTCCATATATAACCACAAGATATGGATCAAGTAACAACCATCACCTGTAACATCATCATATTAAAATGCTCACTTTCATGTATCTTTCTCATATCTAATCCTTAAAATGATCCCAAAAAAATTATCTATTTTTCAAAAGATAGATTTTATAATAACCAGTTTTCGGGGTCCAGCTGAATCATTTGAAAATATAAATAAAATTAATGAATTTCTAATTATAGAGGGAGGAAGGAATGAAACAAAAAAATAGGATCATGTTAAAAGCTTTTTTTATTTGGAAATTAATTGTAGAATCTTGAGAATGGGGTGGATAATCAAAACCAAAATAATATCAAATTCCCATTTCTAGTAAAAAATAAACAATTTTAAATTCAAAATAAAATTAATTTGTAATTAATTTATAAGATAATTAATTCATGTTCATAGAGGAAAATAATTAACATGGGTTAAATCGACAAAAAAAATCACATCATCGAGTTGGATTGATTTTTGGATGAAAATATATCCAGAAGCATTGATGTTGAAGAATTTCCAACATTCAATGTAGCCTCTAAGAATTCTCACCTCCAATCATCGTTGATATAAAATCCCACATGCATCCTCCAATGGCCTCCTCCATGGCCCTCCTCTCAAATCCCTATTGTTATATGGCTATTATATGATATTAGATGTCGTATTTTTTATAAATAACATTGGTAGGTTTAGTTTTTCAATTAGAACATTATTTAAATTAATTTATTTATTCAATTTAATTTAATCTAATATATCCCAATGATTGATCTTAACTAAAACCCCCAACATTGAAGAAACTTATATCATGCATAAGTTAAAACCTAGGTTTCTAATTTAATATAATCCTCAATTTACCATCCATGAAATCGTTTTGGGATTTTTTCTATTATTTCATTAATATTGTGTGCATGTGATATATTAAATTTACAATTTTCAATATATCAATACCAATCATCCATAAGCCCTAAAACTCTATAAAAACTCAATAAAAACTTCAAAAATATTATTTAGAATATTATAATGTGTCAAAAAAATTAGAGTGATGATTTTCTCCAAATAATAATTATTATTGTCATGAAAAGTAAAAATGTACTCATATAGGTGATGATATTGATCTCATATTTAATTTTCCTACTCCCATGTGATCTATTAAATATTAATTTACTACTATAAAACATGAACCAATTGAATCAATCTCTTTAAATGATCCTTCCATAATGATCCTCAGTCACCATAGGGTGCTCTGAAATGCTATAACCATCCTCAATATCCATCTCTCCCTAGTCAATATCATGCGATGGGCCATCTACATATCTTATTAGTTGTGACATGTGGAATTATTTGACCACTCAGTATAAATTTGGAGAGAAATTTTAAAAACATACCACCATTCAAACTATACATATTATTTGGAAAATACCAATGAATCTCATAGACAAATTTTCTCTTTGGAAAAATATATATGGTCCTCACTGAGGTGATATATTTAGGAACACATGGTATCCCCCATAAAAATATAAAGGAATATATCATTAGTTTTATAAAATATTTCATTGGTATGGGATTTCCTCATCTACTTCTGGATGATCTTAACATTATATTTTATCTCCTTCACAAAATCTGGGGCCATAAGATTTGCCTCACCTATATCCATCTAGCACAATGGTGTCCTATAGTGTCTCCTATATAATTCATTGAATGATTTCATACCAATTGTGGTATATTAATTTTTTTTTATAAAAAAACTAAATAAAATATTATATGGTTGTCATAGATGAGGACAAAATCTAACATTCTATGTAATTCCCCGACCCCATTTCCCCAGAGTCGGTGCATTATTTTAATACATTGACATTATTACAAGGAATCAAGTCCCGAAGGACCGATAAATTTAGTAGTCTTGGAAAATATCTTACATACATGAATGTTACATTACACTTTAATACATACAAAAAAACATAAATAATCTTTATGAACGACATTATTCCCTTGGATTAACCCTGTATATCAATCACAATACACTTCTTGGAATCCTGAGAAAAATAAAACATGGAAAGGGGTGAGCTCAAACGCTCAGTAAGTGTATGTAATACAACAGAAAATGATATAAATATTAATCATGGTGAATAACTGAAACCACATTCCTTTACCAATAATAAAAATGAATACTTTTATGGCATGAATATGAGTTGAGTATGTAATTCCATAATAAAACATAATCATGGGTATTCTACTAGTCTAATAACCACATGAACCATCAATATTATTTCCATAATGAGGGAATGTATAATGTCGGATATTCTGAAACATATTGTCAAGGCCTCATCCAAGATTTCTAAAATGATTAATCCCTCAGTCAAAACCATAAATCAAATTGGGAAAGGGCCTCAGCCGATTCCACATCTAGTTGTCTCATGAGACCTACCGTTGCATCGAGGAGCTATAGCGGGCTTCACCTGTCACATATTAAGTCCAATACATTTCTCATATGAAATGAATTTAACATATCATAAACATTCGTATTAAAACTAGAATATGAAATATCAATACTTTCTCCATAAACCATGAATGGAATAAAAATAACACATCCACAGTCAAACATATCATACCTCATTCAATACAATAAATAATATTTTATTATAATAAATAAACCTCAATCCAAAATAATATCTAGTAGAGGATGCTGACATAGTAGAAAATGATGAGTAAAAATTTTTGAGAGAAATATCCTTTTTGTAAAATCATTTAAAATTCACACATTTATTAAGGATGTAATTTAAAAGAGATTTTTGAATCAAAGTGTCCCATAGCACTTTGAAACTTTTGAAAATAATTATCATTTCAAAACATTCTTGTCCATATAAATAAATCATTAAAATCTTTTTGAAAACATGGACTTTAATTAAAAAGATTTAGAAAGATAAATAATTAAAACAATTGAAATTATGATATTGATAAAGAGTAACTTTCAAAATCCTTAAAATCTTCTTTTTGAAATCATTTTTATAAAAAATCTACATGGATGATAAAAATGTCCCAGTAAATACTTACACATAAACAAGCTCAGATAATAATGAGATTGAGGAATTAACCCTTACCAATTTGGTAACTTACGAAACAGACACCCCATGAAATAGGTATCATACAATGAATATGTAAATACGCATAAATTAAAGTGTATTACAAAAATAAAACAATTATGGGCAGTACATACACCAAACAAAAGGTAATAGTGACAATATGACATGAATCTTAGGGGAATAAGGAGTGAGATGAAAACCCCTTACCTTGTACTTTTCCTTGATAGAGTGTAGGTTATCCTCCGGTATAATAGTTAAATAATTTTTATTAAATTATAAAATAATCATATATATAAATATGATATCATGTATGATCTTTTAATATTGCTTTGTTAATAATATTTTAGTATTATCGTCATTTCGGGTGTTAACAGATTCATTTTCCATTATATGCTTTGTTACGTAAGCCATTTTTGTTATGGATAGGTTGTATATTATTCATATATAGAATGAAATCATGTCCTTAAACATTACTTTTAATAATAAACTTATAATTATTCTTGAATGGATGTGGAAATGAATCTCATCGCATTTGTGGAGACTGTAATCCGTATGTATGCACGAACGCTACATCCATATCATTTTTCATTTTAAACGGAATCAAAACCAAATGACACATAGGTATATTATTATAACAGTAGAATATAATATCTTATATATGTTAATTAAGTTCATTAACCCCATCTTTTATACGTTCCATGTCTGTTATGAATGAGTCGTATCACTTTGAGGGGGTGGTAGTCAGCACTTCCTCAAATGAAATTATTGTATATATATACAACATGAAAAAAAATATATAAAATGGAATTACAGAAGCATATATGTAAAATAATTATCATAAATATCATATTTAATTATAGTTCCATCATAATGGCCACCATTAGAGGTGGTAGGAGATAATTGAACAATCATCGTTTCGTGAGGCGTTTGGTTTCCATCCACAAAAACATTATGTTCTTCACCCATTAGATGGTGGTGTGTGTAAGTGTGGTTAAAATAATTATCATAACAGTGTCCTAGTATATTTAGGATACTATATTTGTTACAAAATTAAAATAATATGAAGAGTTTAGGGGTTGGAGAAGTAAAATAAATAAAAATAACCTAAGAGAAATCGTTACCTTTATTTTAGGTAACTCCCTTTGGTTTGAACCAAAAAGGACTCTGGAAGTGCCTTCTTCCTAAGGTAGGGATTCTAGGAGGAGGATATGGATGTTGAGATAGTATTTGGGCAGGGTTTGGACGATCCAAAAGGATTTGAAGGTGTGAATAATTGGTTAGAACTTGGGGCCTTTTATAAGGGGGAGGAGGGGCTCTTTAGGAAAACCTTAAAGTATTAATTTATAATAAATTCATATTCAGTTTCTAATGGATCAAAAGTGTATTATTAAAAGTCTACGGTGGGGATGGGTAGAAATATTTTCAACCAATATATTTTAGATAGTTTTGGGTCATTATATCAACCTTATCATTTATCTTTAACTCTTAGTTAATTAGTTTGACACTTACCATGTCACTTTATATTTTTTTATTATATAGTTAATAAACTTAATATATACCTCCAAGAGACCCCCAAGTAGTCCATTAATGATAAAAATATCATGATACAAGTCCTTTGACCCAACCTTAGGTTTTTAGGAATAGAATATAATTTAATAATATAATATTTGTTTTAAAAACTCATTTAAGTCAATTTTGACAATATTTAATAATTGATTTTTGTTAAAGTATAAAAAACATTATTAATTCGACTAAAATTCATTTAAGAGATCCTAATATGTAATATTAACCAATAAAATTCTTGTATTTCATCAAAACATTAAAATTATATTTATTTTAACATTTATTATACCTATTATCTGATTCCTTCATTAATAAGAAAAATACTGCATCATTATTGTGTCATATATATTTTTAATTTTTCAATGTCTAAAAATTATAAATAAAATACCCTTATGTAGGAAATATATTTAGATTTATAATGAATATTTATAGTCAAAAATATAATATATATAACCCTATCTAAAACATTTTTTCTGAAAGATATATGCTTATGTCATTTTTGTATTACTTTAAATTAATTAATATAAAGTGTCATTATCACATTCAAGTGGATCTATGGGGTCCCAAAATCGACCCAAATATGCACATGGTCGGACATGTATCAACCAATAGTTTTAGGAGACGTTTTAGCTTAAATTAATATTATTATATTATTATTTTTTACCTTTATTTACCGGATTTTCCAATTAACCATGGAAAATAAAATATTTACCGAAGTAATTATTCAAAATGTCTAAAAATAAGAGTTACCTATTTACATAATTTGGACATCCATATTCCAAACATGGAATCCATTTTACCAAATTCAAAACACATAAGTGTCCGAAAATATTTTAAAATTAATTTCTGTTGTCAAAACAAAAAGCATGTTTTTAGGAAATAATAATTATCAAAAGATTGACAATTGTTTATCTCCGGTTTAAATATGAAATTATGTCCAAAGGACAAAATTGTATTAAATGGAAAAAATATATTCTGAATATACTTTAAAACAACTCAAATTCATAATTTATCACTATTAATTATTTTTATTAAAAATGTTGTTTTTAATTAGAATTTAGTAATTTTCACTATTTATCAAAATATAAATGTAATCTAAAAAGTACAAAAATTTCACCCTAGGCTAATTTTGATATTCCGAATCCAAAAATGAATTCAATTTTGAGATAAAAAATTTATAAAATTTCAAAAATTGTTTATTACTATTAATAATGGCTACTTTGATTGGTCGCGGTGTGTTAGAATTGAGCAAATTGCATGCCACAGACGCTACTAAATTATTCAAAGAGAATAGTACTGTGGAAGCCTGGGGTGTTACATTCTCCCCTCCTTAAATAAATTTCATCCTATAAATTTATGCTCAGTATTGGAAACTTGGGGTTGACATTTCAAAACATCTTAGTTGAAATCCCACATCGAAAAATGGATTAATGAGTCCTCTATTTAAAATAAAGAGTGGTAAGTATGAAGGATACCAAAAATAACAAATACTAGGGTTCCATGTATGAAAATATGGATATGGAAGAGAAATCTGACCATCAATATCTGATGGATAGTGGTAGAGAACCTGGCTATGAAAAGGCCAACAATCCCAAATCCATAAATTTGTGATGATCTAAGGTATAATTTTTTTTTCCAAGTTCCTTGTATTAATGTTGAGGAATTTATTTATGAGATTGGATAAGATCATAAGGAGATATACTTAATTTATAATTAGAGTTTTATCCATTAATAAATTTCTACCACAAACTCATCTTTCACCCCAAAATATAATACAACTCAAAAATTCTCTATTTATCATAATCGTATAGGGTTCCAAATATAATGAATTTATAAATCACATATCAGACCCTTTATGAAAATAAACTACATTATACCATCCAGTAACTTCACGTATTCTAGTGGTAGGAGATAAATCCCAATTGCACTATGGTTGTGGGTTCGATTCCCGCAGCTTTGTCCGACACGATGGGTCGTCACATGGTCTGCATGTTTTCCTTTTATAAAAATCCAAAAATAACCCTTCAAACGTAATCCCTTAAAACATTTAGACTTATCCAAAATACATCTGTAAACTCTTAGTGAAAAATTTATATGAAAGGTAAACATAATGTAGATCCTTTTTACCCCATAATAGCATGTGAATACCTTCATCATGTATTCTTTTAAAACACTAAAACATTCTGAATTACCATAAAACCTTATTGATTACATTCATGCTCCCGTATTCCTTATAGAATAATGGTTATACTTCATCCGTCCAAAAATGTTGTAAACTCCAACAATGATAGAATATATAAATATTTAATCAGTTTAAAGGCAGTCAAGAATACCAATATAATTTACCCAAATCAACCATATCATATTCCAAAATCAGTACCTCAATATTAGGACCATATTAAGGTTTATCTATCCTTCAACCATGAAATTTCCAAAATGTTTACCTCACTATAGAGTCACTTTTCATAGTACCATAAAATCTCAAATCCTCAATGAAATAGTACTGTTGTACAATCCTTATTTATTTCCAGTACATCATTGATAAAACACTTCAATCAAATAATTCCAAAATAAAAACATAATAACACTAGTCTTTCCTCTTCATCTATGGTAGTATCATAACTTGACTATTATCCAATAGCATCATTTGCGGCATAGTCTGAAAACTAGGACATTGGTTCGCGTAGTGTCCATACTACTTGCAGATGAAGCAGTGTACATTTGAAACCTTTTTCTTACACTAGAAGTCATATACTTGGTGTCCTTTTTCTCCACACTTATAACATACTCCCATTCCATTAAAGAATTTTCAAGGTGATTCTTTCCACAGTTATCACATATGGTAAAATCCTTCTTTACCTTCTTCCCTTTATATGTCCTTCTCTATACCATCCTTTTCTTCTCCGACTTCCCTTCAAATCCATAGGACTTCAAGAATTTTTTACTTATCTTATCAAAACATGATACTATTTATTCATATGATGATAATATGTGGGAGACTATTTCCCTTCTAAATTCTGGCTTAGGACCATGAAAGATATGATCCTTCTTACTCTTTGGATCATGTGTATTCCTAGAGTTCTCATTCCTTCTACTAAGCGCCATTTCTATACAATGGAATACACTATATTAGTTAATGAATAGAAATACTTAATCCCGAACTTTTAAAACACTTAACATAAATTAAACAGTTTATGGATATAATCCATAATCATAAAAATGTTTTCTTTGAGTAAATATATACTCATAAGCCCTTCATAATGGTTTTAAATGAAAATGAGAATTATCCGAAGCATATCCCCCAGGAGTTTCGTAACCAAGAGTGTAGCAAGGCCCGTTTTCGTGCACCAGTTTTCGTTCGAGTCTAGCTCAAAGTAGTGTTTTTAGGTTTTACCCCTTGGTAAATCTGTGCCAGAGCCGCCTGTACCTGCTAATATCCAGACAGGGATGTATTGCTTGGAAAACTCAAAAAATCTCTACAATATAAAAATTCTAGGAAGTTCATCTATACTAATCTTCAAATTCTATCTTAGGGCTATGTGCTCTAATCAGAGTTTATCTAAATCTAACTTCCACAGATATTGCTAAACTTCCTCTGATACCAACTATAATTCCCCTACCCTAGTTACACAGAGTCAGTGCATTATTTTTATACATTTGCATGTTTACAAGGAATCATGTCCTGAATGACTGATCTGTTTAGCAGTATTGGTAAATAGATTACATACATGAATGTTACATTGCACTTTAAGACATAAAAAACGACATAAATAATATTTAAGAAAGCCATTATTCCATTGTTTTAACACTTTATATCAATCACAATACACTTCTTAGAATCCTGGGAAAAATAAGTCATAGAAAGGGGTGAGCTCAAATGCTCAGTAAGAGAAAGTAATACAGCAGAAAATGACATAAATATTAAGCATGGTGAATAATTGAAACCACATGCCTTTACCAATAATAAACATAAATACTTTTATTGCATGAATTTGAGCTCAGTAAGTAATTCCATAATAAAACATAATCATGAGAATTATACTAGTCGAATGACTACATGAATAATCAATATTATTTCCATAATTAGGTAATGTATGATGTCGGACATTCTGAAATATATTGTCAAGGCCTCGGACAAGACGTTTAAAATGATTAATGCCTCGGCCAAAACCAAAAATCAAATTGGGAAACGACCTCGGCCGATTCCATGTCTAATTGTCTCATGAGACCTACTAATGCATCTAGGAGCAATAGCGGGCTCTATCCATCACTTACTAAGTCCAATACATTCCTCATATGAAAAGGTTTAAACATATCATAAACATTCGTATTAAAACTAGAATAAGAAATGTTAGTACTTTCTCCATAAACCATGAATGGAATAAAAATAACACATCCACAGTCAAACATATCATAACTCATTCAATACAATAAGGAATATTGTATGATAATAAATCAACCTCAATCCAAAATAATATCTAGTAGAGGATGCTGACATAGTTGAAAATGATGAGTAAAACTTTTTGAGAGAATATCCTTTTTAAAAAATCATTTAAAAGTCACAAATTTATAAAGGAAGTAATTTAAAAGATATTTTTGAATCAAAGTGTCCCATACCACTTTGACTCTTTTGAAAAGAATTATCATTTCAAAACATTCATGTCCATATAAATAAATCCTTAAAATCTTTTTGAAAACATGGACATTAATTAAAAAGATTTAGAAATATAAATCTTTAAAACATTTTAAATTCTTATCATGATAAAGAGTACCTTTCAAAATCCATAAAATCTTCATTTTGAAATCAGTTTATTGAAAAATGGACATGGATTATAAAAATGTCCCAGTAAATACTTACACATAATCAATCTCACATAATAATGAGATTGAGGAATTAACCCTTACCAATTTGGTAACTTACGAAACATACACCCCCTAAAAGAGGTATCATACAATGAATATGTAAATACACATATATTAAAGTGTATTACACAATGAATACAATTATGGGAAGTACATACACCACAAAAAAGGTAATAGTGGCAATATGGCATGAATCTCAGGGGAATAAGGAGTGAGATGAAAACTCGTTACCTTGTAATTTTCTTTGATAGAGTGTAGGTTAACCTCCTGTATAATAATTAAATAATTGTTAATAAATTATACAATAATCATATATATAAATATTATATCATGTATGATCTTTTAATATTTCTTTGTTAATAATATTTTACTATTATCGTCGTTTCGGGTGTTAACTGATTCATTTTACTTTATATGATTTGTTACGTAAGTTGTGTTTGTTATGGATAGGTTGTATATTATTGATATCCAGAATGATATCAAGTCCTTATACATTAATTATAATCATCAAATGAGAATTATTCTTTAATGTATGGGGAAATTAATCTCATCGCATTCGTGGAGACGGTAATCTGTACGTACGCACGAACGCTACTTCTATTTCATTTTTCATTTTTAGAGGAATCAAAACCAAATGATACATTGGTATATTATTATTATAGTATAATATAATATCTTATATATGTTACTTAAGTTCATTAACATCATCCTTTATACGTTCCATGTATGGTATGAACGAGTCATATCACTTTGAGGGGGGGGGGTAGTCCGCACTTCCTCAAATGAAATTATTGTATATATATACAACATGAAACTAATAATATAAAATGAAATTACATAAGATTATATATAAAATAAATAAAATAAATATCATATTTAATTACAGTGCCATCATAATGGCCACCATGAGAGGTGGTAGGAGATAATTGAACAATCATCGTTTCGTGAGGCGTTTGGTTTCCATCCACAGAAACATTATGTTCTTCACCCATTAGATGGTGGTTTGTGTAAGTTTAGTTCGAATAATTCACATAAAAATATCCTAGTATATTTAGGATACTGTTTTTTGTTACCAAATAAAAGAATAAGAAGATTTTAGGGGTTGGAAAAGTAAAATAAAAGAAAAGTAGCTAAGAGAAATCGTTACCTTTAATTTGGGTAACTCCCATTGGTTTGAACCAAAAATGACTATTGAAGTGTCTTCTACCTAAGGTAAGGCTTCTAGGAGGAGGAGAGGAATTTTGAGAGAGTATTTTGGTAGGGTTTGGCCAAACCAAAAGGCTTTGAAGGTGTGAATAATTGGTTAGATGTTGGGTCCTTTTATAAGGGGGAGGAGGGGCCCTTTAGGAAAAACATAAAGTATTAATTTATAATAAATTCATATTCGGTTTCTATTGGCTCCAAATTGTATTATTCAAAGTATAAGGTGGGTATGGGTCTAAATATTTTCAACCAATAGATTTTATACAGGTGTTTTCATTATATTAACCATATATTTTAGTTTTAACTCTTAGTTAATTAGTTTGACACTTACCATGTCACTTTGTATTTTTATATTATATAGTAAATAAACTAACTATATACCTCCAAGTGACCCCCAAGTGGTCCATTAATGATACATCTATCATGATACATGTCCTTTGGCCGATCCTTTGATTTTTAGCAATAGAATATCATTTAATAATATAATATGATTTTAAGAACTCATTTATGTCAATTTTGACAATATTTAATAATTGATTTTTTTAAGTCTTAAAAACATTATTAATTAGAATAAAATTCATTTAAGAAATAATAATATGCAATATTAACCAATAATTTTTTTCGATGTCATCAAAACTTTCAAATTATTTTTATTTTGACATTTATAATACCAATTATTTGATTCTTTCATTAATAAAGAAAATACTGCATCATTATTGTGTCATATATATTTTTAAATTTTAAATGTCTAAAAATTATAAATAAAATACCATTACATAGGAAATAATTTTATATTTATAATTAATTTTTATAGTCTAAAATATAATATATATAACCATATGTAAAAAAAAATTTCTAAAAGATATATGCTTATGTCATTTTTGTATTTACTTTAACTTAATTAATATAAAGTGTTGTTATCACATACAAGTGGATCCATGGGGTCCCAAAATCAACCCAACGATTCCCATGGTCGGACATGTATCAACCAATAGGTTTTGGACTTTTTTAGGGTAAATTAATATTATTATAATATTATTTTTTACCCTTATTTACCGGATTTACCCTTTAACCATGGTAAATAAAATATTTTACGAAGTAATTATTCAAAATGTCTAAAAATAATAGTTACTTATTTAAATTATTTGTAAATCCTGATTCCAAATATGGAATCCATTTTACCAAATTCAAAACACAGAAGTGGCAGAAATTAATTTAAAATTAATTCCCACTGTCAAAACAAAAAGCGTGTTTTTAAGAAATAATAACTATCAAAAGATTGACAATTGTTTATGTCCGGTTTAAATGTGAAATAACATCCAATGATCAAAATTGTATTAAATGGTAAAACTATATTCAAAATATACTTTAAAACCACTCAATTTCATAATTTATCACTATTAATTATTTTGATTAAAAAATTTGTTTTTAATTAAAATTTAATAATTTTCACTATTCATCAAAATAAAAAAGTAATCCGAAAAGTACCAAAATTTCACCGTAGGATAATTTTGATATTACAAATCCAAAAATGAAGTCCATTTTGAGAGATAAAATTTATAAAATTTCAAAAAGTGTGTATTACTATTCATAACGGTTACATTTATTGGTCGAGGTGTGTTAGAATCTCGAAGTTGCATACCACACACGCTACTGTATTATTCAAAGAGAATTGTATTGTGGAAACTTGGGGTGTTACATTCTATCCTGAAGCATTTATTCTAGAACCTAAATGGTCCAGCCTATATAGACATTTATCTAGTGGTGGAACAATGTGGTGATTCACAACAATGTCCCAAATTCCTCCTATAATCCTCTCCATAATCATGACCTTATGTAATCACGATTGTATACAATTATTTTTAGGGTACTCCATAAATACAAACTATCTCATGAAAGTACATGATTTCCATACTATGTAGTAAATTTTGATCTTGAATGGCTAGGTAGTGGGCTGAATTTGTGAGTTGGAACCTCCTATCATAGTGTGACTAGTACCATCATCTATCCTTAAAAAAGGATGAAATTCTATAAACCATTAGATGATACATATAAATAATTTCATATGGATATATGTCCATAAATTTCATCATAATAGATATACCCAATATTTACCTCAATGAAAAATTGATGAATATGATGGGTAACAACCATCAATGGAAGGTATTTCATGCCATCACCTTTCACTAGGGACAACTGGGAAATGTCTATCTTCTATATAGTATCGCTCAAAAACTGAAAATTGAATTTCATTCTGGCAGAATCCTCCATTACATTCTATTTCCTGAGACTACAAACTATATAAAAACATAGTCCTATTAGAACTATATCCATGAACTCATCCTCAATTTAATATTTTTCTACTATAAGATATACCTAAGACTATTCCCAACATAGTAGATAACGAGTCATAATGAAAACAAATGGTTTCTCCACACCTTCATGGTGGAATATGCTTCTCCCATATCCAAATCATGGGTCACATAGTTTTATTATTGCAATATCATTTTCCAAGACCCATACAAAATCATCACATGAAACTTCATTAGTGTAATAACCCGCCAATTCTCATTGGCTTGAGAGCTCAACGAGTCATTACTTGGCCTTAAGAGACATCCCCAAGGCACCAAAGGCTTGTAATAAATGCCGAAGGGTTTCAAAAAAACATGGGGTATGATTTACCCTTTAACTAAAAACAACCAACAAACAAATCAAACCAGATAAAAATCTCCAATAAACCACTATATGATGCATGATTTAGAACCAAAACAACTCAACCATTATTTTAATAGTAACCCAAACAATTGCAACAATGGAGTACAAAACCAAATCAGAGTAATCAACGGGAAGACAACTACAAGGCTTCAAGATGACAACCCAACTCCATTCTCTACAAGCTCCAAGATCCAACATCACGAACTAGTCCAAGAGTCACAAAGTAGTGCTATAAACGTGTGAAACTTTACCTTTTCCAACATCCTGGTATATGACATCTGAAAAATCACCATCGTGCAAAATCAGGGGGTGAGTAATGAAATTCAGTAGGTTTTCCCCGATGACTACCCAACCCATAACTTTAGGATAAAACATGTTAGCGAATTTATATAAAACAATGTATATAAAACAATTCCAAAAAAAACATTTCACAATATAAAATGTTCCATGTCAAAACCATTTTCCAACAAAACCCATCTTTCTCAAGAAATGCAACCAAGCCGAGTTCCCAATTCCATTCGCATTTCCATTTGGCACATTCGTTCCATTTCACCAATCCACACAACCAACCATGCATGAAACCTGGACCTCCCTATACTCTTGAGTGGTGAGTTATCCTTCCACTAAGTCGTCACTTAGTAGACTACCTTGACGGGGGTACTTCATGACCTTATCCGTCCCAACCTATTGATGGGGGGACTTCTCGCCCTTATCCATCCCAATGCATATGAACACACCCCACAACCCATGCAATCCATGCCCAAAACCATGTGTAATCAAAACCTTTTAATAAAGCTTCACCCTTTTATTGAAAACCATTTCATTCATGCAGCAAAAACATAGCCAATTTAAAATCACCATTTTAAATTTACTTCAACAACCACTTTCCAAAAACACACAAATTTAATCACCCGTTACTAAAAAGGGGTATCAACAATTATTTCATAACAGACAAACAATCCATTTTAATCAAGGAAAAAAATTTAAACTAAGACTTCACGTTCTAAGAAAGAGGAATCGAGAGTGAATCCACCTACCTCTACAATTTTGGAGAAACCAACTGACGGACGAAAAACGCCAAGAACATTGGGTAAAAACTCCAAAAACCCTCCTTAGATCACTTATCCTAACACAACCAAGACCAAATCTTGTCATACTTGGCATCCACACCCTTAGATCAACCCACAACGGGCGTAGATATAAGAAAACGAGAAAAGAGGAGAAGTAGATCTATGTAGATCTAAGAAATAGATCAAGAACGATCACAAACATTAAGAATCCGGCTTCGATTCGCCAAGAGAAGCCATTGGATCGCCTCCAGAATGCTTGGGAGAAGTCTTCCAACCATCAAGGGAGAGTAATACCGAGTTAGGGCCACTTGGAAGGTTAAAAAAGGAAATTAAAGGAAAAATGAGTTATATCCACAATTTTAGGACCTAACATTAAGTGACCGCACTGTTAGTCCACATTGTTTGACAAACTATACGCTAACCATGCATTAGCTTCTACCTCTTCCATCCTTCATGCACGGTTTGGCTACATGGTTTAGACCAACCATCCACCGACCGTGTGAAAGACACTACCTCCAAGAACCATTGCGCACGGTTTGGCCACACGGTTAGACAAACCCTGCGCCGACCGTGCAGCTTCCCCCTTGCCTCCAAACATCATTACAAGTTCTCCCCAACTCTCCCATTCAACACCCATGACTTTAAAACAATGAAAAGAATCAAGAACGGGTTACATACCAGAAACAGGGGGTACTACATTATTCCCACCACTGGCCTTTCCATCCTCAGAAAGTAGAAAACCCTCGCTTTGATGAAAGAGTTCTGTCCACTGCTCCTTCATTTCTTTCTCGCATTCCCATGTCTCTTCCTAAATCTGACCATTTTACCACAAAACCCGCACTAGGCCAATTCTTTTTCCAGTCATGACATTATCCTACCTATCCACAATCCACACTAGGATATGAACCATCGATGCCTCCATCTCTAGGTTAACGTGATCCCATCTGATCACATGGTCAGGATCAGGCTGATACATCTTCAACTGAGATACATGGAATACATTATGTACTGCCCTAAACCATGGTGGTAATTCCAACCGATATTCCACCTCTCCAACCCATTACAGTATCTCAAAACAGCCTATATATTGAGGATATAACTTCCAATTCTTCCTTAAATGACGATGTCCAAGTCTTGGAGAGATCCTCAAGAAGACATGATCACCCACAACGAATGACAACGGTCTTCAATGGTGATATGCATAAGATTTATGAAAAATATGAGCTGTCTCCATCCTCCTTCTAATCAACTGAATCTTCTCCGTTGTTTCTTGGACAAGGCTCGGCCCAACTAGTGAAGTTTCACCAGTTTCCACCCAGCATAGTGGAGAACGACAGGGACACCCATAAAATGCTTCAAACGGGGCCATACATATCGAGGATTGATAACTGTTATTGTATGAGAACTCCACTAAGGGTATATGCTCCTCCCATGAGCCACAAAAGTCCATTACACAAGAACGCAACATGTATTCCAACGTTTGTATCGTCCACTAAGATTTCCCAACTGCGTGAGGATGATACACAGTACTCATCGTCAACTAAGTCCACAGGGCTTGCTGTAATGATTTCCAAAAACGAGATGTGAACATCGGATATCTATCTAAGACGATAGACACTGGTACCCCATGACTCTTTACCACTTCTCGGATATAGATTTTTGAAATATCTTCCACCGTATGAGTTTCACGAATCGGGATTAAATGGGCCGACTTGGTTAGACGATCCACTATCACTTAGATGACATCATGATTCTGGACCATTCTTGGAAGACCTGTAACAAAATCCGTTGCTATCTGCTCCCATTTCCATACATGGATAGGTAAAGACTTTTACATACTAGCTGGTCTCTGATGCTCTGCTTTAACCTACTGACAAGTTATGTATCGCGAGACAAACTCGGCCACCTTCCTTTTAATGTCGCTCCACCAAAACTGCGCCTTCAGCGCCTTATACATCTTCTGTGTACCCGGATGTATAGCCCATCTTGAATGGTGGTATGCATGAAGGATTTGTTCCTAAAAAACCATTGTTACAACCATTCGATCTCTGAAACACAATACTGAACTGCCATCCAGCTTACATCCCTCAATGGTCTCCCCAACATTGAGTTTTGAACTCATTGCAACACAGTATACATCAGATTCATGTGCCTTCTTTATTATCTCCACCAAATCATGAACAAGTGTTGCTGCGAAGAAAACGACAACCTCACCTCGGTTTTCACATTCCACATGCATGTCGGATAAGACCGACATCAACTGCTATTCATCTAAAGCTTCCTTTCCCAACTGAGCATACAACTTCCTACTTAATGCATCAGCCACCGAATTTCTCTTACCAGGTGTATACATTGAGTCAAAGTTGAACATTTCAAGATACTCCATCCATCTCCTCCGCCTCGTATTCAAAACTCACTGTGAAAAAATGTGTTTCAAGATTTTTTGATCTGTGAACATAGTAAATTTCTCAACAAGAGATAATGTCTCCATGTTTTCAAAGCATGGACGACTGTAGCTAACTCCAAAACATGTGTTGGGTAATTTTTCTCATGCACTCTCAACTGCCTTGATCCATAAGTAACAACATGGTCTCCTTTCATGAGAACACAACCCAACCTTGTTACCGAAGCATCACAATACACCACGTATTCTTGCCCTGATTCTGGAAATATTAAGATAGGCGTTGATGTAAGATGAACTTTCAACTCTTGAAAAGATCTCTGACTTTCCTCAGTTCATTGAAATGCACTGTTCTTCTTTGTCAAATCATTCATAGGTGAAGCTAATCGTGAGAAGTCATGAACAAAGCATCAGTAATAACATGATAGACCAAGAAAACATCGTATTTCAAAGATATTCTTCGGCAGTTTCAAGAAAGAACAGCTTGAATCCTTTCCGAATCCACTGAAACACCTTTCTGAGAAATGACATGGCCCAGAAAATGTACCTCTTGTATCCAAAATTCGCACTTTGATAATTTGGCATATAGTTGATGGTTCCTCAATATTTCCAACACTATCTCTAAGTGTTTCTTATGATCATCCCTTGTTCTTGAATACGCCAATATATTATCCACAAACACCACAACAAAAGAATCTAGATATTGTTGAAATATCTGATTCATCAAATCCATGAAGACCACTGGTGCATTCGTTAGACCAAAAGGCATGACTACATATTCGTAGGGGCTATATCTACTTCTAAAGGATTTCTTCGGAATATCCTCCTTCTAAACTCGCAACTGGTGATATCCTGATCGCAAGTCAATCATAGAGAACCACCGAGCTCCCTTTAATTGATCAAATAGGTATTCAATGCATGGAAGTGGATATCTATTCTTTATCGTAACTTGGTTAAGTTTATGATAATCCACACAAATCCTCAAAGTTTCATCTTCTTTATTTACAAACAAAATTGGTGTTGCCCACGGAGACACGCTTGGCCGAATGAAACCCTTGCTTTCCAGCTCCTCTAACTGCACATTCAATTCATTTAACTCCATTAGTGCTATCCTAAAATATGGAAGTGAGATAGGACTGGTCCCTGGATGGAGATCAATTGAAAACTCCACTTCTACTACATGTGGTAATCCTAAGAAGTTTTCAAGAAAAACATCAGGAAGGTGATCCACCATAGCTGGAAAACTATTTTTCGCGATCTCATCTGATGATGCCAAAGTCAACGCTACCAATTGGTAAGATATTGTTCCCACCATTGGTGCCAACAAGCTCTTTGGGCCTTTCGTTACTATCCTCTCTCCTCTGAAGATATGCTCCATGTCGTCCGTAGTCGTGAAACTAACCGTTCTCCTATAACAGTTGATGTAAGCCTTGAATTTTTTCAACCAATCTATACCCAAGATTATATCATAGACATCCTTATCCAACATGGAGAAGTCCCATTTGAGCTCAACTCCATCAACGGTTATATCACATTCTCTACACGCGAAAGCTTGACATTCTCTTTAACCAAGACGAGATTGCAGTTTCAAGATAGAAGGCATCATTTCCAGTTTTAAACATAGAAATTCAACAGAACGAGAAGAAATGAAGAAATATGATGAACCAGTATCAAACAACACTTGTAAAAATGTAGAATTCAAAAGAATCGTACCTCTTACTGTTGATGGTCCTGCCTGATCATCAACAATCATCTTCTCAACTCCATACAAATTCTTCATCACTGAACTATTCTCCTTGTTGTGTTGATAATATTGCCCTGGTTGAGAAGTCATGGTATTTCGAGAATCACCATGTCTAGGTTTGTTATACTGACGAGACTGACTCTGATTTCCTATCCTATCGAAGCATACGATGCTTGCGACGACTGGGAAGTGTCATGTGCACCCGACCTCAGAGTATTTCTACAATAGCGTTGTAGATGTCCTATCTTCTTGCAATTGTGACATTTTCTAGGTTTCACCATACACTCTCGCTTTATGTGATCAGTTGAGCCACATTGAAATCACCCGGATTTCATCATGCACTACTGGAAATTCTGGCTATAGCAATAGTTTAAAATAGTGGATATAGGTCCCCAAACCATGGCTATAGGTAATAGCCATGGTTTGAGAAACTGTGGCTATGTTTGGCATGGACATAGGCCTAGAATTATACGATTCCAAACCGTTGTTGTAAACCTACTGCCACGATTCAAACTGTGGCTTTAGGTATACATCCACGGTTTAAATCGTGGTAGTATCTCTATAGCCACGGTTTAGAACTGTGGCTCTACTAGAGGAGTGATATAGTTTATTTCCGCTGTTAGAAACTGTGGCATTATAACTTTAGCTACGGTTTGTAACCGTGGAAGTAGACCTATAGACAGGGTTAAAAAATGTGGCTATAGGGTCTAGAAACCCATAAAAAATATCCCCCAATCCCCCTACAAACCCCCATGTAGTAGCCCACCCCTGCAAACCCCTCCATCCTAGACACTGAACACCCCCCCCCCCCCAGACAGACCCTGGACACCCCCCGGACAGACCCTAGTCACCCCCCCAGAGTGACCTAGGACACCCCCCAGACACAGGACACCCCCAAACAGACCCTGGACACCCCCTTGAAAGACCCTGCACACCCCCCAGATAGACCCAGGACACCCCCCAGATCCTGGAGAGATCCCCTGGATATCCCAGACCTCCACTCCCCTGGATAGCCACCCCCACCCTCCTGGACATACCCTGGACCCCCCCCCCCCCATAACCTGGACACCCCCAGACCCCCCCCCCCCCCCCAATCTCCTGGACAGACCCCCACCCACCCTCCTAGACAAACCCTAAACCCCCCCAACCTACACACCCCCATGACCTTGGACAGATCCCCCTGGACACCCCCCAGAACCTGGACACCCCACCCTTTGCACCCCCTGCCAGTTACCCCCTCCTCCTACCAGTCCCCTCCCCCTAATAATTCCCCACCTCTTCTGCCAGTTCCCCCATCCCCCTGCCAGTCCTGACCCCCCTAGAACCTGGACACCCCACCCCATGCACCCTTTTTCAAGTTACTCCCCTCCCCCTACCAGTCCCCCATGCATGTTTCCCCCCTCCCCCTACTATTTCCCCCCTTCCATTCCTTCTCCCCCCCCAAAAAAACCAAGACACCCCCAGACCCCCTGGACAAACCCCCTAGATCGACCCTGAATAGGCCCCCCCAGATCCTGGACACCCCCCAAGAACCTGGACACCCCACCCCTTGCATCCCTCTGACAGTTACCCCCCTCCCCCTACTAGTCCCCTCCCCCTTACTAATTCCCCCCTCCCCTGCTAGTTCCCCCCTCCCCCTGCCAGTCCTGCCCCCCCCCCCAGAACCCGGACACCCCACCCCTTGCCCCCCCCCCCTTTCCAGTTAACCCTCTCCCCCTACCAGTCCCTCCCCCTTCTAGTTCCCCCTGGTAGTCATGCCCCCCCCCAAAAAAACCTAGACACCCCTATACCCCCTGGACAACCCCCCCCCTAGATAGACCCAAGACAAACCCCCCTAGATCATGGACACCCCCTGGACCCCCCCAGAACCTGGACACCCCACCCCTTGCACCCTCCCTTCCAGTTACCCCCCACCCCTGCCAGTCCTTCGAGAGACCAACCCAATCAATAAGCAGATTTGTTTATTGAAAAACTGACAGAAGACCTTGATGACATCAAGGAAAACAGAAACTCTGTTAATAGTAGAATGGTCAGATTTGAGTTACTAGATTGAGGAACTTAAACAGCAGTTGTGGAAATTATAGGAGCAGAGAGAATCATTGCATGCTGACCATGAAAAGATTCTTGCTCAATTCAAGTGTTTGGAAAAACTGGAGAATGTGAAACTGGTTTCGGACAGTTTAGTTACAGTCAAGATGGAGAATTCATGTTTGGATGGCATCCGTCTGATAGTATATGTAAAAAAATTAGTGAATCAGAAGCCTAAGGTGGATTCACCGGCATGTGTGCCATCATATCTTAAAATCAACGACGATTCTCATACTAGTGTGACTCATTTTGGATGGGTCAAGCGGTGTGCTGATCTGATATTTATGAATTCTCATGAGAATATTGCACAGAGAAATGATGGGATGCCTTTGATATCTGAATTTAAATATGAATGATGTGCAACAGTGGAACATTTGAATCAATATAATGGATTTTAAGAACAAAATTTGATGAAAATGGGGAGGAAGGCAATGGTGAAGATAAGGAGTGGGTGAATGAGCTGAAAGTAATACTTGAAGTTCCTTCTACTATTAAAGAAGTTTTGAATTTGAACTCGGGAATTATGGATAATGCAAGTAAAGGTTCTTCCCATTCACATTCTGAGCTAGGGTTTTATGTAGACAAGAGAAACAGAGCTATGGGAACCTTTTCTAGTAAAGGTGTTGATTCTCCTTCCAGGCGGTTGGCAAATAAGAAGAAGATGAAACAAGGCAAAGATGAAAGATATAATCTATTTGAAGACATGACTGATGACAGGTACTAGTCCTCATGTGGTGAGAAGTATGGTTATTTAATGGGATGGGTGAAACCTGACATGAACTAGGCCTGGGATAAAAAAATTGTGCCTGGTCTGGTTTGCATGTGGACCAGCCTAGCCGACTGGTCCACTTAGCCTGCAATATTTTTTGGGTTTGTCAGTTTTTTCTCTTCTGGAAATCAGATTTTTTCTAATCGTAACCCATTCTGTTAATGTGGGCCCACACTACTACCAATTATTGGCTCCACATGTCTTTTTAGCTGGTCTTTTACTGTTCCACTGAACTGTTCATCTCCATGTAGTGTTGACAGGAAGGGTGATGCCATGGGCCTGTTGACGATTAGAAATTCAGACTTATCATGAATGATTGGGAGTAGTTGAATCGTTGTTGGTGATAGTCTTCTTCATTGAACAGAAACATGTACAAAAAGAATCAGTTTTCAGTTATAAGTTTATCCTAGCTTTGTGGGGCCTAGTTTTGTGATTTGGTGGTGAATTTTGGTTCTTATGTTGTCCTTGGGTTGCTGTTATGGTGTATATTTTTTCTCTGATCTATTTATTTTTAGTTTTTTTGTTCTTCTAATATAAATACATCATTATGTTTTAGGTTTTGTAAACTATGAATTTTTTTGTGTACCTAAAAATCCATTGAAATAGAATACAATAGGGAATTCATCTAATAGATTCTAGGTGTCCGAAATTTTGTACTTGCATTTTTACTTGTCCATCCAAACAGGTACCCAACTCTAACATCACTAAAAATTATGAACCCACACTAGGTAGCAGGGAAAAAATATCTCCACCTGTTCCCATAAAAGGCAATGATTACAGCTTAAGCACTACAACTAAGAACAATGTTGATCATTTTCTACAAGCTGTGGTTGAACCTAGCTGCTCAGATATGATTTCTGGAAAAAACCAAAAACCCTCTCTACTGACTTCTACTGCTACTCAAGAGATAATAAATGGAACCATCAATCAGACAAATGGCTTAGGTTTTCTTCCCTTTATTCAAATAATGTCATAATAAAATATCTCCAAGGTTAATTCTGGTACTAAAACCTTAGAATCTTTTAAATCTGTAAATGTGAACACACTTGTTATGAAAGTTCCTCAAAAAATGCAGGATAATAGTGACTCCAGTGATCAGAAACAGTGTCCCACAGATGCTTTGGACACTGTCCCTGCACCCTACGTAACAACTGATTCTTCTGTGGAAGTGATTTCAGGTATGCTATTTCCCACTTTTCCTCATTCACCTACTCAAGATGTAGGAAAAGACTGTACTGATCCCTTGATTCCATGTAATTTGACCTCTATGGAATAAACTCTAAATACTTCTCACCTAAATCACATTAAATCTGTCAACAACCCTAATGAGATGGATACCACTAGTTGTCCTATAAATTCTGGGAGTCCTAATATTAGTACAAAGTATGTTTAAGCTAAGTCACAAACCCAACATACTAATACTGATAAACAAGATTCAATAACACTGGAACCTGTAAAACATACAAAAGAACTCCCTTAGTACAGAGCCCCTTGCTTATGCAGGCACTTCCTGAATCCACCAGGCAGAGGCCCCTTACATCAGTTATGGACGATGTCAAACAGCAGGATATTGATGCTTCAAAGGACCCAGGTAATCCTACTACTCATTATATTAATTAACCTTTTGATGGTGTTCAATATGTAGATAATAATAAATATTTTGAACAGCCTGTTATTCTATTAAATAAACAAAACACCACTTCTTTGATGCTTTGTAATACAAACAGAACTTACTCAATTATTAATGCTTCATGAAAAGAAACTACAAAGAAGAACCTTGTCACTACAAAAAATGAACATGAACAGACCACTAACAATAACAATGCTCAAAACATTATAAGGTCTTCTAGAAATAAAGTCTCTCGAAAGAAGAAAAAATGGATTTCTAACTCCAATAATAGGTTTAAATGAAGATTCTTTTTTGTAATTTCTAGGGTATTTCCATCTCTAACCCGTTCAATGTTCTAAGAAGAATTGTTAACACTCACCGTCCCATGTTATTTGCTATTGTTGAACCAAAAATTGCTTATTCTCCTAAATACTCTCACCTAGGTCAGCACAATTGTATCTTTACTGGAGAAATCTGAAATACCTACAATGCAGAATCTCTATGTATTTTTTCGCTCTCTTACAAAATGTTAACACCTTTAATATCTCTGATCAAATAATTACTTGAAATTTTAATACTGATGGAATAAACCTTTTCCGCTCTTTTTTCAATGAAACAAATAGATAACAAGAAAGGATAACTCTTTGGAATGAACTTTCTTACCTAAGCACTAAAATTAATGACCCTTGTATTATTTTTGGAGACTTCAATTCCATTCTCAACTCAAGTGAGAAAATTAGACCTTCTCATGCCTCTATTTAAATGAGAGAATTTAAATCTTCGATTGAAGAAAACAATCTCATTGAAATTAATATCATTGGTGAAAAATATACTTAGTACAGAAAACAGTACAATAGAGTGGTCGTTTCCAAATTAGATAGAGCCTTCATGAATGTACTTGCTTTAGAAAGAGGTTAAGACTTCCCTTTTTTCTGTAAATCTTGAGAGTGTGGCTGGTCCTGATGGGTTCACAAATTAATTCATTATGTTCTACTAGTACATAGTTTGTGATGATCTCCTTAACACTATGAGGGAGTTCTTTAACCATGCCTCAATGCCCTATCGAATCAACTCCAATTTTATTTCCCTAATCCTAAAAAAGGAAAAGGTCATGGATGTAAAGGATTTCAGACCTATTGCTATTGGGAATAACTTTCCAAAAATCATTAGCAAAATTATTGCAGGTGGGGAAGTTTTGTAGGTTGCAGAGAGATAGAACTAGTGGCTGGGGCTATTTTGACGGTGGAAAAGGGCAGGCATGAGTGTTTTGAAGGAGGATGGGGCGTGGTGGCTGGTGTGGTGACTAGTACGGGCTGGATTATAGGTGGTTAGAGGCTGGTGCATGCTCGAATGTAGGTGGAAGGGGGCTGGAGGAGGGCCAAATCACGGTGTGACCATGGTGTGACCGCGGCGTGACCGCGGTGTGACCAAGCGTGTTGGCCCGATCCAGCGACATCTGTGGGGCATCATCATCCGGCTAGAAGCGAAGGGAGTAAGAGGAGGCGGGAAAACATTCTGGTCGTCACCCCACCAGCAGAAAATGTGATTAGTCAGTCTCAACATTTATCACAAGACTCATGGAATACTATCACTGTGAACTACCGTAGGGTGTCGTCATGGAGCAGGGCCAAATCACAGCATGACCGCGGTGTGACCGCAGTCACACCGTGGCATGACCGCTGCGTGTTATCATGGACCAGCGACATTCGCTGGGCAGCATCTTCTAGCCAGGGTGAAGGGATCGGGAGGAGGCGGGGCAACATTCTGGTCATCGCCCCGCCGGCAGAAATTGTGATTAGTCAGTCTCAACATTGATCACAAAACTAATGGAATATTATCACTGCGAACTGTCGTGGGGTGTCATCCTGGAGTAGTCCCAAATCACGACATGACTGAGGCGTGACCGCGGCGTGACCGCAGCATGTTGGCCCGGTCCAACGACATTCGCGGGGAAGCATCTTTTATCCAGGAGCGAGAGGAGGTAGAGAAACATTCCGGTAGTCGCCCCACCGGCAAAAATTGTGATTATTCAGTCTCAACATTGATCTCAATACTCATGAAATACTATCAACGTGAACCTCCACATGGTGTCATCCTGTAGTAGGGCCAAATCACATCATGACCACGACGTGACCGTGGTGTGTTGGCCTGGTCCAACGACATCTGCGGGGCAGCATCTTCCAGCCAGGAGCGAAAGGAGCGGGAGGAGGCAGGGCAAATAAACTCAAGCTTTTTCTTCGACAGGTCAAGCTCTACAAAAAAAAATAATTAATGAGATGTTTCGCATTAATCATCTTCTGATCGACCTAAAATATTTCCAATAATGTTGCTGCAAATAGTAAGAAAAGAAGGATTTTAAAAAGGGAGATGAAATCTGATAATCTAAATCCATTAGGATGAAATCAGAGAGTCTCTCCTAGAGGAAACAATTAGATTCCACAGATAGAGGAAACATGGTTAACATTTGAAAGAATATGAATATACAAAGACAAATCCAGATCCACCACTTCATGCAACCTGAGAAAGAATAAGTGAGTACACATTGAGGGAAAACATTTGAAAAATACTGAAACATTCTAGTTAACCTGAATACTAGTGATCGATCTTGAAATAAGTGATTTAAAAATTGATGCAGGTCAAACCCCAGGAAAAAAAGATGTAAAAGAAGAAGGTAAATGAGACTTAAAGGTACCTAATAATAGATAATGTGTAGAAATGCCTAGAGAAATACACCATGGGATATGGAAAATCATAGGTTACATAACATGTAATCTGACATTACTAGTACTGTGGGACCCCTGGGCTGTGGAACTGGGCTTTTGGTTGGATTTAAATATCACATGCCATGTGACATGGTCACACAACATGGGATTTATCTTAAAAGTCTAATGACACTTAAAGAGTGTATTGGTTCAAACAACAGTTTTAATAAAAAGAGGTAAACCCCCTACAGGGATATAAAAAGGGTCAAGTACGATGTGTGCTTTATGACTATCAATGACATCATGTATAATGAAAACATCAATGCAATAATGTTAAGAAAGGTATACAACAGTGAGTTTTCGCAGACAGCGCACCTCTGTTGGAGGGGTTTTATTACAGAACCATGACTTATTTATAAAATGAAACAATTATCTTAACTAACATATATTCAAGAATTTCAATTTAATATAAACATGTATAATTAAGAAGGAAACTAAATGAAATTTAAAACATTCTTGAATTAAAGAGGCCAGGAGAAGGACTCTAATCCACCTCAACGAAATCCAAAACGCACTACAAAAAATATAAGAAAACCAAAATCACAAATTCCCTAATTAAAATTGGGCCAAAGAATAAAAACAGAATAAACCTTACCCTAATATGATGTTGAACTCATTGTCATCGACGGTGGTGGATAGAACTGACCTCATCATAAGAAACCACCGGTAATAAAATAGTGGGAAAAAATGAGATATAACGACTTCTTATATATATGTGATCAGTGTGTCAACTGTACATGATAAATGATACATGAATCCATAACCAACAATGAACAAATAATATTTAGATTAATATGTATATACCAATACTAAATAACATGATCATTAATAAACCTCTTTAATTTTCAAACATAAACTTCAATTTCCTATTCAAAAATCAACAATCACCAAATTATGTGAATAGAGTAAACATCCATCAGCACTTAAATGCGAAAAATAGAGATTAGACATTGTTATTAATGTAGAAAATCCATTCCTTGAACAAGAGTTCACTGTTTTGCTTTTCAATAATAATACAATAAACATTTTGTATATTACTTTCACAATATCATTGTTACAAAAGAAAATTCAATAAAAATGTAGTTTAAAATAATTGTATATTTATGGCTATTATAATCCCCTAGAGTGATTGTATTGTGAAATGAGCAACATGGTAATCCTCTGGTGATAATAGTGGAATGATTCAATTATTTGAATCCTAATTTTTTTAAAAATAAAAAACAGGTCTCCTATTTTCATCAAAATCCCTTGTTGTTACAATGACCTATAGCTGACACAAAATACACGCTCTCATAAATACATGGCCAACCAAGGAAGATTCTTGCATTCACCAAACTTACATCTGCACCAATCACCCCTTTTAATACTTTTTTAGAAAATAGTTTCAATACACAATTAAAAATACAATTACTCACCCAATTATCAAGGGTGCATCCCACCCTAGAAACGCTTCTCCATTTCCTGCACACATCATGAGATGCTCACCACTAACTGCATTAAATTAACAAAAATCACAACATGCTTGTTAGTGAGACATTTTAATCAAAAACAAAAATTGTCCAAAATTCATATCATAATTCATTATGTAAACATTTCTCAACCAAACGTGTCAATTTCAGTAACTTCACCTTTTCGAATGTAGTATCCCCTATTCCTATATTGTAAAGCTCACACACCATTGCCGTCAAAAATATTCTACCCAATTGGAACAAGTTTTTCATTACCTACATTAAAATCAAAACAACCGACAAGCAATTGGGAAAACTTATAACGAACAATTATCATAAAAACATTGAAAATAAAGTAGAAACACAAACTTGGATGTTTTTTTATGCTTCCAACAACAGTATGATTCGATCATCAACAGGTGGATGAGGTGCTGTCTAGATTTTTTCATGCCCAGAAAACACAAGAAAAATGCTATTAAATAGTAAAATAACTAAAGGAAATAAAATAAAACAAAAGGGAAACGAATTTTTAGGTTTCAAACCCTGAACAGGGGCTGTTGTTAACCTGTCCACAGCTGCACCCCTCCACCCGGAACGACAGTTAGAGAGTTCATCGAAGCTGTAGGACGTTGCCGAGAGCTGATGCCGCAGCTCGAGACAAATGTCTAGGCAATGTTCTTAGACCATCAATTTTATTCTAGGGTGTTGGGGCAACCCGAAGATTTCCTAGATCCACCTCCACTACCTCACTCCTTCGCACTACCTGCAATACATCCCAGGATGTCTAGTGATTTAGAGGTGCATAAGCATGTTGCACTAACACTGTCTTATTTGGTGACAATGGTGGATTCAATTACGCCACATAGGATAGTTTAGTCATGGGTTGACGATTGAGATTCACCACATAGGAATTTAGGAATTTTGTGATGGAGGACAGATTTGGGTTCTAGATCTGTAGAGAAGGACCACATCATATTTTCAATCATGAAGGACGATGAATATGGGAAATTACTTGGCACCAAGTGCATGAAAGATGTTTTTTCAAGGACTTCAACAATAGAGTCCTCCCTTAGCAGTGCTGGGAATCTAGCTGATGATTGGTACTACTCAAAACATATGCGTATAGAGAAGAATTTTGAAGATCCCATGACTCGTTTGCATATAGGACACCTTTCCCCGGTCTTGAGGACAAGACTAGTTTTCAAGGAGGTGCGAGTGATAAACACCTGACTATAGAGAGAGAGGGTAAAACAGTCATTATATTCGATGAATATTATTTTTTAGAATGTGGTTAGTATTTTTCTAGGATGGTACCACATGAAGGTAGGGGGAGCTATTATAAATAAGTAGCAAGGGGGTGAGAGGAGGCAGGGAGAATTAACCCGGAATCAGCTTCGGCTTGGATCGACTTTCTGGATGGGGCAAGGAGCACATTCCCTCTCGAAGTGCCATCTTCATTATTCTTCCACACCACTATAGTTATTTTATTCTATTCATAGATATATATACAATAATTCTTATGCTCTTTTCACACACTTTCACCTTTCCTTCAGTATTTTCATTCCATGTTTTAGTAGTTTAGGTTTTAAATAATCCCTTAAACTCTTATCTATCTTCCATGTGGTTCAACCCCAATTGCCACTATCTAGTAATATCATGTGATATAAATTTTATTTGATAGTACAAATGAAAAGCTATCAAAAAATTGGCATCATTTCCGGGGAAGGTTTGTTGATGAGTGTCTAGGGTAAAAAAACAAATAAAAAATTCACTACTGTTTTTGAGCCTGAAATTCTTTAAAATGCCATTAGAAATTTTTTCTATCAGGTGACGTTGCATTTACATATTTTTTATGTGTTAGTTTTCTATTCTTGAATATGTTTACCTTTTAATAATAGCTTTTAAATTTTTAAAAAATTCATAGAATAACTAGTGATAGACATAGTAACCATAGGATTTTGATCACCAATTTCATTAAAGGGTAGAAAGTAGAGCATTAATGATGCATGAGATAGATTTAATGAATTTCTTATTCATTTTCCAGACCATGGTTTTTCCTTGAGATTCTTGTTACATTCTTTTTTGATGGATTAAATGATGACGAGAAACACGATTTGAAAAAATTCACTCAAGGGTTTCATGCATATCACAATGATGAGAAGTTATGGAAATTTTATGTTGATCTAGCTAGAAAATATGGGAATAAATCACAACTTTTTAATGATAAAATATCATTTTGTATTCTTTGAAAGAACAATTTTTAGATTTGGTGATTAGTGAAATACACACATTCTCTGAACTTATCAAAGATGAAATCTCTGAATTTGAGGAAAGAACTATGAACATGAAGTTGATTTGTGAAAAAAATGATCAAATGCCCAACACTTTTAAGAGTTTAAGAGATAAAATATTTCAAGAAACTCAAACTAAAATTCATGATTTACAAAATCAATGAGGAAAAATTGATCAAAATCTGGAATTTGAAGAGGTTAAGATAAGTGATCTTACATTAGAAAAAAACCCACCTCCAAAATCTAAAAATGAGGTAGATAATAAAATGTTTGTGGAGTTTGTATTAATGGAAGCTTAAATGGAACTCTTCAGTCATTTATCAATAAAAAACTTTATATTTTCCACTGATTTGGGAACCAGGTTAGCTGAATTTTTTTTGAAGATGAGATAATAGTGGAAAAGGATTTTAAATTCATTTTAAATTCCCATAAATCTTTCCAAACTAAACTTGAAAACCCTCTTCCTGGATTGTTTTTTCAAAACTCAGAAAATTTCACAATTTTTATTGAAAACTCATTGGTGAAACATGTGGAAGCTTCAAAGGGTATGGAAATCATCAGTTATTGAAAAATTCCAGAACTGGACAACATGCTTTCCAGTGTTGTTAAAGGGTACATTCAGGGGTATTTTTCACCTGTTAAGGGATTTATTTTTATCCCTAAATAGCATGAATTAGAAATAAATAATATCTCATCTAAAAATGAATGGACCAAACATATATGGTGGTTTATATATATAAAACTACACCCCCCAAGTGACTATGGACAACGTTTTAGCAGTGTCTAGTAGGGGACTTTAAACATATCATTGCATGAGAGGAAACTCATAGTTTATTATTATTATTTTGTTTATTTCTTTTCATTCAAGTAAAAATCCCTCCCAGTTTTATTGATCTTCTCTCTGTGATCTCTCATTTCCTTCATCAAAGACTTGGACTCATTGATATATATTTTCACCTATTAAATTGGCTTTATTTTTTGGACTTTCGTTGGTTGGATTAAATTTTAATATTTTTCACAATTTATAATGGATAGGCCAAGAAGATAATTTTTCAGGAGAGTTTCTAACTTGGCTGTTTTAGAGAAAATAACCCACTACAAAGGGATTCTTTTTGATCATTTATACTGAATTTCAACTATTTAAATTAATGAAAAATTCCTTGAATATTATTACATGAATTCCCAATAATGGGTGCCCATGTAGGAAAATCCATCTATTCGAAAACATGGTTATAAACCCCTCCAGCAGAAGGCTTGGGTAAACCTCTAGTCTCAGTCATTGGCCCCATGTGGTATACTCCCTAGCTTCGGGTATGGCGCAATAAAATCTTATTCTATCGTGAACCTATTAGGAAGAGCATCGATGAGGGTGTATAGTAGTTGGTTGAGACCTGTTGTGGTAGAGAAATATATTAATCTAATCCTTAAAAGAATCAAGTGACTGTAGGTTCAGATCCTTCTTTAACTTATCCTTAACAATGGTGAGAACATACATTTCCAATATCAAATCTCATGAGGTGTCATCCCAAACATCTTTAACTGAATATTTTCTTCATACATCTCCCAAATAGGAGGTATTCCACCCAATCAATAAAAATGCCAAACATAAATCTCTACTTTTACACGGGCTAAAAGGAAGGAATTAGTTCTAGGAAACCAATGGATAATTATCTCTTTAAGTTTGTATTGATGATACATGTTGAAATGAGAAGTCTATACTACCTCATAAAGATAGATAACAAGTAACTGGTCAGATAATTATGATCATCTCTTCCTAACCTAAAAAGATCATGCACATTCATTGGAGAAGTTACCTCTAGGTCATAGGTCCCACTTAGAGATCCAACCACTTGTAAGGGAATTCAAGTAGGATATGAGTGGGCTCAAATAAATTTGATCAATTTGTTGGTGGAAAATATTTAAACCTTCTATATCTTGAGGGGAGTTCACCAACATGTAGGATAACCCATGGAGGATTGGTACAAAAAATTTAGTGTCTCTAGAAATCATTGTTTGAATAAAATCAAGGGGATATGATAGTCAGTAAGATGAAAGATTATAACCATGTGAAGGAGTGTAAAAATAATCCAGTATACCGAATCCATTGAAATAAATTTAGTGTAATAGGGGATATCTCTTAAGTTCATGAGGTATAATCCCTTTAAAATCTTTGTCGGCAGAGAACACATCATATTGAGGGTTGAAATTTGATTCCAAGTAATCATATTACTATGTATGGTTATGTTGGAATATTTCTATGAACTGTAATACATCTATATGAACACAAGAAACACATATATTTTATTACCAATAACTCTTATATCAACATCACTGTGTTTTGTTCCCTTATATGTTCAAAATCATCACACCAATATGCCTTCAATTTCTACTCATACTCTACCCATGTCTTCTATAAATACTAGAGGAAGGTATATCTAAGTAACCATCACATGAAATTCACATCACAGTATAACCTTAAAATCAGATCATTGATGAAATAGTATGGTATAAAATACCTGTGTGGATTGGAAGCAAGTATGTGGGCGCTGTGGTGAGAGAGGTCTCCGGGGAGGAGGGTGCCGCTATGAGAGAGTTCGTCGGGAGGAGGGCGCCGCGGTGAGGGAGTTCGCCAGAGAGGAGGTCCAAATCACGACATGACTATGGCATGACTGCAGCATGTTGGCCCAGTCCAGTGACATCCATGGGGCAGTATCTTCTGTCTATGAGCGAAGGGAGCAAGTGGAGGTGGGGCAAAATTCCGGTCATCGCCCCACTGGTAAAAATTGTGATTAGTCAGTCTCAACATTGATCACAAGACTCATGGAATAATATCAATGCGAACCGCCGTAGGGTTCCATCCTGGATCAAGGGAAAATCACAGCGTGACCGCGGCGTGACCACGACGCAACCGCGGTGTGACCACAGCGTGACAGCGGCGTGACCACCGAGTGACCGCGGTGTGTTGGCCCAGCCCAGCGACATCTACGGGGAAGCATCTTCCACTTACATTCGAATAAGATGATATGGATGGAATGAGAGGATGTTATCTCAGATGATTTAAAGAAATGAATGCTAATATGGGATGACTAGAGGATTGGATGACCCCTGATATACGTAATTTGGTAAGGTTTGGAGAACTAGCAATGTGTAAAAATACCTAAAGGAATACCCAATGAGATCAGCAAAATCACAGGTTACATAACATCTAATCTGACATTTCTGGTACTATGGTACCCCTGGGCTATGGAACTTGGCTTTTGGTTGGATTTAAATATCACATGCTTTGTGACATGGTCACACAACATGGGACCCATCTTAAAAGTCTAACGTCACTTAAAGAGTGACTTGGTTCAAACAACCATTTTAATAAAAAGAGGGAAACCCACTATAGGGATATAAAAAGGGTCAAGTATGGTTTGTGCTTTATGACTAACAACGACATCATGTATAAGGAAAACATAATTGAAATAATGATAAGGAAGTTATACCACTATGAGTTTTCACAGACAGCACACCTCTGTTGGAGGGGTTTTATTACAAAACCATGACTTATTTATCAAACAAAACAATTATCTTAACTAACACTTATTCAAGAATTGCAATTTAATATAAACATGCAAAATTAAGAAGGCAACTAAATGAAATTTGAAACACTATTGAATTAAATAGGCTTGCAGAGGGACCCTACCTCAACCTCAAGCCGTGTTTTCTTTTGACGACAACAACTCGAATTTTCCTTTTCTCCTCTTGCACGCATATGCAACATAACATATATATAAGGATACCTAGCCCCTATGTAGATATTTTCTTGGCCAAATATGCACAAGGGGGTCCTTAGACATATGTTTATATTTGCATATACCCCTTTACACTTACATCTGTATGCATTTTTCATATCTATATATAAGCACACATAGCCCCAAAATATATATTCATACTGCCATGAGTGAATATATATATAAAGGGGGAACTTATATATTCATATTCCTACCTATGCATACACATGTAAGCCTTTGTCAACAACGACTCGAATCCACCTCAATGAAATCCATAACACACAACAAAAATATAAGGAACCCAAAAATAAAAAAAAGCCCTAATTAAAATTGGGCCAAAGAATAAAAATGGAATAAACCATACCCAAATCTTGAACTCATTGTCTTCGATAGTGGTGGATATAACCAGTCTTATCATAAGAACCCACCTATAAGAAAATAGTGGGAAAAGAAATGAGATATAACAACTTCTTATATATATGTGATCAGTGTGTCAATTGTACATGATAAATGATACATGAATCCATAACTAACAATGAACAAATAATATTCAAATTGATATGTACATCACAGTACTAAATAACTTGATCATTAATAAAGATCTTTATTTTTCAAACATCACCATCAATTTCCTATTCAAAAATAAAAAATCACCAAAATATGAGAATAAATTAAACCTCAATCATCACTTAAAAGAGAGAAATAGGGATTACACATTGTTCAAAACCTAGAAAATCCATTCCTTGAATGTATAAAATACCTAAAACTCATCATGCCAATATCCTTCTTAATTTTCTAGATTGAAACCTCACTTTTTAGCATGTTCTTATTCTGGAATTCACCTTTATTATTAGTTTATATAGGTTTATGAATTTTATAAAGTAAAGAATTTTCATTCTTTTATTCTTACTTAATCCGCTTAGATTTTTCAAACCAGTTTTCTAATATGATTAGAGAATATTTTGGTGCATGATCTTCCATCTTCTTGATTGTATATTCCTTCTTTGTAGAAACTATTTATGAACACGCAATAATTGGTTATTTCCTTTTATCATTCAACATTTATTATTATTATGGAATCTATGTCATAAATTCATAACAATTTAGACTACTTGGTTACCCTTCCACACACACTTTCAACAGCCTTAAGAGTACCCTTTTAGGCTCCCTTTCAAACTCCACACTAGAATTGTCAAGCACTGGCCCACTACAATATCAAATATTGATACTTAACCAAAAACATTGATCTAAATGACATCTTAGAAATACAGAAGCTCTAAATAGCATATTTACCAATATAAACTCCTCATAATTATCTGAACACACTGACTATACCAACCACTATAGGTAAATCATTAATTTTGGTGTGGTCTTGGAACCAAATATGGTTCATCCAACATCCATCTCCAGACACTAAATTCATCAATTTACTGTCTAACTTCGTACATTTCACAACCATGATAATGATCACCATCCCTTGATTTGGATTTCACTCAAAAAGGACAAGTATGAATCTCCCCGCTATAGTATTATCGATACCATCATCAATCCTATATACACATGTCTAGTGCCTCATATCAAATTATGATCACTATAGAAGATCCTAGCCCTATAATCTTAAAAAAAATTCATTATTTAAAAACTATCATCTTCCAAACACACATTATATCCAAAAAAAAAATACATTAAAAGATATTAAATAGAGAAATCCAAATTATAGAAAAAAATTATAACTTTAGGAATACCTCATTAAGTATGGTACTAAAATTCACTTAAAATAGGATGGAAATTCCCAATAAAATAATATAGAAACCCACATCTCGACACATACATGAAACCTATTTTTCCCATCCCAATACTAAGGGAATTCACACACATTTTTGATACATGAGAAATAAACCCTGGTTCATTTATTTTTCTAATATTGAGCTGAGATATTACTCATTCAATTTACTCTATCACCCTCATACTGAGGCTCACCAACCAACATTCATTCATACCCAGTTTCTATCCTTCTTTGTGCACCTTCCTATGCAATGGATGTATCTATATAGATAGCTTAGTATTTCTTGAATATCTCCTAGTAGGTGTCCAGATAAAAGGAAGCTACTAATGCCCATAATGAGTACATAAGACCATTTAAAAACTAGAATTACTTTATGAATATATTTTATTTGAAGGATGGCATGAAATAAAAAATCCTTTCAAATTTTGTGGCATAGTCCATTACTGATTCCCATAATGATATAGCTCCATGAATCCCAAAAACACGCTCTTATTCTGTAAATCTACAAGAGCCTCTCATAGAAGAGGGAATGAAACTTGATCCGTAGAACCTCTTCATTCCTTATTTTATGATCAAATGTATTTATCCATTCTGATTCATCTCCTATGAATTTAAAAACATCTGGTTTCACCCATATTTCCTCTAGAGTTCCAATCCTTTCAAATAGGAACTAAAATTTCTTCAAAATATTCTAAACATCTTACGATCCCATGTCACTATTGAAAATTAGATACTACTACTCCTAGAAATTATGGATAACTCAGAAAACCATTACTTTTCCTTTTCGAAGGCCTTGGTCAGTGGATCAAATTAGTTGTAACAAAATATGAGGGAAACAACCACTTGAGTATATTTCCCATGAGAACATAATGTCATTCTAATTAGATGCTTTGTTGATTAATTTTGACTCAACATTATCTCATAATAACAACATTGCTAATTAGAATCCCATTGTGCCATAATCGTAAGCATGCATTATTGCCACAAAATCATGAAACTACCTTTAATCCTTAATTCATAACAAAATATCATTTCCAAAACACCAAACCCTAAGGTTTATTATAATAATCTAAGTGTTACTCTCCTACCCACCAAGCATAACAATCAAACCCCACACATTCACCCTTGATAATAAGAAACCATCTATCCCTTTAACTGATCTAACAAGCAACTTCCTAATAAAAATACACAATCAAATCACCCATAAATCACCAAAATTCCCTATATCGAGAGTTTTACATCAAATCATCAAGAAAAACCCCAAAAATAACCACCAACTTGAGGGATTACCACAAACCGAAACCCCCAAAGACAAATCCAAACCATAACCAATACATAGCCATCATACTCTAAATACCACCCTGACACCCTAACTCATTTGCATGAAGAGAAATATGCTTCTACCTCCAAATGGTAAGACCACTGAGAAGAGGTCATCAGGGAGGAGGGCACTGCTGTGGAAGAGTTCGTCGGGGTGGAGGGAGCCGCTGTGAGAGAGGGATACATGGTGAGATCGTCAGGAGGAGGATACGTCATCGGGGAGGAGGGTTGCGTGGTGATAGGGCTGCAAACCGGGGGAGGAGGAGGATGGCTGTGGGGAGGAGGAGATGTCTTCAGGGAGGAGGGTTGCACGGTGATAGGGCTAAAAATCAGGGGAGGAGAGTAGGGCTATGGGGAGGATGATATGCCGTTGGTGAGGAGGGATGCGCGGTGATAGGGGTGCGAATCGGGGGAGGAGGAGGAGGGCTATGGATCGGGGGAGGAGGAGGAGCCTGATACATCTTGGAAAAAAATGACGCTCGCAGTGTATAATTGATTTAGCCACGAAGATGGAATTTAACCATGTAAATAAAAAATCTATAGCCACGGACCTATAAAAACATGGCTATAGGTCCATGGCTATAGCCCAAATTTTTAGTAGTGATGGGTCGTGGAGGAAGGTTCACTGATATATCCATCTGATTATGATTCACACTCCCACCTTGGAATTATGTGTCCCTCTTCCTCTTGTTCCCAGCATTAGAGTTCCCACCCCTTCTCGTGGGTATCATCATGATTCCTCTTATCGATCCTGAGATATCACGTTCAACAACCGTTTATCTGTTCACAATCTCTGTATAATCCGTAATACTGAGCACCACAATCTTCGATCAAATCTCCGACCTTAGCCCCGATTCGAAGATTCATGCCTTTAAAGAAGCACTTTCCACAACCTCTAGTGAAAAACGAACTAAATTCATGAATTTAGCCACATACTCTGTGATATAGAGGCTCTCTTGTTTTAAGCTAAAGAAGTCCGTCGTTTTCTAGATCATGAACGTGTGAGGATAGAATTATTTGTTAAACAATTCTTCAAAATCCTCCCATGTAAGGCCTTCATCCAATTTAGCATGTACCGCTAAATCCAACCACTGACGTGCAAGATCCTAGAGCATATACGTCGCCAGCTTTACTTTCAGCTCTAATGGTGTGCCGATGAAAAAGAATATACTATTCATCCTGTTTAGCCACACCTCCGCCTTCTCGGGTTCAGCATCACCCCGAAAGATGGGTGGATTCTACTTCTGGTACTGGACGGAATGGTCTACATTCCTTGACTCATCCCTCTGATTCCATGCGTCCAAAGCCTGGAATTCTTGAACAATACTATGAACCAACTCATGGTTCACACGTGGTTCAGGTGAAACCACATTTTCCACAGCTTCTTTGGGTTGGTTTCTACGATGCCTAATGGGTGCCATTTTCTATACAAACAAGGCACACTGTTAGTCTCACTTCCTAACAACTAAAGGCTTAGCAAATCAATTTCGATCACATCAACTATCACATCATTGTTGTAAAACAATCGAACTTATCCACATGTTAAACAATTTTTGGAAAACATCCCACATACATTTTGAAAATCCACCCATTTTCAAAATATACTAAATATCTCGTTTGCAAAATCATTCATTTGAAAATCAATTTATGCATTTTTCAAAAAAAAAATCACCTTGCTGAAAATCATTAATCATTCTTCGCTATGAGATAGGCCATCCTAGTGGGAATTTAATCATCTAATGCATGTCAGGCTCATCTCATTTTCTAAACCCATGACAATGAGGTTTGAATCAAGTGTATCCAAAACACTTATGTACCCAACACCCTGGTAACTTGAAGTTCAGCATAAATGGGTTAGCTACGTCCTTTTATGCTATACATTTCATTTTCTGACAATCCTACTCCTGTCTAAGATGATCACCCAAGTAATAGACAAGAATTAAATTTTAACTCCAGGACAAGAACATCGATGACCACTTGTTAGGTAAGGACCGAACAAGATGATACCATTTGTAATGACCCGCCAATTCTCATTGTCTTGAGAGCTCAACGAGTCATTAATTGGCCTTAAGCAGCATCCTCAAGGTTCCAAAGGCTGGCAATAAATGCCGAAGGGTTTCAAAAAAACATGGGGGATGATTTAACCTTTAACTAAAAACAACCAACAAACAAAGAAAACTAGATAAACATCTCCAAGAAACCACTATATGATACATGATATATAACCCAAACAACTCAACCATTATTTTCATATTAACCCAAAAAAATAAAACAACGAAGTAGAAAACCAAATCAGAGTAAATATCGTAAAGACAACTACAAGACTTCTAGATGAAAACACTACTCCATGCTCCACAAGATCCAAGCTCCAACATAACAAACCAGCCCAAGAGTCGCGAAGTATTGATATAAACGTGTGACACTTTACATTTTCCAACATCCCGATATATGACATCTGCAATAGCACCATAGTGCCAAAGCAGTGGGTGAGTAATGAAACTCAGTAGTTTTTCCCCGATGACTTCCCAACACATGCCTCTAGGATAAAACATGTTAGCACATTTATATAAAACTATGTATATAAAATAATTCCAAAAAAAAAGTTCACAATATAACAAGTTCCATGTCAAAACCATTTTCCAACAAAACCCATCATTCTCAAGAAAAGCAACCAAGCAGAGTTCCCTATTCCATTCACATTTCCATTTGGCACATTCGTTCCATTTCACCAATCCACACAACCAACCATGCATGCAATCTGGACCTCCCTATACTCTCGAGTGGTGAGTTATCCTTCCACTAAGCCATCACTTAGTAGACTACCTTATTCGGGGTACGTCACAACCTTATCTATCCCAACATATTGATGGGGGGACTTCTCACCCTTATCCATCCCAATGCATTTGAACACGCACAAAAACCCATGCAATCCATGCCCAAAACCGTGTGTGTTCAAAACATTTTAATAATGCATCACCCTTTTATTTAAAACCATTTCATTCAAGCAGTAAAACCATATCCAATTTAAAATCACCATTTTAAATTTACTTCAATAACCACTTTCCAAAAACACACAAATTTCATCACCCTTTTCTAAAAAGGGGTTTCAACCATTCTTTCATAACAGATAAACAAACCATTTTAATCAAGTAAAACAATTTGAAACTAATCCTTCAAGTTCTAAGAAAGAGGAATTGAGAGTGAATCCACCTACCTCATCAATTTGGGGAAACCAACCGACAGACAAAGAATTCCAAGAACACAGGGTAAAAACTCCAAAAACCCTCCTTCGATAACTTCTCCTAACACTACCAAGACCCAATCTTGTCATATTTGTCATCCACACCTGTAGATCTACCCACAATGGGTGTAGATCTATGAAAACGAGGGAAGAGAAGAAGTAGATCTATGTAGATCTAAGAAACCGATCAAGAACGATCACATACCATAAGAATCTGGCTTCGATTCTCCAAGAGAAGCCTTTGCATCACCTCTGGAATGCATGGGAGAAGTCTTCCAACCTTAAAGGGAGAGTAATCCCAAGTTAGGGCCACATAGGAGGTTAAAACAAGGAAATTAAAGGTATAACAAGTTAGATCCACAATTTTAGGATCTCACTTTATGTGACTCCATGGTTAGTCCGCACGGTTTGACAAACCGTGCACTAACCATGCGTTAGCTTCTGCCTCATCCATCCTTCACGCATGGTTTGGCCACACAGTTTAGAAAAACTGTGCACCGACCGTGTGGAATCCACTGCCTCCAAGAACCACCGTGCATGGTTTGGCCACATGTTTAGACGAACTGTGCACCGACCGTGCGGCTTACCCCTTGCCTCCAAACATCTTTCCATGTTCTCCCGACTCTCCCATTCAACACCCTTGACTTTAAAACCATGAAAATCATCAAGAAAGGGTCACATAACAGAAACCAGGGGTACTAAAATTATATTAAATATTATACCATCTCTAGAAGAATCAAAGAACAACATGTAATCAACATAATCCTATTGATGTCTCAAGATGGGGAACTCCTAATCCTATAATGAAACACACGAAAATCCAACTAACAACTCACCGTACATAGGGAATTATGACCCTTTTGTTTCCAAACATTTAAGGGTTACAAAATCCTTGATAAATTGGAAATGAATCTCAAAATAATTCATACCATTACTAGGAAGATATATTCCTCAGTCATTCTATTGAGTGGATTCTAATTTAGAACTACCTACCCCTTATCTAAGTCAATTTACACTCCCTCCTTTGAGATGACATTTTCCAAGATGTGGACCTCTAAAATCCAAAACAAATCGTTCAAGAGATTACCATATAGCTTCTTTGTTCATAGTATGTTAATGAAAATCCTATAATATCCCACACGGTCATATTCTAATCCTGATTACATGAGGATGTCATCAAGGTAGTATACCAAAAAATTACCCAAAATGGGATGAATGATCTGATTTATAATTCCAATAAACATTGATGGGGAATTAATCATGCCTAAGTGAATCACCAAGAACCCAAAGTGACCAAAATAATACCATCACACCACCTTTGATACATCATCCTCTTAATCTCATAGTTAGTGATAACCAGGCCATATGTCCAATATTGATAACTACTACCCCAAACCTTTGGTTGAATATGTTATTTATTATTAGAAGTGGATACTCATTCTTTATATTCTCCAAGTTCATACAATGTCAATCCACATATAACCTCGATCTCCTATCTCTCTTCTTAGAGAATGAAATTTGGGGTTCCAAATTGGACACATTGTGTGTGATGATTCCCTTCCCCTTTAATTATTTTAACTACAACTCTAGCTCATGTATCATTGTAGGTGATATTCGATATACTGGCATATATACTGGGGCCATACTTGGCTATAGGTCGATGCAAAATTTGGCCTTTAGATTGGGAGGTAATCTGAAAACATCCTTTGGGAATATATCCTCATAATCTCCCCCCACAATATGAAGCTAAAATATCATATAGTCTTCCCCTCCAATGTTCATACTATCCAACTAATGAGAAGTAAGATGTATTTTCCAGTATATGAGTTATCCATACTTTTCCAAATATATCTCCTCAACCTTAAATGAAATGTCTCATCCTACCAACTCTAAAACAATGTATCCCTCACTTATAATAGTTAATATAGTCATATTCTGTATAAAATAGGTCCACATCAGAAAAAATATCATATGGACTTAGTATATCTATGAAAGGATCCAACATGGGGTCATCTCCACTATGTGTCAGGTCACACTAATAGATGAAACATGAGATCCCCAAAAAAAATTAGTAGGAGTCTTTAAATGAGATGTTCAAGATAATTTATCTAGTATAAGCACTTTTTATTGAATAAAGGATGATATAATGAAATATTTATCTACACCCATGTCTTCCAAACCTAAATATAATGTAGATAAGATATAATTCATAAATCAGATCACACAGAAAGCCTTATGGTTATTATCTTCTTTTACCAACAATTGTCCATGACCTTTCTTACCTATTATCTATAACATTGAAACCACAACACACCAAAAATGGCCTGAAACATATCAACAAAATGACCTCATCCACCACACATTGATAATATCAACATTGGGAGCACATGTGCACCTTGAAAACATGTCATAATAGACTGCATCTTGGTGGGGGATGTTTACCAGTTCATTGAATTCTTGATGCCACATCATACATCAATAAAATATGGATTTGAAAGAAATATTTGAATTCCCAAAAAAGAAAATATATTAGGAACACCGCCTATCAAATAGGTCTCCCCTTGGTGAAATACTAGATCCATTATCTCAATCTATTAATAAGTTTCCCACATGTCCAAATTTTCTAAAAACAATGGTCGTCTTTTCCAGTAAAACTGTGGAAGCATAAATAAACTATACACATAATCATTTTAGTTTTCATGGAAAATAGACATCAAGAAATAAGGGATGGCATCGTATGATGAAACTATGGTAATGTTTTCCTACTACTTAGTAGGCATGCATATCACTCTCTATCATGTTGGATTAAATTATTTTGACATAAGTGCCCTATATTGGGTCCTCATAAATAAATTTATCATCATCATGAGCCTACCAAAAAAATATCACTAGATATGCATGTCGAGGAATCTTGTGTGATAACAAGGTATAAAATGGTCAAAGAGAATGTATTAGAGAAATCCCATGAAGGCAATGTAAACCATAAGCACATCATATATGATGCATGCCCAATTTTTTATCTGAAACCAATTCATAAAATTACCAAGTTAGAAAGTAGCTTATCAGAGTCCTAGTGATATGGTATACTAGCCACTATGACATCACTATGTTCCTTATCCTAAGATACAAAATTTTGGCCCCTTAACACTAATACAGTAGTTTCAAAACCAATCCTCCCAATTAGACTATGAGAAATCCCTAAACTTAATATGACCTGCTCTGATACTAATCTGTTATAGCCCGACCCATTAGGTCCTACTTGGATGATGTTAAGATGAGAGTGGAACCCCAATACAACCTTATATTGACCAAGGGATGGAGACTAGCATTGAGTAAGTAATTCATTCACATGAGAGGAGTTATTCTAAAGTACCTATACACACATAAATCTCCAAACACCAGTATAATGAAGAAATTATAAAAAAACTAATATTGTATATATATGCATGATAACTAATCCCATAAAAAGTATGAAATGAATTACTAAAAATGAAATAAGCTAAATAGAATCCACCAAATATAGATAAAAAGAGTCCAAATATCTAAGAATAGAGGAATACTATATAGATGAAACTCTTTTAACCGTATGAGGACCATCTAGAAAAATATATGCTCCACCTACCCCTGGTCCACCTAAGACACTATTAAATGAAATTTTTTATACATAATACATGTAACATATGCGAAATTCCCATGAAGGGGTGAGTAAAAATATACCTATTTAGACACCCTGAAATCATGAAACCTAAAGAATCACAAAGGTAGGTAGATCTAATAAAATAAATAAGAATAAAACAGAAAAGAAATATATCCTGAAAGGAAGAATACCAGTCTCGTGGTTAGGTTTATACTCAATTACAAGTTGAGATTCTTTTTTAGTGTCCAAGGTAGAATTCATCTAACAAAGCTCACAAATCAGGTATCAATTGCAATGACGGGACTCATTTGAGTGGCCATACTCAATAGAAATTTCTAGGATGATGTATGAAGTAATTGAGAGGGATAACTAGAGATACAAACTCAATCACACAACACTATAATCATAAGATATTATTTGATGATACATATATAAGTGATAAAAACTAGGGCATGTGGGGGATACCTAATACTATCTATAATAATAAACTAGGAATAAGACCACGTGAACTAGGTGTTAGGTATGGGATAGTTGACCCAACCTATGAAATACTTATATAGAGGATTATAGTCTAGGATTTGTAAAGGGATACCTGAATCTATATAAAACTATACAATATAGGGAATTTCTCATCTAATTCTTAGTATTGGATTTTAAATAGTACACACTTAGGGATGGAGCCAAGGAACATACCCACTGAAATAGAATTTATAACAATGAGATAAAGGGATCTAACATATCGCAAAAATGAGTACATGGTGTGTCCTAATGGGGAACATGATGCTTCTCACAAATTCAGAAACATCCAATTTCCTATTGTCTCCCACGATATGTTCTTCTAGATAAATGGTGTATTGTTATGATAAAAAAGTTTTGAGATTAGGAAAATAGTTGAGCATATGTCATCTTCCAAGGCCCATGTAATTTCTAAAATAGCTAGGTGTTCAATAAGATAAATGGAGTGTGGGAAAACCTAGCTTTATTTGTGTGTAAATTATGTACATTTTATGATATCTAGATAGAGATCACATGGTATATTGGTCCTTCAGATGGAATGTGATATTTAAAACACTATTTAAACCACATCTTCGACAAAAACGGATCTAAAAATTATGTATTATATGAAATATATTCCATATAGAATCCAACCTATGAACTAGGTGTTAGGTATGGGATAGTTGACCCAACCTATGAAATACTTATATAGAGGATTATAGTCCAGGATTTGTAAAGGGATACCTGAATCTATATAAAACTATACAATATAGGGAATTTCTCATCCAATTCCTAGTGAGATGGTATATAGACACTATGACATCACTATGTTCCTTATCCTAAGATACAAAATTTTGGCCCCTTAACACTAATACAGTAGTTTCAAGACCAATCCTTCCAATTTGACTATGACCAATCCCTAAACCTAATATGACCTGCTCTCATACTAATCTGTTATAGCCTGACCCATTAGGTCCTACATGGATGATGTTAATATGAGAGTGAAACCCCAATACAACCTTATATTGACCAAGGGATGGAGACTAGCATTGAGTAAGTAATTCATTCACATGAGAGGACTTAGTCTAAAGTACCTATACACAAATAAATCTCCAAACACCAGTATAATGAATAAATTATAAAAAAACTAATATTGTATATATATGCATGATAACTAATCCCACAAAAAGTATGAAATGAATTACTAAAAATGAAATAAGCTAAATAGAATCCACCAAATACAGATAAAAAGAGTCCAAATATCTAAGAATAGAGGAATACTATATAGATTAAACTCTTTTAACTGTATGAGGACCATCTAGAAAAATATATGCTCCACCTACCCCTAGTCCACCTAAGACACTATTAAATGAAATGTTTTATACATAATACATGTAACATATGCGAAATTCCCATGAAGGGGTGAGTAAAAATATACCTATTTAGACACCCTGAAATCACGAAACCTAAAGAATCACAAAGGTAGATAGATCTAAAAAAATAAATAAGAATAAAACAGAAAAGAAATATATCCTTAAAGGAAGAATACCAGTCTCGTGGTTAGGTTTATACTCAATTACAAGTTGAGATTCTTTTTTAGTATCCAAGGTAGAATTCATCTAACAAAGGTCACAAATTAGGTATCAATTGCAATGACGGAACTCATTTGAGTGGTCATACTCAATAGAAATTTCTAGGATGATGTATGAAGTAATTGAGAGGGATAATTAAAGATAAAAACTCAATCACACAACACTATAATCATAATATATTATATGATGATACATATATAAGTGATAAAAACTAGGGCATGTGGGGGATACCTAATACTATCTATAATAATAAACTAGGAAGAAGACCACGTGAACTAGGTGTTAGGTATGGGATAGTTGACCCAAACTATGAAATACTTATATAGAGGATTATAATCAAGGATTTGTAAAGGGATACCTGAATCTATATAAAACTATACAATATAGGGAATTTCTCATCCAATTCATAGTATTGGATTTCAAATAGTACACACTTAGGGATGGAGCCAAGGAACATACCCACTGAAATAGAATTTATAACAATGAGATAAAGGGATCTAACATATCGCAAAAATGAGTACATGGTGTGTCCTAATGGAGAACATGATGCTTCTCAGAAATTCAGATACATCCAATTTCCTATTGTCTCCCACGATATGTTCTTCTAGATAAATGGTGTATTGTTATGATAAAAAAGTTTTGAGATTAGGAAAATAGTTGAGCATATGTCATCTTCCAAGGCCCATGTAATTTCTAAAATACCTAGGTGTTCAATAATATACATGGAGTGTAAGAAAACCTAGCTTTATTTGTGTGTAAATTATGTACATTTTATGATATCCAGATAGAGATCACATGGTAAATTGGTCCTTCAGATGGAATGTGATATTTAAAACACTATTTAAACCTATCTTCGACAAAAACGGATCTAAAAATTATGTATTATATGAAATATATTCCATATAGAGTTTAATCTCATAAAAAATATAGTTCATAATGAAAATTATCTCCCAACATATGTCACTATCTTTTATACTACAATTCTCATCCAAAACATGCTTAATTATAGTAACTAGGACCACACTTTCATAAGTGGATGGATTCTGATGACCTAATTTCATAGAAATAACACATTGTCGAACCCCCAAGATACCCACTCTATCTCATGAAACCACCATCCACCATACCATCATTGGGTTTTAATAATCACTAGCATGCCTTCATCATGCATCAATTTAAAGAAACCTAAAAATAGATCCATTTCACTAATGATTGATTTCACTATGATCAGTTTCTCATGTATAGTTGAATCATCGACCTGTCAAAATATCTATAATAACCATCAATGAATAGAGGGATAATGTAATGATACACAAATGTGATCATAAAACAATTGTTGTTTTCATTTAATAATATTTCATATAATCTAAATAATACAGAGGATAATCAAAAACAATATAACATAAAATTAAAAATAATAGGAAAATAGAAATAATAAATAGGAAATTTATCTATGAAATATGAACAAATTAATTTATAAAATAAATAATTCTGATTCATTTTGGAAAATCATGAATGATGGTTAAACCAACCAAAAATTACCTATATTAGGTTGTTTTGATCTTTAAAAGGGAATATATAAGAAATAATTTATTTTGATTAATTCTCTATATTTATCATCAGATCCAATAATTCCCACCTCAAATCATTATCAATTGATAATCTCATAGTTGTATACCAATGGATTCCTCTATGTACCTCCTCTCAAATAAATTGGTTTATTTGGTTAACCCTAAATATGAGATATACAATGGTTTATATAGACTTGGTCTAGGTTCATAGGTTTAATTATACATTTCAACCAACTAATTTATTTATTCAAATTAATTTCATCAAACATTTTCCCACGATTGCACTTACTTAAAACCCTTATCGCTGAAAAAAAACATATATCATGCCTTATGATAAATCATGTAAAATATTTAAAAGAAATCATAGTTCTTTACTTCTGAGTCAATGTTTGAGAGTTATTTCATTGTTTTTGAACAACTATCCACACATGACATGTTATATTAAATAGTTTTAATATATCAATACCATGCTTGGATGGTTCCAGAAATATGTTCCAACTCTATGTGTTACTTAAAAATGATTATATTAAAATTTATATTGTATAAAATAGAAAGTTTAGGGTTAGGAAAAGTCTAAACATGCACATAGTATCCTAATAAGGTTGTGAGTATAAAATAATGGGACACAACCAACGAATACTTAACATAATATCACATGAATTAGAGATGTATTCCCTGATAATACAGAAGTTAAAAATCAAGAAACAATCCATCATTGGCTCAGTGGTCATGCTTAGACGAATCCACCAAGAACCCTATAATAAATTTTTATGCACTATAAAAGATGAATGGTCATCATATAAGTCCTACTCATGGGTATAACACAAGTCCATCTCACATATATTTGGGCCGTCATAAGGATAACATGCATCATGTTAGGCCACATAGTCATCATGACCTGTTTATATCACATGTCTTGAAAAAATGACATTATACCCCATATTATTCCTTGGTAAAAGACATAAGGAAATTGTATCCTACCCCTACCTCAGGTTAGTTTATAATTCTATCACACCCCTAACTCTTCCTCAGATTAAGAAACTAGCCTGTCAGACCCTTTCCTTTACATTGGGTCAAGCCGTAAGGTCATTCTACTCTTTTTATAATAATAATCTTTCATCATCATAGTCACATGTCACACACGTTCCCCCAATTTGAGCGGGCCTAGCCAATATGTTCCCCCTATTATTTTCTAAAAAATGAAAAAAAATCCAATGGTATTATATTCACACACATTATAACATAACAAACATGTGTACAACATATCATATTAGGTATGTGTAATAGTATCCACACGTATACACCCATGTGATCATTATCACCAATGGATATCATGGTCTATGAACGTACGCATATGTGATTAAACTTAGGGAAGAGTACCAATAACACAAGAACATACCATTATATCATAAAAAAATAATTCACAAAGGGCTTATATAGTAAATATAATCATATAATTAACATAGTTATTCCAAAAACCAGGTTCAGCTAAGGAATGATACTCAGATATCATCTACACACCAGTGGTCACTAGAACATGGCCAAATAAGATACCATAGAGTGTTTAGAATTAAAATTTATGAAAATATACCTGAAAATTAGTGAAATCCCCATCAACATAAAAAAAATAGAATCTCAACTAATAATAGATTTGGATCAAGACATGGAAGATCTTCCAAATATCTATATTGAGAATCTATCCAACAAAAAATCAATAAATATCTATTTTATTATGAAAAAATCCATATATATTTCAATTATCTGTTTGATATATGATTTATCTCTAGAGAGAAAGAGGATATCTAGGATAGACATCAAGAATAGAGTAGAAACTACATTTTACCATGAATCTATAAGATATAATTCTCTAGATCCACTAATTTTAATGTATGGAGGGATATTAATTTAAAATAACCACCACTAGGTTCTATATATTTTATAGCCCCATTTAGTATGAATAATGATATGTTTCATGGAGGTGTCTGTCTTAAAATGAAAATTTCATGTTATTTAAAATCGCATTAATGGTTTAGTCGCACTGCTTTCCAAACCATAAACCAACCATTATTTCTCCTTGATCATGTGACACATGGATATATAATAAATGTAACATTTTTATCTTTAACCATTTAAGAACTATTCTTTTCTATTTTACATCTCTAAAAAATCATTACAGTTTCAGTGGGAACTACTTGGTTTCACATAAATTTATCCTAATCGTGCATCCCATTTATGTCCATTAAAACTAGTCTCAAACTAACCATAATCTACTCAATACTTCACCCTATAAAATAATAAATCAAAAAACATAATAATTATTTTAATGTATAGCATGATGTACCTCAAAAACAGTATTCCATTACAACACCCCCTCTTTGGAATTCTAATCCTCATGAAGCGTCTATAATGATATTTCTCAATTTTTTTAGGCTATTGATCTTATGCATAAAATTATAACACTAATGTATATTTTTTGGATATTTCAATGTTTCTATAATACTCTTAAAAGTGAAACCATTTTTCCTCACAACACTTTCTCACTCTAGTCTTTGATCCATAGTAGATGCTTCATAAATTATGTACCAGACTATTTCTCAACATCCTTATAATTAAACCTATGTGTAAGATAAGTAATATACTTATATAGTTGAGAGTAATCAAGAAATATTTAATACATCAATAAAATGGAGGTATACCTAAATGTTAGGCCACTATCTCAATACACTAAGTAATCTCAATAATTCCAAAAAAATCATCACTATTTTCTCCTTACTTATACAAAATTCAATGTGCTAATTTAGGAGTAACCGATAAGAAAACATTACCTCCCAGAAAACTCAAAATGTATAATCCTCATATCATAATATGATTTATGTATTCTCTTATTAGTGACTAAGAACTATTGTATCAACTTCACCCTCTTATAGGTCTCATGTACCAAACTCATTCCCACAACTGCTACCTCATAAGCCACATGGAAACATTGTAAAGAGATAAATATTTGACCATAGAGAGACTCAAATGGTTTATTATGAATTTAATCCGATAATCTACTGTTTTTAAAAAAACACAACCAATTATTAGAGATCATCCAAATATCCATTCAATTATAGAATACATACTCATAAAAATTCCTCTAAAATCAATATCTTCTTCTCCAATTGTCCAATAGATTGTGGATTATATGCTCTACCTAATATCAAATAAGTTCTCAAATCATTTTTCAAAACATATAAAAGCACATACTAAAACATTCATATATTTATGATATTCTTCTCAAGGGATTTCCGTATAGGAATAAAATTGTATATAAATATATATCCCCTAACTAATCAATTAAAATGGTCTCTCAAATCAAAATGGAATGTGACAATTTCATCAACCTATAATTGATTACCCAAACAACATCATGAATACTCAAGAAACTATGTAAATCCATCATGAAGTGCATTTTCATATATTAAATAGGCATTAGAAGTGGTTAATGAAATCCACTAGTGCCCTGATTCTCAATCATTACCCTCTAGAAGGTTATGATTCATAAAACAAAATCGGTGATGTACCTCTTAATATCTGTCCAATAAAACTGACATATAATATAATGGTACATCTCTGTTTACCTTGTATACACTAAATAAATTTATGAATAATATTTTCTCATCAGATGCTCCCTAAAATAATTTATTAGTACTGACCTCCCAAGAATTTTTATCAATTAATCATCATCTAAGGACTATCTTGGGATTGAATATTCCCCCACAAAGAACTCTGAGATTATTATTCATTTGATATCTGAATCCTAGATAGCATTTACTTTGTCCACTAAAGGAGAAGTGATGCCCAAAGGTTCACATTTCATAACTCTGGGATAATAATATTCATTCTCTAATCACTCATCAATAAAACTCATCTAACGCGATTCTTCATAGGAAGGTCTCCCTCCGTGATCCTATATTTCTATAATTTTATTACTAAGAGTATTTGTATCAATATTATTCACCCCTAGAGAATGGTCCATATCAATGTTAAAGATCTGAAGACACTCCAACCAATGTATATTCCTTATATTAAATCATACAATGATAAGATTTACTATATGATATTTTAGTTCATGTAGATGAAAAACCTCTCATAGAAGATTTTATTTCATTAACACATCAGATCATATACCACATATAAACACTCTATGTAATTTACTGGGTTGTTCTTCTTTTGTGTCTCTCACTGGATTGAACAATAAGTGACTAATTAATCCCTCTACATCAATAGGTCACCAAACCCAACACCTAAGGAATCATGATACATTGTATTTAAAATCCAAGGTTCTATAATAATCAATAGTGGATCTTTCATCAATCACCTACTCAACTCTATAAATACACCTTCAAAATTACCAAACCAATCAATCTTTACCCCTTTTGGGAATCTCGATCATTGGTGTTTCATAATGAGAGAATCCTTGGATGTATCTTTTATAGAAACTAGAATGACAAAGTAATATCATAATCTTAGATATGTGCATAATATATACCCAAGTTATCACAACCAACACCTTATCTAGGTATAATAAAATTACCAAACTAGAAATTACATCATTGTGGAAATAAATAACTTTAATCAAGAAGTGTCACTTTGACAGTTTGGAATAATCTCGATTCAGTCAACGTGTACTCAATATAATATCAATGTTCCATGATTTGATATCTAATTTCATTGAATATATTAAGACATCATCCACGAATAAAATGAAAAATGATTTGAGATATAGATGGAATGTTCTAATATTGAGATCCAATAACATCGTCAAAGAATTTGTATTACCAAATGGCATGAATAGATACTCATACAATCTATATCTAATCCAAAATGATATTTTTTGAATATCTTTTTTCTTGACCTACAGCTGATGGTATCCTGAACAAAGATCAATCATGGGAAACCACTAGGCTCCCCATAAATAAAAAATTTATAATCATTATTGGGAAAAGGGTACTTATTTTTCACTATTACATTATTCAGTTTCTTGTAGATCATATAGAGATATAGATACAATATTATTTTTCAGAAAAACAAAATGGAGTACCCCAAGGAGATATGCTTGACATGATACTTCCCTTAAACTCCATATCCTCTAACTTTACATTAAACTCAATTGAGGACGCACTATAAGGGGGAATTGAAATCAATTCTTCCCCATGATTAATCCCAATCTCAATCAAAGTTCCACTATCTAGATAAATAACTGGGATGTCATTTGGGAAAACAACTAGATAATTATCCACCACTAGAGGGATGATATATAGATATAATTCTAATTCTATTATTAGATATGAGCTTTCAACTAGCATCAGCATATATCCAACCCAGGTTAGGTCTAGTCCCATTATACCTACTCTGATATCCCACTCATTAGTGAAAAAAACCTCTCTCTATGTTAACATTGAATGAAGCTCATCTCCATTTTCATTAATATGAGTCTGATAATTGGTCAAGTAGTCTATTTTTTATATAACATAAAAACTACTCATCTCTAGGATCATGAAGTCCCCAAAATTCCCATATCTAGAAAATACAGTAGGATATTAAAGACAACATTATGGATATCCTTATCTCTTTCCCAATGTTGTGAAATGAGATAAATATATATAATATAACATTAATAATAAATATATTCCTGAAAAGAATTCAGAATGTTTATAAGAACAGAAAGCACATGTATCAAATAAAGTGATCGATAAAATAGTAGATACCATGACCTTAACTATAACTATTGAAGGTTACTCCCCAAAAATAGCTTTAACCTCATCCATAATGTATTCTGTTCCTGTCTTATCAACATTGGAATTCCCTTAAGGCACATATGTTAACCAACTGAACAATGTCTACAGGGTCATAATTTTCCGCTGAGGATTCCAGATAAGTCCATAGGCCACAAACTATGATATTTCTACACCCTTAATAGGTCCTACCCACAATTACCATGAACATAAATACTAATGTTGGCCCATCATTCCATTTACATGACACATGATCGGGGGGTTTTAGATTTTATTTATAATTCCATCTTCTTCCATAGTTGAATATATGGGACATGCACCTCCCATATAGGGGGATAAAGAGACTCTACTCAAAAATGATCATATATCAACCACCATGATGTGACTCATTATCCTTTATATTCCACATACCAAAATGGTCACCCACTTTAGCATTGAAAATTCCACCTTCACATCCACTAAGAGATGGAGGAGGCCTGTAACTCTACCCATTTCCATACCATTCTCAAAGATCATAGCCTTTTGAGAACCTCTGCATATGTAATTAGTTCAAAGACTTCAATACGGTATCTAATATATAGAAAAGTGATAATTTAAAACATCCCAACCATATATGTATCATACCTATCTGAAATAGAAGAATGTTATAGAAACTACCTAATATGATTAGAGTAAGATGAATCTGACATCATCCCATACTATATCTCTATCAACTCCTATGATTAGTCTTTATTTAGTGTGTAATGAATTAAATACTCAAGGAATCACTCCTCGCATGCCTCCCACATATAATCATATTGCTTTCCCATCTAACCCATAGTTAGCCATAACCTCCTAGAGGGTCCGTAAGGCCTAATTATATCCAACATCACCCTTTTATCAGTAGGTGTCTACAACAAATTGAAGATTCCATTAGTTATTTCAATCCAACACTTGATGTCCTAAAGACCACCATTTCCCTAGTATTTGTGTGGATGATGGGAAAAAATGTATTTGGAATAGTTAGAAATAGTCTTTTATGCCCATATTCCCTAAGAAGTATAAATATGTAAGACTATATGATGGGGTGGGTTTTCTAGCAGAACCACTGGAGTATATTCATGAGAATTCGTGGATGCATCCTCCAATAGTGAATTCGGTGGAACTTGTGCGTCCCCATAGTAGGAGTATTCTGGTGTTATTGAAAAATATTTTAAAAAAAAATTAGAAATGAATGCTCAAAATTCATATTACAACTTTAATCTGTGATAAATATAAGATGTTGAAAAACAAAAATATGTGTTTCATACATAAAGGTATATCCTGAGAGATAACAATAGATTAAGTATAACACTTCTTGTACTACCCATAGAGAAAATCTAGTCCTCAATACATTAATGTTAGTAACAATAAAATATATGTAAATTATAATAGAAATATTAGTTTTAAATTACTAATTCCAGCACAAATATATATAAAAAATATGGAACATAGTTTTATCACATAATAAATTAACAAAAATAAAGGAATTAAATTGATGAATAACAATGCAAAAAACAACAAACATATATATATATATATATATGACTGGTGATCCTTCGTTCCTATTCATGATGGATGAATCCACCCAAATCCAACAAATGTTAATAGAAATACCAGTATTGTTAACTAATATGTCATATATTCATAAACTTTCTAGGTACATGTCTACCCACAACCTGAGTTCCACACAACCTATTAAATTTCTATCATGTCTATGAAGATACTAGAAAAAAATGAATGAAATTACTATAATAAAAATTTTAACCCCCTAAAAGAAATCACTGGTTATTGTTAATTTTCCACATGAAAACAAATGAAACTCACTATAAAAAAGAGGTTGTAGATCAGTGGTGAGGTTCTATTGTTTTAATGGGGAGACAATTCCCTCGGTAATCATATCCATTATCTATAATGTAGAGAACACATATAAAAACTCAACAACATGGTTTAATAAAATGTAAAAATGATTTTATAATAGATTTTATTTCATGTTATACAACTAATAAAGAAAATACCACTAATTTTGAATGGAAACCCACTATATAAGAAATAATATGAAAGTAAATGAATACACTACACCAATAATTAAGAGTCTATCACATTACCATATATAAACCCTATGATCCATCTCATTGTCTCCATATCATGGGCCGCTTTCACTTCCATGTATTCTTGATCATGAATTCACCACACAAACATAGAGATACCCATGTAGGGTGTGTATATAACCTATTTAGACACAACCAAAGGATCATTATCATTAGTGAACATGCATAAAATGTGTATTCCATGATAATAAGAAATTTCACAATCAAGAAACTATCATTCATGTGTTTAGAAATAATGTGCAATCCATAATGCCTCAAACCCCAACAAAACATGGTTCAGATTCACTAAAAATGAAGATTCATAATATAATTCATGGTCATGGGCCAACCACAGGTCCCCCTCACTTGTATCTTAGAATTCATTAGAAGAATGAGTCTCTAGTGGATCTATAAGGCCATAAATCCCAATTTTTACCATGGGATATGATACAAGTCTATCACACTACTTCATCTTCACTAGGTTGGGAGAAAAGGATATCTTACACCACCACTCCCTCAGGTAAGTAAATAAGAAAATACGACCCATGCCTTTTCTGTTTCCCAAAACAAAAGTCCATTATTCCTCATCTTATACCTTGGGAAAGGTCACATGTCCATAACACCCCTTCCCCGTGTCTTCATTCATTGTCTACATGATCACATTCAATACAATAGTCACCTATATGGGGTAGCTAAATCACAAATATCCACCCGTCACATTCTACCAGAAGTAAAACCTCAAAAGGATATATATTCACACACAATAGGGAAAACACATATGGGGACAAAATAACATTTCAATCGTGAGTAACTGTAGCCACAAAAATAGAAAATTCATATGTGATCATCATCACACATGGGTCTCATGGTTTATGAATGAAAATAGAATTGATTAAAGTCAATGATATGGATCAAGAACAAAATCACATATCATCCTATCATACCAACAACCATACAGAAGGGATATATGTGGTAATAATCTTCCCTCCTAGAGTTTGTTCATTCAAAACTACATGATCCACTAAAGAATGATACATAGATTTAATCTACACAAAAACATTCCCTAGAAAGAGACCACATTCATCATCATAATGTCTTTATAATTCTGATTTACTGAATGATTCATTCCAATGGGTGAAATCTAAATAAACGTACCAAAAAGGATTTTTCACCAATAATATATCTAGATCCAGTCAATAAAGAGACACCAATCAATAGATCATGTGTCATTATAATAAAAAATAAATAATTCTCAATTATATTAATATAAAATAAATTGATAATGCCAATAAATCATGGGTATATGATTCATCTCTAGAGAGGAATAATAGATCTTGGATAGATATTAAGAATAGAGGCTACCTAACCTATTATCTATAATGAATAGAATAAAAAACTCTAGAATCCACCATATTTGTAGTATAAAGGGATAGTAATATTCATGAATCAACACTAAAGAAATTATTTTCGAGATACCAAATAAATGTAGAACAAATGGGAGGATTTGGTGAGGGTTTGTGTATGGTTTCGTCTTAAAACAATTTTGATTAATTAAAATCACATGCATGGTTTGACATAATGGATTTTCAAACCATGGGCCAAAAATAATATTTAATATATCTAGAGATACAAAATTTTCTAATAAAATTCTCTTTGTTATCTTTAACTATTTAGAAACTATGTTTTCCCCACTGTAAATCTCCAAAAATCTATATGGTTTCTTTGGGTGAACTGAACAGTTTTCCATAATTAGGCGGCAACCATGCATCCCGTTAATGAGACTACAACCCACCAAAAACTATTATATTATACCTGATACATCTCCAAAGATAAAAATAAGTCAAAACTAATATAAGGGATGGAAATATGGCTTATTATACCAAACATTCTCTAGTCTTTTACATGTAATATGAAAACACAGCTTAAAAAAGTTAAATTAGGCCAAAAACCATATTTTTATTGTTAAATTCTATTAATGTACTTATTCTTACTATATATTAAGTGTAACCATTTTAATAACTTATTGATTAACCTTCTTAATATACGTTAATGTTTTATTCTTAATGTTTCATCATTCATTATAGAGGTACTAGTTTTTATTATTTACTATCATTATAATATGTTAGTGATTTTGATTTTCTAGCATAAAAATAATAATTTAGATGCTAATACATATGAATTGATTCAAATTTTAAAATTATTATAATATTTATGTTACAATAATATATTTTCATAAATAATTTTTATGGTTTGAATTTTATTCAAGGAGAGTTTTCATTTTGATATGTTATGATGAAATCAACGATGAACTTTTTTTGGTATTTTTTGTCAAAAAATTGTTGTATATTAACAATGATTTTAAATATTATTATTATTAACATTACATAATAGTTATAATTTAATAAATATCAAATTTATTCCTTAGATACATTCTTATAACAATCCATGTAATGTTGATATGAAAAATGAAACATGTCATCCATTTAGTTGGTAGTCCATACATTACATGGGAAACATTTACAATTATCATTATATGGGGGGAGATAGATATTGGTTTATCCATTAATATAATAAAATTTAAGAATAATTATAATAATTTCATTATATTATTATATTTAGAACGAGTTTAGTAGATAAATATAGATAATAAAAGTTTTGGGAGTGGATAATACTCAAGTTGATTACTTGAATATTCTCATAAAATAATCCATTGAAATTAAGGGATTGGGGAAAATTATTTTAACTAGGTAATTCCAAATATTAAAAAGGTTTATTTTTTAATTAAAATGTGTAGAGTTTAGAAAAAATTTAAAATGATATGTTTAGTTTGAAGATGGTATAAATGATGTCATTTTATATGTTAAAAGTGGGATTTTTATTTGGAAACTAATGTTAGGTGAGGGGTAAAGATGGACTAAAATGGGTGTTATCTGATGAATCTTTATTAAATTTTATAAGAATGACATTGAATCCTAAGAAAAAACCTTAATAATTTTAATTTTTATGGTTAATTTAATAAAATTTGATCCACATTTAGTAACCCATTTTTATCACAATTAATCCTAATTTATTTTTTAACATTATATTTTTTTAACAATAATATATTATTTAACTTAATATCAAATTTTAATGTAATAATTTATAATTTGGACTCTACATAATCTAATTAAATTTCCATATTTTTTAAAATTTATATTTTAATGAAAAATATGATGTTAAAAATTTTTCTATTTTAGTATAAAAATATGTTTTTATTCATTAAATGTTTTTAATAAAATTTCCAATAAATTACTAACTAAGCAAGTATTAATATTTTTTAACTTTTTAAAATTATTATATTTTATTAATCATTAAAATATATCAATATAATTTCTGTTGATAATTATTACATGATGTTTATAAAAAATCATTGAAAAATAATTGTATTACGAAAATAACTTATATATACTTTGGTAACATACATTAATTTAATAAATAAAAATGAAATTAAGAAAAAGGCATAAATATTTTGATTAAAGATACAAATTTTTTATTTTAAGAAATTTTTTATATTTAAACATTCATTATAATAAAGGCATGCATAATGCATAATTCTTTTAATAAAATTTGTACTCTTAAAAGAGAAAATGAAATTTTTATTATTAATTGCCTAGTAATATTTATTTAAAGTATATTAATTTATTTCATTGTATATATTATAAATTAATTTTTTAAAACTAATTCTTTAGTTGTGATTTATAAAATGAACTGAAATTTTAAAAGAGTACTTTGAAAAATACTTCTATTATATTATAACAATTTAATTTTAACAATTCATGTTTATTAAAACCTTTTTTAAAAAATTTTAAAAATAAATTAAATCATACATTAATAATAATAATTTTTATTTCATCAAAATTATTATAAATAAAAATTTTAATTAATTAAGATATTATTATTTCATTATTCCATATTTGTGTATTATATTATTTTTAATTTTTTTAACAATACAAAATATCAATATACCTATTGTATACATGTGTATCAAAAGATGATATTTACAATGACCATAATTACCATTATACTATATATTTTTTACCATTAAAACTCCTCGTTAATTCATTCAATCTGTACCTCTTATATCACACTTCTCATTCCATTAATTTTAATTTGATATTTCAAAATGTGATTTCTCTATTGATGTTGTTCTTTATCATAGTTTTTTTAGTTTTACTAATGGTTATCTATAAGGGATAAGAAGACCTAGATGATCCTATATTGTTAATGATTATTTTTTATTTTTTATTTATTTTCCCATTTTATTTTATGAAATTTTAATATAAGTAATATTCTTTGGTATATAATACAAGTTTTTTTGTACCATTTTTTTAATCTTCTACTATGAATAAATAATTTACCATTGTTTTTATTTATATATTCTATGATTTACATCATAACTGATTTAAAATAATATAATAGAACAGAAAAAATATTTTTGAATGATATACGTATGGTTTAAGAAAATAAAAGTTTTCCTAAAGCCCAGAGTCTTACATTACTCGATTGTAGTATGGTAAAAATTGGAGTTTTCATCAACCTAACATATTGCTCTTTAAGGATATTCTCATCGGAATCAAACCACAAAATAATTATTCCCTTCTTATTCTATAATTTCATCAGCTCTTCTAGGATGGATAATTCATGAATAAATCCTTATTAATAACTACAATGACCAAAAAAACTATTAATGTCAACAAAAATTCTTGGGATTCCCCCAAAAATCGAAAACCTCAACCTTCTTTGAGTCAACTGATATTATACTATTTGATATCACATTCTCTATGAATTTTATCTATTTTTTCCAAAACTAACACTATTAGAGATTCAAATAATGTTGACTCTTCCTATGTGTGTTCATATTGATCCGCAAATGTTTACCATGATCTATCCTTAACATAGTGTAAACAAGGAAATCATCAATGATCCTGAGTAAAAAATTATCTAAATTATGATGACATAATCAATTAATCAGATTCATATTAACAACATGAGTATCATTATGATAAGAGACATCATTGGGTACTCATATAGGCCATACCTTCTAGTAAATAATATGAGATGTATGTCAAAAGGTCTAAAACATAAGTAACAGTAGATTAATCCTATATTAATCATAGAAAACATTCATTGTACTATAAAAATATACATTATATCATCCCTACGTGAGAGTGGATATCATTCCTTGACCATAACATGGTTAAACCATTGATATTCTAGACGTATTATCAAGGAACCATCAATCCTCTTAATGAATATGACTAGATGACCTCAAGGGGATGCACTTAGCCTTATTTACCCCTCTTCTTATATGTCCTCTACCGGATCCTTCATCTCTTAGTGATCTATATTTGAAATATAGTAAGTATGAATTGAATTGGTATTTTCACCAGGAATAAGAATGATCATAAACTAAACCTCTCACTTGAATGTAAATATTCAAAATCCTCGGAAAAATAAATATCGTGTTGATCAGTCATTTGAGGAAGGAGTAATTGATTCTTTTAACCGTTATTAGAAATAATATTCGAGAATGGTATTTTGATGTCACCCAACTTCTGTAGTATGGTCCTCGTTAAGCCTACCTATATTACATAATATCCAACACAAACATAGCCATCACCCTATATAGAAAAAAATGACATTGATCGATGATAATAGTCTATATGGGCTTAATAGTAAACTTTCTTATCTATCCATAGGATCAAATTGAAGTTATTCATGTCAAACATAAAGAATTCCCAAATAAATCTACAGCCACCTATCACTATTCTACAATATTTACACCTACAGATACTCTAATTTCATGCCCCTAATTTGGTATCTATTGATATCAACCAATAAAAAGACTCAAATGATATTGATAATATATCAATGTATTTATTACATGTAAAAGAATTTTATTATCTGGTGCTGGTAGATACTTTGAATACATGATCAATAGGAGAAAGATCAATAGAATGCAACTAGCTATATTCTTAACCCATTTCTCCATTTAGGATCCCTAGGAATACACACCCCATTTTTCTTTTACTTCCCAAAACCCTAGGAATTGTTTTATACTCTTTTACCCATATTTATTATAGAAATAGAACTACATACCTATCATAGAATACCAAATATAGACCTTAAATCCTATGATTGATAAGATCCCCTTCCACCAATTAGTTACATATCTCACCTACCAAATAAGTGTTAGTGACACATCATTATATATACTATTCACTCAACATCTGAAAGAGTATACTAATAATGAATATTCCCTCATAAACAACACTAATAACACTCTATAGACCAACCTCCCAAAGGATTTAGGGAAGAACTACCACCATGGGTTCTATTTCAACTATTTCCCAAGCATAAAAAATCAAAATGGCACTTCTGGCTACATATAGAACCAATATTATTCCCATTAATAGATTTTATATACACTAATCATGTACCCCATGTCAGTTCTTCACTATAAGGATGTCCAGATTTGTGGTCTCTAAAAAGTTGATATGTTAAAAATGGTAACCTAGATCCAAATATAATATTTTATCCACCTTCAAAACGTCTAATTCTAGTATACATGTCCTATTATTTCACCAAGGAAATAAACTATAGATCAGTAAATAATGAAACATAATCCACTACTAACATACCTTACTATTTCAGAAGCATAAACACTAGATCCCAAACATCCATAAATATATCTAGGAAGATATTTTTGATGAACTAAACCTGGATTTACATATGAGATAACTCCACATTGCGGTCTTCTTATGCAAAAATATCTGCCATATTTTCAATGTTCCCAAGAGACTGTATCATTGAAACTTCACTCCCCACTCAAGGTGTTTCTCAAGGTAGTCAATGATTGTATTCATAGACCCTAAATAGATCATAACCACACAAGGGATGCTCTATCTAGTAAAAATAGTGGGTGATCCATCTAGATTCCCTATGTTAGATCCAACATAGATTTTGCATCCCATGATGACTCCCTCTCATTAAACCACATCAATCACAATATTCTATATTATATTTTATCATCAATTGTATTTTCTAGTAAAACATGAATCTTTGAAACAACCATTGGGGGAACATCACCATTATTTCCATTCAAGAACTATACTAGAGGTTTTTATGTAATAATTCCACTATAAATATATGAACATGCCTCAAAAAACATTTCTATTATTGTTTAAGAAAATAATATTTTAGGTAAAGTCGTAATAGGAATAGAATCCCTATATCCAATAAATGTCATAATAAAAAATATTAAATATTAAGTGATCTATCAACCCCCATCCACCCATACATAGTTTTACCATCATATATATATATATATACGATCATATAAATATTTCCATGTTACTTTTGACATTGATATTACCTTTATCTTAGTAAAATAAAATTCCAAACTCAATTTATATGGGAAAAACGTTTATATAATTCTATTATAATCTTATTTAACCAACACCATATATTAAAAATGTTATTTAATTATATGTTATCAAAATAATTCCATTTATGGAATCAATAAGAAAATATTCCACCATCATGTTGTATGGGAAAACTATGTAATTTTTTGCTGACACTTCAAATAATCAAACACAACATCATAAACATGGTAATCAATCAGAGAAATTAACAACAATTACATGTGAATCATTCATTCCTAAAATGGTGTATAAATAGTTAATTTCCATTCTATCTCAAGAGTATGAATACCATAAATTATAAATCAATAATCAAATCAAAACAGAATATGATAAGTAGTTCTACCAAAAATAGAAAAATTCAATAAAAAATACTCCTCTATTGCATGAAACTTCTACATACATAGGCTTGCTACTCCTAAGAAAAAGATCTACAATAGTTTCCATAATAATTCTTTCTCCCCTATACATTTCCCAAATTTTATGAAAAAATAAATGAAATAATGTTTTGATAGTACTTTGGGTCATCACGAGACTAAATCACTCTACAATAATTAAGTGAAAGTGTTGAAAGACATCAAGAATTCCTCTTTATACCTAAAACGTTACCGACTAGAATAATGGGTCACAGATTATAATGTAAAGATACTTACACTCAAATTAGATAAATCAAAGATATTAAAAATCTCAACAATTACTAATAATACAATATATACATCCCATTCTACATAAAAATGAATTTTATACAAGTAATACATTTCATGAAAGGAAAATCAAGATCCTTTATTGGTAGATTACATATAATAATTATGAAAAATTATTAAAAATAAAAAGGACTAGGAAAATACAAAAAATGAGTTCTGAGACCTCTATTAATCCCATATCCCATAATGAAACCAGAATTATAGATAAACCTTATATCATAGTACTATTTCCAGTATCCTATCAAACGCTGTGAGATATTCTTGAGTACCCCTAATAGCCTAAGAAATGTGTGAGTACAGACAAGTAGGTTGCCAAAAATGTTATCAAAAAATATATTGGGAATGAATAAAAATGAATATTGATATTTCATAATGAATAAATTAAATAATAATAAATAAATAATTATTGACCCTCTAGTTCTTAGCTGAAATACATATTCAACTATATCAACCCTGAATAGTACTATATGGCTTTAATCCATTACAAAAACACCTAGAAAAAACAAAATTGATCCACAAAACTATTATAATATTGACTAAGTGGAATGACACCCTACCCATAAACAATTATAAAATCACATAGGGGGGACAACATCCTATCCTATATAACTAATCATACTTGTTGATATTCAGGGTGCAAAATAATAGTAGGTGGGACATAGATCTCAATTTTTTTTAACTTTGATTGATGTAACTACATAGACAGTAGTTACAAACACACAGGTATAAATCCTAAGTGTATCTTGAGAATAATTTTAATTATAAAAAATAAAATGAAAATTTTCCTCATTAAATAAGAAGATCCATTCATCAAATGATCATTTTTGTGTATTTGTCTTATAGGATTTGAACCTATATCTATCTTCATCATCCACAAGCACATAAATGGTTCATAAAAGTGTTGTTCATCAAATTTCCCAAGTTTTTGAATAGATTCAGGGATCCCTTTGATGTCCCAATGATAACTACATCAATGTTACTTTGATAAGTGAAGGATATCATGGTAATATTGTTTGGATTGAGAAATACTCTCTCTATAATGTAGCATATACGAAGTTGGTTCTATAAAAATCTTGTAGTGAATGGTACCATACATTAGAGACTCATCTCTCTTATATATAGTGAGGTGTTAAATGCCAAAAAAGGACCTCTTACCGAACAAAAAAAATATTACCAACTAAAAAAATATAAATGACTTATTAAGGATTAATTACCTAGTCATTAAAATCTTTTATATTTTTAACACATACTTCTACTATAATAAAATAGATTACCTGATAAAATTGATCTATTAAATCAAAAAAAATTCTTTTAAATATGAAATAAAACATGAATATTAAATTATATTAATTCATTATATATTTTCGCACGTATTTACTAAATTTTTTATGAATACATTTAATAAATAAATTCAATTATATTTATTATAAAATCAAATAATTTGAATTTATTTTTTACATGATGATTTCATATTCATGGACATGTTTGGGACCCCATCAGGGGGCCCTCCATGTCCTAACCTTCTATTCATAATAATAGGGCATAAGTTTAAATTTTCATAGTGTGTGACCCTCTAGTCCATTTTCTCGATAATGGTGAATACTATTAGTATACCAAGAGTAGAGTCTAGAAAGTCATCGTGGCCCCATTGGTAATAAAAAAATTCATAGCAATGATAACCTTTCATATGAACACATTCTATGTAATGCAATCAATTTGTCTTGTGATATATTATAAAGGACCCACACTTCATGTGATCATCCATTCTTCCATTATTATTCCTTTAACTTATAGGAAAGAATTACCTTATTTAATATGTAAATGAATTTAGTGAATTTACTACAATCTTAATCAAATAGGCCAAATACATCACATCCTTTTAGAAATGAAAATTTTTATCTTGATTATTCAATCAATGTCATATCGCCAATGAAGAATCCAACATATGATTCTTCTATTATACATCAATTCCAAATTTTTCGTCTATAATCAATGAATATAATCACATATTATGTGTAGATAATAATCTCAATTTATGAGACTATAACACATGTTCACATATATGAACTACCAGTGACACCAGAAATACGTGGTGTTCGTATTGATGGTTCAGTCGTCATGATATCATATACTCAAGATCACTATGTTTGAAGTTCATGAGATGATGTCTAACTGCTTATGTCTCCCTAGAACACGATTGTCATAAATCAACTATATCCTGCTAGAATGATATATCTACACCATAAGACATATATTTATTATTAATATCATTATATCTCATGTTTTAAATAATAGAATGATAACTTGTATAACCATTTCATATATAAAATAGTCTATTTATATTACCGTAGAAATAAGATATGTAAAAATAGAAAAAACATTATGGTTAGTGTAAATAATGAATAACTTACTGAATTCATGATATAGTATGAAATAAATAATATTAATGTTAGGACTAGGTAAAACAAAATTTCAACAATACCACATTCAATATATTCAAATTTTCAACTATACTGGTTAGCTCTCACATGATAATATCATGATTTTACTAAGTAATGGATTTAGTATTTGGTCCTACTATGTAACCCTTTCCTAGAAATTATCATATCTAATATTTCATCCTCTTTATTTAGACTCCTAAAATGGTGATATACTTGAGTAAATTAACATTTTAGACTTTAAAAACATGAAATATTTTCTAGTACATGTAGTAGAATTATCATTATGATAAAACATTACCTACTATGTTTAATTCCCAGAACTAGAAAAATCATTGCATCATATATTACACAACTTCTTTAGCTACATTGTAAGTCTCAATTAACCTTATATTTATAGATATGGATACCATTGGATTCAATGATCTTCTCTTTCTCACTATATAATCTGGACTATGATATTTTGTCATATTAATCCCTTAGAATACTAGTTTGTGCCCCCTTAAACTATTGTACCTTCCTATCCCAGTACCATGAATTTATATTTTTTACTCTATATAGTATAATTGGATAGTTTTGAATCCTTCTGATACAGTGCTTCTAGACTATACTCATATTTTCCAACAATAAAATTTATATTGGAAACATCTTGTCTAGTACATAGCATGGTATATTTTATTGTTCCATTAGAGAAGTTTTGGTAATTCTACTCAACATATAAATATAATCTTATATGTCATACATGTATTATTATAGAGATTTATTCCATGTGTCATTGCTAACAAGTATCCCCCTATTTTTTACAAGTTTTATTTTTCAATACCATGTAACTATATATACATTTGACTTGTTCTATGAAACCCATTAGATCAAAATGTGTAAATATTATACCCTAAAACATAAGTTTCATCAATAATTCAATCTCTATAGGTTTAATTTTCACATGGTATTGACTAACTATAAGACCAATGGATGTTTCCATATGTTATAAACATATTTTACTTGGAAACAGTTGATCTAACACTAACTTATTATAAAAAAATAAAAAAATCATTCCAACTGAATATTATATGATCTCGTCACTTATATCAACTCTAAACTAGATTTCAGTAACTTTTATGCCATATTTTAATTATATAGTTCCACCAACCCTTTTTGGTTATGTTTTATAGTAACATTCTAATATTAGTGGTCTCAACATCCAAGAAAAAATTTAATGATCATATAATGTAGCTATGACTAGTAAAATTACAATGGATTTAGGCATGTTAGTTTTTTATAACTAATCAAGACATATTAGTTCCACATTTGTAAAAATCATCTAATTACTTTATTAAATAGAAAAAATTAAAAATATTTGAAATATTCAAAATACTAAGCACCTGTACATTGATATATGTAATCTATTTTTGATTTTTAATTTAACTTGTAAATATTATCTAATTCACAAATACTTCATACTTGTAAAATTAATTATTTCCAATAAATGAAGTTATCTAGCCATGGAAAATATAAAACCATTACCATGATTTTATCCTTGAATTGATTTATGTGTCTCCAAAAAATTCATTTTTCATAGGCTCTTTTAGAACTAGTTCTTATAACAAATATATGTAAATATTATCCATTGACTAAATCCTTGCCATTATTTCTACCATTCTCCCAATTAGATTTGTTTAGACTTTTATAAAAATATAATACATCACATTATTATAAAATTTCAATCATGGGGGTTTATATAATATCCTATATAACCTTTATTGGAAAAAATGGATATCAACATTGTATTTTTTCTGCATGGTTGTTTATATTGGCAATAGAATCTTTTCATCTAAACACATGCACGTATAAATTAATGGATTTATATCATACTATAAGTCAAATTCAATCCATTTTCAATATATTTTTCATATGGGTATGGTATTATGTTCTAATTTGTGAAGCATGTACTGAAAAAATCAAATTATCTATAATAAATAATATTCTAAACAATGATTATCCGTTCACTTACATCATAACTCTGAGGTATATAAAAAATTATTGTTTATTAATTAATGCATGATAAATATTATTAATAAATATTTTTAGGTAATATAAATTGTTAATATTCTTTAATAAGATAATAAATTTTATGTGTATAACAAAATTTTATTTTAGGAATACATCCACTATACATTTAAGGATCACGGAATGGTTGGTCTAGATAATCTTTGGAAAAAGACTCAAAAGGTACTAATAAAATTTAATAATTAATATTTTATACTTCACCTTTAAATTAATTTAAAAAAATAGTTGAATATAATTAATTATATTAATTTAATGCTGGATTATCCTTGGAATATTTCATACTCACTAGATTAAAAAAATTTAAAATCATTATGTCGTAACATTTTTTCTAAAGGTTATTTTCCCAAAAATAAGAGTAAAACTGTTGATAATACCTAAGGTATTTAACTACATAGAGTTTAAACACAATACTCATTATATCCTTGAAATAAACATTTAATTGCATTAGAAAAATATATATTTCCATAACTTAGTATTAGATTCATAGATTTATCTTCATAATTTGTTTCAGTCCATCCATGCATTACCGAAACATTATTTGAGTGTTAGAATCCACAATGATATTAATTATATAACATGTATAATTTATCCTTGTTTCCAATGGACACATTAGATAAATGTTTTGTTAATACTAAATATAAATTCAACTTGAAAAATTATTCTTTGAAATTTAATTTTTTTACTTCTTACCACTAATATAGGAATCACCATATCTCAAACTAATGGGGAATTCAACATATTTATTATAGAATTTAATTTCTTACTAGGTTAATAGATTTAAATACACATATATGAAAGGAATATTTTATTTAAAACCTAATAATAATGATTAAAAATCACATATATATATATTTAGGAACATATAGTCAAACCAGGCAATTTATTTCTTCTAAATCAATACACCTCATTTCACCATACATTGATTTATTTCATGAAATGTGAAGAAATAACCTCATCTATAATGATCTAAATCATGTTTTTGAAGTATTTTTTAAAATTTCCAATGTAGTAACACATTACATTGTTATTTTCACCTTTTCATTCAACATATGCACCCAAAGTACTAAACATTAATCATTCATTAAGTTCTTATAATATTTTATTATATTACCCAAAATGAAATGATGCTTTTTATACAAACTATTTGTTTTGTAATCATAAAATTATTCTACAGTATGTGGGTGATAAAGATAATAGAATGGGATTTTTTGAATTATCTTAATTCATATTTCAATTTAAACATATTCAGTGTAATCATCCACCCATTCAAACATCACATCACTTTCCCTCTGTAAGCTTCATAGAGATGAGACAACATGTGGAATAATCCGCATTCTCATGATGTATCTAAAAATAATTTCTCATTTATTATTTAATTATTATGAAAAAATATATTATGATATACATGAGTCTCTTATAGGTATCTATCTCACCATCACTTCCTCAAATGGATTAATAGGTAGAGGGGACATTCTCAAGTAGGATTTCTATTCATCGTGTAGTAATTTATGTAAGAACCTATATTACACATGGAAGTTATGAGATATAGGAGATTTTCTTGTTCAAATAGTAACCATAGTGTATATGTGGTATCACATTCCATTGTTCTAAAAAATTAAGCCCAAGGATATTAGTACATTTTTTAATATTATCGATTTGAAATTAATGAGTAATTAAATTATTATATGTGTTACACTATTTTAGTTAACCCTATTACCCATCACTATAATATTTTGAATAATTTATCACTAGATAATTATAGAGGTAAGGATTCCAAAAACCTCCAATCATAGTTAATTCTATAATTATTCGACTACCACGAGGATTTTTAAGTTTCTATTTAACTAGCCAATAAAATTAAATCATGGATCCTTGAATTTTGGACTGAGGCCTTAGCTTCTAGAAATAAAAAACATGATTTAATATTTTTCTTACCTCTAATGTTGAAAAATATACCTACGTATGTTTCTTTTCTTTCATTATGATATAATTTAACCAATCACTTCCATTATATCTCCCTGTTAGTTAGAGGCACCAACAATTAGGGCTGATGAGCCCTCATACAACTTTCTAATTGTTTCAAATTCCAATAACGATAGACATTATGAAATAAAATTTCTTTGAGAGAATGTACTTTGTTAATGATGAATGAATTCATTTTCTATCTAATATGCACATAATATGTGATCTAACTCACATCATAAAATGTATTAAAATGAAAACCTTCATCCAGTAGTAATTTTTTTAATCTATTCACATTTTTTAAGATCTTATGTGATCTCCACACACATTCATAATAACAGAAAAATAATTACTAATCCAAAAATTATATAAACTACTAAATTTATCTTGATTATTTGGTATGGATTGATAATTTTATGCTCATTATATCAACCATGATACTGAGGGGTTTAATAACAGAGTTATCTTTGACTTTTATCACATCTCAAACACCAATCCAATGTTTACACATATCATCTGGAATACCATATCATTTCAACATGGTATTCATATTATACATTCATTGTCATAAAATGTAAATACTTGCACTAATCTGAGTGAGTCTCAGAAATGTATAATAGACATGCTGAAAAACACTCACCCAAAAAATCACATATAAATATTAAGAATATAAAAAATGATATGTAGAAGATAAATATAAATTTATTTTCTAAATTTATCAAGAAATGTTGAAATAAAAAATAAATTAAATTAAATCCATTCATACATTGTTCATTTGATGCTCAAGATCAGTCTATAGTCAAAAAAATGTGAAATAAAAATTAAAAATGTGATAAATTCTTGTTTAGGGAGTTAAATTATTTAAAATAACTCATTTTGAATTTAATTTAAATTTATACGATTTATATTTATCAGCCCTATAAAATTATAAAATAGTAATATATATTTTGGATTATTTGTTTATTCAAAAAAATATATATAAATTATTTTTGTGATATTTTTGTAGAAATTGTTTTCTCATGACTCAGGTATCCTAGAAAAATTGAGAATATCCTTCTAGACCTAGTATGCTCATGTAATAGGTATGTAAGTTTAGGAAAAATTAAACCCGCCATGTCTAGTTTGGCCTAACCTAACATGACCATTGGTAAAATTCCATGTATGATTCATGGAGAGAGTTAGAGGATCTAATTGGGGGGATACATAGGAATGAGGACAAGAAGACCACAAAATGCATTAACTAAAAGTATGGTGAATATGAAGGGTACCTACTTTAGATGGTGCATGGTAAGCCGTAAGAGATGGTATTTGGGTATAAATTTACGATCGGTGGAGGAATATGGGATCTAGACTGAATGTTGCATATCATTGTGATAAATACATAACAATATGAAAAAAGTTTCTAAGAGGTTCATGGAAGATTTTGGTGTTATAAAGGAATGGGGTGACAGGGCTAGCAAAGAAAGTTGGGTGACATGACGATGAGGATTGGCTACAGACTACCTAAGTGAGACACTTCTGAAGATACATCAACTCTTTTCACTATTGGAGGGAGGGATAAGAATATAGTGCATGGCTCTATAGGAGGGTGTCTGAATGATAGAGAGGAGTTTTGATGCCCATGATGGATGGTCGACCTCTATATCTTTGTTTACTTAGTTTTTTATGGTTTCCTTATCTTCTTGGAGAATCAACTAGATGTACTCCTTTATAATGGTTTTTTATTTCATTTTTTCAAATTAGACAGCTTCCCCAGCTTTTGGAAAGACCCTTTTCAACATTTCCTTCATCTAGTAGCAAACTCGCACCCCCATTACCTAACCATATCTTATATTTATTTTTAATCACCAGTGTGAAGTATCTCCCAAGATCCCATTTTTTTATCCATTTGACCAAAAGCCCCGGTTTTTTTATTTCCATAGGCCATGTTTATAATTTTCTTATAACAATAAATGTGCGGTAATATTCCTTCTAGAATAAAACACCCAGGCTAAAAGTCCCAATACTAGACATCATAGTTTTGGCTAGAGAATGGGGTTTGCCAAAAATTTCAACACCTTAAAAACCTAGTTAAAATTCATACACCAAAATCCTTATAACACATATAGAGAGACAAAAAAATGCACACACACACAAAAAACACATGACTATTATTTTTAAAACCCACAAAAACTAAGTTTAATAGAATTTAAAAACATTATATAACAATAAAATCTTCATTCGATGTTATATATAATTACTATATGTATTGTTGGGACAACCATGATTCCAACATTCTAAATTTAATGTAAAAATAATTTAAATAGGTTTTAAATTTTACATTATCGATCTGATACGAATTATAGGTACCCAAAGGGAACTCTATAAGCATATAGGATCATGATTAATTTTTTTATAATAGATCAATGTAACTATGTAAAATATAGAAATTCACAACACAATATGACTCCAAAAAACATCACATGATGAAATATATAGATAAAATAAAATTTAAAATTTCCTTATTTGATCTAAAACTGAGTCCATCAACCAATCATAACTACTGATTATTTCCTTATAGAACCAGTTCCACATCCCTCTAGATTATCCACATATGGTTCAAAATTAAATTGGAATATAATTTATCAAATTCCACATACTAACATGAATATTCATTGATGTATTTTACATCTCGATGGTCACCGCATCGATTTTCCTCCAATCAGTGAAACAAAACATGAACTGGTTGTTTGGATCAAGAGATTCACTCTCTACGATTTAGGATAGAGGCTATATGAGATCTCAAAATCTTATAGTGAATAGTAACATATAATATAGACTCCTATCATATATATTGAGGTTTTAAACAACTGTAAATGGCTCCTTGATTCCCAAAAATGGATTACCTACTCAATTACCTATAAAAAAATTCTTATGACTGAATTACTGAGTCATAAATATCATTTATATTTTTATATCTTGTAATATAATAAATTTTTTACATGATAAATGTTATCAATTAAATAGATTCTTCATTAAAATAAATACTAAATCAACCATGATTATTAAAAGAATAGTCATTCAGTAAATATTTTTCCACATATTCACTTAATATCATGTGAATAAATTTAATAAATAAATAAATTTCCAATTATTCTAAAAATAAAAAATATGAATTTATTTATTACATGGGGATCATATATTTTTAGAATTATTCGAGATCTTAGTGGAGGGGCCCACCAAGTCCAAAAACTAATATTCATTATAATATGACTGTCTTTTTATTAGTCTTAGTTTGTGACACTCTAGTCCCATATCTCATTAGTAGTAAATATTCTTCATAGACTAAGAGAAGATTTTTTTCAAACCATAAAAACCCATAAAAAGATAAGGAAAATTCATCACAATCCAAACCATTCCGATAAACTCACAAACCATGTACTATAATATCTCTATATTGTGATATCTTATAAAGTAGGACACACACTTCGTGGCATAGTCATTTCTTACATTATTATTCATTGACCATACAGGACAAACATACCTTCCTCTACCATGGTATGAGATTTAGTTAATTTTGTACCATCCTGATCAACTAGTCCTGAAATATCACTTCCTTTCATAAGAAACAAATTCTATCTTGATTATTCAATCAATGTAATAACAAAAATGATGTATCTAATTCGAGAAACATCACTAGAAATGAATTCCATAGTTTTCCTCTTCCATCAACATATGTAATGAAATATAATAAACTTATAATTATCTAATGTTAGGAGACCATTACATGCGTACACATATTGGAAATACCAGTGACACCTAAAACATGTGGTGTTCATATCGTCATTCCAGTACTATTGTTCTCATCTACTAGAGATCACCAAGTAAAAAATTCATGAGAAGATGGCTCATTTCTTATAACACCCACCACTGAATGTACTTACATTATATGTATCCATCTCACCTGATTTATTTGGACCATAGTACATATTTTTATGAATTTCATAGTATCATGAGGTTCTCATTATAGTCTAAACACTTCAACAATAGCATATAAACAGTTCATCTAGAAATATAAATAGTATTATGGTAGGTGTACATCAGGAATAACTCTATTTATACTTAATGGTAATAAAACTTTTCAAATAATTATGAGTCTAGGGAACTAAATTTTACAACACTTTCATTGATTCATGACTATATCTCCTAGGGGAATCATGTTCTTCATAAAAATCCTGAGAAAGTGACAAAGGGGGAAGCACATTCTATACTGAAATCGATACATTAATAATTCAATAGTAACCATATTATGTATTTTTTAACATTTTATTTATATATCATGTAAAATTAGTTTTCTAATCAAATAAAATTAATTGTATTTACTTAAAATCACACTTTATTTTATGACATCCCTTGGGCCTCCTTCCAAATATTTTGATTTAACTAATTGAAGGAACACCTATCTTGGTGGACAAGTGCATTAGTATTTCAATTAATATTGGTCTTATCATAGTCTGAATAAAATTATTCTACCATAAAATAAGATCTTGTACCATTTAATTTATTTTTAAGTAAATTACATGTTTTGAAAATGTGTACACACACATACACACATGAAAAAGTGATATTTTAGGGGTAGTTTAGGGAACACATTCTTTATTCTAGTTGGAAAATACTTATTTTATATTGGGAAATAATTAGATCTCAAACTCTACGAATAAATGATTCTAATAAACTCCCAAAAATAGAAGAGAAAAATTCAAAATTATTAGATGAATCTGATAAAATATGACAAATTGGGAGAGGATGGATAAAAATTGATATATTTACCTTTTTTTATCACCGCAAATTAATGGTCCATTATTTCATTATGAATCAAGATATTGTAATGACCCAATATTTTTTTTGGAAATTTCATTCTTATAAATATGTCATAATCAAATGAAATCACAACATAATTAACTAAAGACTACTATGTGGACCTTAAAACATATGTTTTTCACTTCTGTGATGTGAATTTCAAAAATCCTACATACACAATTGCGATCAGTAAATTATTTAGAGTCCAATAAGAAAAACATAATTTTTTTTGAATAGTAACCTACCCTTATGAATAGTAACATGCCCTTATAAATAGTGATATACCCTAATGAATATTAATATTACCTATTATAGTATATAAATATTATTCAAGTCTGAGTACGATATACTTTTTCTTTAAAATATATAAACAAATGTTCTAAAACTGTTATTTTTAGAATAAATTATGATTTTAATTAATTATATATAAAAACTTATTTTAGAAAAATGGACATCATTTTTGGATTCTACTTATCAAAAAATGGTTGGGGTGATTTTTTGGGATTTTTCTGAAAGACATGAATTTTTTATGAATAGTGATGTACCGTAATTTGCAAAATTAAGATTCATTAACTAGTTATAGGGTCAGGTGTGATGTTCTATTGATGAAATCCCACTTGGTTTGGGATGAAATGACACAATTACTATTCTTGGTCATGGAATACTCACTATTCCTTATCTTTAGGAGATATAATAAATTAATGATTTTATATTATGAAATCTGCTCTCTCCTCCACTTTAAAACCCCCTCTCACTCCATCTTTCATTCACTCCTCTCAAGATTTGTTACTTCCCCAAATTCTATCCAAATTTCTTCCAAAACTCCTCTCCCACGTCCATCAAGCCCTCGTCTCATAATAATACCAAAACCCTTCCCTTAAGGAGGCTCTCAAGGAAGTTTGGTTCAAGAGGTAATTTCCTCTTTTCAATTCTTTGTCTTTCCTTTCAAGTCCATTTATTTTCTATTTATATTACCTATCATTATCCAAATATTTTCATGACTCTAGTAAATTATATGTACTGTATTGTTGTCTTTATAGTGGAATAATTTGTCATCATCTCCCCCTTTTACCATCTTTTAAACTAGTAGCAAGAACACCATTTGAGAAGTGTCAATTTTCCACATTCAAGGACGATGGGCATTCGATTTCTATTATCATTCCCATTTCAGGTCATGAAACCATTATCGTTATATCATTTAGAATCTTATAGATAAAACCATATAATAATATATTAGGGTATTCTTGTTAGTAAAATATATAATTAGGGTTTTGGGGATTCATGTTTGAAAATTCATTTATATGTGAAGACATATGTAAATTCATTATCTCCCCCTTTCACACTCTTTTATACTAGTAGCAAGGACACCATTCGTGAAGTGTCAATTTTCCACATTCAAGGACGATGGGCTTTCAATTTCTATTATCATTCACATTTATGGTCATGAAACCATTATTTTTATAGTTGAAACAGATTTTTATATATGTAATATAACCTATGTAAGATTCTGTAATCCCTTTTTACAAATGGTAGTAAGTTATATAGATTTTGGCCTAGGCCTTAATCATTAGACGTCTTGGCCGAGGCCTTGAAAAAATGTTTCAGAATGTCCAAAATATGCAGTTCCCTCATTATGATTCTAGTATTTTAAGTTCAAGTCATTATTCGACTTTTACAATACCCATGATTATGTTTTATTATGGCATTATATACTCACCTCATATTTCTGGCATAATGTATTCAAGTTCATTATTAAAGGCATGTGTTTTCATTTATTCATCAAATCTCATGTTTATGCTATCTTTCACTGTATTTCTTATTCTTAATAGGCATTTGACCTCACCCCTTTCTTATGTTATATTTTTCTCAGGACATGAAGAAGTAAATTATGAATGACATGAAAGCATAATCTAAGAGACATGATTTTTCTTGTGGAATAATTTAGTGTTGTTTTTCCTTTACATATGCAAAGTTGAACTTATGTATGTATCATGTTTCCAATTATACTAAAATAAATGGTCCTTTTGGATTCATATTCCTTGTATGTATACCAACGTAATCAAATAAGGCACCGACTCTGGGGAACTAGGGCTGGGTCCTTACTGTTGGTATTAGAAGAAGTTTAGTAGAAAACTTGGGAACTAGATTTGGTAAACATAGATTAGGGAAGAGTGTCTAAGATATTATTTGAGGATAAACATACAAGAACATCTTGGTATTTTGGTAAATATTATATTATGTGGATCTTTCAAGCAATACATCCATGTTTGGATACGAGTAGGTAGAGGTGGCTCTGGCACAGATATACCTAGGAGTGGAAGCTCCGACAAGGAGTTTCGGGCTTGACCTGTGGTATCCTTGTATACAACAATGGGCCTTGCTACACTATTGGTTGTGACACTCTCAGGGGATATGCTTAGGATAATTCATGTTTTCTTTACAATCCATTATGAAGGATTTAAATGTAAATGTTTCCTCAAATATATCGTGTTTATGATTAAGAGATTAGTTATGTGTAGAATTTTAATTTATTCCTAGTATTTTTCTACATTGATATTATAAATTATGATACATAACCTAATATAGTGTATGTCGTTATTTAGAAATGGAACCTAGTGGAATGAATGGAAACTGCATGAACGCGCATAGGGATTTCACTCCAATGAAAGATAATGATATTGTCTCTGGTGTTGTGATGGGTGTTGAACAACATATAACTATACTGGGAAAACAAACTCTATTTATGAATAATAACCATACCCGTATGGAGCATCTGGATCCACCACATGGAGAAGTTATGTTAGATCGCTTTATGCAACAACAACCTCCATCATTAAATGGAACTACAAACCCTTTTGTAGCAGAGCAGTGGATATGTTCCATTAACAAGATATTTCTTTCCATGGGATGTAAAGAAAGATAGAAGGTTTTCATGGTATTCTATCATCTATCGGGAGATGTGGATCAATGGTGGTAATTAATCCAAAACACAAAAGAGGAGGAAGAAATAAATGAGATGGAGTGTATGGACTTTAAGAAAATATTCCTAGAGAAATGCTTTCCTCGTGAACAAAGACCAGATTTGGAGAGAAAATTCTTGAATCTGAGGCAGAAGGAAGATGAGAATGTTTCAAAGTACAAAGCTAACATCACAACGTTAGCAAGACATGTTGTGGACTACATACGAAATCCAAACAATGAAATTGATCGAGTCTTTGATGGCCTAAATCCATTCCTCCGGAGGCCACTAGTCTCCCAGTATTTTTCATTATATGAGGATATAACCCCATGTGCTATCAAGATAGAAAAATATTTTTATATGTCTTATGAATATAATGGATGGAAAGAAAAGAAGAGGGCTGCTAGAAACCATGGGAAAGGAAATAAGGAAACAGGGAATAAGGGAAGAGATGAATTTCCACCATGTGACAATTGTGGATGGAAACACCCTGGTGTGTGCTTAAAAAGAAAAGGAATATGCTAAAAAGTGGTCAGAAAGGCCATATTTCTGGTGATTGGAAAGGGAGAAGGAAGCCAATTATATTCAATGCTATAATTTTCGGGAGATGGGACACTATGATAATTATTTTCCAAAGCATCAAGGAAATATGCAACAAAAAGGGCCAAGGGATCAGTGACATGTCTATGCAATCACAACTGTAGAAGTTGAGGTTCTAAATAACATGGTGGAAGGTACTTTCATCATTTCATCAGTCTTATCCAATGCTTTATTTGATTATGGATCATCGCATTGTTTCATATCTTCCCAGTTTGCTAAGAAAATTAGACATTTCCAAATTGATTTAACATGGGAGTAGTCAGTAAAAACTCCTAACGGAAGTATCATTGCAAGAAAGTTTTGTGAATCAGTTCCCATTAGGGAATATAAATTTTGTTGATCTAATGATCACATTTTTATACCCATTACTGAATTTGACATAATCCTCGGTATGGATTGGATTTTAAACCATGATGCGGAAATTTTTGGTAAGAAAAACGAGGATACAATTTTCGATGACAATAAGGAGTAACTTATCTTTGTAGAAGAAACGTCACCACCTGATTCTTATCTAGATCCACCCCCAGTAGTTCAACTAAATTCAATTATTGGGGATCACGAGAATGAAATAACTATGGGTGAGGAAAAGAATGTTCAAATAGAATATGTACCTTTTGTGGAAGAATATTTTGATGTCTTTCTATAGGATTTACCTAGACATCCTCCAGAGTGGAAAAATGAGTTTTCCATTGACTTAATTCCTAGTTCAAGGACCATATCAAATACCCCTTATAGAATTTCCACTATGGAGTTGGTGGAGTAAAAGAAACAACTAGAGGAATTGAGTTATAATGGATTTATTCACCCTAGTATTTCTCCACAGGGAGCTCTGTCCTTTTCGTTATGAAGAAAGATGGGTCTATGAGGTTGTGCATTGATTATAGGGAAATCAAGGCTATTATAATAAAGAAAAAGTATCCTCTTCCATTAATTAATGATTTATTCAATCAAATTCATGGATCCTGATATTTTTTGATGATTGTTCTTCAATCTGGATGTCATCAGTTTCTTATGAGAATGGAAGACATTCCAAAAACATCATTTTGAACTAGGTATGGGCATTATGAGTTTACAGTAATGCCTTTTGGACTAACCAATGCACCATCTGTTTTCATGGATCTCATGAACAGAGTCTTCAAGGAATATCATGATGACTTTGTAGTGGTGTTTATCAATGATGTCCTGTTTTACTCTAAGATCTATGAAGATCATGAAAATCACTTGAGCACCATTTTGAAGACTCTGAGTAGAAATGAATTACATTGGAAGTTCATCAAGTGTGAATTATCATACTAATCAGTTTCCTTAATGGGACACATGTCTCTAAGGATGGAATATCTGTAGATCCTGTGAAGACAAAGGATTTACAAGAATGGCCTACTCCAATGAACGTAACCGAGGTATGCAATTTTATTGTATTAGTAGGTTATTATCAGCGTTTTGTTCCAAACTTCACCCATTTAACCAACCAAATGACCAAGCTCACACGACAAGGAATTAAGTTAGTAAGGGCAAAGGAATGTAAAAAATGCTTTGAATAATTGAAGAGGAGGTTAGTGAATGCTCCGATTCTAACCCTACCATTGGGGAATGATGGGTTTGTTATCTACAGTGACGCATCAAATAAAGGACTTGGTTGTGTCCTTATGCAGAATGATCGATTGATTGCCTATGCGTCTAGGCAGCAAAAAATTCATGAAGAAAACTATCCAACTCTTGATCTTGAGTTAACAGCGGTAATCTTTTCTCTGAAGATTTGTAGACATTACCTCTATGCCGAGAAACATGATATATATAGATCATAAGAGTTTGAAATATATATTATCATAGAAAGAACTCAACATGAGACAAAGAAGATTCATTTAGCTACTCAAATATTATGATTTCATAATACACTACCACCCGGGGAAGGCAAATAAGGTTGCACATGCTTTGAGTAGAAAGTACCATGGAATTCTAAACAAGATGAGAGTTGAAAGGGATCCTATGTTCATGGATCTTTTAAATATGGATATGGGAATTATCAAGGAAGGAATCACATCACTAATTTTTCAAATGGTTGTCCAACCTTCTTTACTGGAGAGAATAAAAGGTTCTCATGATAAGGATGAGGAGTTTAGAAATAAAATTAAGGCTATAAATGATGGTAAGTTGACTGACTTCGCATATGAAGATGTCATTTTGAAATTTGGGAAGAGGCTTTATGTTCCCGCTATTCCTAAGCTAAGGAGAGAACTATTGGATGATGCTTGTAGCTTTAATTTCTCTATACATCCTCATAGCACAAATATGTATCGAGAACTCCAAGAAAAATTTTGGTGGGACAATATGAAAATGGAGATTTCTGAATATACATCAAAGTGCCTGATATGTCAATAAGTGATGGATGATAGGGAAAAGTATAAGGGGATGATGCAAACACTACCCATACCAGTATGGAAGTGGGAGAAAATTACCAAGGATTTTGTCACTAGACATCTAAATACATCCAAAGGGAAAAATTCTATATGGGTCATTGCAGATCGTCTTACAAAGACAGCTCACTTTATTGTAATTCTAGTGGACTTCTCATTGGATCAACTTTCACGGATTTACATCAATGAAGTGGTAAGGCTACATGGAGTTCCACACTCTATTGTATCCGACCGTGATCCTAGATTCACCTTGAAGTTATGGAAAAGTCGCCCAAATGCTTTAAGCACTAAACTGAACTTCAGTATGGCCTATCATACTAAAATTGATGGCCAATCTGAGCAGACTATTCAGACACTAGAATACATGTTGAGATAATGTTCTATGGAATTCAAAGGAGGATGGGACCAACATCTTCCACTGGTTGAATTCTCCTACAACAACCGTTTCCACTTGAGAAACTGTATGGAACCATATGAATCCCTTTAGGGGAAAAGGTGTAGAACACCAGCATGTTGGGATGAAGTTGGTGTGCATAAGTTTCTAGGACATGAACTGGTTAATGAAATGGAGGAGAAGGTGAAAACCATTCAGCAGCATATCAAGGAAGCCCAAAGTCGATAGAAGAGTTATGCAGATAATCGTCGATGAGACCATGAGTTCAAAGTTTGAGACCTAATATTTCTACACATATCTCCATGGAAGAGGGTCATGCGATTTGGGAAGAATGTAAAACTAAGCCCTAGGTATATCGGCCTCTTTTAGATCCTTGATCGAGTCGGAGTTGTGGTCTATCGACTGGAACTTCCATCTACCTTGTCGAAGGTACATGATGTATTTCATTTATCTCTCTTAAGGATGTACATACCATACACTTCACATGTACTCTCTTCAGAGGTGGAACAATTGGAAGATGATCTTGTATATGAGGATCATCCAGTGAAAATCTAGGATCGTAGAGACAATGTTCTACGCAACAAGACTACTCATCTGGTCAAGGTACTATGGAGAAACCAAAAGTACGAAGAGGAAACTTGGGAACTGGAGGAATCAGTGAAGGAAATGTACCCCCACCTATTCTTGTCCTAGATTGAAAAATGAAATTTCGAGGGTGAAATTTTTGTAAGGAGGGGAGAATGTAATAACCCAATAATTTTTTTGAAATTCTATTCTTATAAATATGTCATAATAACATTAAATAACAACATAATTAACTATTAAGTGCTATGTGACCCTTAAAACATAAGTTTGTCACTTCTGTGATGTGAATTTCAAAAATATTACATACATAGTTGCGATCAGTAAGTTATTTGGATTCCAATAAGAAAATTATATTTTTTGGTGAATAGTATCTTACCCTTCTGAATAGTAACATACCATTATGAATAGTGATATACCCTAATGAATAGTAACCTTACCTATGATAGTATTCAAATAATATTCAAGGGTGAGTATGATATACCTATGCTTTAAAATATGTAAAAATTGTTTAAAACTGTGATTTATAGAATAAATTATGATTTTAATTATATATTAAATTAATAATATTTGAAAATTTATTTTTAAAAAATGGATTTCATTTTTGGAATCTACACATCGAAAAATGGTTGGGGTGAATTTTTGGGATTTTTCTGAAATAATTGAATTTTTGATGAATGGTGACATACCATAATTTGCAAAATTATGATAAATAAACTAATTATAGAGTCATGTGTGATATTATGCTGATGTAACCCCACTTGGTTCGGGATCACATGATAAAATTACTATTCTTGGTAATGGAATACTTACTATTCCTTTTCTTTAGGAGATGTAATAAATTAATGAATTTTATATTAAGAAATCCCCTCTCTCCTACGCTATAAAACCCCCTCTCACTCCCTCTTCCATTCATTCCTCTCAAGCCTTGTGTGTAACATCCCAGCCCGGCTCACCATCAAACCGGTGGCCAGAGTGGTCACCACATGGCCTCAAGCGTGTCTCCTCGTACGCCAGAGGCTGCCGACTAGTAGGGAGGGTCTCAGGAGGTGATAGTGGAAAGACTATACCCTCTTATCAGAGTTGCACAGTGGTAATATCATAGTGAAACAAGAAAGTAGCAGAAGCAGTAATAGATAAACACTGAACCACAATAGCGGAAGACAAATAGTGACCATTTATATAAAAGGTGGCCAAAGCCAGTTTACAATGCATGCATGTACAAATGATGATACATTTACGAAAGTAGTAATCATTACAACATGCTTACAATATTATGTAAACGAATAAAGAAAAGACAGCAAGGCCCGGCGGGCAATCTCCTGAGCATCTTGATCTCCCGCTCGGTCCGTTGCTTCTTTCCCTAGGTACAAGCAACACAACGACTAACCTAGGTCCTGCAAAGAAGAAAGGTCTACTCGGGTACCCCCGTGCAATGGCGGCTCGAGTAGGGTGTGAGATATAAATCTCAGTAGGCTGGCACCACCAGTGTCTAACCCAAACCAGATAGTGTATAATAATTAAACAGTGAGAAAGTGTAGCAGGATTCAATAAGAAGAACAAAATAGAATAACTACACCTGTCCAGGTTTCCCAAGGAAACCTGATGCATATTCCAGCTTCGGCTCATTATCGGGATATCAGTCTGATCATGTCACTATAGTTACATATGTAAATATTTATAAAAGAAGGTGTGGGGTAAGCATGCCTCCCACCCATCAGCTAAAGACAACAGGCAGGAGGTATGAATGCCTCTCATCCATATAGGTCAACTGGCAAGGGGTATTAATGAATCCCTTCCATCATTCGTGATTAGTGGGTACGAGGTAAGAATGCCTCTCGTCCCTATCAGCCAACTGGAAAGGGGTAGGCATGCCTCCCTTCCATAAACAAATATGGAATAGCGGGCACGAGGTAAGAATGCCTCTTGTCCCTATAAGTCAACGGGCAAGGGGTATAAATGCCTCCCTTCTATACACATATAGAAATCGCATCTGGCGTGGGGAGACATGCCTCCCACCCATACTCAAGTAAGCTAGCATGGGGTATGCATGCCTACCATCCATAACCGTTCAAGTAGATGGCATGTGGTATGAATACCTCCTATCCATAACAACACACATTCGTTATCATCATTATATTACAAGTCATAAGGTAGTCCCTCTTATGCATTACAAGTAATCGTTCCACATTCACAATCAATCATACATCTCATTTCTATATAAGTATCCACCATCTCATTCATTACAAACATACCTAAGGCAAAACCATCTTAAGTATTTATAATATCTTCATTGTCATATTTATCACATTTATACTTAAGGAACCTCAATGTCTATATAAAGACATTCACATATTCATTTTCCTAACATAAGGCATTCTCATTACGTTATTCCAAGGCATGGTCGTACCACCCTAGTCCGCTCATCTCCAGTTTAACCATTTCATTCTAAAGGATACTTCTATCATTCTTTTAACCAGATGGTACAATTCAAAGGAAACACAATATCATCAATCAACACCAAATCATAACCAAAAATCTGTAGGCAAGCGTAATAATCTACTTCCTATATTTATCTTGAAGACAACACACCTCTGATCGAGGGGTTTTATTATTAAATCATTAGTTTAGTTAGCAGGCAACCCTTTTTTATCTTGTTCCTGCAATTCACACGGTTTTCAAAAAATCATTTACTCAATACTAACTTGCAGAATTAAAGTACTAAGGCAATGAATAAATTAACTCATTTAAACTTCCCTTTAAATAAAAAGGTAGAAGAGGGACCCTACCACAAGGTGGATCCATCCGTCCACTCCGACTGTTGATGATTTCTAATTAAGAGCCATTGCTACTCCCCTACGAGGCATATGTGATTTAACATGCGTATAAGGAAACCTAGCCTCTATGCACATGCTATGCATGGCCATGAGCGTACGCAAGAGTATCCTTACACACATGCTTATACACATAAGCATGTCTCCGCTTACCTGCACAAGCACTTTTATAAATGAAATGAGGACAACTAGCCTCGTAAGCAGATATTCTATGCCATGGACGAATATACGCATATCGGGGGAACCTGCGTATATATAAATATGTACCTATGCCTACGCAGGCAAGCCGCCTAAGCTCCGAAAAAGTGAAACCAACTTCAATGGTCCAACACACTACGGGAATCAAACTAGGAACCTCTAATACAACCAAAGATATTAATTGGAAGCTATGAGACAACCAATGGTAGAAAACCCTTACATCAAAAACAACACAGCGATTCAAAACAAATGCAATATGCCTCTCCTTCGATAGCAGACGTCAAATCTCACCCAAAAGGAGTCCCAACAGAACCTTCTCATCAACCTAGAACAAGAGAAACATGGAAGAACGTGAAATCAAAAACCAATCCCCAACCTAGTGTTCGGTCGAATGGTATTAGGATGAGGTAGAATCCTAAAATCGGCCAAGGAAGGAGAGGGAAGGATGGGAGTGACCTACCATGCATATTTGAAGAAGAAATCGCCATGAACAGAGGAGGAATCACCAATCGAAGAGAGGCCGTAGGAGGGGGGTGTCGCACAACGAAGGGGGGGCTCCCTGGGCTGCGCGCGGTTCTGGCGAGAGAGGAAGTTAGGGAGTGTTTAGGTTAGGTTTTATTTATTTTATTTTCAATTTCATTTTAAATATCCCAAAACCCTAATAGGAGGGCCGCACACGGTTTATCTTGCACGGTTTCCAAAACCGTGGGCAAACCGTGTGACCTCTACCGGATACCCCAAGCACCCCACACGGGCTTGTCGTATGGTTTGGGTAAATCATGCGCAGGCCGTGCGGACTCCTCTGCCTCCCTATTTTAAGCTTCATGGTTTGGGGAACATGGTTTGGGAAACCATACGCCAACCGTGCGACTTCTGTTTTTCCTTATAAACCAGCCTCCTTCAGGTAAGATGAACCTGAAACACCTCAAGCCACTCGGGACACTTAACATGCATTCTCCCATGTCCAAAAACATTAAAAAGAAGGGTTAAAACCTTTGGAACCTCATTCTGAAGTCCAATTCTAAAAATGACCGGTTCAGTAATTGAAAAAGTTCAAGTTTCTCCACTTTTTAACCCGGTTCAAAACGCGGGTCATTACAACCTTCCCACCTTAGAACTTCTCCTCCCCAAGAAATCCCCAGGAACAACGTACACTTCATTCGACCTACAAGGGTCGTGAAGTTTTGTTCAATGATCGTGTTACGTTTCCAATCGTTCAACGCTCCACGATAATCCACTTCAGCACACGAGACTTAAGTCATCAACACCCAAGCCAATGCTCGTTTTCCCACCGAACCAACATGAAAGCTATTACCCAAGCCCATTCCACAAGGGACATGATCACATTGTCGTCTTGTCAAGAAAAAAAACAAAGGTACTTCCCACCTTATATTTTTTTCACATTAAATGGCCAAGACTCAATCCACAGCTCCACCACCTTTTGAACTGTCTTTCAAAAGAACGCTCTAAGCATTCCAACGATGCACCTAGCATGATTTTGAAACGATCAAATGGTCGATTTCCCCATTGACCACTAAACCCAAGTCGAAAAGAATCTAGCCACTCCGGCTGACTATTCAAGAAGTCACCTGGCTTAGGCGGCTGATGCTTTACAAGTTGAACAACGATGCCTCCTCCCAAGGAATCTTGCATTCACTATGAGGACGTTCACCGAAAAGCTCTAACCTGACTCTCGGTGTTTTCTCAAAGATAAAACCATGAATGAAACCATGCATGCAACGTGCAACACCAAAAGGGAACAACAAACCAAGCTAAACAGCTTTTTAAAATGTTAGTGCGGTGTAAAACCGACGCTCTCTTAGTGAATCCGGGATGAAAGAAAGATAGGGGACAAGCTCGTTGTGTAGCAGAGTACACTAAGAGGATTGAAAACGGATTCCTGTTATTTATACCCAAAACTAGGAAGGAGATCAGTCGAACCACCCCTAGTCGACTCTAAAGAAGAAGCTTGGCTTCACCCACCGACACCTTATGATTTCCAACCAACCACAATGACTCTTCCCACAAAAGGCATTCATCGATCAACCTTACCAAAAAAACCCAAAATCATTCAAGTAAAACCCAACTATTTTCCAAGATGGTCTTTCTTGGCTTGTCCCTTCTACCCAGAAGGACACACTTTACTCAACTGGTACGACATCTCCCACCTTAGAAGTGTCAGAATCATCGGAAGGATAAGGAAAAGCTGCTCATAAGCAGAATTGTTCATAATTAACAGAGAGGACGTGCGTCACTCCTCCGATCCACGATCACCACATCAAACGTAGATGGAAATCAAAGCAACAAGACCAACGTGTCAACCACTCGAGTCTTCCGAAAATCATCCCAAGCATTGGAAAAACATGATTCTCAAAATCTCAGGTCACTCTACCATGGATATGAACTGAGATCGTACACAGCAGCGCACGAGAGACATCCAAACGTCATATTTCCCAATACGACCAATCCCTTGGACGATGACATGTCGATTCATCCACTACTGTGCAAAAGAATGGGTCAAACGACCAACAAGGTGACCGACCATGCCCGAGGCACGTCCCACCGACTGATACCAGGAATTACTTAATGCTCAATCCTTTAACAAGATCACAAGAAGCATGACCACCCATCTGAACAAGGGTTTCATTAGACCTGGAAGTCCAACACGGGACAACAGTACCCGAACAGTATCAAAATTCAAAAAGATCACCAAACAAGCCAAGCACATAAGCTCTAAGGGCACTACCTACCACGGGCTATCCCATCACAAAAAAAAACATTGACCCATGAACATGGTCATGACCAACAAAAGTCACTGCGCTCAAAGCCTAACATTTAGTCATTGCTAAAAGAAAACAACCAGTGGAAAATGCGTAAGGTTCTGTTCTAAGGCACTCACAAGAAATACTTAACCTACCCACACCCAAGGTCTCGATAGAGGACACCACTATAGGTTCCTTTATCCAATCCCTTTATATTTATTCACATATGTCATTTAATCACATTAAAAGATTAAATTCAACACATCAAGTACCCTTTTCCAAAAAAAATTCACTAGGCACTTGATCTTTAACAAACAACTCAAAGCAAAGCAGGCCAGTCTCAAGAAAATCTCTTTTAACCATTAAACATTTATCAGGCATCCCGTCTTATTTTGGAAATTTATCATAATAAATTCCTTTTAACAAATCAGGTTACCTACAAGGGTCCCAAAATTCCAAAACACGTCAAGTCAAAACCAGACATCGGTTACACAAACTTGCAATTCAGAAGACATCCTGCCATTTTATTCATTATGGGTTGCCAACTCCCAACTCATGAAGCACCCATACACTCCATGGGATGAAATTTGGCCCCAATTAAATGAAACAAAGTACATCCCAGAAATAAACACGCTCAATGCAATCATTCAGTCATATGGGTGGCCACCTACTAATCTGTAAATCACCCATACACTTTATAGTTTAGAATTTGTCTCCCTTTAATCAAAACCAAAATCATTTTACAATTTGACTTTAGCAGCCCTATTTCAGAAATCCGATTACACAGGTTACCCTTTCCTAGTTATAAGGCTCCCATACACCTTACAACTGAAAATTGGCTCCCGTCGTAATTGAAATCATTTAATTTTGGTCAAAGTAACCTATTCCATATTAACTGAACCTAGCATGTTATCGAAAGCAGTAACACAAAATAATGCTATATCACAGAAGCATGGAATAACTACCCACGTACCTATCACAACAGCATGCATTGATAATTCATCCTAGATGGCATGGAATGTGATTTCTAACAATGTGCCTATACGATACCTGAGATGGAAGACCTTTGTATCATCGGGTTGCAATATAAATAGAACCCAAATTTGCATCAACAGTATCAACAGAAAACATGTGTGTCACCCAACGGTGAAATCAAATCAACCATAAGAATCGAAATCATTAAAATAATAATTGCATTCGACGCAATTTGGATTTTCCCTATGCACGGGGTGGCCAATCCCGTACACATCTCATTAGAAAATTCCAATTCCTTCCTATCCATGTTTAATGTTTCCAAACAGTAAAACAAATCAGAAAAGAAAACTCCTCTGATACCACTTTGTAACGTCCTGGCCCAGCTCACCATCAAACCAGTGGCCGGACCAGTCACCACATGGCCTCAATCGCGTCTCCCTGTATGCTAGAGGCTGCCAACTAGCAGCGAGAGTCTCAGGAGGTCATAGTGGAGAGACTATACCCTCTTATCAGAGTTGAACAGCGGTAATATCAGAGTTAAACACAAAATTAGTGTAAGAAGTAATAGATAAACACTAAACAACAGCAGCGGAAGACAAATAGTGATCATTTATATAAAAGGTGTCCAAAGCTAGTTTTCAATGCATGCATGTACAAATGATGACACATTTACGAAAGTAGTAAATAATACAACATGCTTACAATACAATGTAAAAGAATAAAGATAAGACACCAAGGAGTGATGGGAGTTCTCTTGAGCATCCCAAGCTCCTGCTCGGTCCATTGCTCATATCCCTAGGTACAAGCAACACAGTGACCAACCTAGGTCCTGCAAACAAGAAAGGTCTACTAGGGTACCCCCGTGCAGTGGCGACCCGAGTAGGGTGTGAGATATAAATCTCAGTAGGCCGGCACCACCAGTGTCTAACCCAAACTAGACAGTGTATAATAATTAAATTGCGAGAAAGTGTAGAAGGATTCAATAAGCAGAACAAAATAGAATAACTACACCCATCCAGGTTTCCCAAGGAATCCTGACGGCTATACCAGCTTCAGATCATTGTCTGGATATCAGTCTGATCATGTCACTACAGTTACATATGTAAATATTTATAAAAGATGGTGTGGGGTAAGCATGCCTCCCACCTGTAATGCCCCGACCCTAGTTCCCCAGAGTCGGTGCATTATTATATAACATTGGAATGATCACAAGAAAGATCAAATCTCGAAAGACCGATTGGTTTAGTATCCTTGTAAACACTAGATATATTCATAAAGTTTTACATTACATCATAAAAATGAAAACTACAACAATATAGTCTCCATATTCCACACTCATATCCCCACATACTATCCCTACAGGTCATTCATAAATTAATTCTTCACATCCGGGGAAAAAATAAAACATAGAAAACGGGTGACCTCAAATGCCCAGTAAGGATAACAATATAGCGGAAACTTTCATAAATAATAATAATCATTTAAGGCAGTGTATAACTAAAACAAAATCCTTTCTAAACTTGAACTTCAACATAGAATGGAAAAAATAAAATGAAATAATTCCATTTACTTATTCACATGGATATTCTACTAGTCGAATAATCACATGCAATATCAATAACCACTTTCATAATGATGGAATGCATAATGCCAGACTATCATAACCACATAGCCAAGGCCTCATGCCAAGACTACAAATAAGATTTTGCCAAGGCCTTGTGCCAAGACACTAGTTTGTCTCATGAGACCTACCGATGCATCGAGGAGCTATAGCGGGCTCCACCAGTCACATATTTAGTCCAATGCATTCCCATATGAAAAGGTTTAAACATAACATAATGATTCGTATTAAAACTAGAATACGAAATGTCAATACTTTCACCATAAACTATGAACGGTATAAAAATAGAACATCCACAGTCAAACATATCACAAAACCTTCCATAGAATATAAAAGTTTTGTATCATAATAAATCAACTTCAAATAAGTATAAAATCCATCAAAGGATGTTGACATAGATGAAATCAAAACTCCTTTTAGAGAAATATCGCTTTCTATTTTGAAATCATTTAAGAGTCTCATATTTAGGAAATAAAACATTATCTTTGAAAATATTTTTATAAGCTTGTAAGGGAAGCTTCGACGATTTTATAAAGGTGGAAAATATTTGCACCCGCCGTATAAGTTAAAAAAACATTCTTACCTTAATTTTGTCGAAAAGGTTAAAAAGCACCTTGTTTGGAAAACGACGGAAATATTCCATTATAAACCTCTTATAAAAAGTCAAACAAGGGTATAAATGACTTTATCCCATATTCTAGTAAATAGTAAAAATGTTTTGAAATTCATTTTTAAGAATCATGGATGTGGATGATAAAGAGATCCCAATAGATTATTACGTATAAACAACCTCGGATAATGAAGAGATTGTGAAATAACCCTTACCTTGTACTTTTCCTTGGTTGGGGTAGGTTAACATCCTGTATAATAGTGAAATAATTTTTATTAAATTATACAAGAATCATATACATTCATATTATATCATATATGATCTTTTAACATTGCTTTGTTAATAATATCTTAGTATTATCGTCGTTTCAGGTGTAAACTTACTCATTTTTTATATGTTTTGTTACATAAGCCATGTTTCTCATGGATAAGTTGTATATTAGTCATATACAGAATGATATCAAGTCCTTAAACATTATTTTTAAATCATCGAATGATAATTATACTTTAATGGATACGATGGAGAATGAATCTCATCCCGTTCGTGGAGACGGTAGTCCGTACGTACGCACGAGCGACAATATCATTATTTTGATATTAAAATAATATATAAATGGATGGTATATCATATATACAGAATCATTAACATGTTATATTTATTATTTACATGAGTTACACATCATTATTATACCCATCCAAATAATAATATATTGAATAACAATTACACCACGACGTGGAGATGGTAAGCCTTACGTACGCACGTATGGTGACATGTTATTAAAAGGGTGGATAGAATACTGAATATGGTTGTACCATATTTATAAAAACATCACAGTATATATATGATACTGGAGTTATTATTTTACAATGGTAATAACAAAGGAAGAAGAAGTGGAAGAAGAAAGGAACTTGGAAAAGGGTGGTGAAATCATTACCCCTTCTTCGGGTTCATCCTTTTGATTTGATCAAAAAGGCTCCTTAGGTTGGCTTTCTGATCAAACTAAGGACTCTAGGTTGTATTGAGGGAAGTTTAGAGAGTATTGGGTTAGAGTTTGGCTGAACCAAAAGGCTTCTAAGGTGTGAAGAAATGAGAAGGAGGAGTTTCCTTTTATAAGAGGGGTGATGGGCACCTTTGGAAAAGCTAGAAAGATTAATTTATAATAAATTCATATTCGGTTTATAATGAATCCAAAGTTGATTATTTAAATTTTAATGTGGGAATGGGTCGAAAAAAACTTATACAATAGAATTTATACAGGTTTGGGTTACTATATTAACCTTATCTTTAAGTATTAACTCTAAGTTAATTAGTTTCACTTTTACAATGTCACTTTGTATTTTTATATTATATGGTTAATAAACTTACCATATACATCCAAGAGACCCCCAAGTGGTAAATTAATGATACAAATATCATGATATAAGTCTCTTGGCCTATCCTTAGATTTTTAAGAATTTAAAATCAATTAATAATATAATATTTGTTTTAAAAACACTTTTATGTCGATTTTGATACTATTCAATAGTTGGTTTTTGTGAAACTAATAACAGAATGATTACTTTGAAAAAAGTCAATTAAATAAATCCTAATATGTCATATTATCCTAGAAAAGTATTTTAATTCATTAAAAGTCTCAAATTATATTTATTTGGGTATTTATAATATCAATTATTTTAATTTTTCACTATTATGGTAATTACTTCATCATCATTATGTCATTAATAAATTAAATTATTTAATGTCTAAAAATTATAAATAAAATATAATTATGTAGTAACTCTTATTAGCTTTCTAATGAATATTTAAAATCTAATTTATCTTATGTATAACCGTATATTAAAAATGTTTTAGTAAATAAACTTTGTTTTTAACTCTTTTAACTCTTCTTTGAATTAAATAATAATAAATGTCCTAATCTAATCCATGTGGACCTAAATGATAATATTTTATTCCTAAGTTTGTTTTTGGTCGAGATACACTTATCTAATAGAATTAGGACATGTGTTTGGGTAATATTAATATTATTTTTACCCTTAATTACCCTATTTACTTTTAACCGTGGTAAATAAAAGTAAAAAGTTACTATTCACCGAAAAAATATTTTCATCTCATTGAACCACATTTTACTTCTTGATATTAACCGTGTCTCTCGGATTTTTTAAATTCCTATCAAAGAAGTGGTAAAATTATGTTTTATGAAAAATTCCGTTTTTTAACTACCACTTAGTAGTTTCACTATTAATCAAAAATTGATGTTTTTCAGAACAATGCCAAAATTTCTCCCTAAGCTATAATTGATATTCAGAATTCAAAAATGATGTCTATTTTACAAAATTACAAACATATAAGTTGCATTAATTAATTTTATAATTAATTCCCGCTGTCGCAACAAATAGCGTGTTTTTAAGAAACAATATATACCAAAAGATTGACAATTGTTTAGGACCAATTTCAAAGTGAAATTAATTCTAATGAACACGTTGGATAAAATGGTAAAACTATATTCTAATTATACTTTAAAACCACTCAATAATATAATTTATCACTATAAATTATTTTTATTAAAAAAGTTGTTTTTAAGTATTTTTCACTATTCATAAAAATTGGAAGTTCTCAGAAAAATACCAAAAATTCATCTTAGGATAATTTCGATATTCCGAAACCAAAAATGAAGTCCATTTTGAAATATAAAATATATATAATTTCAAAAAGTATGTATTACTATTCATAACGGCTAGTTTGATTGGTTGTGGTGTGTGTTAGAACTTGATGTTGCGTACAACACATGCTATCACATTATTCAAAGAGAAACATACCGTAGAAGCTTGGGGTGTTACATTCTCCCCTCCTTCAAATAATTTTGTCCTCAAAATTTATAGAATACTATATTATTAAAAGACTCGGGTGGTTCTTCATCATAAGTTCCTCAGGTTCCCACGTTTCCTCTTCCATCTTATGGTTTCTCCACAAAACTTTTACGAGACGCGTCGTCCGGTTTCTCAGTACTTGTTATCTTGTATCAGGAATCCTGACGGGTTCTTCACAATAAGACAGATCGGGTTCCAGTTCTAATTCTTCATAGGTGAGTACATGTGTTGGTTCAGGCATGTATTTCCTCAATAGAGATACGTGGAACACATCGTGAACTTTGGAGAGACTTGGTGGCATTTCCAATCAGTAAGCTACAGCCCCAATTCGTTCTAGAATTTTGAAAGGTCTGATGTACCTGGGACTCAATTTACCTTTCTTACCAAAACGTATGACTCCCTTCCATGGAGATACCTTCAGGAGAACATGATCACCGACTTGAAATTCTAAATTCTTCCTTCGATTATCAGCATAGCTCTTTTGCCTACTTTGAGCTGCTTTGAGGTGATTTTGGATTACCTTCACCTTTTCCATCGTTTCCTACACTAGTTCTGGACCTACAAGTTTTCTTTCACCAACGTCATCCCAACAGGTTTGTGTGAGACATCTCTTTCCGTATAACGCTTCATATGGTGCCATCTGAATACTCGAATGGAAACTATTGTTATAGTAAAATTCTACTAGAGGTAAATACTGATCCCACATACCCTGAAATTCAAGTGAGCAGGATCTCAACATGTCTTCTAAGGTTTGAATAGTCTGTTCTGATTGTCCGTCTGTCTAAAGGTGGTAGGCAGTGCTCAAATGAAGTTCAGTATCTAGGGATTTTTGAAGACTCATCTAGAATCGTGAAGTAAAATGAGGATCACGATCAGAAACAATCGATAGAGGTACTCCATGAAGTCTCACAACTTCATTAATATATAGTCTTGCTAGATGTTCCAGTGGTAGATCTTCTCTTATAGAAATAAAATGTGCTGACTTGGTAAGACGATCAACAATAACCCATATTTCATCGTTCCTTCTTGGAGTCTTTGGTAGCCCCATGAAAAAGTCCATCATAATATTGTCCCATTTCCACTCCGGTATGGGAAGAGGTTTCATGACTCCTCCAGGGTGTTTCCTTCCAGCTTTCACTTGTTGACAAACCATACATCTTGACACAAAATCAGCAATCTCCCTCTTCATATTGTCCCACCAAAAATGTTCCTTCAAATCTCTATACATTTTGGTACTCTCAGGGTGTATAGAGAAATTGGAACTATGAGCATCATCCAACAATTCCCTTTTTATATCAGGTATATCGGGAACACAAAGCCTCTTCCTGAATTTCAAAATTCCATTTTCATACACAAAATCTCTCAATATCCCATCATTCACAGCTTTAATCTTATTTTGAAATTCTCCATCATTAGTCTGAGACCTCTTAATACTTTCTAGTAAATATGGTTTGGCAACCATTTGAAAAAGCATTGATGTTTCTCCTTCCCTGGTTATTCCCATGTCCATCTTCACTAGATCCATGAAAATTGGATCCCTTTCTATTCTCATATTGTTCAAAACTCCATGATCTTTTCTTCTCAAAGCATCTGCCACCTTGTTTGCCTTCCCCGGGTGGTAGTGTATCGTGCAATAATAATCTTTGAGTAATTCAAGCCATCTCCTTTTCCTCATGTTGAGTTCTTTTTGTGAGAAAATATACTTCAAACTCTTGTGATCAGTATAAATCTCACATTTTCACCATAGAGGTAGTGCCTCCATATCTTCAAAGAAAATATCACATCTGCTAACTCGATATCATGAGTAGGATATTTTTTTTCATGAATTTTCAACTATCGTGATGCATAGGCAATAACCCTATCATTCTGCATAAGGACACAACCAAGTCCTTTATTCGATGCATCACTATAAATAACGAACCCATCATTCCCCGATGGTAGAGTCAATATAGGAGCATTGACTAATATTCTCTTCGGTTATTCGAATCATTCTTCACACTCTTTTGTCCAAACAAATTTAACCCCTTTACGTGTGAGCTTCGTTAATGGGTTAGCCAATCGGGAAAAATTCTAGACGAAACGTCGATAATAACCTGGTAAACCAATAAAACTACGTACCTCAGTTATACTCGTTGGTGATGGCCATTCATGGATTGCCTTGGTCATAGAAGGATCAATAGAGATTCCATCTTTAGAGACAATATGGCCAAGAAAAGAAATCTCATGATGCCAGAATTCACATTTGCTAAACATCCCATATAATTCATGTCTTCTCAGAGTCTTCAAGATAATGCGCAAGTGATTTTAATGATCTTCGTAGCTTTTGGAGTATACCAAGATATCAACAATAAATACCACCACAAATTCATCGAGATACTCCTGGAAAACTCTATTCATCAGATCCATGAAAATAGAGGGTGCATTAGTCAATCCAAAAGGCATTACAGTAAACTCGTAATGCCCGTACCTGGTTCGAAATGCTGTCTTCAGAATGTCTTCCTTCTTCACACACAACAGATGGTATCCAGATCGAAGGTCAATCTTTGAAAAGTATTGAGCTTCATGTAGTTGGTCAAATAAATCATCAATGCGAGGTAGGGGTTACTTTTTCTTTATCGTTATAGAATTGATCTCCCTATAGTCAATACATAACCTCATAGATCCATCTTTTTTTAACAAAAAGAACAGGGGATCCCCATGGAGAAAAACTAGGGTGAATAAATCCTTTATTACTCAATTCCTCTAGTTTCTTCTTTAGTTCAACTAATTCTACAGAGGCCATTCTATAAGTGGTCTTTGAAATAGGAATTGATCCAGGAATTAAATCAATGGAAAACTCAACTTATCGTTCTGAAGGATGTCCAGGTAAATCTTCCGGAAATACATCTACAAATTCTTTCACAACAGTTACATCCTCTATTTGAACATTCCTTTCCTCACCCATAGTTATTTCATTATCTTCCTCCCCAATAATTGAATTTAGTTGAGCTACTGGGGGTGGATCTAGATAAGAATTAGGTGGTGACGATTTTGCTCTAAAGATAAGGTGTTCCTTGTCATCATCATCATGAATCGTAACCTCTTTCTTCTTACAATAAATCTTTGGATCATAGTCTGAAAGCCAGTCCATACCGAGGATTATATCAAACTCAATCATAGGTATGACGATGAGATCAGCATATAAAGAACATTTATGTGCTCTAATGAGGGCTAATTCACAAAACTTTATTTTAATGATACTTCCCTTAGAAGTTTTAACTGACAACTCCCTTGTTAAATAAAATTGGAAATATCAAATTTTCATAGAAAACTGGGAAGATATGAAACAATGCGATGATCCAGAATCAAATAATGCATTTGGTAAACTTGAGGAAACCATTAAATTACCTTCCAACATGTCTTTCGGAGCTTTTACCTCAGCAGTAGTGATAGCATAAGCTTGGCCTTGATCCCTTGTCCTTTTCTGAGGTAAGTTCTCCTGACACTTAGGATATTCATTTGCATAATGCCCCATCTCCCTGAAATTGTAGCACTGAACATTGGTAGCTTCCTTCTTCCCCCTGCAATCATGATCTTGGTGGCCTTTTTCACCACACTTGTAACAGACTCACATTCCCTTCAAGCAAGTACCGGGGTGTTTCTTCCCACATTTACCACAGGATGGATATTCAAACGTTCCCTTCTTCCCCTTATTTCCATTCCGAGATTGATCAGAAGGTCTCTTCTTCTCTTTCTTTTCTTTAATGTCATAAGACTTAGAGAATATTTTTTCAGTCTGGATAGTACATGAGACAATGTCTTCGTATGATGAAAAGGATTGTGAGACTAATGCTCGATGGAGAAATGTTTTTAACCCATCAAAGAAATGATCAATCTTACTTCTTGGGTTACATATATAATCTCCAGCATACCTTGCTAACCTTGTAAAGTTAGTCTCATACTTTGCGACATTCTCATCCTCCTTTTGTCTCAGACTCAGAAATTGACTTTCCATATCTGCTCGATGGTCGTGAGGAAAGTATTTTTCTAAAAACAGATCTTTGAACTCCCTCTATTCCATATTTGATAATTCATTATCTTCCTTAATGTTTTGAATCAATGACCACCATTGATCAGCACCTCCAGTGAGGCGGTAAACTGCCATGATAACTTTTTCCCTTTCACTATTCCCCAAAGCCTGAAATATTTTCTCTAGGGAATTTATCCATTGATCAGCTACTAAGGTATTTGTACTCCCATTGAACGTTGGTGGTTGTTTCCTCATGAATCGATCTAACATTGATCCTCCATGCTGCGGATCAGGGTGCTCCATACGGGTAAGGTTATTATTCATAACCTGGGTGAGTTGTCCCAGTATGGTGATTAGCTGATCGGCACCAGTTGCATCACCAGCTCCACTATAATTATCTTGATCAGGAGGGAAATCCCTACATGGAGTGCGTGCATTGATACGGTTTCCATTTCTTCCACTAGGCACCATTTCTAAACAATGGAATAAACTAGATCAGTTTATGAATCAAAATACATAATCCCATACTTACAAAACACTTAACATAAATTGAACTATTTATGGATATAATCCATGATCATAAGAATGTTTTCTTTGAGGATGTATACACTCATAAACCCTTCATAATGATTTGTAAAGAAAATGAGAGTTATCCTAAGCATATCCCCCGGGAGTGTCGTAACCAAGAGTGCAGCAAGGCCCGTTGTCGTGCACCAGTTCCCGTTCGAGTCTAGCTCAAAGTGGTGTTTTCGGGTTTTACCCCTAGGTACATATGTGCCGGAGCCGCCTCTACCTACTCGTATCCAGACAGGGATGTATTTCTCAGAAAACTCACAAAATCTCTACAATACCAAAATTCTAGGAGGTTCTTCTATACTAATCCCCAATGTTCATCTTAGGTCTACGTGCTCTAATCAGAGTTTATCTAAATCTAGCTTCCAAGGTTTGTAGTAAAATTACTCTGATACTAACTGTAACACCCCGACCCTAGTTACCCAGAGTCGGTGCATTATTACATAACATTGGCATGATCACAAGAAAGATCAAATCTCGAAATACAGATTGGTTTAGTAGCCTTGGAAACACTAGATATATTCATAAAGTTTTACATTACATCATAAAAATGAAAACTACAACAATATAGTCTCCATATTCCACCCTCATATACCCACATACTATCCCTACAGGTCATTCATAAATTACTTCTTCACATCCTTGGAAAAAATCGAACATAGAAAAGGGGTGAGCTCAAATTCCCAGTAAGGATAACAATATCGCGGAAACTTTCATAAATAAGAATAAACATTTAAGGTAGTGTATAACTAAAACAAAAGCCTTTTAAACATGAACTTCAAAATAGTATGGAAAAAGTAAAATGAAATAATGCCATTTACTTATTCACATTGATATTCTACTAATTGAATAATCACAAGCAATATCAATAACCACTTTCATAATGATGGAATGCATAATGCCAGACTATCATAACCACATAGCCAAGGCCTCGTGCCAAGACTAGAAATATGATTTGGCCAAGGCCTTGTTCCAATACACTAGTTTATCTCATGAGACCTACCAATTCATTGAGGAGCTATAGCGGGCTCCACCCGTCACATATTAAGTCCAATGCATTCCCATATGAAAAGGTTTAAACATAACATAAATATTTGTATTAAAACTAGCATACGAAATGTCAATAATTTCACCATAAACTATGAACAATATAAAAATAGCACATCCATAGTCAAACATATCACAAAACCTTCAATACAATATTGAAGTTTTGTATCCTAATAAATCAACTTCAAATAAGCGTAAAATCCATCAAAGGATGTTGAAATAGATGAAATCAAAACTCTTTTTAGTGAAATATCTCTATCTATTTTGAAATCATTTAAGAGTCTCATATTTATGAAATAAAACATTATCTTTGAAATTATTCTTATAAGCTTGTAAGGGAAGCTTCGACGATTTTAAAACGGTGGAAAACAGTCGCACCCGCCGTATAAGTTAAAAAAACATTCTTACCTTAATTTTGTCGAAAAGGTTAAAAAGCACCTTGTTTGGAAAATGACAGAAAGATTCCTTTATAAACCACTTATAAAAAGTCATACAAGGGTATAAATGACTTTAGCCCATATTCTAGTAAATAGTAAAAATGTTTTGAAATTCACTTTTAAGAATCATGGATGTGGATGATAAAGTGATCCCAGTAGATTATTACGTATAAACAACCTCGGATAATGAAGAGATTGTGAAATAACACTTACCTTGTACTTTTCCTTGGTTGCGGTAGGTTAAACTCCTGTATAATAGTGAAATAATTGTTATTAAATTATACAAGAATCATATACATTCATATGATATCATATATGATCTTTTAACATTGCTTTGTTAATAATATCTTAGTATTATCGTCGTTTCGGGTGTTAACTTACTCGTTTTCTTTTATATGTTTTGTTACATAATACATGTTTTTCATGGATAGGTTGTATATTATTCATATAAAAAATGATATCAAGTCCTTAAACATTATTTTTAAATCATCAAATGATAATTATACTTTAATGGATACGATAGAGAATGAATCTCATCGCGTTCGTGGAGACGGTAGTCCGTACGTACGTACGAGCGACAATATCGTTCTTTTGATTTTAAAATAATATATAAATGGATGGTATATCATATCTACATAATCATTAACATGTTATATTTATTATTTACATGAGTTACACATCATTATTATACCCATCCAAATAATAATATATTGAATAACAATTACACCACGACGTGGAGACGGTAAATCGTACGTACGCACGGATGGTGACATGTTATTCAAACGGTGGATAGAATACTGAATATGGTTGTACCATATTTATAATAACATCACAATATATATATGACACTGGAGTTATTATTTTAGAATATTAATAACAAAGGAAGAAGAAGTTGAAGAAAAAAGGAACTTGGAAAAGGGTGGTGAAATCATTACCTCTTCTTCGGGTTCTTCCTTTTGATTTGATCAAAAGGGATCCTTAGGTTGGATTTATGAACAAACTAAGGCCTCTAGGTTGTAGTTAGGGTAGTTGAGAGAGTATTTGGGCAGAGTTTGGTCAAACCAAAAGGCTTTGAAGGTGTGAAGATATGAGAAGGAGAAGTGCCCTTTTATAAGAGGGGTGAGGGGAACCTTTGGAAAAGATAGAAATATTAATTTATAATAAATTAATATTCGGTTTCTAATGGATCCAAAGTTGATTATTTAAATGTTAAGGCGGGTAGGGGTCGAAAATCACTTAACCAATAGATTTTAGACAGGTTTGGGTTACTATAATAACCTTATCATTAAGTATTAACTCTAAGTTAATTAGTTTAACTTTTACAATGTCTCTTTGTATTTTTATATTATATGGTTAATAAACTTACCATATACATCCAAGAGACCCTCAAGTGGTCCATTAATGATAAAAATATCATTATATAAGTCTATTGGGAGAACCTTAGATTTTTAAGAATTTAAAATCAATTAATAATATAATATTTGTTTTAAAAACTCTTTTCTGTCGATTTTGACACTATTCAATAGTGGATTTTTGTGAAACTCATAACAGAATGATTACTTCGAAAAAAGTCAATTACATCAATCTTAATATGTCATATTAACCTAGAAAATTATTTTTATTCATTAGAAGTCTCATATTATATTTATTTGGGTATTTATAATATCAATTATTTAAATTGTTTACTATTATGGTAATTACTGCATCATCATTGTGTCATAAATAAATTAATTTATTTAATGTCTAAAAATTATAAATAAAATATCATTATTTATGAAATCTAATTAGCTTTCTAATTAATATTTACAATCTAATTTATCATATGTATAACTCTATATTAAAAATGTTTTAGTAAATAAATGTTGATTTTAACTCTTTTAACTCTTCTTTGAATTAAATAATAATAAATGTCCTAATCTAATACAAGTGGACCTAAATGATAATATTTTATTCCTAAGGTTGTTTTTGGTCGAGATACTATTGTCCAATAGAATTAGGACATGTGTTAGGGTAATATTAATATCATTTTTACCCTTAATTACCCTATTTACTTTTAACCGTGGTAAATAAAAGTAAAAAGTTACTATTCACCAAAAAAATATTTTCATCTCATTGAACCACATTTTACTTCTTGATATTAACCGCGTCTCTCAGATTTTCGAAATTCCAATCACAGAAGCGGTAAAATTAAGTTTTATGAAAAAATCAGTTTTTTAACTACCACTTAGTAGTTTCACTATTCATCAAAAATTAAAGTTTTTCAATACAATGCCAAAATTTCACCCTAAGATATAATTGATATTCCGAATTCAAAAATGATATCCATTTTAAAAAATTCCAAACATATAAGTTGAATTAATTAATTTTATAATTAATTCCCGTTGTCACTACAAATAGCGTATTTTTAAGAAATAATATATACCAAAAGATTGACATTTGTTTAGGTCCAATTTCAAAAGTGAAATTAATTATAATGAAACCATTGGATAAAATGGTAAAAATATATTCTAATTATACTTTAACACCACTAAATAATATATTTTATCACTATAAATTATTTCGATTAAAAAAGTTGTTTTTAAGTATTTTTCACTATTCATAAAAATTGGATGTTCTCAGAAAAATACCAAAAATTCATCTTAGGATAATTTCGATATACCAAAACCAAAAATGAAGTCTATTTTGAAATATTAAATATATATAATTTTAAAAATTAGGTATTACTATTCATAATGGCTAGTTTGATTGGTTGTGGTGTGTGTTAGAACTCGATGTTGCGTACAACACACACTATCACATTATTCAAAGAAAAACATACCATAGAAGCTTGGGGTGTTACACCACCCATCAGCTGAAGATAGCGGGCATGAGGTATGAATATCTCTCTTCCCTATAGGTCAACTAGAAAGGGGTATGAAAGCCTCCCTTCCATCATTCGTGATTAGTGGGCATGAGGTAAGAATGTCTCTCGTCCCTATCGGTCAACTGGAAAGGGGTATACATGCCTCCCTTCTATAAACATATAGAGAATAGCGGACATGAGGCAAGAATGTCTCTCGTCCCTATAAGTCAACTGCCAAGGGGAATAAATGCCTCCCTTCCATACACGAATAGAAATTGCATCTAGCGTGTAGTAGACATGCCTCCCACCCATACTCAAGTAATCTGGCATGGGGTATGCATGCCTCCCATCCATAACCGTCCAAGTAGATGGCATGGGGTATGAATGCCTCCCATCCATAACCACACATTTTCGTTATCAGCATTATATTACAATTCATAAGGCAGTACCTCTTATGCATTACAAGTAATCATTACACTTTCACAATCAATCATACATCTCATTTCTATATAAGTATCCACCACCTCATCCATTACAAAAATACTTAAGGAAAACCATCTTAAGTATTTATAATATCATCATTATCATATTTGTTACATTTATACTTAAGGAATCTTTTCTTAAGTGTCTATATCAAGACATTCAAATATTCATTTTCCTAATATAAGGCGTGCTCATTACATTATTCCAAGGCGTGGTCATACCACCCTAGTCCGCTCATCTCCAGCTTAACCATTTCATTCTAAGGGATAGTTCTATAATTCTTTTAACCAGATGGTACAATTCAAAGGAAACACTACATCATCAATCAACACCAAATCATAACTAGAAATTAGCAGGAAAGCATAATAATCAACTTCCTACATTTACCATGAAGACATCGCACCTTTGATCGAGGGGTTTTGTTATTAAATCGTTAGTTTAGTTAGCAGGCAACCCTTTTTATCTTGTTCCTAAAATTCACACGATTTTTTTAGAAACATTTACTCAAGAATAACTTCCAGAATTAAAGTACTAAGGCAGTACATAAATTAACTAATTTAAACGTCACTTTAAATAAAAAGGCAAGAGAGGGACCCTACCTCAAGGTGGATCCATTCATCTACTCCGCCTCTTGACTCTTTCTAACTAAGAGCCATTGTTTCTCCCCCATGATTCATATGTGATTTCACATACGTATAAGGGCACCTAGCCTCTATACACACGCTCTGCATGGCCAAGAGTGTGCATAATAGGATCCTAACACTCATGCTTATACACCTAAGCCTGTATTCGCTTACCTACACAGACACTTTTATAAATTCAATGGGGGAAAACTATCCCCTCACGTGTATATTTGCTGCCACGCATGAATATACGCATATTGGGGGAACCCACATAGATATAAATATGTACCTATGCCTACGCAGGTGAGCCACCTAAGCTCCAGCAAAGTGAAACCAATTCCAAAAGACCAACGCACTGTGGGAAACAAACCAGGAACCTCTAATACAACTAAAGACATTAATTGGAAGTTACAAGACAACCAACGGTAGAAAACCCTTACCTCAGAAACAACCCAGCTGTTCGAAACAACTGCAATATGCCTCACCTTCGGCGGCAGATGTCGAATCTCACCCAAAGGAGTCCCAACAGACCTTTTTCATCAACCTTGAATGAGAGAAATAAGGAAGAATGAAAAATCAAAAACCAATCCCAAACCTTGGGTTCGGACGAATGGGATTTGGGTGATGGAGAAGCCTAAAATCATCCAAGGAAGGAGAGGGAAGAAGAGGAGTGACCTACCATGGAGATTTGAAGAATAAATTGCCATAAACGGAGGAGGAATCCCCGGTCTAAGAGAGGCTGTAAGAGGGGGGTGTCGCGTGACGAAGGGGGAACTCCCTCGGCTGTGCGCAGTTCTGACGAGAGAGGAAGTGAGGGAGTGTTTAGTTTATGTTTTATTTATTTTATTTTTAATTTAATTTAAAATATCCCAAAACTCAAACAGAAGTGCCACACACGGTTTATACGGCACAGTTTCCCAAACCGTGTGAAAACCATGTGGCCTCTACTGGATTCCCCAGGCACCCCACACGGGCTTGTCGCATGGTTTGGGGAAACCGTGTGCGGGCTGTGCGGACACCTCTGCCTCCCTATTTTAAGCTGCACAGTTTGGGCTGCATGGTTTGGGAAACCCTGTGCCAACCATGCGTCTTTTGTTGTTCCTTATAAACTAGCATCCTTCATGTACGATGCACCTAAAACACATCATGCCACTAGAGACACTTAACAGGCATTATCCCATTTCCAAAAAATTTAAAAAGAAGGGTTCAGACCTTCAGAACCTCATTCTGAAGTCTGATTCTAAAAACGGGCGGTTCAATAATTGAAAAAGTACAAATTTCTCCACTTTTTAACCCGGATAAAGACACAGGTCATTACATTGTACCTTCAAAAAAATCTATCCAAATAGGCTCATAACCTCCTCCTCCACGTCCAGTAAGCCTTGGTCTCATAAAAAGGCCAAAACATCTCCCTTAAGGAGGCTCTCAAGGTAGTTTTGTTGAAGAGGTAATTCCACTTTTCAATTCTTTGTCTTTCCTTTCAAGTTAATTTTTTTCTTTTTATATTAGATATCCATATCCAAATTTTGTGATGACTCCAGTACCTTATATTTACTAGAATTTTGTCATGATATTGGATTAATTTATCATCATATCTCCCTTTTACCCTCTTTTATACTATTAGAAAGAACACCATATGAGAAGTGTCAATATTCCACATTCAAGGACTATGGGCTTTCGATTTCTATTATCATTCCCAATTATGGTCATGAAACCATTATTGTTTTGGTTGAACTAGATTATTATGTATGTAATATACCCTTTGTAAGATTCTATAATCCCTTTTTAAAAATGGTAGTAAGTTTTAATGAAAAAAGAGTTCATTGTAATCAAAACCCACAAATTAACCGAAACAACTGTCATTGAAGTTCTATATAATAATTCATCCTCTTTCCATGTAACCAATTTATATAAATGATCAATAACAACGATTTATGTTCATAAATAATATATAATTTCAAATCTTGATATTTACATCTTTTCCACATACATAAAAACAAGTGAACCAAATATGAAAATAAATAAAATGAACACTCCAAAACGATGGAATTCAATACAATAATTTATCAATATAGAAATAAGCGATCTGACCAGAATTATGATAAAATAAATACAAGTCTAATATATTATTAAAAAAGTTATTAATAAGTACAATTTCATATTCTATGATCTTAAGTTTGATAGAGGAACATGTTCGGAGTTACGGTTTGGGTTTTTCCAACCAAACTTCCATTTTCATTCCGGTTACTTTCATTGTCTAATTACCTTAATGAAATTATTATGTATTGTTATGTACTACTCATATATTCTTTGTGAGTATTATATATATGTGTACAAACCATAACCCTTCCTTATTTTATGGATAGTTACACGTTTTAATAGGAACATTCAAAATTGTTTCCAAAATACAATCCCTATTCAAGAGAATTTCTCAAATTCTTACCTATTTTCAAGGGCACTATATAATCTATTTTTAGAAACAATTATCTTTATAAAATCACTCATTTTATTATAAAAATACTATATTACTTCACTTATGTTTTTAAACAACAATTTTTTCAAAAGAACTCTTCTTTTCAAAATAAAAGAGTATTTATCTCAAGAATTGCTTAATGATTTTATAAGAGCGTTTTCGTCTAATTCAACACTCATTATGATTCCATTGTATTATTGGGTTTAATCATTTATGAATTCATCTACCATATTTTGTTTAATTTTTTATGACTAACTCTATTGTGGATGATATATCCTAAAACCATTCACCATATTACTTGGAATGGTTAGTATTTTATGATTAATGATTGGGGAAAGATAGTTACATTTCATATGATAGTTTCAATATGAATGTATATGTTGTTTATGTTTATCCCCAATCGAATGAGGAATGCATTGGACTTATTATGTGATGGGTGGGGCCCGCTATAGCCCCTCTATGAATTATTAGTTATTATGAGAAAAATAGACATGGAATTGGTCGAGGCCTTTCCCAATGTGTTATATGGATTTTGGTTGACGCCCTAATCATTAGACGTCTTGGCTGAGGCCTTGAAAAAATGTTTCAAAATGTTCATTATATGCAATTTTGTCATTATGATGCTAGGATTTGAAGTTCAAGTGGTTATTTGACTAGTAGAATACCAGTGATTATGTTTTATTATGGCATTATTTACTCACCTCATATTTCTTCCATAATGTGTCCAAGTACATTATTAAAGGAATGTGTTTTCAATTATACACCATGTCTTATGTTTATGCTATCATCCTATGTATTTCATTCTCTTACTGAGCGTTTGATATCACCTGTTTTTTATGTTTTATTTTTCTCAGGAAATGAAGAAGTAAATTATGAATGACATGCGAGCATAATCTAGGAGACATAATGTTGCTATTCGAATAATTTAGTGTTGTTTTTTCTTTCCATGTGTGAAGTTGAACTTATATATGTATATTGTTTCCAATAATACTAAACAACTTGGTCCTTCGGGATTCGTATTCCTTGTATGTATGCAAACTTAATCAAATAAGGCATCGGCTCTTGGCAACTGGGGTCAGGTCCTTATAGATATATCTCAGTTTGAGGTGATGATGGTAATAAGATCTATATTCTGAAAATGTTTGTAATTTATGTGTCATAAAATACCATAATTTACTTGCAATAGTTGTTTCTTAATATTTTAGTAATATTTTAAAAAATATTTTTTAAAAAAATATTTCAATTTTTTTGAAATCTATGGATCCCCCATAAGTATGTTTTTCCACATTAGAGATTTTTTTATTGGTGAAATGTTATTTCTATAAGCACAGTTTTCCCCCTAAACCAAGGTTATATACTGGTGAATTATTTCTTAAGTTATATTTTTCAATAAGTTAGGGAATTCCTAAAAGAATGGTTTTATACATAAATATTTATTACCACTGTAAGGAATTTTTGAATCACTAAGTTTAACCCTATTAGTATGGTTTTATAATTTATCAATTTTTTAGAAAATCTATTACTCAATGATACCCAATTATCCCCTAAACAATTAAAATAGCTGGAAACCATCACCCAAAATAACCTATAGTAAATAAATAGATGCATACTCATCTAAGTAGTGACGAAAAAACCATTGAGTTTAAACCAACTCCTAAGATTCTATTTTCAGTCTAAACCAATATCAATAACACCTCTACTAGGTCAGAATAAACTTTTCCTTGTCATGGTTTAATACCAAATACTCTCGATGAACACCCAAAAAATTACATTATCCCCCAAAAAAATTAAGTATAATTTTAAAATTAATGTTTTAAATTTAACAAAAAATTTATACCAGTTCAACTTTTTGGATAAACTTCATATAAGTTCACACCTAAAACTATCTAAGTTGTTACACATCCCAAAAATTCTATAAAAGAAACTAATTTTAGAGATATTTTTAAAGAACTAGTTAAGCCTCAACACAATTTCCCTTACTTTCACATTCAATGTGAACCAAGTATATCATTGCATACTTATGTAACTATTTTCATATTTAGATAATTATTTTAACATATTTATAGTTATACTTATAATAACATTAAAATAATATCTATTATAATAAAAATAAATTATTATGGGAAATAACTTTTAAATATGTCATTATCCTAATATATAGATTCTTGGAGCACTACTGTGATGTAAACATTTAACGGCGGTTTAAAGAGCCATTCAGTCACTCCATGATAGTTTTTAGACACTACGGGTAAATCATGTATCATCAATCATTTAGTAGTGGGTTTTTAAAACATCATAAAATGATATAGCGATGGATTTTTAAAAACTGGGAAAATCATTTAGTGGTAGGTTATTATTATTATTATTATTATTTATTATTCATTATTATTTGCATATTAATTATTTATTACCATTTAAATGTAATGACATGCCATGAATGTATGGATTCTCCATGGAAAACATGCGCATATATGTGTGTTGGGGGTTATTTGAACTCCTTATATCTTATCTAATTTGCAATGACTTTGCAACTCCCTCAAGCTCTTCAGGTGGCGAGTAAAACAATTTTAACATAAATATATATAGATAAATAATAAATAATAAATAATAATAGTAAATAAAAAAAATAAACTTTTTAAAATATAATAAATAGAAAATTGTAAATAATTAATTATAAATAAAATAAATAAAATAATAGTAAAAAAATAATTAATACAAATTAAAATATAAATAAATTATAAATCATAATTGAATTATAAATAAATAAATATATAAATAATAAACAAATTAATAATGAAAATAAAATAAAAAACAATAATAATTAAAAACATAAATATTAAAACTTAAAAATTAAATATATAATTTCAATAAATAAACAACATCAAATAGTAAATCATAAATAATAAAAATAAATAATAAAAAACAAATAAATAATAAATAATAAATAATAAATAATTAACAAAAAATAAAGAAATTCTAATAAATAATAATAATAATAATTTAAAAATAACATGTAATAATATATATTAAATAAATAATAAATATGTATTAAATTCATAATTAAATAATAATTAATAACTATTCTTTTAATTATTTGTTAATAATAAATGATAATTAAATAGTAAATTAACATTAAATTAAAAATTATATGTAATATCATATAATAAATTATAAATAATAAATAAATGTTGAATAATAATTTAAAAAAAATTTATTAAAAAAATATAATCAATAAATAATAAATATGAATTAATAAAATAATATTCGAATAAATAAAATTCAATAAATGATAAATAGTAAATAAAAAATAAAAAATGGATATAAATATATATAAATATATATACAAATAACGAAATTTACATAAATATATAAAAATACATATTTATGAAACATAAATATACAGAAACACACACATATATAAACATATACATTAATATAAGTGTATATATATATGAGAGAAATATATATAAATATAGGAAAATATTCGTATATATATATTTGATAATAAATCACCAAAACATGGATAACCACAACAATTATAACTCCATTAAATCAATAAGAATGTAAATCCATTGAATAAAATCATAGAAAACCCAACTATCATCTGAAGGAACTCTTAAACCAAGATAAAATCTCATCAAATGTTTAAAAAGCATGGTATCCAAACAAGAAATCAGTTTTAGAGGCCTTCCAACACATTATTGAACTCCAAAAAATATTGATTTGGTCCCCCCATTATAAATATAGAGAGATCACTGCATATCTCAATTTTAAATATGGTTGAGCTCAAATAGATACACAGATCAAAAGATATGGCCAATTGACGTTGATGTTCAATTTTTAACTTCATCTAAAACATTGATCAATTTTATTCAGTCAATTATTAATGAAATATTGTCTAATTTCAATTCATTTCATTTCATGAGCTTCAATTGGACAGGTTGTGGAGATAAAATGGACACACATATCAAATGTTATAGTCATTTGATATAGATTTCATATTTTCTATTTATATAACAAAATAATTTAAGTTCTAAATAGCTATTTACAAATTAAAATATATAATTAACATGTAAAAAATGTAATTACTGAAAATGTTAAATAATATAGAATAAATAATATTAAATAATTAATAATATGGAATCATAATGAATCATAATTAAATATGTAATATATTATATGTTTTCATTAATATAGAGATAGTTTTTTAAGAATCATTTCTAATTATATATGGTTTTCAAAAACCTCTATAAAAAATTGATAATTTTTTTTAAAAAAAATACCACAACTTATAATTTTTTGATCAAAATCAAAATAATACCACATTTAGCAGTGGTTTTAATAACCAATTCTTAAAAGCCTCAACATAAAAAAATTTCACAAAATAATTAACAGAAATTTTGGAATCCTTCACTAAAAACAAACCAAAAATACCTTTTATCATATAGTGGATCCATCCACCATTTTTTGGGAACAAGTTCAAAACTAACAAAAATAAACACATCATTACATACAAAATAAAACGAATTAACTCTTAATTACACTTTTATACCTAATTTAATTTTGATGTTATTATTTAATAAAACAATATCAAATGAATTGAAGATTGATAATTACAATTATTTTAGTTTCCTTATGTTATGATTTTATTAGAATCATTTATAATTTATATGTTGATGGTAAAAACATCAAAGATAAGGGCCGTATGAATCATTATCTTTATTCATTTTATTTTTCATATTATAAATTTTATTATCGTGGAATGAAATATATAAAATATTAATTACATATAAAACAACATAAAAAAAATTTCACATATATTAATTGAATGTTATTGTTAGTAATTGATGGAAACCCCATCATGTCCATAAGATAAATAGAAATTAAATTTTTATTTGAAGTGTGCACACAATAAAATGATCAAATACATTCACCAAACCATTAAATTTTTTTAAATTAGTGGCACTCATTTTCAATTCAATAATGTTTTCATTATTTGTGGAATATATGTAAAAATGTCCTTTAATTAATTCTATTTTATCCCTTAAACCACACATTTATCACAAATTTGAGAATCACATCCATTAGTAAATACTCATGATGTAATACAACATTGGATAATTTATTTAATATTATTTTATTCAAACATATTACTATTGGATTACTTCTTAATACATTTAATAAGAATTAATGCTTCATACTTCCATATAGATTTTAAAGAATGAAAATCAGGTTGTATAACACAATACATCCAATATAATGTAAATGATATCTATGCTTTCATAAGCACCTCTATTCTCTTGTGGGATTTAAACAGTATGATTATTAGGTGTCTGTTATTATATAATCTAAACACTATCATTATAATTGAGAAAAAATATCATTTTTGTCAATAATATAGAAATTTATTCTCATTAAAATTGTCATTATGAAGGCTATATTTGAGTGAAGGGTTAAACTCTTTATGAAATATCTTTTAAAATTTTAACATAAATATATATAATCAATTATTATATTTAAATATAAATATATTAATTAAATAAAATTATTTATTTTTATTCTATTGAAATTATCTATTTAAATGTCATAAATTATTAGTGGTTCAATATACATATTTTTCCAAGACTTGAGTCAACTATGTCTTTTCTCTAATGATAAGGTTATTTAGGCAAGAAGGAATTGTGAATTAAATTATATCAAAAACATAATTATTTAGGTTTACTACTCATTTCCCTTATTAATTTGATCAATCTTCTTAAATCCATATATATGGAAAAATAACTTCATTATAATTACAAAGCCTAATGTAGTGTAATTGTTATAATTCAATAATTCATATTAGAAGACCCGATATAAGAAAAAATATGTGTGTCCATATTTTTCAAAAAAAAAACACTTTTTCATTAGGTTCATGATTAGTGAAATTATTATAATGAATCTGAATACCTTTTATTCAATGATTTAATTTAAATGATCTCACCATTTAAATTGAATAATAATTTCATTCATAATATATTACATTTCATGGAATCCTATATATATGAATGTTTATAATGATCAAAATTTTATATGTCACCTATATTCATTACATATTAAATTTTTTAAACATGATGGTGTATAAAACATATAAAATTAATGTTTTTTATGAATCTATAATAAAATTTTAAATTTTTTTATTTTTTATAAAAAATGATAGTATTTTGATTCCATATCTTAGATTGTAAATAGTTTTGGCGACTATTTATTGGAACATTTTATTTAATTTTACATTGAACAAACTAAATATTATAATATGGGACTGAACAAGAACCCTTATTCAATACATAGTATAATATTATCCTATAATATTTCATTATTTATGCGTGTATTGAGGGGGGATTCTAATGGATTTAGTGGTAGGATATGGAATTCTTCCAAGGTTACTAGAATTTCTTCATCTTTTTTTCAATGAATTGTGATTTATAGTAGTTAATTAGACTACATTGTCATCATTATTATATAATAATAAAACTTTTATCATCATCATAATCATCATAATCATCGTTATTTCCCCTAGAGTGTATCTCAATAGCAGCAGCTTTAAGATGTTTTGATTGCAAGACCCACCGAGTTTTTTACTCTTGGTAGTGTATGATTTATGAATTATTTCACTGCCCAAAAAATTAGACTTTATTTTTATTTTTGTTTTTATAAATTTTTTATAACCTGGATTCTGGTTTCCAAATTCCATAACAGTTGGGGGATATGACTTTGTATGTCTTAGGGGTAGATGAATAGATATAGAGAGATAATTTGAGTGATCTGGCATTCGGTGTGTTTGGTGGCTACTTCATTTAGAGGAAGATAAAATAACACCAATAAGAAATCTTAATAATTGATTAGATTTATGAATAGAACCAACAAAATGTTGGTATGGTTGGTTATTGGTTAGTCTATATCTTCATGAATAACTCACCATGGTGAGATAAATCACATTATATTGGTGGTCTTGGACAAGACTCTATGATGCATATAGATGGTAGAAAAATTATTCATGTACCTTGAAAAAAAATGATCTAGATGGCATAGTGATTTAGTGGACTTATAAGTATAGATGGTTCTGGTTTTTTAGGGATGGTATTTACATGATGGTTAATCGTATAGAAAATTTCTCACATTGTTGTCCTAATATGAGTGAGAGAAATAAGATAAATTCAAAATATTAAGGGAATATGGTTACATGAGGAATAGGGTGATGTTTGGGTAGTATTTATAGAAGATAGAGTTTGATATGGATTCACTATCATTTGATGTTGTAATATCTTTTCATGGAATAAAACCAACCAGAATGAGTGAGATATGGGTGATGAGTCTAGTGGCTATTCATCCATGAGATGGATGAATGCAGGATGGCATGTGGGACAATAGAGCTAAATTAGACCAATCCTACTTCCCCCTCCCAAATAATAAGTACATATTTAATAATATTTTCATTAATATTGTACAAATAAATTAATTAAATGAATTACATTTAATCACATCATTATCTTATTTATATAAGTAAAAAATAATTCTCGGTCTTTTACACATATTGATTTTTATGATAACATTTTCCATGCCAACAATGATCAATTAGACGATGTTTTTATTAGTTTAATAATAAATGAATTTTTTATTTTTATGGAGTTACTTGGAAAAATTATTAGAGAAGATATTTACTAGTTTTATTAAATATATTGTACTGGTTTCTTCTATTGAGTGATTTTTTCCTCCTACTATAACAATATTACTCTAATAATTTTTTGACACATGTGTCTGTATTGGAAACATTATAAATTCTGTGTTGATTATAGTGCACATGAATTTTTTGATTGGACCCAGAAACTTGAGTATATTTATAATAACCAATATTGAATAGTGATTTATTAGTATACATGGGTTTTTTATTGTTATTCATGATGATGCGAATTAAACAATATCGGATGATCGTCATGGGATTAGAATTGCTATTATAAAATTTGAGGTGGTTAAGGTGATGTGATATGTAAATTATTATTGTGATAATTTTTGTGTTATTGTATTGAAAATATGAACTTTAATTAGTGTGACATGGTAATTATTTAATTAAAATTTAGACACTGGTGTATAAATTATTTATAATATATTTATTATGTGGTTTAATATGGACTCTAAGATATAAAATAGATAGTAATACATTCTTATTCTTCTTTATTTGTGTTATAAGAGGGTTTTATATATAGATTTTGGTTCATAAATAGGAAAGGGATTATTTAATTTTTTTTATTTAATTGTGATATGTTGATTTCATTGTGATAATCATGGGTTGGATATACCATTAATGATCTATGTAAATAGTTATTGTTCTCCCTGTAGGTGTCTACCTATGTGAAGGGTCATGTTGTGATGGAATATCATGCTAGTAATTTGTAATAGTTGACCTGGATTGTTTCATGGTCTTGTTTAAAAGTTGAATTTGATTATTCTATAGTCATGTAGACTTGTTGGCTTACATAATTATATGTTCATGCATACTAGTTGAACTAGTTTATTTTTTTGGAGAAATTTATAATTAGTTTCATTCCATTATGTTGGCATGAAAATTATACGATAACAATGATGGGTTCATGGTTATTGTGATGATGATCTGTGCTTTAAATTTATTACATGTATATGATTATGCGAGATCATTTATTTAATTATTTTTTATATAATCCAGTGATTGGAGTATGATTCTCTATAAAACTAAACACATGTGATGATTTCCTCGAGTGTAACACAACATCTATTATTTTAGTTGTGGTTCCCTTTCACCAATAATTCTATATGTATAGGTTAAGGTTGGATGAGTGATCTTTTTCATTAGGTTAATATGGTAATAGACAGATGACTATAATTTTGGTTTACATTCCCTCTCCCCCACTATTCACACATTAAAATGTGATGGTTAGTAGTTGAAAATTAATCCTTGGGTGAAGTGTATTGAATATTAGTATTTTTAGTATGTTTTATATTTAAATTATTGTAATTTTTTATTTTATGTTTTTATTTATTTATTTGGATAAAAAATTTGTAAGGAAGTATGTATGTGATTATGGGTGTCTCATGTATGTGAGTGGGTATTACAATAGTGATTCATGTATGAAAGGTGTTATGTGTTTGAGGGAGTGAAATTTGGTATATGTGATGGTGTGTATTAAGTTACGTGTCTTTGGTGGGTGTGATATTTGAGAGTCTACAAAAGGGTGATGGTGTTTTTAAATTCCAATATCCCCATCTTATTCAATTTTTTTCTCAAGAGTTGGAATTGGGTTAACTGTATATTTAAAAATGTTCAATTGAGAAAAATAATGAAGTAGTGCCTTCTTTCCCATGTAGGACTACCCTTTTTTATTTTCCATGTTGGTTCCCCTAGCGAGTCACCCTATATTTCTCTCTCTAATTCAAAGTTATTTAACTCTCTTTAAAATTATTCTTATATTCACTTTAGTTCCAAATTAGCATTTTTAGTTGTAATTGAGAACCATTAATGGTTTTGGGATTTCAAAATCACAATAAAGGTAAAACCTTGTGTTTTATTAGATGTTGATTAGGTTTTAGTTACTATTTAATTTAAAATTAAATTTATCCTTAAATTTTGATGAGTTTTTAATTTATAACAATTGATAAAAAAACATGAAATTATTTCACTGTGAGGGTAATTGAGTAATATCTAGTTTTGTGAAATCTATTGGGTTGTTATTATAATACAGATAATAATGACCTTAGTTTTGATGGTGAAAACAAAGAATTATTTATTTTTAGATATGTTTATATTAATGATTTTTAGAATGGTAAATGCAATTTTTCATATACTATAAAGATATAAAGAAAATATTTATTGAACTACTATCAAGAATCTCATTATATGATAGTAAAAACATAATTTAATAGAAATGATATGTATAAAAGAAACATAATTACATGATAATTGACTATAAAAAACCCACCAATGATAATAAAACAACCGTTTTCTATTATTATTAGATGAGGTGAATATACCAGAGACTAAGATGTCACCAATAAGTTTAATTCAAGTAGTTATCATCTTCCCACAAATGAATGTCTCTTCTATGTCGAAAATACCATAATATATCATGCTGATTTTATAAATTATTTATGTTCCCAATTTTTTTATTTAATGAATATCTCATCCATAAATCCCAAGGAGGTCGAAGGACTTTTCTAGAACCAATGATAAATATAAATAATTTTGAACATGAAAACTCCAATGAACTATTCTAGATACACTAAAATTAGGGATATCATATTATATAATATCCCTGATTCTTTGGTAGTGATATAGACATATATATGCTAGAATTATAGTCTATGATTGGATTCCATTATATTTTATAATGGCATTGTGATATGTTTTGTCTTATACATCCATGACACCATGGATTCTTGATTGATTCAATAGTGTTATGCATCAATGGTATTGATTCACTTATTTATTTCTATACAATGAATAATTTTTGAAGTGTAAAATGAATATATAATTGTAAAAGATAATGAATCATTACAATAAACATTGATAGAAAAGTGTGTGATATTGATACTACATGCTCTTAATTTAAATAATATTGTGTATAAATGTATGATATCCCCCTATCAGAGATATCCAGGATATTCACATGTTATAACCAAATATCTCTTCTTCTTTCGTTCTTCAACCATCCTGATCATGGATATTTGTTGTACATGTTTGAAGAACACAAATCCACTCATTATGAACTAGGATCCATAGATAATGTAATCCTCTCATAGGTATGAGTCTTTTACCTATTTCACAGCTGATCAAAATCAAGTATACTTCAACACATTCTGTAAATATGAAGATCATAGAGATGAATGTATAAATTGTTTTCTCTATGTATTGGGATATTTATTTTTTTGAATCTAGATCGGTATATATATATGAGTTTTAATTTATTTACAATGTAATATAGTTTTTTATAATTTCCATCAGTAGAGTTATAATCACAAGAATCAATGAAAAAAAGGTTTTTCGACTAGTTTTTTAATGAACATGTATTTCATGGGTCATTTAGGGTTAAGTCATAATGTACGGTTTAAAAAATATATTTCATTTAACTTAGTAATAATGTATGACTTCAATTTATAATAAGTATTGATATATTGAACTTCTATGGTCTTTTTTCTATGTCATGGTATATGATTTATGATAAATTAATCATTGAATAAATAATGGGGTTTTTTTAAAATGAGTGACATGTCATACTAGTGATATATGGTATATCATCAAAAAAATGGTCCTTAGGATAGTGATAATTGTTAGTGGGAATATAAATGTATTATTATGACTCATTATCCCATCATTAGTCATATAATTGATATAGATTAAAAATGTTAATAATTTAATATTTTTATAGGATTTCTAATAAATTGTATTTTTTAAAAAATCATAATTGTTACACACTATAAAATGATAATTATCATGCATATCATAACTATAAAAAATTCATATTTGTGTCTCATTTTTTGAAAATAAATAATGTGTTTATATATATATATTTACTTATTCTTTTGGGATATTCATCTTTATAAATTTTTTATGAACTTTGGATATTATATAATATTTAATCAATGTTATAAATAAATTCTTCTAAAATTGTTTATATATAAATTACATGCTAGGTACAACAAAAAATTATTTAGTTTTCACCTACCTCAATTTAAACTCATGTATTTAGTTTTTAAATATATTTTATACATTTTAGGTTTTATAGTTATAATGAATCGGATTCTATATTGATTAATGTATCACTGGGTGAAGGGATGTTGGTTTTTTCATCTCTTTAGATAATATGGTTATATATTATTAAAAAAATGTGTGAAAAGAACATAGTTTGTGGGATGTGTAAAGAGTTACACATTAATATGGAGTGGTTATATTAATTTTATAGTTTAAATAGGGATACCATAATATAATAATTATAAAAATTAATAAATCATGGGATAAAAACATATATTATAATTTGTATATGGGATGGAATAATTAAAAATTTAATATAAATATTATTTATATTTAATTTTTGAGACTTTAAAGAAGACACATAAAATCATATGTGTGGTATTCATTATAGTGAAAACACATGTCAAGACACAAATCATCAAACTGGGTAGGTTCACACCAAAGTGATGTTCTCAAGGGTTATCTTGTGTACGATATGGTGTTTGTGGATAAGCCTTAGTGTTATGAAACCTCATCCATTTTTGAGATTAAGAAGAAAATAAGTCATGAAACCCTAAGAGTAAGGATATAATAGGAATAGATTTTAGTTCATATCTATATAATGGATTCAGTCAAAGAGTCATCCACTTAACTCTCCAAAATTTATATCTTGATTTTATTGAAAATTTTTCCTACCTGAGTAAATAATATGATGAGGTTACTTTCTAAAGTAGGGTCATTTCATAGTGAAATATAGTTATTGTATCACAAAATATATATGTTATATGGGGTTATCGTTTTTCATGAGACTACATTTATTGAATTTTTTTCAAAATATATAAAATATAATACTAATATGTAAATTTTACTTTTTTCTATATTATGTAATGCATAATTTATATTACATTGAGATATATTTTAGGAATAACCTATTAAAAAATTTTAAATTCTTATCTAATGTTCATAAGTGTTTTAAAATATAAGAGTTTGGAGAAAATTAATATGGATGTTATAGTGATCAATTTCTCAAAAAATAACTCAAGGGTATTTGATATCGGGCTTGCGTCCCACATTTATATTCATAAAAATAGTCTTAGAAATATGAGGAAATTGAAAAAAGGTGAACTATATGTAAGTATTAGTAATGAAGAAATAGTATCTTCATTTGATTTCCATATTTATTATCTCATTTTACTAGGAATATTTGTATTGGAATTAGATAATTATTATTATGTTCCTACTATAAATAGATATTTTACATATAATGGAATATATGGATTATGAGAATGGTGAATTGGTTTATTTGACTTCATTATACATCCCATTGATTACAGAACTGGTTTATTCATTATATTTATCTTATATAAATATTTTATATAAAATATTCAATTAATCTTATTTGATATATTTTACATTATTTAGTTTGGAATCCTATTTTTTTTAAAAATATGTAAATTTATTTCCATGCCTTATTTTATTTAAACATAAATAGTTAATGTTTTAATTTATGAAATTTGTAATTGAATATTTGGTGTTATCCTACATGGTTATTTTTCTCACACTCAAACGTTTCCTCTGGGAATATGTGGATTGTATTATTATAGTTAAAAAATAAATAAAACACCCCACATAGTGGTTGTAGGTGTACTTGATTAATTGCTCCAAGAGTGATGTAGGTTACCAGTGGAGATGTGATCAACCTATTACTTGGGATATAGTGAGAAATATATTATTTTATGTTGTGTCCTTGGATGATGTTATGTTTGGGGATTTTTTTATACATTTTATTTTGTTAATTTATCGATGAATATTTTTCATATACCCAATTTTATCGTTTATCAACCCCTTTTATGTGGATAAATTATTCCCCTTTAATTATTATAATATTTAAGGTGCTAGTTTCCAAACTATATGGATCAGTAACACCCTTTGTGTTATATTAATAATAGATCAGTTATCATATTACTAGGGTATTTTGGGTGCTTCATTAAAAAATGGTATTTAAGGTTTAGTTTTCACAACTTCCCATAAAGATGATATGCATATTGGGGATTTCGTAGTAGAAATTTTTTAGGATTTTTGAGACATAGTAGGTAGGTATGAGAATGTGTATGTCCAAATATCATTATAATGAGCCTTAAGTCACCATTGATGTTTTTAGAAAGTTTCATCGGTGAATAATTTTATATGAATCGAGTATTATCCCAACCATTGATTTGAGTTTTTATAAATCCTAATATTGAGTTCTGTAAAATGATTTTTTTGTATATCTGATTTTGGAGTATTTCATCCATTTTCCCTAGTTTATTTTTTTATTTTTGATTGTTGATGTTGGGGACCATCATGTATATGAGAAGAAATATGAATAGATGATAATAAGAAGATTCTGGTTAACCACAATAGTTAAATACTTTAGTATACTAGAATATTTTTATGATAGTGGTGAGTTTTTCCATGAACTAGGAAATGTACCTTAAACTATTCCCATTTATGTTCTAGTTATGTAACCTCAATGGGATTAAACGTGGAATTATGGTGAATAGAGTCTTTATTAGAAGACACAAAATTTCTAAGCATCCAATGATCCTCAAGAGGATAAGGATTTGATTAAAAAGACATAGATTCTTGTTGAGTTAATAGAAACACAAAAACCTATAAAGTTGATGTGATCTATGTTTATTCTATAAGGTCCTAGATGGAGAATGTGGGATTCAATTATGATGGAGAAAAAATGATGGTTATGAGATAAAATACTTCAAATCCCTTTTTATTAGACATATTTATCCAGAATATGTGATCTAAGTGAAATATTCAGTGTTTATATTCCTCCATTAGGGTGGTAGGACTATGAAACATTATACGAACCATTTTTATGAGCTAGTTTATTTTTCCACTGAGTTAGTGATGAATCTGAAATTTAAGACTCAATGAATTGAGACGGCTCTTTGATCTGATATATGATATCATTTCATTATACTAAAACTCACTTCTTTTGATGAGGAACTGAATATGGGTTCCAAACACATGCATCCAGAACAACAATTACTCATACAGTGCAAGTGTCTCCAAAAGAATATGATGTTGGTCCATTGATAGTTAGAAGTAGTATCATTATAGATGAAATAACAGTGAATAATTTATTTGATACTAGTTATCTAATTCATTCAAATCAATTGTCATTGTGAACACACTAAATATTTATATTGATATTTTTTACATTTGATAGATATTACTATGACCATCGACACTAAGAGAGAGCAGGGTCTCCATTATCCCTCTTGTTTTTTTCTTTACCGGTGATTAAACTTACTTGGAATTTTATAGTTCTAGACATGAAACTGCTTGATGAAATTTTTTGTATGGATTTCATAATTAATCATTAGTCCTATTTTGAATGTTCTCTTCGACAAGCCTCCTTTAATGAGCTATATGGGATGTTACATATTTTTTAGGGAGAGTGGGACCGAGGTTTTTGTAGATCTAAACCATATTTAATTGATTTGAAGAGTGTAATATCAATGTTTTATTATGACATAGTGTGATAATCCCGGAGTGGTAATCTCCCTATATTTTTGAACATGCTTCCATCAGACTACTCTTAATTTCCACCAATAAGAGAGGTGGATTTCACCATTGATTTTGTAACTAGTACTCAGCTAGTTTCTATTACTTCTTACCATATAAGACCAACTGAATATAAGGAGTTTAAAACTCAATTGGATCATTTGTTAGAGAAAGGATTTATTTTTCTAAGACAGTCTCCTTGGGCAGTGTCCATTCTCCTTATGATGAAATACAAGGAGAAGCTTCATGTTTATATTTATTAATGAAAACTCAATGGAGATACTATAAAGAAAAAATATCCATTTCCATACATTTTTGAAATGTTTATTAGATAAAAAGGGTAAAGTGGTTCTTTAAGATTGATATTCCATCTAGTTATCTCCATTTGACAATTAACGAATCAAAAATTTAGAAGACTTCCTTCTAGTGTAGGCATGCCCATTATTATTATCTTGTTATTCCTTTATATGTAAACAATAATCCTATAATTTTAATGGAATTGATGTAGAAAATATTCCATGATTACCATCATTCATTCATCGTATTATTTTTGGATGATATTTTTTTAATAAAAAACATATAAAGATAATGTACATCATTTGAGATCAGCATTAATGTTTTTTCGAGATCACTATCTTTATGAAAAGATTTAAATAAAATTATGGATTTGAGCAGTGATTTTCTTAGAAAATTTGATCTTTTATTGTGTTATTTATTTTGAAGCTAATATAATGAAAAATACTTTATTTTGGAGAAACTATATAACGTTTTTAAAATTCTGAGCACTATAGTCATTGAAGGATATTACTATACGTTTGTTAAATATTTCTCAAAGAGGATTTATCTCATGAATCTTTTCACATAGAAATGAGTGATGTTATTTAGGGATATGATATTTCATAATTATATTTATGATTTAAAAAATCTTTTGAATTTTTCTCCAGTGTTGACTCTTCTAGAGAATGGGAAGGTGTTTTTGGTCCTTTTCTTATTCCTTATGTTCTTGTATGGGATGTGTCCCTGTGAAGGGTGATCACTTAATAGCGTACAGTTCCAAATATCATAGTCCACCCAAGAAGAAATAAATGAAAAATGATATTGAAATCACCAATGTGATGCATGCTCTTAAAAGTTGGACAAATTACCTTTTTGAGGAAATGTTTACCATTTATTATGAACAAAAACTCATGAGTTATATATTGTCTAAAAATTATTGAAATCCTTGAAAAATGAATTATATAGAATACCTAAATACTTTATATTTATAAATCTTCATCACAAAATGTAAGGGGAATGTCTACTCTTATACTTTGAGTATGAAATATTCAACCCAATCCATGAATGAATCCTCATAAGAGTAGAATCTGATGGAACTATTTACTTAGGTTCATTTGGGAGTCTAAGATAATTAGATAATGATTATTTTGGGAAGTGTTCTATTGAAATATTCTATTATGAAGATAATTATCTATTATTAGTATCTTTGTGATTAACATTGTGTTTTTAGAGACTCTGATTGTGGTAGGGAGACTGGTAGGGAGTAGATGTTCTCTTAAAAGGGTATCATATGTTTTCAATAATGGTTTTTTTATTCCATTTATTGTGATAAAGACTATGATGGGAATTTTAATTTTTCACTATAGGTGGCATACCCTAGAACCAAACATAAGTGTTTTGATTGGTAGTGACAATTATGGTTTCCACATTTTATATAAGACATAACTGCATAAATTTCTCATTTTAATATCTTCAATAGGTCCAAACTGATCACCAGATACTTTCATGATTTCTTCATATGATTCTAGTGCTAACATAGAAGTTTTAAGAGATTTTAATGGAATTTATGTTTTGGTTATAGTATAACCATAAATGGAAAATTTTGATATGTGTTTTGATTTATAGGCTGAACAAATTGTAACACTTTTTACCCATTCTAGATAAAATCAAATTTAAGGATTTGGGATGAAATTATGTGAAAAAATTGTTCGATTATCATGGTGTTCCTTCGGAAAGAACCGTTGATAGGGATCCCCATTTTAGAACCCACTTTTAGAATATCCTCCAGTAAGAAATGGGATATTTGGTATGATTGAAGATGATATATATTCCATATAATTTTTTCCATATTGAACAAGCAATAAGGATCCTTGAAGACATGTTTCATTCTTCTATTCCTAACATTGGGGAATCTTGGGATGATGATTAGGGACTATTTGAGTTATCTTAAAACAATTTTTACTACTCATTAATCATAATGTATCCATTTGAGGCATTTTATAACCATTTTTTTGAATCACCATTGCATTGGATGCGTATTGGTGAAGCTTCATTTGTTGGATTGATTTTGGACTAAGAGAAATGATGAAGATTTAATTTTTTCATAAAAAATGGACAACAAATAGATGATATAAATTGTATTTTAATTTCAATGGATCACTATTATATTTTTTAATTGCTCACTAGGTTTTCTCGATATTTTCACTATAGTTGGGTTACTGACTACTTGGGAGAAAGAGAATTATTTCATCACAGTTTGTGTTTCCTTTTCATATGGTTTGTAAGGTGGGAAAAGTGGATTGATATTTTAAACTTACAGTAATATTAAATTATATCCATAATGGGTTTCCTGAAACACATATCCTAAAGTAAATTTCTATACCATCACATGTCCTGAGATGGGAAGATCTTGATGTTGGACATGATTAATATGTATTTGATAATCTGGATCAGATTTTTGATTCTGGGATAAAGGTTCTTCATGGGGAGACAATACCTTTGGTCGGTGTGCTATAGTAGAGTAGTTCTAATTACCATGATAGTTGGGAGTGTGAGTAACTGGTGATAAATTAGTGGACTCATCTATTTTATATAGAATATTTTTGATAGGATTTATGGGGACAGAAAGTGTTTAGGGTGGGGATGTTGTAGAATCCCATTACCATCATCCAATTACTTCTTAAATAATATTTTCATTTTAAATTTATTCAAGATTTTATAAGATTATTACCGGTAATTTTTGTAAAATCATGGAAGCCCATGGTAATATTCATAGTCAGCAGTCATTTTGAGAAAAATGTGTGCTTTGGACCCATAAATTGTTCCTTGTAGTGGTTCCTTTGGGGGGGGGGACATTTAGTAGAAAATGTGAGGACTATACCTCAAACAATGTGACTTTAGATAGTGATTGCTTTATGGGTTGGTACATGTTCAATTTAACTATGCATTCAAACCATGCATCCTATCCATAATTCTAATAGGGGTTCATAGTTATTGTTCACAATTACTAATAATTTTGAGGCCCAAACAAAAAAATATGCATATTGTTTTTAATTTACACAAAAAGAAATTATTAAAAATTCTAGGACAACCATCTAAGATTGTGGTCAACCCAATTAATCCCAAAATCTATTACTTGGTCATCTGAGGCTCTAATAGGTGATCTTAAAGTCTTAAACCATTTTCTTTCTATATAGATTCATAAGTGAACATATTTAATATCTTTCCAATGAGTTTTTATCCACTTCTTTGGTTTCTCCTGATCATTCCTTCTATTCTTATTATAGGTGTATATATCATATTTTTATTGAGAGATATAATCTCATTTTTTATGGATCTTGATTCTATTTTTGATTTCATGATCTACTTAACCTCTTTTCTCTTTGGTATTCCCATTGTGGGTGTTTTTTTATCCTCAAATTGAAGGTTTGAAATTCCTTACTATAACTTTTGTAATGACCCAAATCTTTGACCGCTGTAAGGATTGATTGTTTTTCTGAATGTCTTCAATTATCCTAATGAAGTATGCTAATCAATATAAGGAGGTCGTGGGAGTGTCTAGGGAATGTATGGAGTCCGAAGCTCCAAAAAGGGGAAACCAGGCTGGGCCGAACGGTTTGTCCACAACCATGCACCTCAGGAACATCATCATGTGGTTGGATGTAAGTGGTGGAAAATCCCATATGAACAGTTTGTGCACAGTTAGTGACACCATTCAAGTAGGATGTGTGATGTGCCTGGTGAGGTATTGAGTTATGAATGATGTGCACAAAATTTTGGAAACTGTACACAGACACTGTGAAGATATACATGAAAGGGGAAGAACCTTATGAACATTTCTTGCATGGTTTGGAAAACCCAATGAGCTAGTTTTTAAGTAAAATTGGAAATTTCCCCATTTACCATTTTAAGTTTTATTTTCCTTTTTTATTCTCCTCCCTATAGTTAGAACCCACAAACTAACATCCTTGAGATCTCAATTCCTCTTCACCTTAATTCTCTTGGTACATCTCCATCTAACAATCATTTATTGGTCTATCAGAAGAATCATATAGGTCAATGTAAGCCTAGCCCTGTTTTGCCCCTCCTTCCCAGCTAAATTTCACTGTATCTTGTGCTATTTAGATGTAGGTTCTTCCACCATATTATTAGGGTGTTGGAAGGAAAATCATAACTAATTCAACCTTATCCAAATATGATATTTATACTCAGTGAGGCATAATATACGACCCTAAGGTAAATGTTCACATAGTTTTCTTTTTGAGTTTTTCTATTTAATATTTATTCCTTCATGCCGCGAAACATCCTTTTTCGATCTCCCTCTTTGTGTTTATTCTGTTACGTATAATTGACCCCATAATGATGAAATAGGTTAATTGAATCATTTTTAGCTATTTATTGAACACCCTTTCTTTATATGGACACCCAAGGGGGTACCACCCAAATTGGTCACTTTAGGCCAATCTTTCCCACATTGTCTAATTATGGTTTGTAGTTCGTTGAATGGTTTTTAACTAAATTGGACTCTGTACCATATGTATTTGGAGTGTACCAATGTTCATTAATGGTTCATAGATTCATTCGGTTTAGAAATTTCCGAATGGGTATAAGAGTATTTGACTTCAACATTTGGACCTTGACACCTTGAATTGAAATGGATTGGCCATGTTAGGAAAATTAGATGCTTGGCTTTGTACGTTGTCTTGGTGGAGTTGGAATAAACCTTAAAAAAGGTTTTTTCTTAAGTAGAATAATTTCAAGGGATGAAATGAATTCCCCTAGTCTTGTTTTATCATTAAAGGCATTACATAATTGGTTTTCTTATTTCATTTAATATGATATAAGATGGTTTTCCTTACACTATATTATGAGAATTCTTATAACATTTCTATGCTTATGACATTCAATGTAAATTTATAGATGATAGGCATTCGTACCCCATTCCACTTATGAAAGGTATGGGTGGGAGGCACGTTTACCCCCAAACCATTGATAACCTCTATGCATATATGGGAGGGAGACATTCTTACCCCATACTGGTTATAATCTCTATATGGATTGGAGGAATTCATACCCCATGTCAGTTTTAGGTATGGATGGGAGTCATTCTTACCCCAAGCTAGTTTTATGTATAGATGAGCGGCATTATTACCCCATTCTAGTATCTTCTATGGGTGGGAGGCATTCTTACCCAATGCCAGCTATGGGATATATATGTATGGATGAGTGAAATTCTTACCTCATGCTAGTTATAACCTATATATATACCTAGTAACCTGATCAGACATACCCGCATTGATATGAAGCAGGTAGACCTCCTATTTGTCCTTTAGAACCTGAGTGAGAGGTTGATTTTTTATTTTTTATCGATTTAATACCTTTTTTTATATGCAAACTTTCTGCTTATGAGAGCCAGTTAGATTACACGTAGACACCATTGGTGGCGTCCTATGGAGATTTATATCTCTATACCCATGCCACCCTTGGCACCTAGTTAGACTATTTTCCTAATGTTAGGGATAGGGAAAACCACTTCATCTTTTAGTTGAATCATTTTCTTATATGGAGCATAGGATGTGAGGAAATGTCTTACACTTGAGGTGATATAGAGCTGTTTTGGAGATTTTATTTACTTTAGTACCTTCTGTTTGTATTCCTCTTCGTTATATACTATTCCCATTTTGTACTGGCATTCCATGCATGAATATTTGTATCTGAAACTACCTATGAAGCCTTTGTTATAATTTTTAGTCTTCCACTTGTATCTTTTATTCTCTAGTTGTTTAAATCATCTTTCTATTTGGTTTTGGTAACACTATTTTAAGTTATTGTTTAATCCATTGTGTACTATGACCTGGGTGTATAGTCTCCCCACCAATTTACCTTTAGACCCCCACTTCTATTTAGCAGACCCTAGCTTAAGGGGAGATACACTCGGGGTAATGTGGCCAATCGGGCTCATGGTGTGGGTTTCGTGGAAGATAGGTCCAAGATGTCTCAAAGTGGTTACAGAGGGGGTTTCATTTATTACAGTACTATTTATAGACAATAGACTAGAGATCAGGAATTCTTAGGACTTGGTCACAAGCTATGCATGGGCATCGTGAACCCATGTACAGGGTAAGGTCCAATTTTATTTACTTTTTAATATTATTGATTTTTCTATCATTGTTGATATTATTTCACCTTTGGGTTCTTCACATGTTTTATGATGTTATTTTTATTACAGATATTGGAATTGTTTGATCATTTATCAACCTAATGAAATGAGGGTTATGTGTTAGAAAATGCATCACAATAGGTAGAATATAAATAGTATATGTATTTTCCATTTGTATTTTAAATTTTTAACAAGAATTGACTATTTCATGTTGTTGTGCCTAGTTACATATATGAAATTGTGTTGACACCTTTCTTCAGGAATTAGATCAGTCAATGGTGTGAGTTTATTGGGTATCACTCTTTGATTCACAAGGTGTATAGGAACTTATGGATCTGAAAATGGCATTCCAACTAGCTCAAAAATTTTAGGAATTATATAATCACATGGATAAGAAAGTAAAAATGAAAATGAAATCCAAGTGAGTTTCGTCTTTTCACTCACATGGTGTATGAAGCCTTGTAGGCCAAAAAATGACATATCAATGTATTTGACTTTTCAGAGTGACTTTTAACTTGAGAATATCCTTTTACCCATTATTAACATAGAAACATGACCCAAAACCAGACATAGTAGTGGGTAGTGGGTGTACCTCCATTCTGATGACCTGTTATGGTTTATTTTAACATCTAGTCCTGGATTTAGAAGCAGGTAGAAATGTGTGATCATTCTTATGTGCAGTCCACTAAATTACTTCAATATCTTATGAGACATTAATTTTTCATTGTAGCATTATTCCGCCATGATTTCCTTGAGTCGCACACCAAGAATTTGGAAATGATCATGTTCCTGAGGTGGATAGCCCTGAGCCACCAATTGGTCATCCAGTTGAACCACTTAAGGATTCTCTTTCTATACTAAAGTTTGGAATTGATGACTAGATTCGAGATGTATTCTTGCATATGATTCATAATATGAAAGTAGAAGTGCGATGTGCCCCAAGCATGGAAAATATGACATGAAATTTTTAGAAGAATCATTCTCTTACATTCTCAAGGGATGGTGGACCACCTGTTGTGGATTCTTTGATCTAGGAGATCATTTATATTTTTGAGCACACGGAGGTGCCTTGAGGGAAGACGGTCAAAGTATATAGTTACATTCTATGGGACTTATCCAATATGTGGTGGGATGTAATCACCCAGATAGACCATCAAATATAGATGGGTTGAGCTAACACCCACTCTGTCTTTTATGACTATATATTTCCCCAGACTCTAAGGGTTGAAATAGCTAGAGTGTTCATGAATCTAGAGTTGGGGACTATGTCATAAATGGATTACTCATCATCATTCACTGATCCTAAATGTTTTTATCCTTCTCTAGCTATTGGTAAGCTGATGGTTGTAGGGAGATTCAAGAATGGGATGTGTTAAGCCATCTGGTATCATGTAATTTTTTTCTGGTTGAAAATTAGTTCAGAAATCATCAACTAGGCCCTATTTATATAGGTGAATCTGAGAGATTATGAGGGTGAAAGGAAGAGATGTTCGGCACGTAAGGTTTCTAGTTGATCTTCTTCTAGGTGCAAGTGACGTTTCAAATAGTCTCAAGGGAATTTTAGTGGTCGAGATCCATTCATTGGGGTTCTTCTATATGTCATAAGTGCAGAGGACCATGTCATTTCAAGATCAAATTTATGAGGAATCTATTGAAGTATTGAGGAAATGGAAGGATGAGTCATCTCCACTTTTTCGGCAGAACGTTTCCTCTAGCACTTAGTGAGCAGGGATCGACACCTACTCTTCAGTCGAGAGCATGGTCAGTAGGATTCTAATAGTCAGGTAGCCATAGTTCCATTGGTCGATCAGGCAGAGGTGGTGGTCGAGGTAGAGGAAACCAGGCTTATGATTCCCATCACCAGTAGAGCAGGCCTAATCAATGAATTTATATAGTGATTTAGAGAAATTTTATAAGACAGATACATGTAGTCCATCCTAGGTTGTAAGAGTAGATAACCATAACATCTTCTACATGTGTTACTATTCTCGTAGCCTCTACATCAGTGTCTACATTTTTTGATACAGATGAAAATCACTCGTTCATATTTGAGGAAATGAATAATAATTTGGTCCTCAACATTGAGTATTATTATGGACTTAGGATGAAAAATAAACCATTAAGTATCTCTTCATAGGGCATTCACCATAGTTCAAATTTACCCCATGAGATAGGAGGCTACCTTTTGAAATAGAACTTGTGCATCCTATACATGATGGGGTTCAATGTAATTATCGAGAGGGACTAGTTAGTTCCCTACATATTCCACATTGACTATTATCATTGGAGGGTGATGTTTACATCCCCAGAGGATGTTATGCACATACATAAGGGATAATAGGATGTTGGTGCGACATGAGTCAGACGTGAGTAGAAGAGGCTAGGTAGTGTTATGAAATAGGTTTCCAGTATTTACCTTTATAATTGTGGGTTTAAACCTTCACATTTCCCTCTAGTAGTGGATAATTTAAGAGACGTTATTCATGAATACTACATTGGTCTATATCAAGTGTGAGATGTAGATTTTACTATTTAACTTGTTCTAGGGGAGAAACTTGTGACTATTACTCCTTAAAGGATGTAACCTAAAAAGATTCTAGTTATCAAGAATTAGATAGTGTATTTAGAGGTGAGAGGTTTTATATTCCCCAACGATTCTCTTTGGGGTTCAACTCTACTCCATTCCAAGAAGGCGGATGGTACCCTTAGGCGTTGTGTGGATTATCATTGGTTGCATTAGCTAACTATTAATAATCATTATCCCATACCAAGAATAGATGAACTCTTCGATCTTCTTCAAGGAGTGAAAATATTTTCAAAGATAGATCTAAGATAGGGATATCATAAGGTTCATGTCAAGGAATTATACATACCTCATACAACTTTCAAGAGTAGGTACGGTCTCTATGAGTGCCGGGTTATGCTTTTTAGACTTACAAACGCACCTACAGTCTTCATGGCTCTTATGAATTGTGTTTTCACCCATATCTTGATTCAATTTCATTTATATTTATGAAAGATATATTAGTGTATTTATATACTATACATCACCATGAAATTCATGTTGAGACTGTGATAAATACAATGATAGAGCATCTACTCTATGATAATCTCAGTAAATTCCACTTCTTGATCGATAAAGTTCACATCATGGGCCATATCATCTTAGAGTGAGGAGTTTTATTTGACATAAAGAAGGTAAGGTATGTGGTTTATTAGAAGTATCATAAGAAAAAATTCCATATCTGATGTTTGTTATGGATTTATGGATACTATAGATGTTTTATTCCGGATTTCTCATGCCATGCAGTGCCACTTATAGGATTTACGACGAAGGGTGAGAAATTTGAATGATCTGAATCTTGTAAAGATGATTTTCAGGAGTTGAAGGGAAGACTTAATTCAGCACTGGCACTAATTCGATTGACCTAGAAAGAGCTTATATATTCTATTGTGACAAATTTGGTATCATACATGGAGCTATTCTGATGCAGGATGAGATATTTGTTGTGTGTGGTTCTCATCAGTTGAGGCTTCACGAGCGTAAATACCTGATTCACGACCTTGACCTTGATGATATTGTTCACGAAATTTATTTTTTGATACATTATTTTTTGGGGGAGAATTTTGCGGTGATCACAGACCACAAGAACCTCAAATACATAATCACTCAACGATATTTGAATCTCAAGTAGCATAGGTTTGTTGAGTACCTACAATCGTTTGATTTTGATCTTACCTACACTCTAGGGATATAGAATTCAGTAGACGATGTTCTGTGTCAAAAGACACAGACATAGGAAATTTAGGAGTCCAATTATGAATGGACTCTTATGGCCTTATTATCATATATGCATGTTCAGGTTTAGGAGGACTATGGTCAAACTATTCTATCAGCCTTTGCAGTGACATATAATCTTCTAGAACGAGTAAGGTTGAGACAACTAGATGATCCTGAAGGCCTTCTTATATGAGAATGTGTTTCAGATGATGATACTTTGTCTGGTTTTATAGTCGATTGGGATGATACTCTTATGTTCTATTGGTGTATATGGGTCTTAGAAGACATCAGAGAAGATAAAATTAGGTATTTCCACACCTCATCATGGGAATTTCACCTTGGTGTCACTAAAATGGATCTATATCAATGATGTAAATATTTGTGGTCTATTATGAAGTGTGAGGTAGCTGGATTCATCACTATGTGTTCCATTTTTCAGTAGGTGAAGGTGTAAAATCATCGTCTATCAGGGCTTCTATAGCTGGTGTCCAGTCCTAAGTTGAAATGGGATAACATTTCGATAGACTTTGTTACTGGTTTACATTGATCACCTCCAAGAAATGATGTAGTTTGAGTTATCATTGACAGTATAATGAAGGTAAAAAAATTATTACCCATGAATTTGTTCTTTTCCATAGATGATCTGGGAAGACTATGCATCAATGAGGTGGTACATATTCATAGAGATCATCGTTCAATTGTTTTTGTCAATTAAGATCATTTCACATCACGGTTCTGGAAGGGGTTACATAAGGTCTTGGGTATCACCCTCAAACTGATGGATAGATGAAGCATAAAATTTAGGTGCTAGAGGATATGCTTCATGCATTCATTATTTATATTGGGGGTTCTTGGGAGAAACATATTAATCTTTTTGAGTATTCTTATAAAAACAGCTTCCAGGTAACCATTCTGATGGATCCCTATTAAGCCTTGTATGGAAGGCCTTGTTGCTTGCTTATTTTCTAGGTAGAGGTAGGGGATATAGTTTTGTAGGGGAGTCATCTTTTGTAGGAGACATCAGAGCAGGTCTAGCTGATTCAAATGTTTATGTTGATAGATCAGTCTAGAAAGCAGTCTTCTGCTAATAGATGATGATGATATATTGAGTTTGAGTATGGAGACAGGATTTTTAGGAAATTCTCACCCAGGATGGGGTATAGTAGTATATATAAGCTGGGTAAACTATCAATGAGATTTTTTGGACCCTTTGGGGTTGTGAAGAAGATCGGACAGTAGATTACCATTTTGAACTTCCATAGAGATACCCGTCCATGCATGATATATTTCATGTATCTTAACATTAACGATATTACCCAAACCCATCTCACGTCTTCCAGCCTGATGAGGTTGGGCTAGATATGGATGATTCCTTCAAGGAGTATCCAGTTCAAATTGTTGAATAGTTAATAAAGACACTCTGGTGTAGGTATGTTCCCCTTGTATGGGTGTTATGGCTGCGTGGATAGTTATATAATGATACTAGGGAGAAAGATGTTGATGTATGATCTAAACAGAAGGAACTTTTTACTGGAAGTTCCGCTTTACCATTATAAGGGAAAATCATGGATGAGTTTCTATAATGAGGGGAGGTTGTAACGACCCGACTACTTGACCAAGTTATGGATCGTCAGTTTTTCATTTTGAATTTATAAACTATTCTTAATGATGTTTTATAATCAGGTTAGGAAGGTCACTGAGGAATTTGTGGAACATCCAGAGCCCGATGCTCCAAAATGGGGAAATCAATCTAGGCTATAAGGTTCTTTTACAACTGTGCGGCCTAGGAGTACGATCATGTAAAAGGTTAATGATACTGTGTGAGGAGGAATTATAGTGTGACCAATGAGGTAGTGAGTTACGCACATTGTGTGCATGGTCTATGAAATGTTTCATAGAGACCATGCATACTTGGACGAAAGGGGTAGAACCTTGCACACATTTTGTTCATGATTTGAAAAACATGGCACAAAAACAGTGCGACTCAGTTTTTAAGGCAAATTTTTCATTTCCCCTATCCCCATTTAAGTAATATTTTATTTTTTGTTCTCCTTCTTGCAGACAGAACCCATGCACCACCCTCCTTGAACTATCTAGCTCTATTTAACTTCAATCTCTTGCAACTCATCCATTCTTAGATCATTTCTCGATCCATTATAAGTATCAGATAGGCCAGGGTAAGGCTAATCCCACATGATCCTCCTTCCTCACTAAATTTGGCCATCTGTTGTGCTATTTATATGCAGGATAATTCGACCTATTTTTAGTGTGTTGGAAGAAAACTCGGATCTACTATGACCCGATCTGAATATGAGGTAAATAATAATCAAGGAATCATCTATGACCCTATGGTAGGTGGTCACCTACTTTTCCTTTTTAGTATTGTCTATTTTGTATTTATTGCATCGTGCCCTGAGTTGGCCATTATGAAGATCCCCTATTGTGTTTATTCCATCATGTCTAATTGACCATAGCATGATGAAGTAGGTTAAATTAATAATGTTCTACCATTTAGAGAACACCCTTTCTTCATTTTCACACCCACGTGGCGTGAAACCCAACTTTTCCACTTTTGGCCAATCTTTCTGAAAATATCTAATTATAATTTGTAGTTCCCAGTTTGGTTTTTAATTGAATTGGCCTACGTCCCATGTGTATATTGTGTGTACCAAGGTAACTCAATGGTTATTATACCCTTTTGGTTATGAATTGGCCAAATTGGTAGGTGAGTATTTGACATTGACATTTAGACCTTGACACCTTTATTGGAAATTGATTTTCCATATTTGGAAAATTGGACGGTTGGCCTTGTAGGTTGGCCAGGATGAGATGGACTAATACATAAATGTTTTTTGGATCAAGTGGAATGTTTTCAATGGATGGAATGATTTCCCTTATCTCCTTTTATTATTAAAGGCATCACATAATTGGTTTTCTTGTTTAATTTAAAATAATGTAAGATGGTTTTCAATAAACTATATTATGTTAATTCTTATGAAATTTATATACATTGTTTTTAAAATGTGAATGTGTGGATGGGATGTATTCATTCCCTATTCCACTTATGGAAGATATGGTTGGGAGTCATGTTTACCCCATTCCATTGACAACCTCTGTGTATATATGGGTGGGAGAAATTCTTACCCTATGCCGATTATATCCTCTGTATGGATGGGAGGAATTCTTACCCCATGCCAGTATCATGTATGGATGGGATTCATTTTTACCCCATTCCAGTATCATGTATGGATGGGAGGAAATCTTACCCCATGCCAGTATCTTCTATTGGTGAGAGGCATTCTTACCCCATGCCAGCTAATGTATATATATATATATATCTATGCATGAGAGGTATTCTTACCTCGTGAGTGTGTATGATATATATATATATATATATATATACCTAGGGATCTAATTAGACATTCCAACATTGGACTGAAGTAGGTGGACCCACAAGGTGCCTTTCATGAACATGAGCGGGAGGTTGACTGTTTATTATATATTTTTGTTACTTCCTTTTTTCTATCTACACACTGTCTACTTATGAGTGCCACTTAGATTACATGTAGACATTGTTGGTGGTGGACTACTGATATTTATATCACTCCCTACTCGAGCCACCCATGGCACTAGAGTGGACTATTTTCCTACAGGTATGAATAGGGTAGAACACCATTCGTATGCCTTTTAACTCTTTTTCTTAGATAAAGCATATGTGTAGAGGATCGGGATTATGATCGAGATGCTATAGAGAACGTTTTGGGATTTTTTACATCAATATCTTGTATTTGTATTCATCTTCCTTGTTTACTATACCAATTTTGTACTGGATTTCCATTCATGCATATATGTATTAGAAACTTCTTATGACGCCTTTATTATAATGTTTTTCCTTCCACTGTATCTTTTATTATTTATCTATTTATAGTATCTTTATTATTGGTTTGGATTCCACTATTGTATGTTGTTATTACATCTATTTTGTACTCTTATATGGGGTATAGTCTCCTCACTAATTTACCTTCACACCCCTTATTTGAGTTGGCATCTCTTTCCATAAGGGGATACGCCCCAGGGGTAATGTGGAAAAATAGGGTCAAGGCATGGGTTGCATGGAAACCGGGTTTGGGATGTCACACCCATAAATTGTAACCCTATGATTTTTCTTATTTATTTGAAATGATTTTTTAATCGATCCAAAACACCAATTTTATGTGATTTTATTTTTTATTTAAAAAGGAAATAGAGTTACGAAAACTGAAAATTTTAAAGTGGTTTTTTTTGGATTTTGTGAAAAATGATTTCTTGAATTAAAAGTGGATTTGAGAAAACAATTTGACATTTATTTTATGGAAAATTGGCTTAAAATGAGAGATCATTTTCAAAGGTATAAATTTTGAGAAAGATTATGATTTAGTTATGAAATAAATAGGGAATGTTGAAAATTAAATTTGGGAAATTATACTATGAATGATGAAATGATTTGAAATGAATTTTTTACAATGATTGATTAAATAAAATGTGTTCCTATGTTGTTAGTTGATGATTAGAAAAATAATTATAGGACTCTAACTCGGTATAAATTTATTTCTGATGACAACACAAACTAATAAAAATTTTGCGTGAATTCCCAAGAAGGGTTCCAAGATGGTGTGTATACTGATTTCCTATAATTGGTACCTTATGGGGTGTTAATTTTAGTGTGCACAACCACATTGATCTATAATGATTATTGAGATGTGTGGGGATCCTATCTTTATAATATAACATAACTCTAGGATTATGAGCATGGCTATTTTTTTGACTTGATTGTATATTCCATTTATTATAGAATTATTTTATTCATGTTAACTACTTTATTAATTTTTTTCTGATAAAATGTTCAATTAAAACTATTTTGATATATATAACATATTTTTTAATTGAAATAATTATCTGTTGAAAATTTGTAAAAAAATGTGCATCAATTTATTTTAGTTGAAATCATAAATTGTTTATTGTTATATAATTTCTTATGGAATATTTGGTGGTATAATACTAGGATCTTTTTATAGAATCCTAAATTTTCTTTCATGACATTGTATATTGTCTTATTCCCTAGTTAGGAACTATTAAATCCCCACTTTGAATTGATGAGAGTACTTCATTCTTGGAACCCTTATTGAGGGGGGTGAGTTGTGGAGATGTGATCTACCTGTTAAATGGGATATTCTAAGCCATGACTTGTCAGATGTTCTTCCCTTTCATTATGTTCTATTTGGGTATTATTTTACCTTTTTAATTATGGTACATTCTACATGAGTATTTTTTTCATAATGACTTTCATCATTTATCTTCCACTGCTTCCTGGAAAGAATAATTCCCCTTTTAATATTTGATTATTTATGGTGCTAGTCACAATCCCATTGGGATCAAGAAAAAAAATTCATTATATATCTTGACATGATCAACTATAAATGTGCCAGGGTGTTTAGGATTTATTGTAACATATCATGTGTGGATAATTTTATTGGTGATTATTAGGTATTTATATTGAATAAGAAAATCGTGGTACAATAGAAAAAATTTCTATATGGAATTAAAAATATGTGGTATATTATAAAATAGGGGTTTTCTAAATTCTCTAAAACTCTAGACCAAAAGTGTATTGGTTATGAAAGTTACATGTAGTTGAATATTGTTTATATAATTATGGATAGTTAATATATAGTCACATTTTTGGAGTCAAAGATAAAATTATAAAGAGTTTTTTTCAACATATCTATGTAGACTGGTCTCATGTTTTATCATTTGAAACAATATAATGGTTTAGATAACATAGGTATTTTGAAATTTATTTGATGGGGGTAATTTATGTCTTAAGGAAACTATCATTGGTTGATAATTTTACGAGTGAACATAAATTTAAAGGCACAGATACCATTTTGAGGTTTTATCTTATGGGATTTTAAGGTGAAAATTTTATTATTCAGAAATGATTATTTTATATTAATATTTCATGGAGGAATATGTAACCATCAAGTTTAACAGGTGATTTAGTATTAATTAAATTGGGAAGAAAGTTATCTGGTGCATATGTTAAAAGAAACACATAACCTTTAATGTAAATAAATTCTTTGATGATGAGGCAATAATGTTTTTTAGAGATAAATGGGTTATCATATTTTTGGAACATATGTTTAGATCACAATGGGATTAAAAATTAATTTAGGGTCTATAACACATTGAGGTATTAAATTACAGTTACCTTTAAAAAATAACATTTTAAACAACATTCTTTATACCGAACACAAAATCAAATCATATGAGAGAAATTTATATAACCATTATAATGTACTCTTTATGTTTGAAGATATAAATAAATATTCCAAATTTATGAAATATATGTGTAAATAAATATATTTATTTTTAGGGTTGCTTTATAACTAAGAAGATCACCTTACAGATAAACTTGTAGTTTTTTTATAAAATCAACTTCTTATTTTCTTTATTTGGAGAAACATAGAATGGTATATTTTTCATTCAGATAATATATATATATATATTTTCGTATAATATATTAATAACAACATTATTATTAATTGATAAAAAAACAATATTATGAATGGTTAATACTTTGAAGAGTTTTTTCCTTTACAAATATTTTTCTTTATGTATTTACATTTTTATTTAAAATTTCAAATATGAGATTTTATAATATTAAATTGAAAAAATTAATTATTTTTTGAATTTTTTATCAATGATATCATAATGTCAATTTTTAGGATTGTGAAAAAATAGTTTATTTTTATGTCAATAGGGAAAAAATACTGATATTTCTAAAACTAAAACATTTTTCAAATTATCAAAATAAAATAGTAAAATTAATGTTTTTTAAATCCTTTTATGGTAAATATATTCATTTATAAGTAAAAAATTATATAAAAATACTATTTTTTATTTATTAAACTCATATATATCATTTTGGAAACATATAAAATATTTTCCAAAAAAAACATTATTCTATTATATTAAAAAAAATAAACTTCCAACTTTTGTACACCAATAAAATTATGTATTTAATAAATTAAAAATAAATAACAAAATTATAAAATACGTTAAATTTAATTTTTGAATAAATGTATGATTAATGAGATTAAATATAATTACTTTGATAATGGTTAAACTTTTATTTTCAAGAACTGATTTATTAACATCGTATAATTTTCATCTAATAAGATAAATTAATCAAACTTCAATAACGAATCTAATAACATTTTAAACCTATATATAGATATATTAATAATTATTCACTTATTAATAAATACTCTTTAGGATTAGGAAAATTTATTTTTGATGATAAACTTTTTTAAAAGAAAATTTTTCTTCTATTTATTAAATGTTTTAATTTAAAATATAATTTTAAATTATTATGAAATTAAATGACGTCAAATTGATATTAAATTAATATTTATAATATAAATTTCTAGAAATAGGGGTTACCATTTGTTTTTATATAAAATATAAATGAAATTGTAATAAACTACTTTCCATGTTAAAATTAAATACATTTGAATGAAAAAACCTACAGGTAATGACTTGAAACATTATTAAAACTTGTGTGGAATATATTGTTTTAGGATATTTCAATAAAATATAACCCCAATATCTATTATTATGATTTTTTGGAGTCATTTAACAAGGAATACTATAATGATATCATGGATGGATAAATGGTATTCTAAAAAGTAACATTTTCTTCACTTATAAATGGGGATCACTTCAACCCTTTCAATGAAAATATTATCATTCTAATTTTCCTTGAACCATTAAAAAATTTGATCTCCAAGAATTACATAACTCCTCCTTAAGATCCTTACCAATTTATTTTATCCTATAGACTTCACTTCTATTGATATCTCTAAGAGATGATTGAGTTTACCACATAAGTATTACCTACTTTTTAATATTTTCTTCTTAATCATCTCCTTAGAATAATTTTTTTCCCATTAAAATACAATGAAATTAGTATCATTATTATAATGATATTTTATTATATTAATATAAAAACTATTAATCCTTCCTATATAACCACAATGGGAAAAAATATTTTTTATTGAGTGTGTGCTTAGTATATCTTCCAAGAAGTGATGTATTTAATTTTCATTCCACATTTCATGTTTGGTTTTAATTATTGATTTTATGAACTAATATTATATCTAAAACATAAATTTAATTCTAAAATTAAAAAATATCATATATATTTTTTTCCTCTAATTCATTTAGAAATGAAAACATTAATCGTTTGTAGGTGCAGACCGCCCCTTCCATGAGCTACAAGTTTCATTTTTCATTATCACCCATTATGGATGAAATTAAAATTATATTTATTTAAAAATATTATTTTCATAACACTATTAATATTATAGATACAAGTAAACTACTTTTTGTCATATTCCCCCATAGTCAACATAAATAAGATGTTATGGAAAAATTGACCGAATATGCTCAAGTAAACGACTTAGGAAAGATAACAATATAATTAACAAACAAAATTTGATAATAAATGATATAAATTAAATTAAGTATAAATGAATAATGATACAAATAAATAATATAATAAAATAAATTTTATTATTATTGATGTTAGGTTCTTGTGTTGAATGAATCTGGAACAAGGTAATGGTTTTCTTACAACCCACCATTCTTCCAAGCATACCATGATATTATTTAAAAATATTCATTTTTATGGTATAACTATATATCCCTTGGATTATAATATCATAAATTTTTATTGATCTTGGAAACATACATTCTATTCCGGTTCATCCTTGTTATGTTTAATGATTAATGGAATCCTTAAAATATGAGGTTACTTTATAAATCAATCATATTTCATAAGTTATAATGTTTCTAATTGATTTTAATGTTTCATTTCATATCGTATACCTTACATATGTCTTATTATATAAGTATTCATTAAAATGTTCATCATTGATGATAGATATTCCTTTCTGAATAAGAAACTATGTTAATAATAATTCCCATGTCCGTAAATGAGAGTTTCCCCTGTTGGACCACAATTTATATTCCGACCAATGTTCTCTATTTAATTAGAAAAATAATTATGTTTTATCTCCATTTAAATTTATATTTTTACTGTCATATTTTTTAAATAAAGATTCATTATGATTTTTTGTATGTGGTATTTTAACAAATTTGTTTTTAAATCATAAAATGGGAGCCTTCCAATTTCATATTTCATGACTAGGCTCACATCCATAATATTTTTTCACTATGAAATACTTTTGAAAATAAAAAATATTATATGGAAAACCATTTTAGTTCAATATTTTTTCTATGTAAAAATATTATCTATTTCTTCATCAAAAATATACATTATATATTTCATAATGAATCAAAAAAGTAGTTAATTTTTATTCTATATAATCCTGATCCTTATCTGCGATTTTCTATATTGGAATAACATGTTCAAAATATATGTACCATTTCAAATTATGAATGTAAAAAAGGTATAAATTGTTTACTCTCATGGGAAACATTAGGATTTATCATGTGGTTATTAATTTCATAATCATGTAACCCACAACCTTCTAATGGGGTTGGTCATGATTGTGATTTATGTATAATTTATTTTCCTCGTGTGGAAACCATATGTATAATTTTCATTAATTTTATGGGTGGATTTAGGGTTATATCTCTATCCAATTCATTGATTAAGGATTTGTATCTAATGAAATTATCAATATTATATTAGAGAGTAAACCTATTCTACCATGGAACTTCTTCCACTAATATTTTGGGATGAGGGAGTGAACCAAATCAAACAATGAACTTTGGACACTATATTTATGGTAATGGATAATAAACCCAATAAAGATTGAGACTCTATCTACTATGATTGTGATTATATTAAGGTTTTATTTATGATAATTTTTAAATGTTTTTTTGTTACTATGTATTTAGGATTCCATGAGGTTATGATATAATTTATTTATACCATGTTCTTTTTCTTATCTCAAAATCACAAGTCATGGTAAATGTATCTTCTTTTTGGATTACATATATGTCCTTCATGATATATGGACAACTCAAATTTTTCCATGTTCATTCAATATGAAATATATCTATGATATTGTTTTATCATATACTCATGATCTAACCTTTGATGTCATATTGTTATGTTTTCTGTTACAAAAAATTTCGTTACAACCCTTTATATTGATTTCCATCCTAGGATATGAAGATAAGTATAATTATTGAGAATTTTAGAAGGATTTATATGAGAGTTTAATTATCATGAATTGTTCAAAATTATTTTAAAATAAGTTACGTATATTAATTTATTTCAATGATACTAAACCAGAACTATCATTGATCTATGTAGGATTATTGTAATATTTATCATTTAAATTATATAAATGATGTAAAATATTTTTATTTTTAGATTAGGTAGCCATAGATTTCATCCAATGAGGGTTTAATTATTTTTTAGGATTACTATACATATTTTTGGGATTGTGATAGGGGAAATTTAGTGAAACACATAGAGATAAGTATAATGAATATCCTTTAGAATTGGACAATACCCTGAAAATGTGGATAAGTTTTGAGTATGTGGTTTTAAATTAAATTACATTCAGGATCCAATTTTGGAAAATGGATATGGTTGTGGTACAGATGAACCAATGAGTAAAAAATATGAAATAGGCTGGTTAAACAATATCATGGTCCTTAAAATGACGCATGATGCATGGAATGAAGACTACAAAACTGGATATACACTCCCATGTGAAATGATTTAGTTAATCACATTATTTTTATCCTCCATTATTATGGATTTATTATGTTATGAAATTTGGTTAGTAAGTATGAATAAACCCAAAATAAAAAACCCTTTGTAGAACTGAGAGTGAGTTAGGTTTAATTGAATAAAAATTTGATTGTTGTGAATAGTCATATAGTTCTAGGATGAGTTTTTTTTAAAAATAATTTATGATAACAATATAATAATATTAATATTTATCACTAATAATTAACCAATTTTTTCCCATAAATTTATCGATATTGGAGGGTCTATGTTAGTAATGAATGTGATGAGAAATGCATTAATTTTACCAATGGGAACCGAAATCAGATAAAATCTAATGTTAAAAATATTATGTTTACACTCACAAAAATATATTGAGTTATTATTAAAAAATCAATCTTGATAATTATTAGGGATCCCGAACAAATATAATTATAGTATCTTATGGATGTTTATATGATAATGAAGATCAAGTAAATATTGTTTTGTTTCCTTCACATGAAAAATATAGTAAAAGAGACCTATGTGTATTTCTCAAGAAACATTAAGATATTTTTTTATGGTGAAGGAGAAAATGAAGAAAAAATATATAAAGGACAAAATAAAAATGTTTATATGAATGAGAAATATAATGTTCATCATAATGAACCACTAGGAGCTTAATCTTTTAGATGTGAGTAATATGTGAGCTTTGAAAAACAATACACCATATAAGGTATCAAGATGAAAATTGAATCCAACGACATCCTAGACCATGAAATAAAAGAAAAATCATATGAAACATATACTTTTGAATTGGAAAATGATAATTATATGGGTCTATGTACACTTATTAATCACATTGAATTTGAAGATGACTTATATCCTGTATGAATTCTTCAACTATTAGCTATTGAAATAAAACCATAGGGTTGTATAATTATTTCGTAAAAAGGATATGAATTTTATTCAAGGATTATGGGAATATGATTCATCAAAACGTTAATTTACTTATTTTAAAAAAATATTATTTTATTTTTATAATTAATATTTTAAATTATATAGAAGAAATATTATTTGTTTGAATTATGAAATAAATTTAATATCAACCTATGGTGCTCTATTAGTGAGAGGATTATTATGAAAAAAACTTGAGAAAGAAACTATATGATTTGGATGTTGATATCAAATATTGATCGATACATGGCTCAAATTGTTGGAGATAAACTCAATATTATGATAAAGCATATTCTAAGGAAAAAATATGTTCATGAATTTATAAGGATGATGTATCTGTAAAAAATATATCACAATTCATGAATATATTTTATATACCCTTATATATTTTCATTAGTGTGTTATAATTAAAATTGATAGGTTGAAACATATTTAAGGTGGTAATAATGAAACACCTCAAGATTTAAAATTACATTTCCCTTAAAAAACTAATCTGTTATATATGTTATTTCACACAAAAATCGAAAAAATTAAACTATAGTACAATATATAAGCATTATACTTTAAAAATTATATTGGTGGTTATAAATAGTGATAACCACCTTTTGAAATATTTTTAGAAATAAATATCATTATTTTTAGTGTGCCTATATAACTAATAAAATCACCTTGTAGTTAAAATTTTATTTATTTTTACAAAATTATCATTTATTGTTATTTATTTTAACAAACTAAAAAACGTAACTACATACTATGAATAATATTTATATATTTATTTGGATAATACATTAAAATAAATATTATCAGAAATTTATAGATAATAAGAATTGTAGTGGTTAATACATTGGGATATTATTATCCTATAAATTTTTTTTATTTATGTATTTATTTATACGTTATAATATGAAATCATATTATTTTGATTTCACCAATTTTAAATTAATTTATGATTTTTCATATGAATATTATCATCATATGAATTTTTTGGATTTTTTTGAAATGGTTTATTTTATGTGAATAATGAAAAAACGATATTTGTAAAACCTTCTATTTTAAGAAGAAATCATAATAAAATAAATACATAATTTTTTTTGAAATATTTTTATATAAAATATATAAATTTATAATTAAATTAAATTATTGAAAGTTAATTTTTTTTATTATTTATCTCTTTTATATTATTTTGGAAATATAATTAATATTTTATTAAAAATAATATTTTATTCATTGATATTTAAAAATATAGCTTCAGAACTTACAGTAATTAAAACAAAATAAGGGATACATAATTTAGAACAATATTATCTTATTATTTAATATATTCAATTTTATTTGATTTATAAAATTATGCATAACATGATTAATTATAATAATCTTGATATTGCTAAAAAATATTTTCCAATCATTATTTTATTAACATTGCATAATTTTTATCAAATAATATAAATAATTCACTTATAAATAATTATTATAATATAATTTATAAAATAAAAAAACTTATTATTTCACATTAATTTAGAAATAAGTATTAAATATTTTCTGGAACACTCAATTTTGAACATGAAATTTTTCACAAAAAATTATTTTCTCTATATATGAACTATTTTTATTTAAAATTTAATATTATGTTATATTTTAAATTAATTATTTCAAATTTATATTGATTTATATATATATAATAAATATTTTTTAATATGGGTAACCTTATAATTTTAAATAGAATATAAATTATGTAGTTAAAAACAAGTCAACAAGGTAAAAATCAAAAAGTTAAAATGTAAAACCCTATAAAAAAGACTTGAAACATGATTTAAAATTCATTGGAAAGTATTTATTTAAAATTTATTGACATTATATAAAGAATAAATCTATTATTAAGATCTTTTAGAGTCATTGACCATGGAATAGTTTAATGATATATTGGAAGGGTAAAGGGTATTCCCAAAAGTCCCCATGTCATCACATATAAAAGGGGATCACTTTTACCCCTTCAATGATACTCTTACCATTAAAATATCAATTGATTATCTACCCAAAAGATGAGTCCTAGAATGATTTTACCGATAATTATGGTTCAAATATCTACAATATAATATATGGCCTTCATTTATAAGGAGTTCTTTCAAAGAAGATAGAGTATCTGAAACAAGTATTACCTACTTTTTAATATTTTATTCTTAATATTCCTCTTATATATCTCTTATTTCCAAAAAAAAATATAATTAAAGAGGCATATTTATTATATTGAGATTTTATTAAATTAATTTAACAACAATTATCAATTCTACTCTATCCAATGAGGAAAAAAGGTGTTGTTAGTGCATGTGTGGTGAATACTGCCTCCACAAGGAGATGACTTTAGTTATTCATATTGACTATCATGGTAAGTTTTAATGACATTAATTATCAATAAATATGATTTATACTATAAAATTATAATTTTAAAATTAAAAAATATCACGTACTTTATTTCCCTCACATTCATTAAGAAAAAAGAAATGCCAATCATGTGTATGTGTAGACTACCGCCTCCATGATTAATGTGTTTCATTTTTTGTTATCTCCCTTCATAGATTGATTGAAAAATTATTTAATATGAAAATATTACTTAAATAAATTTTTTAAATATAATGATACTATGAAAATATTAACTATAAATTTCACTATGGTCAACAAACATTAAGTGTTATATAAACATTGACCTAACCACCTGAAGGGAAAAACGTAGGAAAGGGAACTATTTTAATAATAAATAAAACATGATTATAAATAGTCCATATTATATTAAATACATACTATTAATGTACCCAATTTTATATCTAATAAATATAGGTTGATTATTATGTATGTTAGGTGCATTCAAAGAATAAATTTTGAAAAAGGTAAGAGTTTGTGCCTCAATCACCCTTTATTAAGGTATGCATTGGTATGGTGCATCAATATTTGTCTGGATGATGTACCTACTAGCCCTTTAATTATATTATATTTAATTATTATTGATCTTGGAAACATATATTACATTAATTATCTTCATTATTATGGTCTAGGATTGTCTAAAATATAATGGTCTTTCATAACTCAATCATAATTTTTGAGTAATAATGTTCCTCCTTGAGTTTCATCTTTCATTTCATGTGTTATACACCATATATATCTTGGTATATAAATTTTTATTCAAATCATATTTATTTGTATATAATATTTTATCTTGAAAATGATACATTGTTATGAGTAATTCCCACCCTCCTAAATGACGATTTATTCTCCTTGTCTATAATTTCCCTTTATGGTAATGTTATTATTTTAATTGAAAAAAATTCATGTTTTATCTGAGGCAAGATTCATATTTTTTTATCTTATTTTCCAAATAATGAATTATTATCCTTTTATAATGTTGTATTTTATAAAATCTGTTTCGAAAACAAAAACTGGGATTATTCCATTTTCTTATTTCATGACAACTGTCATCTCTATAAATGTTTGGTCATAGTGAATATCTTTTGAAAACATTAATTATTTTATGGAAATCCAAAAAAAATATATTATATTTTTATAGAAAACAATAATGTATTTACTTACTTAAAATTTTCCTATAATATTTTCATAATGATCATGTAATTATTTCATTTTTTATTATCCACCAAATCCTTATCGAGATTTTTCTATATTGTAATACTATGTTCAAGGTGAATATACAATATTCATTTATGAAAATCCATAAAATAGTAATTCCTTATTTTATTGGGAATTTTTTTACCATTTATTATGATTTTGAAACCCACTTACTCTTCATGGTCTTATTCATTGTATTATTTATGTAGGATTTCTTTTCTTCACATAGAATGTATATATATGCTATTTTTCTATATGTGATGAGTAGTAATAAAATTATATAGCCCTTCAAGGTATTGAGTAAAGAATTATATCTCATGATATGGTATGTATAATATTAGGGAGTTAACATAATACAGCATGAGACATTGTATATTATTTTTATAGGAATGGTGAGTAAACCCGATCTATTATGAGACATTGTTCGATATATTTATGGGAAAGGGAAGTGTACCCTATCTACCATAAGACCATTTCCACTAAGATGGACTTGGCGGTGAGTATTAAATTATTATTATGATGTCATGTTTTTAGATTATTTCTATATATTTATGATTCCATGATCATATGATATAATTTCCTTATACAATATTTTAATTCTTATCTCACACTCATATTTTTGGGTAAATGATCATTATCTTGAAATTACATGTAATTCCATCATGATTTATGAAAAAATATAAAATTATTATTATATAAACCTTGATGACATGTTTATATGTTTACCATTACTGATCATTTCAGCTCACACTTTTATTATGGTTCTCTTATATCAGTTATGAATAATTTTATAACTTTTGAGGAGGTTAGAATGGTGATTAAAAGATTTTAATTATTGAGAAACACTCACAGGTTTCGTCATATAACTTTCCTATGTAACTAGTACTAAAATACACTAAAATTTTATCTAATATATGTGAAATTTTTCCATGATGTGATGTTTATATTTTGGAGATGATTTATAATAGTGATTTTTTTTCATAAGTTATCATCATGACTATGTTTTTAATTATATATTTCATGAAATTAAATGTATTGGGAAAATTATGTGAATAAGGTAAAAATTACACTTTTCTAGGTTAATATTTCATTAGAGGAATAAAATTTGAGTTATCTTATAGATTCAAAAAATGTTTTACTGTAGTCTTATGGTTATCCAAGTTATTTTTCGAAATTATGAGTATATTTTAGAGAATATATTCGGTATGTTGATATATTGTATGTACCATGATGAGGAATTAATGTTATTTAAAGATAAATGTAATGTTGATTCTAGAAGAATATGTGATAAAATGATTATGGTTTTGTTCTTAGAATTTGGTCATGAATATTTTTGTAGTGTTTTATGGTTATTTAATAATTAAAAGATTTTTTTTTATCTTTGGGTGTTATTAAAAATGTTTGGTCAATTGATGTATAAATTTTTATCCATTAAGGATATAATATTAACATGTCCTAACTATATTGGAAATTTTTAATGGATAAATTTAGGATGAATATTTTTTCATCCCTTTTTGGATCATGGGATCCATTAAAACATAATTTTAATTCTTCAGGCATGAAAAATTCAATGTGGTGATTTATCATATGAAATTATGAAGTGATTAAAATAAATTAAATTAAAGCCAATGTATTATGTTTTTTGATGAAATAGAGAATGTATATTCTCTCACATTCTCTATATAGATGGAAAAATATTTCCATAAACTCAATTAATAGAAAGATATATCTATTGAGTCCTATGTGGAAAATATATCTCATCTATAAAGTTACACATTATAGGAATCATTCATTTGTTTGATCTTTGAAAAGCAAAATTTATGGTATAATAAATATTTTGAAAATGATATGTTCCCTAGTGTTAACGGAAATATTAATTTCTTCTTAGGAAGGAAATGTTTTAAAATGTGGAAATAGTTGTTTTCTTGGGAAAAAATTTTGATGTGAACAATATATTTTTCGCATAGTATATTAAATTATTTACTATTGAAAAATAATTTTAATGTAATATTTGGATCAATAATTTAATAAAATATTTTAATAATTATCTAGTTGTATATACTTGTAATGTAATGGGAAAAAATATAAATTTCTTAAAAATATACTTTCACTAAAAAATATTTTCACAAATATTATTCAAAGATATGAAATTAAATTTCTACCAATTCATGTAATTAAATATTGTAAAATGGATTACATATTCTGAATAAAAAAAATTAATATTATTTAGTAATGTGAAATTAAAATTTTTCATAATAGATAGTAACTATAATAAAATTTTAATACCTCAATAAACGAAAAAATGGGTTAAACATGGTTAAAATTATGGTACAATTCATGAATATATCCCAATCATGTATATTAATATCATTAGATTTTTTTATTTCTTCCATCTTCATAAAAAAATATAAAATAGTCCAATTATTTTCCATTTTCCATTGATGATGACCTTTATATTTTTTTATGTAATGAATAAGTACAAAATATCTCATTATTTTTTAATTATCTATAATATGTTTTAATAAGAATAAAAATATGTTATTAATTTGTATAAATAATTTTTTTCAAGGTGAATACATTATTTTTATTAAATTTTTATATTTTTAATTTTTGGTAATGCTATAATTACGTAAAATACCTTGATGTAGGTATTATGAATGTAGGTGAAAAAATCCAGGTAAAAATCTTATATTAAAAAATGTGTTTCATTTTTTATAATTTGAAGTATTTTATGATTTTATTGGATAAATAATAATTGTATATAATTTTTGAAAAATCAATATTTTAAATCCAATGTAATATTGTTGTTTTAAAAGTAAAAATTTGTGAATAGTATTGAAGATATTTGATATTAAATAATAATGAATTAATGTTTTTAGAAACATGGAAATATTATCAATTGTACCATGAATGTCGAATAGTCTCCCATATCAACCATTGTCCACTTATGATCTAATAACCCTTTTAGTATGATATTATTAACCCTCTTACAGGTGATGGGGAATCATGGGACTAATATACCATGCCAAAACCCCTCCATACCTTGAAGTGGTTTTGGGGAATTTGTTTCATGATGTGGCACTATAACATCTTGATATTTTAAAAGGAAAAATACGTTCACTAGCATATATGACATGTAGGTGTGGGACAAAACTGATGGGGACACCATATAGGGTTTTGCCTCCTCAACAATTCATCCTCATTACTTTGTTCACACTCTGGTCTTGCAATCAAATGAAAGAACCTGGACCCAGAAAATGTCATATGCCTCAGCTACATTGGATAGGGAAACTATTTTGTTTTATGGTATCTCAATCGAAGTGAAGGATATTCAGCGAATCAGGGAATACATTCATAGATCTAGTGAATGGATCGTTGAGAAGGCCATTGGGGGTAAAATTATGATATATTTTAATGTTCTAACTCTCTAGGTGCTTATACCTCAATCAGTGGTGGTGTTTGGGATAGCAGTGGGAAGGCATCACAAACCTATTTTGCTAGAGAACTCGGTGAGTCATGAAACTCCTATTACTGAGGGAGATACTACAGTTCAAACCATTAATAGTATGGGAGGTTTGATTGACTCATCCATCCGAAGAAAAGGGAATTTCACTCATATTAAGGTTGACCCCAATATAGTTTCAGAGTATCTCAAAATGGGTGAGTTATTATTCATCTCTCATTTATTTCTTCCCAAAGTATCTCACCCTTTGAAAATTGATGAAATTAAGGATCGGGTTTCATCAATATGGGGTTTTTCAAACTGGAAGTGTGTCTTCCTTGGAAGGGGACACATCCATATGCTCTTCCCCATAGAAGAACTAAATCTATGGGCCTTGGGATTTGGGTCTATGGTGATCAAACCTGGGATTGTTCATCTTCATGAATTGGATAAAAAATGCATTCCACTTAAGGTTAGTAATACATCTACTCAAATTTGGGGGAGGTTCTTTTGATTAAATTGGATATTCTAGCACCCCAAAATTTTTTATGATATTGAATTATTGATTGGTATATCGATCCAAATTGACAAGGAAATGGAAGTAGCTCGATTTGGCCACTTCGTTAGGGTTATTGGTAGAGGTAGAGTTGGGTTCTTCACTGGTTTCTAAGGTAATTCTTGAAACTAATGATGACATCACTAAGTTGCAGAAAAGCTACAAAAAATTTCTAAAATTTTCCAAGGATTGTAGTACTATAGGTCATGATTTATCTTCTTGTAGACACACCATAATATTCAGATTTTTCTCTTTTTGAGGACACAGTATGAGAAATTGTTTCAAGAAGAATAAAAACGAATCTACTCGGAAGATTGATATTCCTTATCAATTGTTGCATCTTGAGGGTAATCCTTGTAAGATATCTGATAGAACTGTCACTGCTCAATATTAGAATAATGAAGTGTGATGTATTGTTCTTGAGGATACATTCAGCCCAATCATTGATGAGAAAAGTAACCAGATATATACCTCTACTTCAGATAGAAAGATGACGTCTTGGGATTCCATTTTTTTGAAGATGTAACTATTCACATTGAAGATACACATAACCAAGCCAGAAGAGCTGACTTGTTGAAATCTCATTTTCTAGGCCAAAATGATGCCTCGGCTGCTGAGAAATTGATGGAATATGAGATACGGAAAGAAGTTGATATTCAACTCTCTCATGAGAGGCTGACTATCTCAGGGAACAAGGGTGAACAATCTTTAAAACATGAAATTATGGTTATTTATAAAGCTTTCCATGCTTATTAGAAACCCATAGTGGATGATGAGGGATTTCAGGTTATCTCATATAAGAATTTGAAGTCTCTAGTTACGCATCAAGTGATGGCTGTGAAACCAATTTCAGGTTACCCTGCTACTTCCTCTAATCAGAATAATGATGATGGCACTCAGATTAAGGATGAAAAGATGGGTTGTCCTGGGACAACACATCAGGGTATTTCTTTGGCTGATGCAATGGAAGCTAGAGGGATGATGACCCGAGTGACATGAGGCACTTCTCCTAAACATTTTGGCGAGTGACAGGAGGATAGCTCTGATTCTAACATCACTGATTTCCATACTCTCTTAAAAAGGCTTCAATATCTTTCTCCAAGTATTGGGTGAGTGAGGGGTTGAGGATGTATTCATGGAGGGGATGCATGGCCTTTAATGAGGGTAGAAGAAATAATTCTCACTGATCAGCTGAACAAAAAGATAGGTTGCTAAATTTTTCATTCAGATTTTTCTTTTCTTTCATATACATTATTGGGTTCCAATATTTTTTTTGATCTTTATAAAATAGAAACATCCTCTATATTGCTCAAGATAAAATAATCTATAAATTTTTAATATATTATTAGGGAATATGACCTCAATTTTTAAGAAAGATATTTATTCTTAAAAATTGTGTTTTCTTCAAAAAAAATTGTTGGCGTTTTGTGAGAATATATTATAATATATTCCTAAAAAAAATTTGAAAATGAATTTAATAAATTTTACTTAATATTTCAAATTATAAAATTCAAATTATCTTATGGTTATCTTTTGGGATTTTTAAGAACATATTTATTTTATAGGGAATTGTAAATATTACAATTTTTCCAAAACTGTTATTTAATTTTAAAAGATTATATAATTTAAAATCCCCATAATTATTTTAATTTGATGTAAAATTAACACAATTATTCATGGGATTGATAAAATATAATTAATTAAATTATATTAAAATTTACACGGGATTTTGGTATGAGTCCATTTTGGGACATAAAAAAGATTTTTTTTTCTAAACCCATTTTTCATCACATCTCACGGGTCTAATATTAAACTAAATTATTCCAAATATTTGAATCAAATGATAAAAAATGGATTCCAAATATGTAATTAGGAGTTCCAAATTTGGAAAATATAGCCGTTTTATTTTTATTCATTATGAATAGTAACTGTAGAATACAATTATCACCATGGTGATGGTAAATTTGGTAATTACGGTTAAAAATAATATGGTAAGGAGTATAAATTGGTTCTAAAACAATCATTTATAATATTTTATGAGTTTATTTTATCCATTCTCATCCAATATTATAATATATATCCATTTCGTTCCATATTTCATTGATTTTTAACTTTATAATATTTAAGTAATAGAATATGATATAAATGCCACCTTATTCCTTTTAATATATATAATATTTTGTATCAGGGATAAAAATAAATTGTGTTTGGTTCTAAATATTCATTTTTAATATAAATTATTTTTCTATCATGTTAATTTAATTATAATTTATATAATTTAAATAATTACATTTAGTGTGTCTTAATATTAATGTAATTATTATTCAATTAATATAATGATAAGATAATTGATTCTAAAAAATGTTAAAAGTAATATAATTTTTATTGATTATTATATTAAATAAAAATTTTAGATACATATAACATGTTAAGGATTCTTAATGGAATATATTTGAATTCAATTTTTTCATGTTGTTTCAAAATTAAAATTAAATTATCAGTTCCAAAAATGACATTAATGTTATTTTATATTATATAATGGTTTATTAAAGATTTAAAATTCATAAAAAAACTTATATACAAAAAATTTATTGTTTTATATTTAAAAATACCATCAATTGTTTATAAAATGACCAATTTTCCTATTATAGTTACTATATTGAACAGTAACATGTAAAAAGAGTCGTTGTCGTGATAATTGTCAAATAAAGTTAACATGGGTTAAAACCAAAAGATATAAGTGAAAAAATCATCTAAACACATCCTAATATTATTGGATTATAGAATATAGACCCATACTCACCCTTTTGTAAAATTATATATGTTTGGCTGCATTTTTCTCAGAAAATTTATTTATATAAATTTAATATTTTATGAAATTCCAAAAGTACCCCTCCCATAACAAATGAAAGGGAACCTTCCATCCCCATTTCTTCACACATCAAATTCATTTTGGTTAAGAAAAAACTGACCAAATACATTCATTACTCCCATTATCACATCTTTGAATCATTTTTTAAATTATAAAATCATCCTAGGAGGGGTTTTGGTGAAACCATAAAGTGCTTTTCCAAAGATGAGGTATTATTATTAAAAGAATTGTATTTTGTCTACATACAAAACCATCAAATGTAATTAAAAATGATAATATAATAACATTAATTATCACCCATATAAAAGTATGTTATTAAGTTTTTTAATAACCATCATCCACCCTTCTTCAAACAAATAGGAAATAAAACTATCATTCGTGTGTATGATGGACTACCACCTCCCGAACTGATGTAATTAGTTTTCCATAATTGCCACTCAAAACTATTTTTCATGATGGATGTAGAATATATAAATATATATGATATAATTACATATTTATCAGTCTATATATTCAATATATCATATATTTTCTTATAATTAAATTAGCTCAAAAATGATAACATTGTTTGTTTGTACATGTGGACTACCACCTCCATAAAGAGATGTTATTCTTTTTTCATCAATACATCACATGTATTTTATATATAGATTTATTTGGAAAAAATACAATATTTATGATATAATTATCATTTTAAAATTTAATATCAAAATTACATAATTTCCATCATGGCCGTTAAAAAATAGAAACTTTATTCATATAAACATAGGACCTACCATTTCCATAATTATAACATAATTCATTTTTCATAACAATATTTCATGGATTGTTTTTAATTTATAATTGATGTAATAAAATGATAATTATTTTATTAATATTATTTTTGGGATGAAAAAATATTTTCCACTTTGACTATAGTTAACTTACCAAATTCAATTTAGACTTATGAGCTAAATATCCTCAAAAGTGTTACATGAACTAAATTGACTAAGTAATGGTATATAACATGGTATTAATTAGTGTAAAAGTAAAAAGAACTTGGAAAATATTTCTTATGATATTAAATAGTTAATAAATGTTTATTACTCAAGAGTTAATGAATGTACATGATGAGTCAGACTTGAGGTAAGGTATTTCATCTCAATTTACCTTAACTAAGGTATATTTTAATGTTATGAACCCAATTTATTTTATATGGGGTATATATTACCCATTTTACATATTATATAATTAATTATTAATATATAATGGTATTTTTATTTATAATAACTTTTATTTCATCCAATGGGATTTTGATTTAAAATTATCAGAGCGCTAAAATCTTTATGTTACAATATTATTTCTTTTTGAGATTTTTTCTGTTAATGGATCCACTGGGGGAAATAATAGAAAATTAAATTCAAGAAGAGAAAAAATTAATCTATAGTATTAATAAATGGGGTTTAAATTTTTTATTTCATTTTCTCCCTTATTGAATAAATAAACATTATGGATGTTTTTTAAGTAATACAGATCTTATATCATGTATTTTTTAGAATCATTCTCTAACATGTCTATATTTTCCTTAAAATATTTTAATTAGTGTTTTTCTTGTCTAAAATGACTTGTTGATACTGTTTTTACTTATGTTTTACTTTTTTACAAACTATTTTAAAATGAATATTTTAAGTTATTTTCAGATGAGGTAGTTTTCAAATTGTTCACTAAAGTGTGGAAGATATGTTTTTTAACCTATATGATATGGAAAAATTTCCACCATATTAACTGGTCAAATATATTGAAAATTTCACTAAATGTTACATGTTTCTTTTTAAATAAAATTTATTTATAATAATTTGAAATTCTTTAGATTTTAAACAACTTATTTTAATGTTAAAATGGTATTTTCCTCAAGAAATAGTCTATCCGATTTTTTAATACATTTTCAATGATAAAAATAAAATTTTATGATACTAATTACTTATAAACTCTTTATATATGACTCTTAAATATAAAAATATATCACCCCATTCCTTTAATGGTTAAATATGTTTGGTATGTTCATTTATAAAATTCTGTCCTTATGAAGTCTTCTTTATTTTGGACATATGAAATCATTATGAAACCAATTTTATTACATGTATAAATTTTATGTTTTTTTATATGAATGATTTCATTTTTTATGAAAAAATTACATGTATATTTTGCGATGGGTTTGCTTATATATCACTCCATTTCATTGGGTAATGTTATTTTTCTCATAAGACATTATGAATGAAATTTTGGGAGTAAACATAATCAAATATGGGACTCTATCAACCATATGATATTGTCCTAATAGTCATAAATGACTAATTCATAGGTCATGTTACATGGTGATTCAAATTTTATATGTCTATATTATCTTATAATACCCTATCATCTAGGTTATTCTCCCATGTTATTATTCACAAGTCTTCACTTTTATGATATCATATTATGCCTCGTTATCTTGTTTACTCCCTTATAATGATTTATATCTCACCCCTTTATTTTATTTATTCCCCAACATTCCATATGTAGTTTTAGAATATCACTAAGTAAAATAAAAATAAGTTTCTAAAGTTTTTTTTTATATTTTTTAGTTTTTATGTGTACAATCTTCCATTGATAATAGGCCGTATAATTTGTTATTTTTTATTATTGGATATTTAAATTAAAAATCATTTAATAATTTTTGTAAATTTATTTGGTCTCTATATATGGTATCAAGTCAACTTCTATTCATTTTTAGTGATTAGGATTATAGAAATTAGAAAAAATCATGGGGATAGGTCTAGTTATAGGATACCAACCAAACTTTTTTTGTAAGAATGAGATTATATGTTTTTTATAAATACATCTCTATATGGATAATAAAAGTGGACATGGTTTTGGAATAGATTAATCAAGTGGTAATAACCCTAGAAATTATTATTTGAGAATATCTTTAAAATTCTTCTGATTCATGGTGTCTGTTACATTACTTATCACCTAGTTTGAAACTCCCAAGGGTGTGACTGGGTTAATTCAAATTTTCATTCAGAACCATCATGATGTATTTGAATAGATGATGATCATGGATGTACTAGGTTAAAACTATGGTTTAATTTATTGAAATAAGGTTTCAGGATTTATATTTCCTGTAAATGATATTTCATTATTATGATTATTTCTTCCCATATAATTATTTTTTATTTTATTCAATGGATAATGCTAGGAGGAATGTTTTTACCTAGAATGTGAAGGAAAATATTGTGATTATTTATAACCAAATTTGATGATGACTGAAGGGAATGATATTAAGATTATGAATAATCAATTATCATGATATATGATTAAAAACATACACCATAACCAACTCTCTTACTAAAAGATGATGAAAATGATGGAGTACACTAAGAGCTCCGGTAGAGGAGACCATGACGGAATGAAAGAAAATTTTCCATAATTTATGAAATATAGGAAGTGGATCCCAATATAATATCTAAGAGGAATAATAAAATGTTTTATGTTTTGAAAAAATAGAACAGAGAATCATATTTCTAAGTAAAAATTAGTATTTCAATGGATATAATGAAATTTCATCGTATATATCCATTAATATTTTGTTGGCTATAATTTGGGGGAATAAATATATTTTCTAGGTCAATTAAATATTCTAAAATATAACCCTTAACCAAGGTAGGTCCTAGGTTATAACAATTATTTACTTGAAAGGATTTAAGTATTTATGTATTAGGATTCAAGAATTATGTAGTAGAAGTATTTTCATCAATAGTGTTTTGGTTTCAATATTCATGAATCATCTAAAAATTGTGTTAATTTTTTGAATAATATATGATTATACTATAGATATATATAGATTAAGATTTTTTATTTAAATTATTATTATATATTATTATGGCCTATACAATTTTGTATGAGACTATAAAAGGTAATGATTTTATTTACAGATTAATGTTATATTTATATTGGATGAATATATAACAAAACAATTAAAATATTTGAGTTTCAATATTAGTAAGTAATTTTTTGAATAATTTTTGGGTTATTTAATTATAAAATTATATAAATTGAGCATTGGGTGTTATTTTAGAGGCTTTAGATGAAATGTTATATTTCATCGTATAGATTTTTATTCATTTTGGGAATTATCATACCTTGTGAAAACCATATTTTTTGGATAATGTAAAAATATAATTGGAATATATTGTTATCCTTTTATGGATTACATGATCCAAGGCATTATAATTTTTTTACATTATACATAAATATATTCATATGAAATACTCATCATTTAAATTAAATGGTGATCTTATGGTGGAAATTTATTAAAGATTGAAATTATAATTATCATGTAAGTTTAATTCCTTTTCTTTTCTTAGACTAGATGGTAGTATAATCTCTGAACTATAAGAAAATGATCTTGATGAAAAAATTTCTTACCATACTATATTCATTGTTTCTGAATTTATTATCTTTTCACAACACTTTGGATTATGGTTTTATGGTCATTAACATTCCCTTGATCATTCAATTTCTTATGATAAGTGTTCTCTGTCCCTATCAATCACTATTTTGGACATTAATTTTCTTTCATGTTAATATTTTCACTTCCCACAAATATTATAATCTTTGGAAACCTTGTATGTGTTACACTAGAAGACCTTTAAACTTTCCATTTTGTATTTCCAAGAGGATGTTTTATTAACCATTTTTTACAATGATGGATTTCTATAATGGTATTTTAAAATGAACACCCATTGAATAAAAAGTTCATTTTCAAATTGAGAGGATGAAATTTATTAATGGTGGGATATATAACACCTTTATATTTTAAAAATAATACTATGATCGATAGCCTATATTCCATGTAACTCTAAGCCTAAAATCAATAAAATATTATTATTTAAATATGACCATTATAGCCAATTCATAAAATTTGTGGTATGAATAATATTAAATAATTTACGAAATACATATGAAGATAATACTAATTATAAATCTAATGATGAAATCTTATTAAATAAGAACATTATTTTTAATAAAGAGAATTTTTTATTCAAAAAATACATTTTCTTCAAAAATATTTTTTTTCCTTTTTGTGAGAAAATATTATAATTAATTTAAAAATATTTTAATAAATTTATTTTTAAAATTTTAATTAATTTTTTAAAAAATCATCTTGAAACTATATTAGGGTCAAATTTCAGGATTCTTCTAAAATGAATGATTTTTATTCATATAGTGTAAAATGTTGTTTTTAAAGAATTGTCATTTATTTTCAGTAAATTTTGATATTTAAAATTACCACTATTATTTTGATTTTATCTGAAGTCCAATTAATTATTATTAATTTAGATATAATGTAATTAATTAAATTTTAATAATCGTTATACTAGATTTTGGTATATGTTCATTTTTCGACAAAAAAAGGTTGTTTTCCGAAAAATAATTTTTTGTTCACGTCCAATGGGTCTAATATTAAAATAAATTATTCCACTTATGTGAATTTAATCAATTAAAATTTATTTCTTAGTTGGTATCATGAGGTCCAAATTTGGTAAAAAGGGCCCTTATATTTTTATTCATTGTGAATAGAAACTATGATAAATAATTATCACCACACTAAGGGGAAATCGGGTATTCCAAGTTAAAAATAATATTATAGAGACATGAAATTGACACCAAACATGTATTTATCCTTTTAAATAAGTGTATTTATGACATTTCAATCAATTTATAATATATATGGATACTTGGTTCATTATATCATTGAATTTTTTAATTTGTATTCTTTTTGTAAACGTTAAAGAAAAAATGTCACCTTTTTATTTTAATATCAATAATATTATGTAATTGGGATAAAGAACATATGTTAAATTATAAATATTAATTTTGAAGATAAATTATTTTTTATCATGGTAATTTAATATTACTTTTTATTAATTGGATAGTTATATTAAATTCTAACGCAACACTAACACAATATTATATAAATTAATTGGAAAATAAAGTGGATGATTTTTAAAAATATTTAAAGGAATATAAATTTAATAAATAATTTTTTCCAGGGAATTTTTAAGATAAAAAAAGAAACCTATAGATATCTAAATGTAATATATTAAAATTCCTATATTTTTATGTAGGTTTCAATGTAAAATCAAATTAATAGTTCCAAAAATAACATTAAGGTTATTTTCTAATAACAATATAATTTTATTAAGTGATTCAAAATTCAAAATAATCCTATATTTTTTCTAATGATTTTCATATGTTTCTAATTATAAATATGGACCATTAATAGACTAATTTTCTGTTTATAATAACTATATTGACAGTTAAAGTGTAAAAAATATCGTTATCATGGTAATTTTCAAAAAAGGATTAACACGGGTTAAAACAAAATGATATGGGTGAAAGAAACTTTTAATCATGTCAAACATTTATTATATGGGAGGATTTTAACCCATAATCACCTTATATTATAATAATATCAATTTGGATCCTACTTTTAGCTAAAATAAATTTATACATTTTTATCATTTTCTAAAATCTAAAAAAATTCTTCTCCCCAGACTAACAAAAGGAAACATCCTACCTCATATTATTAACAACTCAAACACCTTTTAATTATCGTATTTCAAATCTATATTCATTTATTATTTCCCTTACCATGTACTATAGGACTTTTTTGTTATATAACCCTCCTTGGAATACTGTTGGGGAAAACCTAAAGAGGTTTCCCAAAGGAGAGATATCTCTCTTAACCAATAGTTTTATTTTATTTCTTCTTCCACATCCTTAAATTACTATTAAAACAAAATTATATTGTAACATAATTATCTCAAATATATTAAGATTTTACTATGTTAATTTAATAACCTATATAAGTATCATCTTCAATTAAATGGGAAACAAAACCATTTTTCTTGTGTAGAGTGAACTACCACATTATAGAATGATTTAATTAATTTTCCATCATCATCTCTAAAAAATATTTTTGATGATGGATTATATATATATAGTTATTACTAATGACATATATATAATTTGTTAAATTAATATATCAATTTTTTGCACCATTCCATTCATTGAAAAATGATAATATTGTTCATATGCACATATAGACTACCACCTCCATAAAGTTATGTGAATATTTTTTCATCCCTAAATTATATGGATGGTATATATAATATTATTAAAGTAAATAATATGGTGTTTATAATATAATTACCATTAAAGATTTTAAGAATAATACCAACAATCTTTCCATCCAGATCATTGAATAATAGAAATGTTACCAATGTGTATGTATGGCCTACTACCTCCATGATTGTAACAATATTATATTTTATAATTATAATTCATGGATGGTTTAAAATGAATAATTTTCATATTAAAATTATAATATGTTTAATATTATTATTCAGTATATGATAATATAATGACCTCTTTGAATGTATCCAACATACCAAAGTCAATTTATGTTTAATATCCAAATATCGTCAAAAGAAAAACACGAGCCTAATTGATTCTATAAAAATATATGACATGGTATTAAATAAAATATAGGAATAATGAAATTAAAATTTATAAATCAATAATGTACAAAAATAATATGATTTTATTATTCATGTTTTAAGGAATGTACTTGTTGAGTTGGACTCGAGGTATGGGATTTTGTCTCAACTTCCCTTCATTGATGAATATATTAATATTATGCACCAAATTTCATTTATATGGTATATATAATTACCATTTTACATACTATATAATGAATACATCATAATTCATGGTATTTTTTATTCAATTGGTTTTATTATATAAAATTGGATTTGATTCAAAAATTACTATATCTATAAAAGTTTTATGTTATAATATCCTTTCTTTTTTGTGATTTTTTATGCTTAATGTTACATTTGGAGATATTATATAATCTTATTTTATTGAACCACATATGTTCTATTATCCACTAGTAGTGAATTATTTTTACATTTTTGGTTTCCATTTTCTCTATTGTTGAATAAGTAAGCATAAAAATGTTTTATGTATATAATACTAATATTGTATCTTTTGTAATATCTGAAATATATCTATTCCATGTATATATTTTAATTAAAATATTATTAATATTTTTTTATAATCTCTAATAATTTATTAAATATATTTTTCTCAATTCATTACTTTTTTATGAAATGTTTTAGAATTAATCCTTTTATCATTTTCTAAACAAGTTACTTTTTGACATTTCTATAAAAGAGTGGAAAAAATATTTTTTGTTGACCAATACATCATGAATAGAATTTATAGTATAATGAACATATAATTATTTTAATCTTCTTTTAAATTTTTATAGGGTTTTATTTCGAATAAAATGTTTTATATAATATTTTGGGTAGTTTTTGATTCTATAGAAGTGATTTGAAAGTGAAAAGTGTTTTATACTAATGAAATATTCCATATGATCTTTTAAATAAATTTTCATCAATGATAAAATCATTTGATTGTATAGATTGATTATAAATTTTTTATATATTTATAATTAATATATATAGAGCTCATTCTCCCTTTATTTTATTGGGTAATAAATGCCTTACACCCATTTATAAAATGCTTTCTTGATGAAATTTCCTTTGATTATCACATTAGGCAGGATCATATAACACATTTATTTCCATGGGTAATTATTATGCATATTCCTTATGACATATTAATTTTTTCAGAAACAAATAAGAATGTATATGGTATTATGGGATCACTAAGACACGTCTATAATTAATTGGGAAATGTTTTTAACAAGAGGCGTTGCGTATGTTATTCAAGGAGTAATCTTAATCCATTTTTGGACTCTTTCCACCCAGTGATGTTGTATTAGTATTTAGCCATGACGTATGCATATTTAATGTTATATTTTTTATCTCTTTTTTATTTTTCACGGTCTTATGATACTATGTTCTTTATTTAATGCTCTCATGTGACTATTAATGGGACTTATCTTTTATGACATCATGTTATGCCTCATTATCATGTTCACTCCCTTATCAGGATTTATATATCACCACTTTATTCAATTTATTCCCTAGGTTATAAAATATAGTTTTAGTATCACACTAAGTGGAAAATATATATTTTTTTTATGTTTACTTTTGATGATTTAGGTTACTACTATTCCAAAGACAATATCTCTCACTATCATTGGGTGGTAATTATAGGTTTTTTAATGTAAGAAATCATGTAATAAAAAGTGTAAAAGTATTGGGTCCCTATATACACCCATTTATGACACAATTATAACCTTATTCTATGATTTTGGGCTATTAAATGACTTTTATGTACACATTAATAATGTGTTCATTTATGTGGGCTGTAGAATCTCCCCTTAAGCACTTTCCCTAAGGGATGAGGCTATCCCTGTGCTTTGATAATAGTTTTTGGACCATAATAGAAGTTCATAACATCATAAAATTTTATTATATAGGATTAATCCAACATAGTTTAACTTTCCTAGGGTTTCATCAATGAATCCCACCATCAGATACTCGCCAATTTTTTGATAGGGACTTGTAATGGGGAGGGGGAACCATGGTACTTATATACCATGCCCAGACCCCTCCACTCCCCAATGTGTGACTGGGGAATATATTCCACTATGTGGAACCATATGGTCATTCCATGGCATAATAATTTTAGTAATCATGGATATTAAACCCTTGTCACTTCCACACATTGACCAATCCAAGGGTCCAGAAGATGATATCCAAAGGAGGATTCTTAGAGAAGTGTTAATCATCTTCAACAATTATTTTTATTTTTTTCTACATACATTACATAAAAATAATCATTAAACATATTAATATAGTGAAATAATTTAAATTAAATTACAGAATTTTTATTATGTAAATTTAATAACCATTACTTATTTATAATTCATCTTAATGGAAATTAAAATGTCATTGTGATTTTATAGGGACTATCATCTTCACAAGCAATAGATTTTATTTTTAATAATTTTTATTGGTCTTTATATTGATTCATTTAATAATTATATATAAAATTTTAAAAGAATTTTGATTCTATAAAGATAAAATATTATATATCGTTTTTCCCTTCTATTCATTGTAATATGATAATGTTGGGCATGTCTATGTTTAGACAACATCCACCATGACGTGATGTGCTTTTTTCCCATTTGTAATTTAAATAGAAGGTAATAATGATATATTTAATGAAATATTTGATATTTTTTATATAATTATGATTATATAATGGCACATTTCTATTTTTTATGATTTTATCTTCTACCTAAACGTGAAAACCTCACTCATACGTACGTTTGGCTACCATCTCAAAAAAGTGATGCCGTTCATTTATCATCACATAATTATATTAATGGTTATAAAATTGCCAATAATGAATAAATATTATAATTATAAAATGATTAAATTTCTCAATATTATGAAACCATGACCAATATTGAAGGACCTAAACCAACATACCAAATCTAGCATGAAAAATGGAACAGTTAACAACTTAAATAATGATTTTAATAAGGAAATATTAATAAAAATTTGATAATATATTATAATAAAATTATATTTTGTATAATAATTATGAATATGGGATTGGTATAAATTTTTTAAAAAATAAAAATATATTACAATATATATTAAGATCATGTACGATGAAATCCAGGGCTTGGGGTCAGAGTTTCTCACATCACTATTATTTATGAGAGAAATACTCCATATTAAGCACTTATTTTTTCTTTGTGGTGTATATAATTCCCATAATTTACTATAATAAATATTTAAATTATTATTATGTGGATTTTCATGTCAATTTGTGATTATCTTTTCACAAGGGTTAGATTAAGAGATTACTAATGTTTTAGTGGTTATTCATCTCAATAATGTTTCATTATGAAAAGATCTATGTTATGAAACTACTATTGTTTATATCATTCATACACTACCCCTTAGATATATTATATCATGAATATATTAATATTAATTTCATTTAAACTTTTGTTTGATGTTATTTATTTCAAGGGTTTTATGCTTCAAATGTAAAAAATATGTTAATGGTATATGTTTTAATATTAGTTTTAATCATGAATATTTATGATTTAACATCCATTGGGGGTATTATATGATAGTTTTTAAAGACATAAATTTCTTTATCATCGAGTTATTTATATATTTTCACTTTTTAACATTCATTCTCACATATTTTGTAATAAAGAGGATCAATTATTTATTTTTGAAAATCTAACCTTATTTTCTATTTGGTCAACTAAATTATACATCCATATACATGATTTTTAAAATCCTTTCAATAATGTTATTTTCTTTGATAAATGTTATATTTAAATCCATTTTCAACCTTAATTATTTTTTTCAATTTTTTAAGGAAATGTTCTTCTTATTTTCTGAAGGATGTAATTTTGGCCTTTTTTACTAGAGTATGAAAGAAATAAAATTTGTATCATTTACCAAATAAAATTGATTCGCATGATTTCATGACCATTTCTTTCATTAAATAATTCACTACAAGATTTCACAGATATTTGCAAAAAAAATAATTTTCCCAATAATCTAGAACTTTTTATTTTTAATGTTACCAAAAGAAAATTATATTTTTCTCATATTTTAAAAGAATGGTTAGAATGATTATTTTAAGGTATTTTTTATCTATGTAATTATCCATTGGTGTTTATTATGATTTACTATGGATAAGGTAAGATGAGACCATCAATGTTGTGTCTCTAGATGGAGTCTGATTTTGTAATGGGAAAGTTTTTCTAAATCCCATTTCATTTCCATAGGTTCTATTATGATTGAATGATGTGTGATTCTATGATTTGTGGCAGGCATATGTATGGTTTTTATTATGTGATGTGTGGAAGAAAAATTATGTATCCCTCAAATATATTTGTGTAATTATTGATATTATATGAGATAATATGGTATATAATAAAGAGTTGAGCTAGTAAATTAAGGGACTCTCTACACTATGATAATCTTGGGATTGAACAATGACTATATAAATGATTGAATGGGAAGTGAACCCAATATAATAATGTATTTGTTTCCAATATGATAGTATTGAATGTGAAACAAGAATTATTAAATAATTTTCTATGTTTATAATCATACAAAAAATCCTATGAAATTATATTATGATTACTATATACATTCGTTGATCATGATTGATTAATAATTATTCATCACTCTAATGACTAATTATTTTGAAAGGCTAACAATTATTCCATGACATATGTTTTATGATCCATGTTTTGATGAGTATAAAGAATATTATATTATTCTCATAAATATTCATTATGAACACATAACCTTATTACTATATATATATATGATTGTCTATTGGTATCAACTATGTTTTCCCTTACTAAGAATCTAAGATCACACTTTATTATGTTTCCATTTCGCAAGGTAATAAAAAATGATATTCTTTATGATATGTCTAGAAGTGTATCACCTATGGGTAATTTTTTGGAAGATAATAAAAACATCTAATGTAACACTAATATATAGGTAAAATAAAAAAAAATCCATTTGTTTAGAAAGACATTAACGTTGTAAAATTGAGGGGTTCTTTATAAATTACCTAAAACATTAAATCCATATGTGTTGTATTATGAATGATATGTAATGTTGGATATTGATATTGTGATTATAGATGGTTAAATTTGAGTTTCATTATTTGGTTGTAATGAATAATTTATAAAGATTATATTTTATAACCAGATCCATGTGTACGGATCTCAATGTATCCCATATTCACCCATTTACGGAATATACATTTTGCAGGAAGCGCCAAAAGAGTACGATTAAATTATATATTGAAAATTTTGTGTTAGGTATTGATGGGTGTACTTCGGAAGTAAGATTTAATTTAGTGATTGGTGGGTGTAATGAAAAATTTTATTACTATAATTGGGGAAAAAATAAAGGATGTTTGGAATCCTCACTATGACTCATCATTGACATGGATCATCCCTCTACCATGAATAGTATTAATAATTTGAAGAATCTCAGTAACCACTTTCATCAGACCAGTACTGATGGATTCCATTTTCACCCAACAGTACCTATGTTTTAGGAAATTTTTGATGACCCAAAACCACTAGGTGGTTGGGAAAGAGAAATAATGGTGAAGTAATTTTTCAAAAATACAATCCTACAACAATGGCCACCACTCGAACAACAATCGGGTAAAATCCATCAATATCCCCATTCCATATCATTCAAAATAAGGTAAATAATTCAAGTATTCATCATCATGAATATGAATGGGTTATCCCGACAAGGGACATGGCCTAATGGGACAAGGAAGTATCAACACATCGCTAACATCCCATCCCTCATGCTCTTCACATGGCACACCTCATATGATAATGTCAAAATCTTTTTGGGAGCCTCTAATAGTATAATTTTGACAAATCTCTTCCCTATGTCGAAGAGATAGGGGACAATGAAGACACTCCCTTATCAACCTCCACTCAATATCCTCTTAGGTGGCATCCAACCCAAAAACATCGATAATGATTAATAGATCTATACAAAAATGGAAAAAATGATCTCATTTTGTCTTTGTTGGCCTTGGTCTAGAACTTGTATGATGGGTTATAGGGGATGTTCAAAAAACCAACCCATCATGATGCCATTTCAGTATATTTTGTTTACAACTCCACCAAATACAAACCTCTGACCACCCTCCCAACCAATGTTTTTGGTTTTTCCTTTTTCTAATTGGGATCGAGTAACCAGACACCCGCTCAGGATATTAGGTTAACTATCCATATCATGAAATACACCAAAAACATCATGGGTAGTATCACAGTAATGAATTTTACCAGGAGGGTATACCCTATATAACTATAAACTAAATCATAGGTTTTCTCAATGACAAAAAATTCACCTACCTTGAAGATCCATTCTATAGAGGGTGGGTGACCAATTGACATTGGGGTCTTATCTATGGCACCATTTGTTGCACACATGGGAAAAATGACCATGAACTATAGAGGCTCATTCTTGGGGATCTCCTATAGTGGTTGAGTCAAGAATGGGGGAAACACCAAGTATCCAGAGAAATCTCAGAATACACAGTTATGAATGACCCAATGGAAACACATCTTCCCTCACCACCAGAGGTAGGGTAAAAATCCCGTTGATTGATGATAAATATCCCCAAAGTCAAGGTCCCATTGTTCCCCATATTCCTCTATAGGTACTTGATTATGGAGGATGTTTTGGCCTCCTTGCAAGGACTTTCTATGAAACCATACCTACCACCATCAACATCCCTCCTCTCTACTTATACCTTGTATGTGGGAGAAACATCAAGGTATGTATGTCAATCCTTTTATGACAGTTATAAACGTTTTGATCCATTCAGGTATGATGAACTCACTGATCCTCAAAAATCCATATAGATCTCATCTTATATAGTTATGGGCATAAAGATGGACACTCTTATAGAGGACAGTCCAATTTCCCTATAATGGTTGTCCCGTATGAGACACCATCTTCCATAAATCCTACATTGGAGTAGCTCTCCATCAATGCCACCAATTATTTCCAAACCAATGCGGATTTGATCTTGGGTCAACAAGGAACTAGAATACCTATTGGTAATGAGTAGGAGGAAGACCTGTGGAAGATTTTGGCCACCAACTGGCTCAAGGATGTTCTCTAGCCATTTATAGTCCTTCATTTTCTCATTCTAGAGTCCCACATTGAGGAATAAATGGAATGGTATAACAAGAAGATATAGGTGAAATTAAAATTTCTTCAATACATCTAGATGGATTATATGAAAATCTATGAACACTTTTACGTCATTCATCAGCAATAATGAATGTTTTACATATGATTACTCCTATTGGAGAAATTCAAAGACTCATAGGGTTGATTCTTGAGTTTTATATAGACTTATATAGATAACCTCATGGATCATCAGTGTGTCAAAAAAAATTGTTTTCACACAATTGGATGATCAATCGCTATAGGGTGTACAATATAATCTATATCAATCCCCTTCCATGTTAATAATTGGACCATTAGGATCACACGCCTTTTGTGTCAAAATATCCCCTCTAACCACTACCACTATTAAATTTCACATGATAAATCACCAGAATGATCAGGGAAACTGGTTCAATGAAAATGGGCATGATTAAATTACTCACTCTGAAGGGAGACATAACATCATGAGGATCGTTCAATAGCTGTCCATAATCATTAGTAGAGAATGACATTAGCCTTGGAATTTACTCTATTGAGGTAATGATGCCTACCAATTATAATCTCAACACAGTAAAATGTATCTTGGAATCCATCAGCCCAATTGAGGCTACAATTGAAATTGAGGAAGGCATAATAATTGATGTTGTTCTCTTGGAACTTCTGAAGATGCAAGAGGCGTAGAAAAGTGCTCATTTCTAATTAATATCTAATCTGAAGAATTTTTGAAGTGGACCAACCCCTTTTTTTGGTTGATTATCCAATTCTCCTTGTCTGTGAATCCAAATATGAGGTGGGTGGTCGCATACACCCAATCAGGATAGTGGGAAGAGGTTTAGAAAAACAAAGAATATACGATCATGTACCCCTCCTATGAAGTTTTAAATCCTATCTCAAGATAATTAAATTTTTCCTCTCAATCCCTTATGTGGATAAATGCATTAGTGACTATAATACCTAACCATAATGACATTATTTACACTATCATTACATGCCTTGAGGTTTTGGATATGCAACTAATTGGAATCCTGCCTAAAGAAAAGACACATCAAATGTTGGTGGAGCACGTCTATCTTCTATTGAAATTAGTAATCCATGATTCACCCAATTTAACAAGACTTGAAATCCACTATAGTATCTATCCCACTTTTCTAATTGGTGTGGGTCGATGGTGGGAACCCCAATTCAAGAGAAATACACCAAGTATTATTTTTTCATGAAGACCATAAAGAGACCCACTTTTTAGTAGTACATATAATTGGATCCAAATTCTATTTTATAAAGATAATATATATTCTTGGAGTTACTCTACTTATTCATCTATACCATGCACAAGAGTATCATTATTAACCTATCCAACTGTATGAAGGGGCCTGATGACTGAGTTATGGACATCATTTTCTGATTGAAGGGACTCACAGAACCCCTTAATTTTTATCTTTCCTCATAACAACATTTGATATTGTACATAGAGAATTACCTAAACTCCTCTCCCTAATATATATTGGTGAATTTAGAGAATTCAATGAAAGAGATATTTGTCTAGAAGTGTCATTTCAATAGACTAAGAAGTTTTATCACCCATTACCCCATCCAGTCCTTGTATAGAATCTGGTAAAGGTAGAAATAGTTGTAGTTGTAAAGACTTAGGCCCCACTATTGGTACTCCTTCGGGACCCTCTACAAGATAAGATAGTACAATAATATCCTAGCCATAATAATGACTCCCAAGCCCCATTCCAGGTCTAGGAACTCGTGGTCCCTTTTAAAAAATGGTAGAACCATGTTTACACCATCAAAGATGCACTTGTTCTATGTTACTTTATCTATTTAATTGATAAAGACATTATAATGTTTCCCGAATATATGATTCCTCATGAGTATAATCTAAAAAACTAGGTCAACTACTGCCTAAACCATAGCATCCTCGGGCATACCATCAAAAATGATTTCATCTTCAAAGCTTGGATCTATAACTAGGCAGTCCATAGATAGGTTGGCTGTAAAGATATCCTAGAATATGTGGAATATATCTCTAAGGACACAAATAGTGATGATAAATACACAAATTGATAGAACCAGGTCCCTAGCTCTGATATGAAGAAGAAAAATGACTGACTGTATCGTAAGATGACCACTGAAGACCCCATAAAATTTAATCCTAATTTGATAAAACTATCACATCCTATAATAGTCATTCCTCTATAATAGAACTCATATACAAAAAATCCATCCAATTATTAGTTTAATAGGTGATGATGATATTATTGAAATCAGATTCCCTCCCCAATGCTAAAAATGGAATGTACACATAGTGAAATTATGTCTCCTATATTGGGAGTGGCCTCCAGATTTCTTCCCATCCTTGAATATTCAACTAATGAGGAGAAGAAATATTATTTTTCTGAATGTATTTAGGATGGTAGATCATTTGACAATGTTCCACAATGATGTACACCATGAATAACCTATGAGTACCTCTAGATAGCAAGAATATTGAATATGTAGGCTTCCTTATAGCAGGGAAAATTACTTTGTTGATTCTTCAGAGAATTCATTTTATGAAACTGAAACAAAACATCAATCCTAACATAAGGCACAACTTTCATATTTCTCACCAAACACATCATCAAGTATTCCCAACAATCAATAATATTTTTTTATTTTTCAACTCACCACAATAGAATAAATCCAATTCATAACCAAACTAGGTCCAACCTCATCCATCTAGTGCTCATCCTATGTTTTAAAATCAACAGTGGAACACAAAAATACCTACCCAAACCCTAACAACTCATTCAAATTTTCCCACTACACTCTTTATCAATTATAATTATTTAATAATATGAAACATGCCCCTTTATCCGATATATGATGTGATGAAGCACCTCACCAACATAAAAACAATAATATTGATCCCTAACACACTCTTTATATCAATGGATATGTTTGAGGCCCTAATCAAATCTCTCTAGTTCAAGACCAAGGAATATTTCATGAATTCCTATCATGTAGAGGAATAATAATAAGAATAATATTGAGACATGATTTCCTTCTCTATGGAATATGAGGATTCCACCATTTATGGGTAAATAATCACATTTAATTTGACATGTGTATTCCATGAGATGGAAATGTGACACTTTATAGTAGATACAATCACTTGGATTGACCTCATCCCAACCCAAAAACCCCAAATACTAGGAATCATAGAAGAAAATCTAACTCCCTTAAACTTAACAAACCATCATTATGAAAAGATAGAGAGGAATCCATGTTGAAAGAGTCATCTAATGAATCCAATCGGAAACTTGACAACAAGCACCAAATTTAGGTTCATCTCCCAATATACCATCTATAATACTCTATTGGGAAGGACATTAATCCACCTATAGGTGGTGGCCCACACTTCATTCCATCAGTGCCCCATATTCTCCCTCCATGGTTGAGTATGAGTACTAAATGGAAATGATTATTCCTTCAACTCATTAGAATCCTCATATATAGACATTGGTACTATCAAAGGGAGTGAAAATAGATCCAAAACCATGGTTTTTAGTGTATCAATGCCCCTAATGATCTAAAAACCACTTTAATGGATCCTTGGGAATATCTGAAGGAGAGATTCATTTTTCCAATTAACTGATGGATTAGAATACCCTAATCTAGGAGGTTGTTTTATAGTCCCCATGAAGAAGAGTGGTCATAGATTACTACATACTCTTACATGGTATAGACTCGACTAATGCTAGAAAACCCAATAGAAGAGTAGTATAAAGATATTCACTATAGGTTACTGATATTCTCCTTTCATATATGTTTTATAAAGTTGAGATGGGTTTAGGATGTTTAAACTATCATCGGCATTTTGATATCAAAGGTAGATCACAAGGTAGGAAACCATGTGAGATTATATCATCCACATATTTATTCATAGTATTCATGGAGAAGGACTCTCTCTTAAGGAATTACACATTTGATAAAAAAAAATGGCAGTCTCTTGATTAGGCCTTCTTCTCTAGGGGATTCATTGTTCAGTCCATATATTTTAGATGATGAAGAAGATTTTGATTATTCCCTTTCTATCTTTGAATATGGTGTCTCCACTATGGTTAATGATTTGACCTAGTTGAATCTCAGCACTCAAGAAGTCCTAAGGTCAATAATGAATATTGTAGTCATGTCATCTGAAAATCAGCATCAATGTTTGAATTTATTAAAACAACAATTGGAAATTTTTTCTTGGAGTTAGTAGGGAAATATATGGATTATCCTTTAGGTTATTTCTTCCTTCACTTCCCATTAGGCTATAATGTCTTAAAAAGTCTTCCCAGAAAGGTTCACCCTTACCACAATGCCATGGTCAGGGTCAAAGATGAAAATATGATCATAGAGAATATCTTCAGGGAGGTCCAATACCCAATGTGACTTTTTAATATCATCTCATCCAAAAATGAGGAAATGTAAATATGAGTATGTATTAACTTATGGGATCTCAAAAAGAACTTCTCAAAGGTTTATTTTACCCTCCTAGTGATTGAGTTTTTAATTGATGAAATAATTATCCTCCAAGACATATCCTTAATTTATTAGTAAACAAGATATAATGAAATCTAGATTTCTCCTAAATATTAAAAATCCACCACCATTAGAGTGTCTCAAGGAACCTTCTACTACCGAGTGAATCATTTATTCTTGGAGAACACAAGGGATACCTACTAACATTACATAGAATGTATTTTCAAGACACCCCTATGTAAATTTTTATATTATACGTGGATTATTGGGTGAAAATGTGAAAGAAAAATCAGGACCAAATCAAGGATATTTATAATTTTATTTAAATACTCCACTACTGTCACCTATATATGATCTATTTTAAGTGTGCAGACAGGGATAAAACTAGAAAGTTCCTCAGATTCATCATAATGTATAGAGCCATCAAGAGAGATCAATATAAGACCAGGGTCATTAGCTAGATGCATCAACCATCTATCCATTAGATGATTTGAGGACTCTAAGGTCATCTAGACTATATATGGTGAATAATTTCGAATTTTCCTAAAAATTGTACACCCTACTCAAGGTTCATGAAGAAAGACACCATCTACAAGTGGGTTAAAGACTTTTAGACCACATTTGTCACCATCAAGTAGTATCAACTATATCGTTTAGTCCTGATTCGTCCCATCCTAACGAATCCTTGAATCCTATAGATAACCAATTTATATATATCCATTGGTTCCATTCTATCTTAGAAAAAATCTTCGGTATTAAAAAATATATTTCACACATTATTTTTCCACTCATTAATGAATAAACTAGAAACTCTTCAATCGATAATAGCTACGATGCTATAGTATTTTCGGAAAAGATGTTTCATCCCTACATGGAGTACCACTAAATATAGATTATATCACACATTGATCAAATAAATAACATATTCTTCCAACCCATGTTGAAAGTGCAATTGGCATGATTTTATGTGATTATACAACAACTCAACAACATGTTTCCCCCTAGAAATCTACGAAAGACTATGATATGGAAAACATCCCAACTACACACAAAAACCTCGAGGATCTACCCATATATAATGACATCCTAGATTAGTCCATACTCTATGTACAACAGGCCATGCCATGATGGGAAATGAAATTTGATGGTTCCTCCTACAACTCAATCACTAGTAGACTCAACAATGCCAAAAACAAAATTATGTTCCTTGAGACTTCCTTCGCAAATTTTTCATAGGCCATTTTCCATAGCAATTCTTATTTTTGGAATGTTTTACTATCAAAACACGAGTTATTAGAATATTATATTAAGCTATGAGATCACCCAAGAGATTGAAATCCTTTGATAGTAAATGAAGTGAAACTTTGATATAGTTATCAAGAAGATCAATGGTGAATATGTCATTAAGAAGCCGAAAATATTCTCCATGTTATATTAGAATTATGAGTAGATGGACTAGTTCGCTTCCTTTCTAAAGGAGAATCATGTCCCCTAGTAATAGAATGACCATGCTTATTATTTATTAATGCTGAAAGCATTTCCATTAAACTATTACCAAGACAACTTTTTAATTTATGGGGAACATTAGAGGGAGATCTCTCTAATCAATTTTAACAAAGAATACTGATTGGTAAATCAACTTTTTTTTACACTACCCAAAAATTGTCACCAATTCCCCTAGTAATTTAAGAAACACCCATTTATATGACTCCCTTCATTGAGTATATCAAAAATTGAACTATCCAACCTGAATGAACCAAGCATGAGAAAATATTTCCACATGTTGTTAATTTTACCCACTGATATTACCCCAATACTCATAATACCCACTTCAAGAATGGATTTGAGGGAATCTAATTTCACTGTATTTATGGGAAAGATATTCCTTGATTCATGCAAGTGGTCCTTGTCAGTCTGTCATGAACCAAATCTGATTGCCACCGAAACTGGCACCAAACCTGGCCTCTGAGAAGTCCCAAAGGGCCTTCCAGATCCCCACGGACTGGAAAAAGTTCCCGAGTATCCTAAAATAATAACTGTGAACGATTTATCCCTGTTTATAAACAGAAAACAACAAATAAATCCAATAAAATGAATCGGGTGTTTTCAAAACAATCAACTTTTTGAAAAAATTCAGAACAAAATTATATAGTCTAAAACAACTCACCAAGACTATAAAAAAGGTGAAAAACAAAAAATGAACAGCCCAAGAACCTCAACATGGAAAGAGGCATCGCCCTCAGGCCATCTCCACAACACCGCATCATGAATGGCCGGTGAAAACCTGAACTGTTGGTACAAATGTTGTACCCAAACCTGCGACAATAAAAATAACCAAGTGCACTTACACCGAAGGGAGTAAGTAGGGTGTGATCCAATGCCCAGTAGGATACCACCATTAAGAGATTCCATGTGATAAACATTAAAATATGAAAATCATGCATGTTTTCAAAAACATGTAATTTCTAGTTACAATTTCTAAAAGATGCTACTTAGCAAAAAAAATTAGTTCTCAAGTGGGATAATTTAACGAATAAACACTTTTAAAATAAATTCAAAAGATAGTGAATTTTTCTAGTTAAATATACCATATGCCGATGGTATGTATAAAGGATGTAATGGGAACATGCAATAGGAAATAACCCCTAGGCACTAGCTAGCCGTGGGTCCCAAGTACCTCGTATCACGGTGAGTGTAACCACAAAATATATTTTTTCTCATGCTTGATTCAGTAGTAGGGAACATACCCATAACCTAGTGGTCCCCAATCATCGTCATCATATTTTAGTTAGAGTCGTAAGCGTCAATCTTGCTAAGTGAAACTGAGGCCAAACCCCACGGATTCACTAGCATACTAGAACACGTCCACCCACCTAGATACTTGGGGTTTCCCTTTGTGCTAAAAAAAGATCAACAAGCCAATAAATATCGTTTACACATGAAATTATCACTTCCACATCACACATTAACCAAACAGCCACATGTACATCACACAATTCACAAATTCCACTTTTCATTCAAATGCATTTTCAAATCAAACTCACACCAAAATAGACCGCAACACTTTTTGAATAGCATTCAAAATCCAACACATCCTTTAAAAATTTTATAAATTCCCTCCAAATATGATAAACATCACATAAAAGACCACTCACATGTTTCATAAAACCCTTTTTATAAACAAAATCCATTTTCACATCGCACTCACACAAACATCCCACATCACGTTCACACCACTTTCACATTTCAGTAAATCCATTAAAAATTTTTATAAAACATTTCCAAGAGGACACACATCACATGACAGATCTATTCACATTTAAAATGGCCCATTTTAAACTATAAACAATCCAAAATAGTTTTCCAATATTTTTTCACCTCTTATATAAATCATTAAACGATTCAAAACTTTTATAAAACAATTCTAAAGAGTGTACTAAATATTTTCACATAAAACTCATTTCAAAACCGTATTTCAAGGACAAAATCACACCAATACAAATTCAAAACACAATTGTATACCCCAAAAACATTTATTAAACTACCCCCATGTTTTATACAAACACCTCAAACAATATCACAAAATAACCACATGATAAGAACACGTTTTCAAAATCACTTTCAAGAAGTACAATAAGGTTTTACACCTTAAACACATCAAAAAACTCTTTAAAACATAATGGCACACAAATAACCTACCAAATCAGAATTTTCAGCCCAAAAAATATTTATTAATCCAATTTCATATGTTATAAAACAAACCCAAACAATACCCGAAGGGTTACACATGGAAAACACCCAATTTTAAGCTAAAATCAAACTATAAAAATAAATTCTTAACCAAATCCCACATAAACAGTTTTCAAAACACACACATCATATTAAGAACATGAATACTAAGTAATTAAATCAAAATAACTTATCTAGAAATGATTACACATGGAATCACCTACCTTTTATGTCAAAACCCTCAAAAAATGGCGTGAAACATCAACTGCACCACGGCTGCACCTCAAGGAAGATAAATCCAGCCCTAGACAACAATATTTGACCCAAAAGATCCCATATCAAACCCTAGGTTAGAAACTCAACTTCTAGACATGAGGAACTTCAAAAAAGGGTGAAAGAAACCCTAAAGAATGGGATGAAATCAACGAAAGAAACACTTACGTGAAACATCTTGAATCAAATGAACCAAATACACCAAAATTTGAATCACCAAGCAACCAAACCTGATATGGAGGCTCTAATGGGGATGATAATGTCAATTGTTGACTTAAATAGGGTAAAAAGAGTGAAAATTAAAATATTGAAGAAAGAATCAACTTTCCATCTCAAATCTGGAAGACTTGAGGAACCCTAAACGGTTCTGCCCTACTCTGCGAGGCAAATGAGGTCCAAAGTGGGAAAATGAATAATAGGGGTGAGGCTCGGGATTTTGGATTTATGTGGGTGGTGGAATCATGGGAATACAGTAAAAATGAGTATGTTATTATAAATTAAAAAAACAATTTAAATCTATAAATGGCTCACGGTTGGACCAATTCCAAATTAATTGACTCAAACCCAAAAATATAATGGGTTTAAAAAGGGTCCAAATGGGCTTGGTTATTAGGATAGTTCATAGGAGGAAAAGTGGGAAGTGGAATGTATGAAACATGTTAATAAATTAAAGAGTTATAAAAGAAATAAAATTTATTTTTAAATCTGGAATTGGGCTCACGGTTTGGCCCAAATTTTGAAAACCCTCCATTTCGACCAAAATGAATAGAAAACCCCCAAAACAAAGAAAGAATGGAAATTAAATGAAAAATACATTTAAAAGAAGTCATGGATGTGACAATTCTCCCCACCATTAAACTTTTCATCCCCAGAAACCCACAGTAAGGCCAAATAAAAAAACCAAACCCAACTGATAAACCAATAGGTAATTATTTTCCATGATTCACCCCCAAAGGCCAAAACACCTCCAATGATCATTTAAGGAAGGACTACTCTCACAACCGATACTTACACCACTTTCCTAAAACATTCAAGCACATTAAAAATTTATCCCAAATGAAAACTCCTCAAACACAATCTGAACAATACTCAATCAATTTACCTAACCAAATAACAACATCGAACAAAGTTACACTTACACTACTATAACTAAACCATTGGGCACTCTCAAATATCAATGATTACCCAAGGAAGATGTAGGTATTCAGATATATCATAATGATAATACCTACTTCTAAGATAATACCAAGGAAAAAAATATGATTTTCTCATATGAAGAGCACAAATGGGCTCCCCACCATAAGAAACAACATAATTTTTTTCCCGAGACAGAATCATGACACTAATAGGGGAGGCCTAAACAGACTCCCTAGTACAAGGGGTATACATCCATTAGGGATTTCCAAAATAATATGCATGATACCTATGGTGGGTCTTCCCACCACAAGAACTAACCATCTTAACTGACCGACGTGGGCCGACACGAAATGACCCCAAAAATTTAATGATTTGGGAAGGCTTCACTATTAGTCCACATGGTTTGGGAAACTGTGCAATAACTATGGAGAACATTCTTTCTGCCTGGATTCCTGGCACATGGTCACTACTACTCATGAAAAAACCACGTTCTCATCCTATCTACCCAAATTTCAATCCATCCTCTAAAGAGTCAATGGAAACCAAGGGGGGAGATATTGGGTGATGACATGGGTACAAGGCCTTCCACCTATTTCCACCGAACGGGAACAACAGAAGAAGGATGATTACATCATAGGTTAAAACTCTTACAATCTTTTATACTAATGATATAACCTTGTAAAAGGGTTTAAATGACACTAGGGTTTCCCCTGACTACGCGCCAGCTTCTCTCTGGGACCTATGGATTGAGCTCAAAATATTGAAGCTTCTTTGGACTCGCAGTTAGCCTATGCAAACCCCCTATGTAATAATTCTTCATTCATTTCCACAAACTACTACACCACATAACCCGATGGGTTCACGAAGACCTAACACACTCTATAGCTCACTTTACCAAAACCTGACATTTCAGTGAAACAAGGGATCAGAAGATGCACATACATCGCACCTTGTTTCTTTGGGTGAGAAACAATAGAAGGGAAGGACATGTATAAACCCATTCCTCTAAGATAGAGGATTTAATGTTTTTCCCAAGGGAGACATACTCGTAACATAAAATAGAACCTCAAAGGATTGAGCAACCTTCACCTTTAGAGTCAAATGATCACACAACATCACAATGCGTCACCAAACATTCCCTTTGCGATTGATAGAAACAGTACATGAAACAAGACCTTATTCAAAGTCCTTAAAAACTAGAAAAGTCTAAAAAGTTGACCCAGTATCCTCTCATGACCAAAATCCAAAAATTGGTGGTTTAACAATAACCCTTGCTTCCAAGAAACTTTGAAGAACCCATAGGCCCTCTTAGATACCATGGAGACACACATCCACACTAACAACCCTAGAAAACTTCCACCTTCAATGAATCGGGAAACTTAAGAATCTAAGGTCTCTTTCAACCATCCTAAAAGAATTATCCCACTACAAGAAGATCCAAAAATCAACGAAATTATTGGGTGAAGACTAAATCAACAAAAGATTGATAATATATTACTTATATCGTTCAGCTGGATGATTTTCCAATGGAGAAACAATACAGGTTGCACTTAATTTGGGCATTAACACTTAATGGGGGCATACGATTTCCAATGAGAGAACCCAAGGACCCAACCAAGATGGTCCATTGGTAAAAACATGCCACAAACCAGATCCAAACACATTAATGGAGCCACCGTAAAGTTGTCCCGAAGCATATCTCAGAAGAGTCTATTAACCGGTCCTTCTACCCAACCTATCGTCCAAACACAAACCAAACACACGGTTCGAAGAAGAGGGGTTCATGGAATCAAAACATCCAAAACCATAAAATTTTTCCAAACACACATAATATACACCATCCCAAAAAATTCAGAAAGACATCTTGTTTTTCTTTAAAAACATATCTTTGAAAAAAACGGTTTAGCGGTTATCGTATCCACCAATGGTACCCCATGGGCCTCACACATGCATATTTCTGTGACACACCGAGCACACTCCTCATATCTGTCCTAGAACTCACCCAGTCATTCCATAAACCATACATCATCCCATATAACCCCATGAATGTGGTCTCTCATGAAATTACCAAAGGTTAAAATGAAAATTCATTCCACTTTTCAAAACCAAAACGGTTAACCAACACATCCTTTTTCTCAAAACTGCTAAACATAAGATCAAAAAACCAATTAAAATCATAGAAAACTTCTCACAAAGACACAAAAATTTAAAAACAACTCACTTTTATGTTATTCACATAAATTTCAAAACATCTTATCCCATTAAAACACCCTTTGATTGTTTAGAAAACTCTATTGGAAACACATTTTCAAAACCAACATCAATGTAGTTCATGATTTCAAATGAGGTATAAGCACACCATTTTTAATTAAAAATAATTCGAAAAATTATGTTCCACCATTTCATAAATGAATCCAATCCCACTTTATTTGAAAATCATTTCACAAAAACTTTTTTCTTCTTAAAACCAAGTCACTTTAAAACCAAAATTCCAAGATTTCAAAACTAAAGAGCACATGACAATGCGAGAGGAAACTAGTTTCAATGGATGACTTAGAAATATGGTCGGCGGACATATTCCAATCACTTAATTATCATAGAGAGTGTTCTAGGGAATATCATGGGCTCCAGATGGCTTTCCAGGCCCTGCGATCTCACGGAGACCATTAACCAAAATCTCTTTCAATTTCCCCTAATCATCATTAAACCAAAAAACCAAAGGACTCTGAAAGGTCCCGACATCCCATGGAGACTTGAATCCCGTCATGAGGTGTGGTGATCATCCACACTACTCATAACAGAAATTCTAGGTCCCAACAATCCTAACTATATAATATCCCAATTCGTCCACAAATAACATGACCCAAAGAGAGCGAACCTCCTCTAATACCATTTTGTGATGAACCAAACCTGATCTCCACCGAAACCAGCACCAAAAATGGCATGTTACAAGGCCCTAAGTGCGTTCCCAATCCCCACAGGCTGGAACAAGTTCCCAGGCATCATAAAATAATAATTGGGAATGATTTACCCACGTTTATAAACATAAAACAACAAATGAGTCCAATAAAACGAATCTGGATTTTTCAAACCAAAAAATGTTTTACAAAAATTAAGAACTGAATTACATAGTCTAAAACAACTCACCAGGACTATAAGAAAGGTAAAAAACCAAAAATGAACAGCCCATGAACCTCAACATGGCAAGAGGCATCACCTTCAAGCCATCTCCACCACACTGCATCATGAATGACAGGTGAAAACCCGAACTATTGGCACAAACATTGTACCCAAACCTACGACAACATAAATAACCTAGTCTACTTACACCCAAGGGTGTCAGTAGGGTGTGATAAAATTCCTGATAGGATACCACAACTAAGATATTCCATGTGATAAACATTCAAAGATGAAAAGCATGCATGTTTTCAAAAACATGTAATTTCTATTTACAATTTCTAAAAGATACAACATAGAAAATAAAATCAGTTCTCAAGTGGGATAATTTAAAGAATCCAAACATTTAAAATAAATTAAAAATCCTTTGAATTTTTCTAGTCAAATATATTGTATGCCGACAGTATGTATAAAATATCTAATGAGTAAAAGCAATAGGAAATAACCACTAGGCACTAGCTAGCTGTGGGTCTCAGGTACCTCGTATCTTGGTGAGTGTAACCACAAAATATTTCTATTCTCATGCACGAGGCACTAGTATGGAACATACCCATAACCTAGTGGTCCCAAATCATCATCTCCATAGTTCAGTTATAGTTGTAAGCGTCAATCATTCTAAGTGAAACTGAGGCCAAAACCCACGAATTCACTAGCATACTAGAACACGTCCACCCACCTAGATACCCGAGTTTTCCCTTTGTGCTAAAAAAGTTCAACAAGACAAGAAATATAGTTTTCCCATGAAAATATCACTTCCACATCACACATTATCTAAACAACCACATGTACATCATAGAAGTCACAAATTCCACTTTTCATTCAAATGCATTTTCAAATCAAACTCACACCAAAATAACCCACAACACTTTTATCATAACATTCAAAATCCAACACATCCTTTAAAAATTTTATAAAGTCCCTCTAAATATGATAAAAATCAAATAACATCCCACTCACATGTTTCAGAAAACCCATTTCATAAACAAAATCCATTTTTCACATCGCACTCACACAAACAACCCACATCACGTTCACACCTATTTCAAATTTTAGTAAATCCATTAAACATTTTTATAAAACATTTCCAAGAGGATAAACATCACATGACAGACCTATTCAAATTTAAAATGGATAATTTTTAAGTATAAACAATCCAAAATAGTTTTCCAATATGGTTTCACCTCTTACATAAATCATTAAACCATTCAAAACTTTCATAAAACAATTCTAAAGAGTGTACCAAAGATTTTCACCTAAAACTCATTTCAAAACCATATTTCGAGGACTAAATCACACCAATACAAATTCAAATGATTATTGGAAACCCCAAAAACATTTATTAAACTACCCACAAGTTTTATACAAACACATCAAAAAATATCACAAAAGAACCACTTTAAAAGCACACGTTTTCAAAATCACTTTCAAGAAGAACAATATGGTTTTACACCTTAAACCCATCAAAAAACCTCTTTAAAACCTAATGGCCAGCAATAACCTACAAAATAAGAATTTTCATCCCAATAAAGAGTTTATAAAACAATTTCATATGTTATAAAACACACCCAAACAATACCCAAAGGGTTACACATGGAAAACACACAATTTAAAGCTAAAATGAAACTGTAAAAATAAATTCGAAACCAAATCCAACATAAACAGTTTTCGAACCACAGACAGCATATTAGGAACATGCATAATAAGTAATTAAAGAAAACTAACTCATCTAGAAATTATTACACATGGAATCGCCTACCTTTTATGTTGAAACCCTCAAAACATGGTGCGAAACATCAACTGTACCGCCGCCGCACCTCATGGAAGATAAATCCATCCCTAGACCACAATATTTGACCAAAAGACACCAAATCAACCACTAGGTTCTAACCTCAACTTCTAGAAAAGAGGAACTTCCAAAAAGTGTTTATGAAACCCTAAGGAAGGGGAAGGAATCAAGGAAAGAAATACTTACTTCAAACATCTTGAATACAACGAACCAAATACACCAAAATTTGAATCTCCAAGCGACCAAACCTGATATGGAGCCTCTAATGGGGATGATAAGGTGAGGTGGGGACTGAAATGGGGGGAAAATAGTGAAAATTAACATATTTATGAAAGAATCAACTTACCTTCTCAAATTTGGATGATTTGAGGAACCCTAAGAAGTTTTTCCCTACTCTACGAGGAAAATGAGGTCCAAAGTGGAAAAATTAATAATAGGGGAGATTCTCGGGATTTGGGAATCAGGTGGGAGGTGGAATCATGGGAATATAGTAAAAAATGAGTATGTTTTTAAAAACTAAAAAAAATTCAAATCTGGAAGTTTCTCACGGTTTGGCCCAATTCCAAATTAATTCACTCAAACCCAAAATTCTAATGGGTTCAAAAGGGGTCCAAATGGACATGGTGATTCTTATAGGTCGTAGAAAGAAAAGTGGGAAGTGGAATGGACGAAAAATTTTATCAAATTAAAGAGTTAGAAAAGAAATAAAATTTATTTTTAAATCTGGAATTGGGCTCAAGGTTTGGCCCTAATTTTGAAAACCCTCCATTTCCACCAAAATGAATATAAAACCTCCAAAAAAAAGAATGAATGGAAATTAAATGAAAAATACATTTAAAATAAGTCTTGGATGTGAAAATTATCCCCCCCATAAAACTTTTCGTCCCTGTAAATACAAAGTAAGGCCAAATACAAAAACCAAACCCAACCGATAAACCAAGAAGTAGTTCTTTGGCCAGATTCTCCCCCAAATGCCAAAACACCTCCAATGATCATTTAAAGAAGGATTAATCTCACAAAGAAAACATACACCACTTTTCTGAAACATTTAAACACATTCAGGCTTTATCCCAAATGATAACTCCTTAAACACAATCTGAACAATACTCAATCAATTTACCTAAACAAACAACAACATCGAACAAAGTTACACTTACACTACTATAAATAAACCATTGGGAACTCTCCAATCTCAATGTTTACCCAAAGAAGATATAGGTAGTCAGATATCTCCGAATGATAATACATACTTCTTAGACATGACCAAGGAAATAAAATCTGAGTTACTCATATGAAGAGACACAAATGGGCTCCCCACAATAAGAGAAAACTTAATTTTTTTCCTGAGACAGAATCAGGGTACTAATAGGGGAGGCCTGAACAGACTCCCTAGTACAAGGGGTATACATCCATTAGAAATTTCCAAAATAATATGCATGATACCCATGGTGGGTCTCCCCACCACAAGAACTAACCATCATAACTGACCAACGTGGGCCGACATGAAAAGACCCCAAAAAAGTTAATGATTTGGGAAGGCTTCACTATTAGTCGACACAGTTTCGGAAACCGTTCACTAACTATGGAGATCATTATTTCTGCATGGCTTCTTAGAACATGGTCACTAATACTCATGCACAACCCACGTGCTAAACCTATCTACCCAAATTTCAATCCATTCTCCAAAGACTCAATGGAACCCAAGGGGGGGGAAGATATTTGGTGATGACATGGGTACAAAGCCCTCCACCTATTTCCAACAACAGAGAACAACAGAAGAAACATGATTAAACCATAGGTTTAAACTCTTCCAGTCTTTCATAATAAGGATAGAGAATTGTAGAAGGTTTTAAATGACACTGGGGTTTCCCCTAACTACGCACCATCTTCTCTCCAGGACCTATGTCTAGAGATCAAAATATTAAAGAATATTCGGCCTCATAGTTAGGATGTGGAAACCCCTATGTGGAACGTCTTCTTTCAGTGCCACAAAAAACTACACTGTATACCCTAATGGGTTCACCATGACATAACACACTCCATGACTCACTTTACAAAAACATGAAATTTCTCTGAAAGAGGGGATTAGAAGATGCACACACATCGCACCATGTTTCTTTCGGGGAGAAACAACAGAAGGGAAGGACATGTATAAACATCTTCCTCTATGATAGAGGATTTTATTTTTTTCCCAAGGGATACATACTCGCAACATAACAGAGAACCTTATAGGATTGGATGATCTTCACCTTTATAGTCAAATGATCACACAACATCACAATGCGTCACTAAATTTGCGATTGATAGAAGCAATACATGGAACGTGACCTTATACAAAGTCATTAAACAATAGATAATTCAAAAAAGAGGACACAATAGAGTCTCATGACCAAAATCCAAAAATTGGTGGTTTAACAAGAACTCTTGCTTCCAAGAAACTATGAAAAACCTTGGGGCCCTCTTAGACACCATCGAGACACTCATCCACACTAACAACCCCAGAACACTTCCACCTTTGATGAATCAGGAAACTTAAGAAACTAAGGTCTCTTTCAACCTATCACAAGAACTATCCCACAAAAAGAGGATCCACAAATCAAATAAATGAATGGGTGTAGACTCAATCAACAATGATTGATAATATATTCCTTATATTGATCAGATAGAGGATTTTCCAATCATGAAACAATACGGGTTGCACTTCAGTTGTGCATTAACCCTTAATGTGGGCATACCTGATCCAATGAGAGAACCCAAGGACCCAACCAAGCTGGTCCATTGGTCAAAACATTCCTTTCAAACATAATTTTTTTATTAAAACCACTTTAAAGGGAAGTGGAAAACCAAAGTTCACAAGACACATCTCTAAGAGCTAAAAGAACTCACAAAATTAGGAAACACGAGGCTTAGATGATTTGAGTCAGAAACCCTATATAATTCCCATTGCAGCGTACCAACCTGAGTACTTGGATCCTCCTTGATTATTTCCTCAAGGTAAGACATCATTTTGTCCATAGTTTTAATGAATTCCTCAACAGAAATTATGCCTCTGCTGAAACCCTTGGAAATGATCTGGTTTTTCTTCTCAATCCACTCTTGTTGCTCCTCCATGCATATCACTAGCATCTTTCTTTCATAAATTATATCAATGTCCCCCTCTTAGGAATTCAGACATACAATTGTTCCATCCATTTCTTACTTGGAGTGAATAATGAGTTTCAGACACTCCTTGACTTCTCCTTCCATCACTCCTTCGTCTCTGCTTGAGACACCACTTTCCCTACCGAGTGGGCCTTTGGTCGCCTTACTTCCACTTTTCTTGTACGACCTAGTCTCCATTGGTTTTGACAAATGAGAGTAGTCCTTTCGGCCCTTGGATTTTTTCCCCGGTTCCATGATGTATTTACCGGCATCACGTTTACATTTTTTTGCCTTCTTCCTTCTTGGGCTATGGGGTCCATTCTCTAAGGAATCATCCATGCTATCCATAGAGAAAAGAATAAGTTCATCTTCACCGGATTAATCCTCACCATGCTCATCTTCCTGATTTTCCAGACCTTCAAAGCGGTTCTTTAGAGACACCATTGTGCCTTCTTTGGTGTGCCTCAACCTACTAGGTGAGTTTTTCTTGACTTCTATTGGGTCCAGATCTTTCAGAAGCCTCCCCTCACTCCCAGACTTTTGGGAGGGTAAAGCAGTATTTGGGTCAAATAATCTCCAAACACCAGGCCCCTTATGTGCACATAGCCCTCCAAAGGAACCTTCAGCAGAGGCACCAGACTCCCCCCTCACTAAAGATCATGGTGGTGCTGCCTTCTCCAAAGGTTGTTCATAACCGCGGCCCATAAATTGCACTGATCCACTGCCTTCACCAATCGACCTCAAGACCTCAGCCTCTTAAGCCACCACCTCTACACACCCCATATCCCCCTTGCCTGAGCTTGCTTTAGCCATCTCCCCCTTCAAGGTCACTTCAACAACATCAGTCTTCTCCAAAACCTCCTCCTACAATAGAACCCCCAGTTGTCCCTGCACCACTAGGCTGATGCCAAAGTCATGATGCAATCGGGAAAAAACTACAGCAACCCGCGGCCCCGAAACCTTGGTCGTAGAAGCTTTGCCGACACCTGGAGGTAGCGTAGGGGAAATCACCACCTAAGAGCCACCAGCTTGGACCAGAAACTGAACCGAGACTTCCCCTGACAGAGTTGCAGCCAAAACACCCAGAGGACCTCGATGATAGTCCTCTGGTAAATGACCTAAATGGCGACATGAAATAAAATAGTCTGACCACGATTCAAAGATCACGGGTTCTGTACATCAGAATTCCTATCCTACTCTGATCCAAACACAGTCCACAGCAGGTCTCGAGACATCAACCTCGACACAAATTCGCAGAGAGATAGGGTGGCACAACGAATCAGTTCTACTATCATAACACAGATAATGACCAACCATGTTGCACAGTATTTGAAGAATTGTAGGATTTTGAATGGGGAGGGGGGGTTCAGGAAAACTAACCCAAATTTCTGTCACTAGAGTATCCCGCTTCATATGGAAATCATAAGACCATCGGAAAAGTAAGAAGCGAGAGTTGTTGCACAGACGAGGAGCTCTAGACCACGCCTAAATCAAATCCTCCTCCAACGAGAACCGAATCGACATATGCCACTTTTCGAGAAGCCCTATCACTGCTATGTCCATTAGGCCCCACAAGGAGAACACAAACCGATCAAAAGTGTCCACTGAGGGGCGCCGAAGCCTAAATCGAGGCACCAGGGTCAAATGCAGGCAAGCCGAAGCTTCGGTGAATTCGATAGGGGATAAGGAGAGATTAGGGAATCCTCCATGGATGTCTGGAACCTTAGGGGAAATGTCAATTGAAGGAAAGGGGAGAAGGGAGTTCATATTTGAGAAGGGTAAGAAAGTCGGCCGAGAGGCTGTGCGAGGAAGAGGTCCCTCCCCCATCAGCAGGGGAGGGATGAGGGTTTCGTCCATCGCCATTATGGAATCGCCACTATGGCCATCGCCTCTATGGCATCGCTGCATCCCATAAAACTATCCTCAAAACATGCCACAAACCAGATCCAAACACATGAATGGAACCACCGTAAAGGTGTCCCGAAGCATATCTCAGAAGACACTACTAACCGGTCCTTCTACCCAACTTGTCGTCCAAACACAAACCCAAAACACGGTTTGAACAAGAGGTGTTCATGGACTTAAAACATCCCACAACATCAAAATTTTACAAAAACACATAATATACACCATCCCAAAAAATTCAGCAACACATCTTGTTTTTCTTTAAAAACATCTCTTTGAAAACAAACGGTTGAGCGGTTAGCGTATCCACCAATGGTACCCCATGGGCCTCACACATGCATGTTTCTATGCCACACTGAGCACCCTCCTCATATCCATCCTGAAACTCACCCAGTCATTCCATAAACCATCCATCATCCCATATAACCCCATGCATGTGGTCTCTCATGAAAATACCAATTATTAAAATAAAAATTCATTCCACTTTTCAAAACCAAAACGGTTAACCAACACATCCTTTTTCTCAAAACTGCTAACCATAAGATCAAAATACCAATTAAAATATTTCAAAACATTTCACAAATACACAAAAATTTATAAAAGTACTCACTTTCATGTTATTCAAATAAATTTCAAAACGTCTCTTCCCATTAAAACACCCTTTTATTGTTTAGAAAACTCTATTGGAAACACATTTTCAAAACCAACTTCAATATTGTTCCGGATTTCAAATGAGGTATAAGCACACCATTTTTCATTTCAAAATAATTCTAAAAATTTAGTTCCACCATTTCATAAATGAAACCAATTCCTCTTTATTTTAAAATCTTTTCTCAAAAAAATTTCGCTTCTTAAAACCAAGTCACTTTAAAACCAAAGTTCCAAGATTTAAAAACTAAAGAACACAAGACAATGCGAGAGGAAACATGATTCAGTGGGTGACTTCGACATATGGTTGGCGTTCATATTCCAATCACTTTATTGTTATAGAGAGTGTTCTAGGGAATATCTTTGGCTCCACATGGCTTTCCAGACCCTGCGAGCTCACGGAGACCATTAACCCAACTATCTTTTAATTTCCCTTAATCATCATTAAACCAAGAAAATCAAAGGACTCTCAAGGTCCCAACTTCCCCTGGAGACTTGAATCTCATCATGAGGTGTGGTGATCAGCCACACTACTCATAACCTAAATTCCATGTCCGGACAATCCTAACACTAGACTATCCAGATTGTTCCCTAATTAACATGACCCAAAGAGAGCGAACCTCCTCTAATACCATTTTGTGACGAACCAATTCTGATCGCCATTGAAACCGGCACCAAACCCAGCCCATGACAAGGCCCTAAAGATGTTCCCAATCCCCATGGGCTGGCACAAGTGCCTGGTTATCATAAAATAAGAATTGGGAATGATTTACCCATGTTCATAAACATAAAACAACATATGAATCCAATAAAACGAATCTGGATTTTTCAAACCAAATTATGTTTTAAAAAAATTCAGAACTGAATTACATAGTCTAAAACAACTCACCCGGACTATAATAAAGTTACCAAACCAAAAATTAATAGACCAAGAACCTAAACATTGTAAGATTCATCTCCCTCAAGATATCTCCACAACACCGCATCATTAATGATCGGTGAAAACCCGAACTGTTGGCACAAGCGTGGTACCCAAACCTACGACAACAAAAATAACCAAGTCTACTTACACACAAGGGTGTATGTAGGGTGTGAGAAAATACCCAGTAGGATACCACCACTAAGATATTCCTTGTGATAAACATTAAAAGATGAAAAGCATGAATGTTTTCAAAAACATGTAATTTCTGGTTACAATTTCTAAAAGATGCAACATAGAAAAAAATCAGTTCTCAAGTGGGATAATTTAAAGAATCAAATATTTTAAAATAAATTCAAAATCTAGTGAATTTTTCTATTCAAATATACTGTATGCTAATATTAAGTATAAAGGATCTAATGAGGACATGCAATTAGAAATAACCCCTAGGCACTAGCTAGTTTTGGGTCCCAAGTACCTCGTATCTCGGTGAGTGTAACCAAAAAATATATCTTTTTTCATGCATGAGCCACTAGTAAGGAACATACCCATAACCTAGTGGTCCCTAATCATCATAACCATAGTTTAGATATAGTTTTAAGCATTAATATTACTATGTGAAACTGAGGCCAAACCCCACAGATTCAGTAGCATACTAGAACACGTCCACCCACCTAGATACCCGGGTTTTCCCTTTGTGCTCAAAAAATTTCAACTAGCAAGAAATATAGTTTTCACATGAAAATATAACTTCCAAACCACACATTAACCAGACCTCTCCATTTAAATCACACAAGTCACAAATTTTACTTTTCATTCAAATGCATTTTCAAATCAAACTCACACCAAAATAGCCCACAACACTTTTTGCATAACTTTCACAATCCTACACATCCTTTAAAAATTTCATAAATTCCATCCAAATATGATAAAAATCACATAACAGCCCACTCATATGTTTCATATAATCCATTTTAATGAAAAATCCATTTTTCACATCGCACTCACACAAACCACCCACATCATGTTCACACGTATTTCACATTTCAGTAAATACATTAAACATTTTTATAAAACATTTCCAAGAGGATACACATCACATGATAGACCTATTCACATTTAAAATGGTCCATTTGAATGTATAAAAAATCCAAAATAGTTTTACAATATGGTTTCACCTCTTACATAAGTCATTAAACCATTAAAAACTTCCAAAAAACAATTCTAAAGAGTGTATCAAATCTTTTCACATAAAACTCATTTCCAAACCATATTTCAAGGACAAAATCACACCAAGATAAATTAAAAACATAATTTTAATCCCCAGAAGCATGTATTTAACTACCCCCAAGTGTTATAAAATTACCTCAAACAATATCACAAAAGAACCACATGAAAAACACACATTTTCAAAATCACTTTCAAGAAGTACAATAAGGTTTTACACCTTAAACCCATCAAAAAAACCTCTTTAAAACCTAATGTCACACCAATAACCAAGAAAATAATAATTTTCATCCTAAACAAGATTTATTAAACCAATTTCATATGTTATAAAACACACCCAAACAATACCTAAAGGGTTACACATGGAAAACACCCAATTTTAAGCTAAAATGAAACTATAAAAATAAATTCTTAGCGAAATCCAAGATAAACAGTTTTCAAACCACACACGGCATATGAGAAACATGCATAATAAGTAATTCAAGCAAACTAACTCATCTATAAATTATTACACATGGAATCACCTACCTTTTATGTTGAAACCCTCGAAACATGGTGTGAAACATCAACCGCCCCACTACCGCACCTAGAGGAAGATAAATCCATCCCTAGACCACTATATTTGACCCAAAAGACACCAAATCAAACCCTAGGTTAGAACCTCAACTTCTAGACATGAGGAACTTCAAAAAAGGGTGAATTAAACCCTAAGGAAGGGGAAGAAATCAAGGAAAGAAACACTTATTTGAACTTCTTGAATCAAATTATATAAATACACCAAAATTTGAATCCCAATGCAACCAAACCTGATATGGAGGCTCTAATGGGGATAATAAGGTTATGTGGGGACTGAAATGGGGGAAAAGAGTGAAAATTCAAATATTTATGAATGAATAAACTTACCTTCTTAAATCTAGATGATTTGAGGAACCCTAAGAAGGTTTGCCCTACTCTGTGAGGAAAATGAGGTCCCAAGTGGAAAAATGAATAATAGGGGTGAGGCTCGGTATTTTGGCTTTAGGTGCGAGGTAGAATCATGGGAATACAGTAAAAAATGATTTTGGTTCTAAAGAATTTAAAAAACAATTTAAATATGGAAATGGCTCACGGGATGGCCCAATTCGAAATTTATTCACTTAAACCCAAAATTCTAATGGGTTCAAAAAGGGTCCAAATGGACATGGTGATTTGGATAGGTTATAGTAGGAAAAGTGGGAAGTGGAATGGTTGAAATTTTTTAACAAATGAAGGAGTTGTAAATCAAATAAAATTTATTTTTAAATCTAAAATTGGGTTCACGGTTTGGCCCAAATTTTGAAAACCCTCCATTTCCACCAAACTGAATAAAAAACTCCCAAAACAAAGAAATAATGGAAATTAAATGAAAAATACATTTAAAAGAAGTCATGGATGTGACACAGTCCATGTGGTTCTATCAATTAGGATTGACACTTTATCACCATATTTATAGACTATGATATTTCTTGCCCATCGTGGATCATGACTATAATGAATTACCCAAGATGTTTCATAAATTATGGATCGTCTAAAACTTCATATATCAGTCATAAAATATTATCCATGAAAAAAAGTACTCATAACCATTTTTTTATATGAACATGACATTGTTGGACTCTACACACCAACAACAGCTTGATAGTGTATGCTCATTATGGCCGTTATAAATTTTTTTCCCAATATGGGTATAAAATACCCCACTCAAAAACGTTAATACCTAGTATATTTTTGAGGTTTTCCCACATAACATAGATTATTCTGAAAATTTTCAGACTATTCCCATGAAAAATTTCACAGTATTTCAAGTTGTTGATCTGAATATGTTGTGTTTAATGTTCAACATTTAGTCCCTCCATACCTCCCTCTATCATTTAAAAACAAATGGTCATATTAATACGTTCAAAAAAACTGTCTACAACATATTTTAGAGGATGGTTGGCTATAACCAGAAGAGTTATCCATATAATATCTCCAACACCATTAATACCCTTGGTGTTATACCCCTATTATTTCTACCTGATGACCTTACAATTCGGCATCATTGGAACCATCCCAATATGACTTCTTTGGTTCCCTTTTAATTCTATCCAATTTTCAAATGGAAACTGTACCAAGATAATTTATGTTAAACTATTTGAAAACCCATGTTCCATGATCTACAATGTTGAACTAGTATTAATCCCTTTGGACCCTATCAATATAAACTTATAATATGTATCTAGTATCTTATTGTATGAAATTATAATCTAAAATAATTTATTATCATCTTTTCCTAAGAGGATATCCCACCCACATTCTGCACTAGTCCCCAACTATTCCATGATCTATAACTACGAATGTCTTGATTTTCAATTTAGTGGGATATGATTAAAATTATATACCACCTTTTTCAGGACTAACTACAAATCCCCCCACTGGGTGAGACTATGTTTAGTGTAATTTGGGAACCAATGCCATATTTTTAATATAGATTTATCAATATGTGGATGGAAAAATGTCTCATGCACATATATTTTCCAAGAATCATATCCTTAATCTATGTATAACCTTCCATAGGGTTGTTTCATGCAATACTGGGCCTCTTTTGAGATCTTTTCATGTGATGTTTTATATACTTTTTAATACATGAACATCCCTAGAATGAATTATTCCACTTTTAGAGGGTACATTTTATAATACTATAAACTAATAGACTTAGGCTAGTAGTTATGACCTTAATATATGGGAAAATACCCCCCATTTTATCAAATATGTATTTTCTTCATCACCTCTTATGTTTTAGTCGACTAATTATTTATTCCTATCACATCCTCCCTCAAGGGGACACCCCCTTTGTTGATTTAATTCTACCACTACATGCTTGAGAAATGCATGTGGATGGATTCCATATTTTGTGGGATAAATTACGGTACATTGATCTCAATTATTTGGTCAATCTGTAAATCCTTTCATTACTTATGTCATTCTATAGAACCATTTCCCCATAATAATATCTGAGTGCCTCTACACATATAATGTTGTAATGGTTTAGGTTTTTCATGTATTTCATTTTATTCAAGGCCTTTATGGATTTCTTCTCATGGAAGGATCAATACTCTCCCATTCCGTACAATTCTCTCAGAAATCCCCCTTCTAGGTACCAAGATCTATAACCATTAATCTAGTAGCCCTAGTATAATTATCATGGAATTAAAATACATAACATCATTAACAAATGTGACTATAAGTTGTTTTCTATCCAGGATAATGGAGATGAACCTAAATAGTCAAATTCAAGAGGGAAAAATGACTATCATTTTAAAAAAATGCTAGGGAAATTTGACAAAATGTTAAAAAAAATTCCTTCCATGTTGCCCCTACAACATGGTAAAAAATGGATTCAATAAAATTGTTTTAAATACTATAGTACTCACTTTTGATCCCAAAAAAATGATTTAAAAACACTAATTAGAAAAACTAGGTCATCAAAATATTGGAACCAAAAAATATATTCTATTTCCTTATACATCCTAAGGCCCTCTATGAAGTACCATCATATTTGTTCCTTTTTTATGCTTCCCAATAATATGACAGAGCAGACATTACCCACATCCAGAGCATATGGTGTTATATTATAAAAATCCATTATAAAACCAATAAATCCTCAAATAATAGTAACCACGTGAACTTATCATATGATATGAAATTTTAGGTTCAACATCATTTTTGTTAGATGTTAAAGATCACACCATACCATCCCCATTGTTTGATGTAAAACATTGAAATATTTCAGTCCCGCAAATTAGGGGACCTTCATCACCTTTAGTAATAATTAGATACCCCACAATTTGAGTTACATGAATTACACATAGAAACAAAGATGAATCTCCTCCAAGAAACAAATCATGGCCCTTACTCATTCTGATTTTACCACTCAATGTTCTTAGGGTCAAGGTGGTGTAATTTATATAGAATTAGACTCCATTTGCACATTTAATCAGTTCACCCTCATGATTTTTTTCTTCCATAATTTGGATCCCCACAATCATATATGTTTTAATAGGCCCCATAATGGTTATAGTTACTACCAAAACTAGATCACCTTATTTCATGGACACACACCTCAAGGGATATTCAACAATAATTTTATTTGTCTTGTGTTGTGAACATAGTTAAAAATCTTCTCTCATTTGTATTTCCATAATCCTGATGGTGAGATTGTGGAACTCACAATTCAAATATCATTCACATTTGTATCGATTCAACTTATCCACCCTCTTTGCATTACAAATCATGGATTTATATATTCACATATTAAATATATAACTTTTTCAAGTATAATCCAATGACCCCATCATTGCTCTTCTCATGAAAATAAACACATTGGGAAAGGCAATTGTTTTTGTAGATTTTCAATCTCTTTAAAATGTTTTCCAGGTTCAGACACTACCAGTGGTTGATGGTACATTTCACCCAAAACATTCTTCCCCTATCAAGAACCCTCATGTAAGAGAGAAGTCCTCTATTTAAATATATTTTCTAATATAGAGCATAAATAATGTGGTCATAGAGGTTTATTTTTTATATATTTGTTGATTTTAATAAGTTATAGAAATATATACAAATATATATATATTGGAACATAATGAATTGAAATAAATAAATTTATTTCCATTATTGTGAATGGACATCTATATTTTGGTGCATCTTGTTTATCACAAAAAATGGGGGGATCCACCTACGGCTCGACATAGGTGAGGGACCACTCTAGATCAGAAAAACTCTATCGGTTAGCTTTTATTACCCATTACTTATCATACATATTATATGAATCTTCCATAACCACATGGAAAATATCATCGGCATGGATTTTCTCTCACACTATTCTGTCGTGTAATTTATTTATTGGGATACACCCTCCCCTTATTCGACATTAGCTACTTCTAGCTATTTCCCCAAGTGGATTATCATCATTACCCCTATAGTGAATATGACCTGAATTGTTTGTGTCTGCTTATAAATCTAATTGGTTTCTTTTTTGTCCCCCTATAAATAGTTTTTTCGTTAAAATTTATCCATATAAAAGGAAACAATATGCTCTTAATACTCTTACTACACTTGAAAAATAAGGATTTCTTGATCTATGGAATTAAATCTATTTCATTCCACCCTTCTCATCCCTAATATGATTGGGAAGTGGTTGAGGGATCCCATCTAGATCCCTAGGTCTACCTCAAGGGTGTGATTGATGAATCATTCCACCCTCCTCTCATCCCTATGAAGAATTATCATATTCTCCTCATAAAAACAATATCTAGAATTTTTGAAATAGTCTAGCAATGATGGATCATAATTTGGGTTTCCTCTAAGGATTTAAAAATTGGGATCCTGCTCAAGAAACCTCTTAGATGGGATGGGCTCCTCCTATAATGGTTGGTATTATATGACTAATTATTTAGTAGAAATATAAGCCTCTTGAAGCTCATTAAACACATTAGGAGTCAGCTTGACTATCAAAACCTATTCAATAACCTCTTTTGCGGCATTGGCTTGGGTCATCAATACCTTAGCAATAGGCTCCACCTACTTAAGAAGAACCTATAATGGCTATACTTAAAATGTGTTTTTCATTTCCATTATGATATAGTGTCATAAAATCCTAACATGTGGTGGGAAGAAAAATAGTAAAACTAGAAAAAAGTAACATGAAGCATAGAGACCAATTAGTATGATTGATTTGTGAGCTGCTTAATATAGGCTCCCCTGATGATGACACATGTACAGTGATTAATTTTATGGCCACCATAACCTACTATATAACTATAAAATTTTTCTCTATTTAAATGAAATAGAAAAGTTATTACAACCATCTGAATAAAATGTTTTTAACCTAAGAAGAAAATGAGAGTGCTGGAAATTACCATGTGGAAGTTGGGGATACTAATTTATTGTTTAGCCATATGTACCAACTAATTGAAAGAAGGTTGGTGGACCACAAATTAAACATCAAAGAGATTAATTCTACAAAAACATTTAAGGCTCAGGAACTAATATTCTTCACCATATCATTTATTTAAAATACCCCCACTTCTGTATCATCTGATCTTAGTACAGGTTAATGAAAATGTCTCTAAAACCCAAAAATAATTGAAATTAGATCAAATTAGTAACAGATTCATAGTTTTACCTAATTAGAATTGGTGTTTCCTTCCCAAAAGAAATATTAGAAGCAATAACTTCCCCCAATAATCCTCATTTGTAAACGTCTCTTCCCTACATATTCCTATAGTTGTTCAACCCCTGGGGTGGTTTGTTGGAGATGGAATTTCCAGTAGCATCATAACCTAGTTAGTTAATGGGTGATACACATCACATGAATGGATCATGTATTATAGATTATGTTGATGTTTCCTCACCTTGGACTACGAATCATGGTATCCGAGCATAACATGACCCATCCTATGAGGGTAAACTCCCTCGTCTAGAAGATGTAATGACATCACATTGAGTGAGTTAAACTATCAAAAAAACACACCAGTCCCTCTTGGCTTAGAGGAATATTTCATAATCATGGGAGAATATGTGACACAATAACTTCCATAGAGACAAAAATTGTTCCCTTAAGATATAAAAAAGTATTATCTTCTTCTAGAGTTTATTTTAATAGAAATTTTTGTCCAACCACTTTACCTCCCTCTAGAGCCGCACCCTATGAAAATCCCAGAACCCCTGAATCTGAAACCTCAAATCAAATAACTGGTCCAACTATTCCTCCTTAGCATGCTCCACTAATAATAGTATATCCATAATAACATGAATAAGTAACCCCCTCATTAGAATACACTCATTAAATAACCTGATGTTTTAAAAATAAAACTATTTTTGACAGCTTATACAACACACAACACCATGTCTTAACAAACGAGGAAATTTTATTATATATGTTTGTCACTTATGACCTATCTATAAAATTAACATGTATGAATAATATTAATAAAATAAGGATATATATACAATTATCCCAATATATATAAATTTATTCATAATTTTTTATTAATTTAGTACTCAATTTCCAATGAATAAATTTTATTCTTCAAAAAATATGTTTTCTTCAAAATGATTTGTATTATTTTTTGTGGGAAAATATTAAAAATATATTCCGTAACATCATAAAAATTTATTTTAAAAAATAAAATTCATTTTCAAATTCATATTAATTAAATAATTATAGTTTTAAAATTTGTTATTTTTCAAAAAAAATGGGTTTTAGTGAATAAGGAAACATACCACTTTCGTAAAAATTTCATTTATTTTGAAAAAATGAAGTAATATAAAAGTCCCATTATGGTTTTAATTGTATTTTAAATTAACATAATTATTTATTAATTATATATAATTAAATTAATTTTAGTGTAATCTTCCGAATATCTAAATATGCTATAATTTTAGTTATGGAGTTAGAAATTCAATTTTCTATAAACCAGTTTTTTCATTATATAAAACTAGTTCATTATTAATTTATATTTTATAACTTATGTGAATTGATTATTGAAAAAAGGGATTTATATAGGGAATAAAGAGGTCCAGTTATGGAAATCTATGTCATTTTATTTTTAGTCATTATGAATGGTAACTATAGTAAATAATTATCACCATGGTAAGAGTAAATCGTGTAATTAAGGTTAATAATAATATGATAATGACTTAATATTTAATATAAAACTATATTTAATTATATTACATGAGTGGAGTTCATAATGTTTCCATCCATGTATCAAATATATGAGCACTTGATTCTATATTTCATTGATTTTGACTTTTATAATATTTAAGTAAAATATAAAGACAAAATTGACAATTAATTATTATTAATATCTATAATATTTTAGGAAAATGATAAAATAGATTATGTATAATTATTAATATTCATTTGAAAGATAAATTATTATTTATCATGTTAATTTATTTCTATTTTTTAGTAATGTAGTAATTACATTAAATTCTTACACAACACTTACACAATATTTAATTAATTAATTGTAAAATAAAACAATTATTTTAAATATATCAAAAATAATATAATTTGAATTAATTATTATGTTTCATAAATTATTAAGATAATTATAGAATTTTAAATAGTATTTAATATAATATATTTTAATTCCTTTTCTATCATGTTGTTTTCATTGTCAAATTAAATTAATAGTTCCAAAAATTGAATTAATGTTATTTTAAAATAAATAGTATTATATTAAACAATTTTAAATTTGTAAAATTATTATATTCATCCAATTTTGTTTTTATATATTTATAAAATTAATTTATGGTTCATTAATTGAATAATTTTTCTTTTATAGAATCTATAGTTACCACTAAATAGTAAAAAACATAATTGTCATGGTAATTGTCAAAAAGTGTTAATATTGATTAATCCCAACAAATTAAGTGATAAAAGTCACTGAAACTTGTGAAAATTTTATTGGATGATATTAATTCATCCCATACTAACCTTATCATCAAATTATATCAGTTTAGAATATTTTTTCAGTGAAATGTAATTTATATTTTTTTAATATTTTAGGAAATTCAATAAGTGCCCCCATTCTCTCTTATAAATGGGGTCCTTCTCACCTATTTTGATTATAAATTATATGAATTTTATTTGAAAATACCATTCAATATAACTTCAATATTTTCTTCCATATTTCTTATATTTCTATTTTATTAGAACAACATTCTATGAAATATTTTGAAAAAACCAAAACAGGTTTTATGAAGAAGAGGTATTATTCTTAACCAAAAATATTTATTTTATATGTTCTTATACCCCCTTAAAATATTCATTAACCATGATGATATTAAAAATAAATATCTAGAATATAATGATATATTTTTATTTTAGATTCATAACCTACAGTCGTATTCACTTCCATTCAATGGGAAGTGAAACCATCTTTCATGTGTACAATGGACTACTACGTTACAAACTAATTTAAATTGTTTTCCATCATCACATATCAAAGATATTAATGAAAATAGATTTAATGTATATATATTATATTAATGTGATATTTATAAATCTCGAAAGTTAGTATTTAATATATATCTTCACATTTCCAGTTATTGGAAAATTGATAATGTCGTTCGTCTGTACGTGTGGACTACCTTCTCAATTATGTAATGTGATTATTTTTTCCTTTCCACATCACATGGATGTTGTATATATGTTTATTTAGAGAAATTATATTAAATTTATGATAAAATAATAATACTTTAGTGATAAAATAACAATTACCATTTTTTATCTTGAATGTTGAAAAATAGAAACATTACTCAAGTGTACGTATGATCTACAATATCAATGATTTTAGCATAATTTTTTTCATATTTATATTTTATGGTTGGTGTTAAAATTATAATGGACATATAAAAATGAAAATTATAACATGATTATTTTTATATATTTTATGAAATGATGACCTCATTGACCATAGTCAACCAACCAATCTAATTTTAGATTTATGATTTATACGTCATCAAAAGTCTAAGATGATGTCAATTGATTAATTAATTGTATATGACATTTTATTATATAAAATAAAATAAAAAATTTTAATTTTAATTTTTATTAAGAAGTTAAATAGTTAATATAATATAATTATTAATTCTTTATAGAACATATGTGAAGATTCATACTTAAGGTAAAGGATTTTATCTCAACTTCTCTTTATTGGGGAATATTTTAATTTTATAAACCAAATTTCTATTATAATGTTTATATAGATCCCCTTTTTTATATTATATCTCGAATCCTTCATAAAACATGGTATTTTATTCTAAAATTTATTTTACATTAACCAAGGAGAATTTATTTTAAATTTACCATGTGGTAAGGTATTTCTTCATTCAATTTCCATTAATTATGTTATAATTCAACATCATTGTTTTTGTTATGGAATTGTTATTTGTAAATAATATGAAAATTGTTAAATTATAAATTTCCACATTTTTTAGTATTTAAATATTTTCATATAATAAATTATATATTAATATTCACTTAAATGTTATGTTCTTTGAAACTATTTTCTTTGCCTTAACAACTGTTTCATATGACATGTTTCATGTAATGCAGCAATATTATCTTCTATTCCACACATTATACCACCTAAATTATTTATGAAATATTATTTCACAAAATTAATGGTATTTATAGAGCCATTTAATATAATATTTTCAAATGAATTTTAGATTAATGTTTACAATATGGTAAAGTATTTATGTTATAATCTCATTTCTTTTCAACAATATTTATGTTCAAGGTTAGTTTGGGGGGAAATGGAATGTGATTTTTTTATTTAAATAAATATCATATATAATCCCTTATTCATAAATTTTTTGACATGTTTTGTTTCCATTTTCCCTTTTTTGAATAAATAAACATCAATAATATTACTTTTATGTGATAATGATTTCTGATATTATTTTAGATCTAGAGTATTTCAATTAAAAGTGTATATTTTCCTTAAAATTTTTTAAATAATGTTTTCTTAATGTTTTAAATTGAATTATTAAATAAATTTTTACCCATAAATATTTATTTTTTACAAAATATTTTAAAACAATTATTTTCTATTGTTTTCTTAATGAGGTATTTTATTACTTTTTTACAAAAGTGTGACTATAATGTTTTCATTTAACTTGTATGACATGAATGGAATTTCAACCATAATTATAGATTAATTAATTTAAGTTTGATTTAAATATTTCTACGGTTATTTTCAAAAAATCATTTTCTATAATATATGGAAATTTTTTGATTTTATATAAGTTATTTCAATTAGAAAGGTTAGTTTCATCAATAAATATTTGATGTGATTTTTTTATAATATATTCATCAACAAAGACAACCATTGATGTTATGTATTTATTCCAAATTAATTATATATGTCGCATACGTATATAACCTTCTCATTCTCTATTTCATTTATAGGGTAATACATGAAATAAGATTATTTATAAAATTCATTCATTATGATATCTTCTCTGATTATAAAAAGAGGCAAGATTAAGAAACTAATTTCATTACATGGGTTATTCTTATTTTTATGTCTTATGATTGATATAATTTTATTTATCACTCCTAATAATAATGATATTATGATGGTTTCACCTAGACGGTGACCTAATGCATTGGGTAATGTTTTAGTCTCATGAGATGTTATGTATGAGATTAGAGACTAAACAAAATCCATTGTGGTACTATTTCTAACATATATTGTTGTCTTTACCATAAACTGTGAAATTTACTTATTTTATTTTATATATTTCTTCCATATACTTATGATTAAATTATCTTAAGAAAACATGTTATTCATTTAATGGTATTATGTAATTTTTCATGAACATTCTCTTTCATAATATAATTTTCACCTCATTGTCATGTTTACTCCCATATTAGTAATTATAGATCACCCATTTATTTTATGTATTCCATAGGTTATCCTATTTAATTTTTAGAGAGCACTAAGGAGAATAAAAATAATTTTTTTAGTTTCATTTTGACATTTTATATAACTATTATTTTGAAGATAGCATGCCTTACAATATTTGGAATGTAATTATTGGATGTGTATGTTAATAATATTGCAAAATATGTATTAAAGTCTTGGGTAACTATAATATCTATTAGGGAAATGTCTAGTTTTTTGTGGATAAATATAAAGAAACTTTATTAAAACCATGGGGCAAATTTTGTGTATAAGATATCATCTTAACATTTTCTTAAGTATAAGATTATATAGTATTCATAGTAATATATCCCTATCTTGGTATTATAGGAATGAATTGTTTTGACATAGATGCATCTAGTGGTAATAACCTTGAAAAGAGTTTTTAATTATATCTCAATCATCATTATGGTGTATACTAATAGTTCCCATACCACAAACCTAGATAGACACTCTTGGGAGAATCTCATGTGTAAATTCAATTTTTTTTTATAAACCATCATGTAGGATTTGAATAGATGATGATATTAGAGGAAATTGGTCAAACTAAGTTTTATTATATTGGAAATAAGTTAACTAGATTTATAAATACTATAAATTATTTTTCATTATAATTTTTGTAGCTCACATAATAAAATATTTTCTTTGTCAATTACTAGAAAAAGGAGGGGTGATGTTAACATTTAATGTGAAGGAAAATGTAGTGATTATGAGAAATCAAATGGGATGATGACTAAAATAAAATATATTTTTATTATTCTTAATCAGTTATCATGATATTTGGTTTAAAACATCCACCTTTCCCAGTTATTAGACATCCAAATTAATAGAACATATTCCTATAAGATCTCGAGTATTAGAGACCATAGAGAAATTAAATATCAATTTACTTCATGTAAAAAAATTCAGAAGAGATAACATGGAGAGATCACTAATGTAATAAGAAAATATTTTATTTTTAGAAAGGACACTCATGAAACAATGAATATCTAAGTAAAAATTAATAGTTCTATGTAGAAAAACATATTTCATCCTAGAGGTCAAATTATATTTCATTGGATTAAATTTGGGGAACCCAAGAATTATCTATGTAAATTAAATATAATAAAAGGTAACTCTTATAAAAAGGAAATACCTATATTATACCAATTATTTTGGTGAAAGGTTTAAATTATTTGGGTATTTATTTTCAATAATTATACTATATAATTATTTTTATCAATGGAGTTTTGGTAATAAGAAATGAGAATCACATAAGGCGTGGGTTAATTTTTGGAAGCATATATAATTTTACTATGTATTTATATTGATTCTTTTTGTTTATATAAATTATTAATATATATGGTTAAGGGTAATAAATTCTAATTCATGACATTATGAGAGATTTTTTAATTTGGAGATAAATTTAAAATTTATCATTGATGAATATTTGATCCAATAATTCAAAAAAATTTCTTTTAAAATTAGCCATGGGTTTTTTAAGGAATTGTAATGTTAGTTATTTATCAACACATCTCAGTCTAACGTTGGGTTTTATTTTTATTATTTATAGATAAATGTTTTATTTAATTATTTCAATGTTCATTAATTAGGAAATTATTTTCCCCTGTGCAAAATATATTTGTTGTGGTAAATTTATAACAGTCAGAGGAAGAGAATTTTACCAATTTTGGATAATTTCATCCATTTGAAATTGATTTTATTTCTTTAATAAGAAAAAATATCATAATTATTACTCATTATTTGAAGTAAGATGTTATATTGTGGAAGAAATTAATAAAAGGATAAATATATACTCATCAATTAATTATATTTACTTATGTTCTTAGTCTACATAGTGAAATAATTCCTCAACTATAGGAAAATGATCATGAAAGAAAAAATGATATCGTATAACATTCATTTTTTATGAATGTGTAGCCTTTTTGAGAACATGTTGGTTTATGGTTTTATGGTTATTAGCATTATAAAGTTCATTCACTTTCCTATGATCAATGTAATTTGTTACTCTCCATCATTATTTTGGAAATTACTTTTCACCCATGTTTAAATTTTTAATTCCCACTTATTTTCTCCTTATTAGAAACATAGTATGTGTTATAATAGATAAACTTAATACTTCATTTTTCTCTTTTCAAGAGTAATTATTATTAACCATTTCTAAGATGTGGGAGTTAAATAATGATGTTTTAAAATGTAAATTCATTTATTAAGGAGTTCATGTTTAAATTGTGAAGAATAAATTTGTTTATGGGGGAGATTTAATATCCAAATATTTTAAAAAACTGTATTTAAATAACTCTTATGAGACAAAATACAAAGCCGAAATGAATCATGAAATATTTTTATTTAAATATAACCATTATAAAACTAGTCATTAGATTAGTATGTATGAATATAATTAATTTATTTATGAAATATATAAAAATATAACAATAATTATTAACTTATTGATAAATTATTCAAAATTAAGAACTATGTTTTTAATAAATTTGTTTTATTATACAAAAAATAGTTTTGTTCAAAAAATATTTTTATTACTTCTTCTAGGAATAAATTAAAATTAATTACATGATAATTTAGAAAATATGGGTGATATAATGAAAATTATTTAATAAATAATAAAATTAAAATTACCTTAAGGTGAAATTTTTGTATTTTATTTTTTTGAAAAGATTGATTTTTCAGTGAAGACTTAAAAATGTCACTTTTTGTAAAACATTCATTTTTATTCAATAATTGAATTAATTTTAAAGAGCCATATTAATTTTAATTTAATTTAAAATTAACAAAAGTGTTATTTATTTAATATAATATAATTAATTACATTTTATTCATCTTTATACCATATATTTTATTTAAGTTTATTTCTTAACATAAAATGCAATTCATTGAAGAACCATTTTCACAACATCTCAAAGGGATAATGTTAAATTAAATTTTTTTTCTCTTATATCAATTGAACATGGGAATATGTATTCATTGTTTATAATTTTGAGGTCCAAATTTGCTAAATAGATCCACTTTATTTTTAGTCATTATGAATAGTAACTATACAAAATATTTATCATTATTCTATTGGTAAATTAGGTAATTATGTTAGATTTTATATGATATGGACTCAAAATTGACCCTTTCACTATAATAAATCCTAATGATTTAGTGGAGTTCGTAAATTACCATTATATTCTATAATATGTTTCCACTCTATGCCATATTTCATACATTTATTCCTTTGTAATATTTAAGTTAAAGATAAAGAAAAAAATTTAACTATCTTGATTTTGAAAATACAATATTTTGATATAGGGATCTAATTATCTTATTTTTTTATATAAATATTCATTTTAAAGATATATTATTTTTTTATAGTGATGGTTTATTTTTAATTATTAATAATTATATGATTCCCATAAATACTCAAGCTACTTTGACATGGTATTTACTCAATTAAAGAGTAATAAAATAAATGATTTAAAAAATATAATATATTTCGAATGAATTATAGTGTTCTATGAATTGTTTAGATAAAGAAACAAAATTATATTGGTATTAATATAATATATTTTCATTTATTATACTCTTTCTATTTTCTGAGTCATATTTAATCGATTCTTCTAGAAATTACATTAATGTTATTTTATATTAATTTTTATTATTAAATGAATTGAAATTACTAAAAAACATATCTGAAAAACATTTGTTGTTTTATGTTTATCATATCATCTATGTTATATTACTAGGCCAACATTCCTTTTAGAGTAACTATATTTGACTCTTGAATAGTAAGAAAACATTCTTATCATAGTAATTTTCAAAAAGGGTTAGAAAAGGTCAAAACTAAATTCTAAGGGTAAAAACATCACCTAATATTTTCCAGTATTTATTTTATGAGAATAGTCAGACCCATAATTACTTTATATTTTAATTATATTATTTTTACACTTTTTCAATAATATTTAATTAATATTAATTTAAAATTTGATAAAATCCCAAAACTGTCCCTCCCATCAAATTTGAAAAGTACACCTCCCCTCCTCTTTTATTAACCTAAAAATCCTTTCGATTCATCCAATAACCCACAAAATAACTAAATTAAATGTATTCCCATATAATATAGGATTATGTTTGATTATAAAACTCTCCTAGGAATTATTTTTGAGTAAATCTAAAGAGGTTGTTCAAAGAATATGTATAGTTCTAAGTAGATAATTCTTGTTTCATTTCATCTCCTACCTCAATAAAATATTCATAAAATATGAATATATAATGAAATATATATCTAATATACAATTAAATATTATTATTTTAATGTAATACACTACATCCATCTCCTCTTTCATTAAATAGGATTGTAAAGTAGCATTCATTTGTACAATGGACGACCACCTCAAAAACCGATGTAATTCATTTTCCATCATCGCCTCTCAGAGATGATTATGATGATGTATTTAGTGTATATATATGATTTTAATGATATATTTATAATTTTTAAAAACGTATATGTCATATATTTTCATAAATTCTCATTCATGAAAAAATAATAATTTTTTTCATGCAAGCTTGTATATTACCACCTATATGAAGCGATGTGATTCATTTTTCATTTGTACTTCACATAGATTATGTATATAATTTTATTTTAAGAAATAATATGATATATATGTTTTAATCATAAAACCACATTGATAAAAATACCCTTACCTTCTTTCCAAAAATATAATAAAAAATTGAAATGTTACTCATGTGTACGCACAACCTTCCATCACCATGATTTTAACATAGTTAATTTTTCATTACTATGTTTCATATTTTGTATTAAAATAATAATTAAGATATTAAATTGATTAATATTTCTAAATAATTAATTTGATATTATTAATAAATGATATCATTAACCATATTTGATAAGCCAAAGTCATTTTAGACTTATGATCAAAATACCATAAAGAGTATGACATGAACTAAATTGACTATGTAATTGTATATAAAATGGTATTATATAAAATAAAAGGAATAAAAAAATATAAATTTTTTATAAATAATTAAATAAAAAACTTAATTTTATTATTTATGAGTTAGAGAATGTATATGTTGTGTTTGACTCGATGTTGGGGATTTAGTCCCAATGTCCCTTAATTGAGGTATATTTTAATGTTATGCACAAAATTTCATTAATATGGTGTATATACTACCCTTTTATAGATTATGTTATGTATCACATAGTTAATGTTAATTTATGTAAAAATTAATTTTAATTCATACAATTATATTTTATTTTAATGTCACATAGTTGAAAGTTATTTCATAAGTCAATTTCCACTGATTTGGTCACACAACTATTTCATTGTTTTTTATGCCATTAGTACGTGTCAATGGATCTATAAATTGATTTATATTTTATTTCCACATATTTTTTTTGGATTTACCTATGTGTGTAGAATAAAAAAATGGATTAATTATCACTCAAATATTAGGATATTTTATCATCTTTTCTTTGCCAAAATATCATTTTTGTATGGAAGGTTTCATATCGTGCACCATAATTTCTTTGTATGGTGTACTTATTTCCACATAAATTAATATTTTTACATTACTAACCTTAATTTAGGGGATTTTAATATCTATATAATATTATTTATTTGAAGGAATTTGGATTCAATATTTTCCAATGTAGTAAAGGGTTTTTTTACAATCCCTTTTCTATTCAAGGTTATTTATGTTCAAGGTATCATTGGGAGAAAGTCATATAATATTATTTTCATTAGAAAAATAAATTTTAATATTCATTATTCATGAATTTTCCATACATTTTTTGTTTCTATTTTCTATAATAATGATTAATAAAGATTCAATAATGTTGTTGGTATGTGATTCTAATTTTTATCCTCTTCTATATGTGGAATCATTTTCATCCATATCAATATTTCCATTAAATGTTTTATTGAATTTTTTTTATTATTTTAAAATTATTTTTTATATAAATTTATACCCATGATTTAATGTGTAAATAATTTATTAAAATTAATCTATCTATCATTTTCTAAACATGTTAATTCTTTACATTTTTTATAAAAAAGTGAAAGGAATGATTTCATGAAACATATACGGCTTGAATGGAATTTCCAACATCATGAAAACTCATTAATTTGAATATTCCTTTACAATTTCTCTTATTTATTTTCAGAGACAATTTTATCTACAATATTTTGGATTAGTTTGGATTTTAAAGAAGTGATTTCAATGTGGTAATGAAATTTTCATAAATAAATATTCAGTGTGATATTTTAAGGACCATTTAATAAATTAAAAAAATCCATTGATGTTATGTATTTATTATAAATTATATATTTATATATAGATATGTATATTAAATATATACCTAGATCATTATACCTTCTGTTGATGGGTAAATACATGAGTTAAATTCATTTATAAAATCATTTTTTATAAAATATCATTTTATTATGACATAATGAAAAATTGGGAAAACTGTTTCCTTCCACGTGTAATTATTATGTTCATGAATTATGATTTTTTGGAAAAGAAAAGTATGTATATGTTTTTATTGGTTCACCCATATAGTACATACATGCATTGGGTAATGTTTTTTCCACATGAGACATTACGCACAGGATTAGAGAGTAAACCTAAACCATCATGGGAATATATTCACCCTTTTACGTAGTCTTTGATGATAGCCTTGACATATTCTTAAGTCATGTCATATATTGTATACACTTCTCTATGTTTCCATGATCTCTTGACACCATGTTATTTATCTTATTCTCAAATGTGATTATTTATGATCCTTCTATTTTATCATATCATGTTACACCTCATTTCCATTTTTACTCTCTTACTATGCTTTAAATATCACATGTTTACTGTATGAATTCCCCATGTAATCCCCTATAGTAGTATGATATCAATAAAAGGAATAAAAATACATATGTTACATTTTAATTTCATTTAGACATATTATATACCTAGTATTCCAAATACACTACACGTTATCATGTATAAGATGTAATTATAGGGCTTTTATTTTAAAAATAATGTAATAATAATTGTTAAAGTCATATGTCTCTATAGCTCAGATCACCTGGAACCATTTAATGTTTTGAGGATATAAGATACTCTAGATCTTCACCTAATCATGAAAAATAACATATAGTGTGTTAGCCAAAACAAATATATCCTAAATTAATTTAAATTCTCAAAAAACAAGTTCTAATCAAAAGGAGGACCATATTATTTAAGTCTCTATGCACCATGGTGTAATTCTTTGGGGTTCCCCTCTAGACACAACTACAAAATTTAGAGAACTTGAATAGAGAATACAGTTCATATACAGGATTGAAATCCACTCTTATCATTGATACCCCACTTCTAACAAACCAATGGAATGACCACTACTCTATATTCCACACCACATCATCCAAAACATGTTCTCATTAGTAGGGGGGATGGGTGGAAAATAAATTTATCTTGCAGCCCGATCATTGCAAGCACTCAAATTTTCTCTAGATAATGATTCCTTATAGAATAAATATTCACCATCATCTACTAGAAGTTAATTTTGAGAGGGGATCTTAGGTTTTTTTACTTATAACCTCCCATTAGTGGGATACATAACTATATATTATGTGTAGTAGGCTAAATACCTGAATAGGGGTCTTACTTTTACTAATGTTCCACAACACCTTATATAACATTTCTAGAACTGCCACCACCATAGTGATGCAATACCCCAATGTCATTATTGATTACAATATATGTGTACTTGGACATACTCCCATATGTATATAAAATACTAATAGCATACACCCACATATGATCACCATAATAAATCCTTTCATCCAGATCATGGGGCTGATGAGATTCCTACTATAACCCCATAGGTGTCATTAGCTATCCTCTAGGATCACCCAGTAGGAGTTATCTTTCCCATGTTATTATTACTTTTTTTCTAGATGAGGTATCAATAGAAGAATATTCATTGGATCGTTTATGAACTAACTAAACCATTTCTCAAATGGGTAATCCTTCGTCTACTTATTATGTTGTTTGTACCCTTGCACGTTGTGTAACATAAACCCTTATAGAACGAGATGATTATCATATTCTACCGATATATTTTTTGAAGGGATTAATCAATCATAAATTACGTTAGATCAATATTATGTCAATATGGATGATTTCTTATAGACTGATACTAACATACCATTGATTTTGATGAAAGGTGTTGGTACTCAGTGACCATTAACTCAGTAATTCAGGCATGATTTCTAGGTGGCGGTAAACATAGATTAAGAGTTATATGTCACTTAACACATCTTGAACCCCATCATATATCCCTCAAACAAATCACATCAATATTATAAAAAGTTTATCCAAGCCCATTAATCTATGAAACTTCTACCCAAGAATAGTAATGTAACCTCCATTGAGTACTCTATGTTGTCTTCAATGCCCACACTAATGTTTCTCTCGTATTGAAGAGGGGATGTATTTACAACAATATCTGGTCCATTAATATTCTTCAAATGAATCCATAGGTATATTTTCTGATTGAGGAGTAAGTAGTGATTTATTAGTGTCATTTTATGTAGTAACATTTGATGGATATGTTCCTCTAATGCAACCATAGTGATATTTTGAAGAAATATAGAGGGGAATCCCCATTGGAGCAGGGACTGACCACATCATCCCTTATCATGAATACATATAGAGGAAGACTATGGAAAGGATTTGAGTCTATTTGATCCTCTATAAAAACCCATATAAGTATATATATCCAAGACTTTTCAGATGCTCTATCTAATCAGGATGTTCCCAGACATCTCACTTTGTCTTTCCATAGTATCATCAACACCTAGAAATTTTATCACAAATAAATCCTCAATATTCTAAATATATGTTCATAGAAGTCTCTTTAAAATGTTTTGGAATTATAATAGGATCATACATATGAAAATGAACACAATAATAATGAATCATTGATGATTATTTCACTAAAGGTGATATATTTTGTGAATAATAGGGAATTAACTTATAGAATTTTCATGAAGGTACTAAGGTTTATAAATATATTAGAATGAGAAATATAATTTGAGAAGAAAATTGTCCCCAGGGGTCCCCTCCCCAATTTATAAGTAGTGGTTTTATCCTATTTTTACAAAAAGGATGCCTATATTACCGATTTCAGTGATTTCTACCTTGAATCTAACCCTCCTCTCCTACATTGGATCCCATTTTTAGGGGGTGGATGGCTGGGATTATTGACACTAAAAATTTCTTCATAGGATATTTCATGGGATTCATGAATTTTTTGAGCTCAATCTACACCAAAATTCTCCCAAAAACCAACTATGTGTCTAGATTAATGAAGGTTGAATCCCTAGCGAATGAGAAGGGGGTTGTGATGGTAGTTAGGGATTAATGAATTTTTATATTACTCTGAGATAATAATATTTCATTAAATTTTTATCTACACATCATAAGAACCAATAAGTACAACCACAAGGCCTTATTTGAATGGAAATGACCATTGTACTTCCTAAAAATATTTTATTCCGTGAAACATCATCCTTTTAGAGCCAGAGCTGAAATGGAATCATACACATAGAAATCATTCATGAATACTATACCATGACTACCATAGAATTTAATAACATGGTGTGCATGAATTCCATGAAGGATCAATACATATACACAAAAGGGGAACCCCTTAATCCTTTTTGGGTTTCCTCAATCATTCATCTTTTGTAAAATGCTCCCAAGGGGAACCAAGATATCACCCCTAGGCAAGGTATTCTCATTCCATTAATTTTGTCCTATGTAAGGAATTCTAGACTTCATGAACCAAACCTTTTGGATACCTACCTCATGGGAACCTACAAGACACCGACATTTTGTTAAAATACCTTATTAGAAGTTAGGTTCCTAAGGGATTAAACTCACTCAAAATGGGTTTATTAATACCTCCATCATTTTTATGACCGATTACATTAATCCCTTTGTCTAGAAACTTTTATCCATGAACAACCTTGCTAGTTGTGTCTCATGATACTCCTAAACATTGGCCCCCAAATGTTGGAACCCCCACATGTCACCTCATAATGGTAGTTCTTACACATTCTGCCAGCCATAAGAACCTGTGCAGTAGATAAATGAGCCTTATGGGTGGTTTAATCATAAAAAACCACTTACCTTTCCTTGGGAGGAGGGATAATGCAATATCCATCTCTCTAACATAGAAACAATATCCCAATTTCTAATCCATATCCACATCTGAGATATATGGATTTAAAATTAGTAGCATAACATCCTATAACATGACATTAAGCATCACAAAAACATCCCCAACTCATTATTATAAACTAGATCCTTACCCTATGTTATGAATATAGGATTCCCAATGCATTAATCACATGGGATGAAACACCACCCACTAGTTATATTCCATGTATATAGCCCATGAAAATATCAATACTCCTTTCCATGAATAATCCACTCATTGTGACATGTTGTATCTCATTCCTTGGAATAAGTGTCCTTATTAAATGACATTAAACTACATAGACCGGTCCTGCCACATAACCTTATATTGTGTGCATGAACTAGGTGAATTTTGATCCCTATTTCACAATATATAACATTTAATTCATCCTTGGGTTTCAATATCTACCCCATAAAATTACTATTAAATTTTTTTGTCCCCCTCTTAGAGAAAAAAACTTGAATTATGATCATTTATTCTAAAAACACATTCAAACTCACCCTTCAAACTCAAGGTCCCTAATACTCCTAGACATCTCCTTATGACTCTAACTCAATCTGGCCCATTAAATGGAATTTTTAGATTGAAAAGGTATTTATAAATATTTGAACATGTGACTAATCTTTCACCACATGAATTTAAACATGTGAACATGTCCAATAAAGAATATAAACCTATTACTATATCCCCATATGAAATTAAATATCCGGATATGTCCCCACACGATGTTACACCAGTGAACCCACTATAATTATCATAATCCCTAACTAATTTTAAAAACATATTATTCCCAATGGAAACTGAATTTTTCACCATTTTCCCGGTGATAAAATCAATGTTGCATCGACATGAGAAACCATGGGTTATACAACTATTATGTTTCACACATGTGACACCCATAACATTAAAAGAAGATTAATTTAATAATCCCAAACACACTCACTGACTATATATTTATATATGTGTTCAATGTCACCATTACCTTCTAATATATGTAGAATTTCTATCACGAAAAAATGAGCATAATTAAATGGTATTAACCTGAAGATAACACCCATAATGAGTTTCAGAAACATGAGTCAAATCTATAAGGGAGACCCGGACTAGGAAAATAAATTCATGGAGGAATCCATATTAGGATTAATTTACATCACATCATCTAATTATGATCAAGGATCCAAAAATATAAACCATGATAAAAGAGGATGTATGTCTTTAGAAATAATTAATGTTGGTTAAAGAATCGTACATCCCCACCCTTATGTGAGCCTCTGTAAAAAACATCATAAAAGAATAGATATTTAGAATCTAGGCCCCTGAATAGAGAAAAACCATATTTATAAAGTGTTAAATGGGCCTTTAAAATAATAATTCTATTAGATAAAATATTTATATTTTTACCTCTTGAAAATCCAATCCTTTAAATTATTAGTTGAAAATCTACTGAAAATATTACATCACATCATTAACATCAGCCATCTTCAATTAAAACCAAATATCAAGGCATTATCAACCACCACTTAAAAAATTATATACACAAAAACAATTAGAATAATTTTAACCTTCCCATGTTTATAAATCATTTATTTATGAACTAGTTTTAATTATTTTTAAAACTATTCAAATCTATGAAACCCATTTTCAGTACCAATATTCCATTGAAATAAAACCCTATGAAAATTTAATAAGAACTAATAGGTTTGAAGTATATATTTTTCATTAATAATATTATAAATGTTATAAATATGTAATAACATAAGGATTCATGTCTAAATATTTATTCATGGAGTTACCTACCCTGACTGATGATCCACAAAGTACTCCTCGAATCATAGTCAATTACTTCAAGTCTTCAGGAACCTAACTGAACCATAAACTATATATAATTAATAAAAAAAATGTTCCCAAAGGTAAAATCCTATATTTTAATTATAATTACCTAGATAACATGAATATATAATTATATATAATGTATAATATATATGGTGAAATCAACACCCATGATATCCATAGACCTAATCGTTATAATAACACCTATTATTAAACCCAATATGACAAAAAATAAAACCTAAAATCCTAAAAACCATAATAAAAAACATATTGAAAAATTCCTTAAAAAAGATGAATAATTACATAAACATCAACATTAAGGATCTCTATTACACATTAATCAATAAATATCCCTGAATTTGGATTATTTCACTATGATTCAATGAAACAACCATCTTTAAGACTAATAATTCACGAAATCAAACCCTTATAATTATTTAAATAAATGTTAGAGAATTTTAAGGAGGCTAATGGAATGATCTTGGTTTTCCCCTATTTTCACATGACTAACAAGTGGAGAAATTTCTGGGGGTTTCAATTTTCAATCCTACATAACAGCCCAATTTTATAACAAAAGATTGTTCTCATCGTACACATTATTTTGGTTGGTGTCAGATTAGGATCATTAACAAAACCAAAAACACCAAATGGACTCCATATCCATGGAATAAATTTTTTTTTGGAACTGCTTTTAAAATTCAGTGGTCAATTAGATTTCACATACAAATAAACATAAAAAGTATAATTGGTTGAGGTGGTGGTGGTTCGAGCTCATCACACCATTTTTTGTGGAATCATTTTATCTCGTGGACTTTATTATTTAATTGATACATGATTCATAAATATTTCTTATATCCCAGTGTAGAATATGTTACCCCAATTTCAGTATTTGGTCACGACCATTTATCGATGTAAACATCTATATGTATCATCAATTATTTATCGATGAGAACATTTATATGTATCATAGATTTTTTAATAATGTGGAAATATGTATATATAATAGCTTATCCATCAACCTAAACATCAATATGTATCAGAGGCTATCCATGAATTTCACCATTAACAAATATTAGAGGTTCTCCATATTGTATCATTATTACTCAACAATGTTTGGATTTAAAGAGCTATTGTATAAGGATAAATAGTTGGCAACTCTATTGTTTTTTTCATCCAAGGATGTTAAATGGGTTCATGGTTTTATAATTATGACCATTAAATGGTATTTATAGGTTTGCTTATGAAGGAAATTACAACCCACAATGTTCAGTGCCACTTGCTATGACATGCCATTCATATTAAGGTTGTGTGAGAAGGAATTATACATGTAGTTAATATCACATCATAAAGATGTTTGAAATTCTATATAAAAACATAGAATTATGACTAATAGGTAATATCATTGATGCGTCTAAATTTTGAGAGTAGAAAAATAAAATAAACCTCTAATCCCAAATGAGTCATGATCAATTTGAGAAACAAGATATAAAAGATTAGTGGTATTGTATTAGACTGTATAATTAGTGATTTAATAGGATTTATGTATTTCTGTTTCCCTAGTATGATTCATATGTTGTAATAGGGATAATAATAATAGAATTAGTGGGACTTATGTATGAGTTTCCATTAGATACTAAACATTTTAGATGAGTCATATAATGATATATTTATGGATTATACATTGGAGGATACCACTGAAATATGTTAATATCAGGGATTATATAAATTTGGAGGCCCAATTGAAGGTATTTTAATAATGTTAATTAAATAATCAATATAAATATCTATTTTCATGCAAGCTATGCTCGGTTAAATAAACAAGATATAACAAAAGATTGAGTGTATTGTATGAAAATATATAATTAAATTTGAAAGAGGAGATTACATTGATTCTACCCAGGATTGAAGATCCATATCATGATTAGGACATGAGGAATTTCATTTTCATTAGACGAGGCATCCTATGGTTGTTTCATTAGATAATCTTGTAGTTTTACGTCTTTTTTGAGGATTTATTCTATACAGTTTAATGTATTATTATAGGGATGTAATTCTATGAAGTTTATCATCATACAGATTAGACATTATATATCTAGAATGGACTGAAAATAAATCCCCATTAAGGATTAAGATGATATTTTGACCTTAGTAAGATAAATCCATTTTGAATATTTATATACTATATGAAGGGGCTAGGGTGAATGCAAGAATTTATATTGGATGAGAGTACTAATAGAATAGTAATAAATTTCCCATGTAAAGCCCATATCCCCATGGGGGTTTTCCATATTACCTTTTTCTTTCAGAAAGGGTATCCCTCATACAAGTGGATCATTTACAAATGGATTTCTAGGAGATTATTTTATGAATATCTCAAGAGATAACATAATAAAAAATGGTCTTCTTTCTGCAGGATTGACTTGTTATTTTAGTCTTATATTTAGGTATCCTAATTACATGAGAGTTATACAAGGTTGTTTAACTATGTCTCTAGTTTCTAGAATTAGTAGGTTCATTGGTTTTAATTATACCACTATATCCATTGAAATCATATTTATTTATAATCATTTCTTGTAAATCCACTCTCTAGAAAATTTGGGTGTTATAAAGTTCATAAATAGTAGAGGAATATTTTGAGTTAATACCACATGAAGTTCCTTTTAGTCTCAATGGTTATTCAATATATCACTATACAACGGGATCGAAATCCCCACATAAAGTACTTAATAAAAATATTTTAATGGGAGGCCTAAAATTCATGTGTTTACAAAAATTAAAATTCCATAATAATAAAGGGGTTTATGAAGGGATTAAGGAACTATGAAGTCACCATAGATTTGTAATATTTTGGTAATAGGAAATTTAATACATGAATATTTTAATATATGATTTCATATTGAAAATGACAATTCCATGTGGGATAAGGTTATTTTTGAAGTGATCAAAACATTATGTTCTAGCCGTACATTCTCCAAATTATTGTAATTAAAAAATATATTAATTAGTTAATAAAAATATACATTCTAAAAACATCCATGTGGTAGAAGGTTCTGTGGAGACAAACATTGATTCATTGTCAAAAATTAGAGAGTGTTTTTTGAGATGTGGTGTAAACTATGCATAATTATGCCTTATCAAAATTATAAAACTATTTTATCTCATGTATGTTTAAATTATATATTTCTATTTTTTATGATAAATTTTTCAAACAATTATAAACTTGAATACTTCAAATAATTTAACCCCCAAAATGGGGTTTGATCCGTATAGTGAGGATATGATTCCATGGAAAAAAACATGGAATGATATTGTTATCTATGGTGTATGAGTGAATCGAAAGAAGGTCACACCCTAATAGAGAGGGTTTCATGCCACATTATTTTGGCATGTTATTCTTGAATTATTTCACAATCATATGATATTCTATAAAATTACCACTTTGGAAACTCTCTTAGTGGATGATTCCTACTTCAATTATAGAAATTTCATACAATTTACTTGATGTTCCATAGAAGAACTCCTTATGTGATAGAAGCATACTCACATACCTCTATAAAATTCATCATAGATATCGAAGCACTATTTAGTTTTCCTATAATTTATATTTCTATGATTGATTCCTAACATGTAATATATATATGGTTTTCTCACTTTACTATACTTTTGAAAATATATAAATAAATTCTGTGTATAAAGATATTGAACTTGGTAAAGATCAAATTTTTTATTTGTAAAAAATGAATAAAATAAGATCATACATTGTAATAAATGTTTAGGATGACCCATGATACTATAATATTCCTCAAGATGAGACCCAGAGAATCTTTTTACACCAAATTTTTGTATAATAACTTGTTTAAAAAACATCCAATATATGGTTATGAATTTAAAAAAGATATTTAGATTTGAAAAACTTCTTACATATCCTTCTCCACCTAGTTTTAGTTTTCTCCAAATTTATTACAGAAGAAAATCGCTTCATTGGGTTCTCTAGTCCTAGATTCAAGTCAAGAAATTAATTTATATTAAAAAACACTATATTCACCCACTATATCCAACATAAAACCCCATATCCAATCTATCAGTATTACCTATCCATCTTCAACATTTAATGAAGAAATATTAATATAGTATAGAGTCCAAAGTGGTACCTATAATCTGGTGGAATATTTTCAAATAATTGTAAATGGTATTTATTGGTGAATTAAAATAATAGATAATTTATTGGGTGGATTGAGGTAGTTGGATTATACCATGTAATGTGAACTTCTCAATTATTTATGCATCTCCCAAATAAGATTTTACCCAATCTAATTATCCATTAGTGATAAAATACCAAAACATTTTATCTACTAGATGGTGAGGGATGGTTCAGTTAGTTTGATATCTATTAGATGGGATGAATCCCAATCATTTATGAAATTCATATTGAGTTCCTCCCCAGTACTAACACTAGTGAGGGTGTATAGTAGATCTGTCCTCTAATGAGTCTTTTTAATCATTATAGATAAATCATTGGATAAAACTTTTCCTGTCTAATAAATTATTTAATTCAATTACTTGGTGGAAATGTTTTTATAACATAACAGGTCATGGAAAAAGGTTATGCACACAATTAACCATCCTAATAAATAGTAATAATATATTCATGGTTCATACTAATATACCTTAGAGTTTTATATTTAGAACACATTAGGTTATATGATTCTATTGGATATGACTTTATATATTCAATTACAAGGTTTTTTATTCATGCTTCTATGTTGATGTCTTTTCCAGAGCCTTGATGTGCATTCAGGTGTTAGGATTAGAAATTTGATGATGGTGGTTTCATTGATACAAGAATGGACCATTAACTCGGTCATACCCATACATTCTCAGTATTATCCCTCAATTGGCCATATATAAGAAGGATTATCCCAAAATAGTATTATTATAAAATTCCCATTTCTATATAGTTGGATGGAAGGACACATCAAATTCATTGAGTATCAAAATGTCAAAATAATACCTCATTCTGAATAATCCCCTAAGTTAAAAAATATTTTTTCTATTTTTCTAATATCCTTTGATTTTGGAAATTATAATGTGATATTGAGGAATCCCATGGGATTTTTCTTTCTTAATAATATATCACCCTATGGAAAAGTAATAGACAATTGTCTAGGAACCTAAGAAATGTATTACTATATAATCTCATTTAGAGATAGGATTTTGATCTCTCAAATATATGGAATGATCATAATTGAACACTGCATTTCTTATAGGATCACTTGATAATTTGGATTCTTATAGTTGGTAGTGTCATTATCACATTCCAAAGTTAGGAGGGCACTACATCTATCCATCATCCATCATTATTTATTGATGTTAATTTTGTAGGATACAAGTATGAAGACTATATTTCCATCCATGTGTCATCATAAAAATATATCATGGGGATATTCCAAAGAATGGGTGAAGAATTACCCAAAATGTTCATTAGGAGGGATATTCTAAAGGTTATGTAATCTGTTGAAATATCAAATTACCTCGACTACCATGCATTTAAAATTGGTTTTTGAGATGGATAATCCCATAGATATTTATTTGAATCATTATGGATAATCTTCATTCTTAGGCCACCTTATCATTAAGAGAATTACATATAAGTTATTGTGAGATAGTGTTATGGGTTATGTTATTGTTATTTATCATTCTATGATAGTGATTATTTTTCAGTCGGTGGGGTTCACCCCCCATCAACTCATTCCCTAAGTTATACTTAAAATACAATGCCAAAAGGTTTCTCTATACTATTCATAACATTAAAACAATCCATAAAAAAACTAATTTTGGTTTATATACCTATAATAAAAATTAAATAGTATTTAGATCCCTACACTACTACTGAGAACCAAGCATGAGGTCATGGGTTTGGATTAATGTATGTGATATCATTATAAATAACATTTTCAAGAAGATTATTGATATAGTGGAGATCCATCGTCAACTCTTTTATTGATTTGGTTTTCGAGGGTCAATCTAAAAGAACATTTACACTCTCATTCATAACATTATAACCTATTAAGATGAATTGGTTTCCTAATAATGTTCTCTAATCCAATTTGATATTTATAACCAACATACAGAAGCTATGTGGGTTTATACACTGAAGCTACATCATATTTTTACTAGGGATGAAAAAAAAACATTATTTGATAACTATGTGGATTTTAGAACCATGGAAATATGAGGATAACATTGAATGGGGGGAGGTGTAGACAATTAGAAATTACTGGGATTGAAGTTGTTGAATGAAGGTGACAATAGTTAACAGTTATTTCAAGTGGACATTCCTCTTAGCCTAAGAGAAAACTATAAAATGTACGATCCTTTAGAATTATATTAATTCATTTAAATATTAATTTTGGTATATTTTAGATTGGACTGATCAGAGACTATTTTAGCTATTTTTTTACCTATATTATCTTCGAGATGTTCTACGATGTGGATGATCCTATCATTTGAGTTGATCGATGAATAAAGACTATTTTTATTAATAATTGTTTTTTGTGACATAATTTTCATTTTAGTTCAATTATAACATCATAATGATATGTGTATATTTGGGAATAAATATCATCAATATAATCTAAAACCATTTGAACATTGAACTGAGGATGAAAAATGTCAAACATGGTTCCCAAAATGGATGATTCGGAAAAATATTCCTCATGTGTCGGGATCCTAAATAGTTATTGGAATAATTATGATCATTATTACAATATGGTTGGTCCATTTGGATGATTCATTTTCTAATGGGAATAGATCTTGTTTGTGAATAAGTAAAAATACCAACACTATAACAAAATATTTTCTCTATTTGGATGAATGATTCTCTCCTATGCATGGCTGACATATGGGTATAGGAATAATCATCACACTGGATTTGGTATATTTGGTTGAATGATTTTCTTTATCGGTGTGGATCGAAAATTATTATATCCATAACTAAAATAACATTAAAACTAGATTTTGTACATTTAGATGAATGAATACCTATTCAGCATGAATCAAGGATGTGTATAGGAAAAAACTACCATCACTATAACTCCAATGTTATTCCATTTGGATGAGTTATTTGACTTAACATGATGAGTATCACACAATGGTTTATTCAAAATGATTATTTCAATGTTCAAAATTGTCCAAGCACCGAAAATACATGTTTTGTCACATTTTACATGGATCTTCTAGACTAATAGTAATAGGATGATAAAATTAGTGGATGATATAACTTTTTCAAAGTCCAAGGGGCCTAAATAACATAGCATAAATTTTATTACAGTCATATTATGAACCCGCAAGCTTTGAGACTTTTATTTTATGACTCTAACATTTTTTATAAGCCTTATATTGGGGGAAAATTTAAAGTACAGACATGGGGTTTTCCTAATTTACCATTTATGTATTTTGAACATAATATTAGTTGTTCCAATTTTTAATTTCCAATTCCTAATTTCTCTTCTAACATATAAGGGTCATATCTAGTAAGAGTTGACATGTATATTAACCAGGTTTCCATTGATGAATTTTAAACATATGGAGTTATATGTGTAACAACCTATGACATTAGCATCATATAAATATGTGTTTAGTAATAATAATTTCTCATTTTTTATTTCCAATATCTTTTATAATTAATGTTTTAGATACTTAGGAATAAAACATTACATAACAAAGTGGAAAATTCCACATAGTGTACATTTTTACAAAAAAAATAGAGCATTATGTTCAAACCTCAATTTCATTGAAGATAAATTAGATTTATATAATATGTGTCTCCATTGTAGAAATATTAACACCAATAAAATTTCTTCTCATCCTTCAAGCATTTGAATAACATTTTAAAATGTTGGATTAGAAAAAAATGATTAGTAAGGGATAAAAACTAGAATCCCCTTATTATTGTGAAAAATATAAAATCCCATTAACACATTCATATTTTCAAAATATAAATCATTGAGCACATAAATGAAACATTTCCACATGTGTAAAGAAGTCATTTATCATTGAAAACATTTCAAACCCAATAAAATGAATACAAAAAACCAAGACGGTATGAAGAAGCATATGGGACCTCATGAAAACCTTCAATTGAAAAAATAATTAAACTTTAATCATTAAATACCACAGGAAATATAAATATTACAATAAAAACCATTTTTTAAATCATGATATATGAATCTTATAAAATCATATTCATAACTTATATTCAGTGGTGTTTTTCTAGTGTTAGAATAACTGAATTATAGTTATTTCATTTTCATTATCCTGTTGGTACCAAGAGTTCTATGGATGTGTGGATCAATGATATTTTTTTTATTTTTTTTATCTATGATGACATCTTGATGTAGTCACTAATGATACACCCCACCAAATCACCAACCAAAGATATTGTGTGGAAGGAATTAAACATGGAATTATAACTGAACTGTTACGACATTTGATTATGATTGAACACACACCCCCTCAGAACCAGAGATCATTTCTTAATGTAACCAATGTATGTTCTATATAAGTTATCCATTATCACATCAGAAAACTTCTAGAGTGTTGATATTTAGTTTCTGTGTTCTAACATGGAGAATCTGAGATTATTTCAATGTTCATATGGGAAACTGAACGTTGTTACTTCGATTTGAAATGATGAAATTCAATCTTTTTGGTCAAATATGTTTTTCCTCGGTATAGAATTTAAAATATAGTCAATAAATACTCTCAAATTGTTAGGAATTAGTAGTCTTGGTAATTTTCGATTCTCAAGTCATATATATATAGGTTTTAAGGCCCAAAATTAAAATTATTCCCTTATGTAACATAAACATTCAATATAAGACCTTAATGAAATTAAATGACTAAGTAAATGTATCAAAAATTTCACAAATATTTTATCACATATTTATAAAAAAAAATATTTTAATTAATATTTTATGATTCATTTACATGACTCATTTATCCCAATAAATATTTAACAGACCCTAAATAAAAATATTTGTTTAAATAAAATTATTATGTATTCACTTATTTACTTTTGAATATAGTGAGTAAAAAACATCCAAATTCAATATTCTAAACTCAATTTTTTTTTATCTTTTGATTTCCCAATGGTTGGACAAAATCAATAATAACCAGAACCCTATGGGGGATCCCACCATGTCCTAAACTCCTATATTAGAATATTCTATTATATTGAATATGTGTATTATGTTAACTTATAGGTCCTTATCTCAATAAAAGTAAGTACTACTCATAGAAAAAGAGTAAATTCTAGTAACCCATAATAAAACCAAATAAGATAAGGTATAGAAACAATAACAACAACCACAACAGCAAACAAATGTTATATAATATAATCTATCTATAACAATATATCTCATACTGCTAGATGCATAACTTATATCACCATCCATATATACTTTAATTATTCTTGACCACACTGGATGAACACACCATATTATACCATGACCATATATTTATCTAAGGTACTAATATCCTGGTCAACTGGACCAAGATACCTCTTCCTTTCAGAATCAATAAATCCAATATGGATCATTCAACCAATTTCATAGAAGCATAGTCACAACCAATGCATGCTACCTCACCAAAATTCCGAATCGATGTTTTTTTATCATGTATCAAAGTATATGATAAAATGGTAGAAATTAGTTTTGATATCATGTAGGGAGACCAATATTGGTGTTGGTGGATTGTAATTACCTATTAAACATGTAACATTTCATGTTACAATTAATGGGATAGTCCTCACAATCTCATCCACTCATGTTTACTGGGTGTGAAAATTATGAGAATATGTGTAAATTATTAACACAATACGACAATTGATAGTGTGAAATAATCTATTTCTTATTATCATGATGTGTTTTGACCAGAAGAGATATTTTATAAATTATTTTCGAGGAATATTTATGTTCTCATTATATCTTTGAAACTATTATTGCCTTTTTATATTTCAAGTAATCTATGGAAATTACCATGGAAATTATGGAGGTTGATATATCATCAATATAATTTTAATAGAAACACATATATATAAAAGTATAAAAACATAATGGTAATAAAATTATATATTACATTTAGGCCTTGGGAAACAACTGACAACCATCCCAATTACACTAGAAAAAATTTCTAACACATTTCAACCCTCTACCCATCAAATGAAAATTATTCTTCTATTGATATATAGATTTTTTTAGTGGGTCTTCAAAGTTATCCTATGTGAAAAATATGATAATTATGACTTATAATCATGGGTTATACTCATCATTTGAGGAATATTATTAGGTTTATTCAATGACCTTTGGTGTGACCTAGGATACATAGAAGTCACCATTGATGTAGTATTAACATACTAAACTATAAAAGGTTCTTAATTATTATACAGAACACTAATATATAAGAAAATATTATATATCTGTACTAAATCCTTAGGAATATCATCTTGAAAGTGGGATCCCTTGTCCCAAATAATATATATGTGTTTATTACTATCATATGTATAATGTTTTTTTATGTACATGTGTTTATCTTACCAAAATGAGGTTGGTATTTCTATTTCCACTTATTTAAGGTATTTTACATAGATTACATGCCATATCAAAAGGTTATAATAGTTTCCAAGATATAATGAGACACAAGAGATACTATGCTATTAATATTTATTTTGTGTCCTATGGTCTAAATACATCACACTAACAAGACACAGATGATGTTCGACCACCAGGTACTGGGGACTCATTAGCATTGATTTTTCTTCTCATGAAGTTATCACACAATGATCTCTAGTAGATGAGATAATGTGGATAGAACCACCAATAAAAACACCACATGTTTCTGGTTTCATTGGTTGTTACTTTCAATGAACTTGTGTAATGGTATCCCAAATTGATATCTCCATCATTTTGTTCCATTTGATCAGGAACATTGACACACAAAAAGAATAATGACATAAATGTCAAGGTGAGGTTGCTCGCATTGGGTGAATCTTTAGTGGTATGGTATTTGATGAACGGTCAATATTGAATTTATCACTTTCAATTTGAGTAAGAAATATCTTGGGCCTTGTTTATCAAGATACTAGTGAGATTATTATATCCATAGAAACAGTAGTTGAAGTTAGGTCTATATAGTGATATCAACAAATAATAAAGAAATATTTAATGTTGAAAAAAATTGTACACCTTTCATTATTAGATACCACATGACAATGTTATTATATTACATAGTGAATGTTCATTGGATGGTTTTCCTTTCTCTGACAATTCCTTATCCCTATGGGGCACTTGATTGGTAGATAGTCCCCATAACCAATTTTCAAATGTTATTCACTTCAATTAATATAAGGACTTATATGGACATACACAATAACATATTCAAGAGTCTTCCCTAGTCTGGAGAATATTCGCATAGTGAATAGTGGGACCGACCTTACAGTATAATTTTTTCCCATGTATGAATGGTCACCAAAAAATAAATAAATATTTATTATTCATGTAAAGGATAATTTGGTTGAGTTTATTATTTAAAATTATTTACTTGAATTTATGTACGTACTATGAAAAATATTATATGAACGAATATTATATTAATATTCAAGGTTTGTTTAATATTGGGGGAATTATGGGTCAATTCAAATAATTGGTTTTATCACATAATATATGTAATACATATTACAATTGTTTAATAAAAATATAAATGAAATTATGAAAGAGTTAGTTCATTAAAACATGTCTTCTATTGTTTATTTACATATCCTTGGATATGCAGGGGATGGTAAACCCTTTCATGGTATTTTTTCTTCAATAATATAAGTATATGAGAAGATATTTTCCAAAAATAATTCATTCCAAGGGATTAATAGATCTTATCTTCTCTTACCTTAGGCATGATAGATTATAATCATGTATGAGTTTTTGATCTTTGATCTCCTTAAGTAATTAATGGGATGGGAACATGGAGATTATCGTTACATCAAAGTAATCATCATAGCTCCGCACTGGAACCCGAAACATGATGATAGACATCTATGATGATTCTTGAATCATGTGTTGACAATCAAGAGGGGTTTAATATCAGATCATTTAAGTTACACATAACAATGAAAACCCACACTTGAATTCACTGAAGAATAAAATGCTCTATTTTTAATTTTAGTTTCATGATTATTAAATAAATATGAGATCCTTAGATCTATACTAGGGCGCGAATCACTAGAATAAATGAATTCAACTGACTCAAATGACGAAAAAAAATTTAAATCCATGAGCCAAACATTTTTTAAGACCATAAATTTTTTTAAATTATAAAGAGGGTTTTCATTTGGTCCCAATATAGTTAACAATAAATCAATCCAATTTTGGGTGACTAATTTATAACCATATTATATTTTTATTATGGATTAAAAATATAGAGATCTAGTTCTGAAAAGGATATGGATAGAATAATATTTTTTGGTGACATGTATGATTACTCTGGAATTTTTTTTAAAATGTATGGATATGTATGTTGTGAATGGATTCTTTTTCAAAAACATATTTTCTATAAAAGCCTATTTTCATGTATTTCTCAAAATAAAATTAACAAAAAAATCATCATATTGGTCTTTTAATAAAAATGTGTCTTTATATTTGTTTAATAAAAAAAATAGGAGGCGGTTATGCTTCCAGGGGAAGATTCTTCCCCATACCTCTTATAGATATCAGCCACCCAATACCTTTTATATTCATTTTATATTGTTGAAAAAACACTGATTAGGAAAACCCTATCTTCCATCTCCCCATACCGATCATGATTTGGTTTCCACCCTGACCTCAAACATCTGCCAGGCTGTATTGAGGATACAACTAGGTGACCTTTATGAAGTTCCTCCCTTCATACATGGATGGAAACATGAGTAGAGCCCCCAATATAGTTGCTGGTCTATGACTGTCGCACACCACCATTATGCGATAAGCTTATGTCAATTTCACATGGCTCAACTAACATTATTTGCTCCATTGACTAGCCATAGCTCACTAGTGTCCCTCCTTGACACACATCACAAATGATCTAGAACCTCCACCCATATCTCCTCACATTCCACCCCTTTAGTCAGATGTAGTCCCAATGTCAACCTTATATCTTCTGAGAAGATAATAATTTGTTGGTCTTCACTTATTGTGGTTCCTTTACCAAATTGAACTCCCCCCACCTCCTGGTTCTAACCATTTCTGGCCCAATAAAAGTCTTCCTCTAGGATCCCTCCAATAGCTGATTCCCCCACTACTTCATGACATGGGTTTTAGATGACCATCATGGGCCATGGTATGTCTAATTGACCCAATATGGGTTAGGGTGGGTCTTCTAGACTCTAAATAGCCTTATAAAGGGTCTTCTCTGCTTAGAACAAGCATGTATGAGTTTGCACTGACCCAGAATTGACTTAATTAGGGTTTTGGGGATCATAACAATTTTAACACAATAAAAATGTAATTTATAAATATTTGGATTAAAAATGTAATTTTATTATTTAATAAAATTAAATTTTTTATTTTTTATATTAGATTAATGGATAAATTTAATTTTTTGGAACAAAAATTTAATTAATTTATGGACTAAAATGTGTTTATTATGTCTATTTATATAATTATATTCATTTATATTTATTCCATTGAATATAAATTAATTTCATTATAGTTTTATCAACCATTTACTTTTCTCACCGATGGGTCTTAATCATTGACCAAGCCCTGGACATTAGGGTTTATTTTATTTAGTTATTCAATAGATGTGTATAATGTTTGTAATATTTAAATAGTTTTAATGTTTGTATACAAATCAAAAAAATTGTTTAATAGGTATAAGGGCATGTGCGTCCAACAGTCTTATTCTATATGTGTATTACACTTCTTGAGACCACCTCACTAGAATGAGAGTACATATATACTATTGATGATGATTCTAGAAGATTTGGAAAAATTCCAAGATGAGGTGGTATCCCAGGTGAGAAGTGAACAAACTAGACAAGGGGTGAGAAATGATAAAAGTCAATATCCAACCCTGGTATGATACCCCTAGAACATGGTAGATATAGTGTTTTTAAAATGGAGCAAAGATTACTATATTTTCAAGACTATTCAGGTAATTTATATCATTTATTCACTGTTTATTTTTTTATGTATTTTCATTTCTATGGAAAACACAAAAAATAATCAATGGATAAAATGCATAAAAATATGATGGATGTATTGAGGAAATTAATTTTCATTTTCTTGCATGAAAATTATAGTAATTTTTTTAATTGAATAACACTAAATTCATCTAAAATAATAAAAAATCATATTATTATTACTTTGAAAATTCCTTCTGTTGTTAAAATTTTAATGTATCTAGGCATACTAAGTGCTTGTCATCCCTAGTTGAGCATGAAACCAACTACCAGGGATTTATTATGTGAGTTTTGGGTTGAATTAAAAAAATTGGTATCCAAGAAGTAGAAATATATATTGTTCAATCAAAATAGAGTAAAATAATTAGGGGATTCATGGTTATGATTCTGATAGGATTGGAACATACTCTATAAATCAAGGAACCATGAATTAATGTGGTTGTCTGAACTAGTTTCTACATTGGAATTCTCCGAGTAGTGGAATAACCATAACTTGAAAACTATGAGAGGAGATTTCAAGAATACTTTACACTACAATACTCAAGAAAATGAGTATACTGATTTGAGTAGTAAGGGATTCTAGAGTTCGATAAAGTGGGAGACATTTAATGATTTATTTAATTAAATTGATAATTAATATAAAGTTTTTACTTCTAAGGTATATTATTTTAATATAAATATAAAAATCACAAAAAAAAAACAATTACATTATCTCCACGATCAATAATAGATAAATAAAATATCATGCCCATCCAAAACATCTAAGAGTGGTGTAGGAGCTTGTGAATAGTACTATTTTATGATATGAATGTTTAAGTTCTAGAGTCCTCAATTCCCACTGAGCCTCAATAGGGAGAAAGAAATATGGATAAATAAAAATTTAAAAATAATTTATATGATGCACTAGATGTAAAATATGTCATTTTATCATCTATTTCAATTAAATTGCAAAAAATACAGGAATATAAATATTCCTAAAATCATTTTGACTCATATTAATGATTTATATCAGGAGATAGTTATGAAAAATTGTAATAATTTACTACATTTTATATGTGTAGGCTAGATGAAGGGAATCAGTCAATTCCTCATGTACTCGAGAAGATTAGTTACATTGAGATAGGTGAATCCCTTGGGTTCATGCTGAACCAATAACTAGTGGTTGGCCTCATTCTTTCCCCATTATAGTCATGCTTCTTGACTGTTATTGTGAATTAAAATATGAATAACATGAAAATATTTTCTCCCAAATATTTTGTCTTTGGTTTTAAAAACTGATAAGGATATAAATAATACCAATTATTTAATCTTCATGGTGTACAAGAGGAGGAAGGGAAAGGCTAAAGGGGTCTAAGGCTATGTCCATGTCAAAGACACCCAAGTAAAATCCTTCAAAAATTCCAAATATATAGAGGAATGAAAATTATAAAGTGTATTTATTCTTTTCTTGTATAAATAAATGCCATAGTGAGACTAATTATGTAGTTTGAAAAAATATTCAAGGATATGCTTATTCTTCAAATGTTTAGGTCACTTAATGATATCATTATTTACATAGAAGGTGGGTGTTGGATGCAACATGTTTCTCACACATTTGAATTCATATATATTAACCAATATGATTATAAAATATGAAAAATGTCAAGGTGTATATCCTTTCTATTAATGGTTTGATACTATTATACATTGATCTAGTGAATTATAGACTAACTTTTCCTATTGGTTTAGTTCTTGTATTAAATAACTATTATTATCTTCCATCTGTTACCAAAGACATAATCACAGTGTCATTTTTGGAAAGAATTTTATTTTATATCTGGTTTCTAAATAAACTTTTTCCATTATATAATGATAATATGTTTTATGATATGGTTCATCTTGATAATGGATTATATATACATGTTCTCAAAAACGTTGTAATAGAAATCAGTGAAAAAACAAGAGGCCATTACCCATATAACACCCTATTAAGGATTAAATGGATTAATCATGTAGATTAGATTAATTTATAGGTATTACATCAAGAAAGGTAATTATAATCAACATATTTAAAACCACTTGAGTTTTATCATCCTTTTTCACAAGGTAAAAAGAAAAAATAACGCTTATTTGGAAAGCGAGTTAGAGAAACAAAATTACATGAATTGATTCATACTGGAGCATGTATTCCATTTTCACTCGAGGAAAGGGGTTGGTTTTTATACTTAATTACTTTTTTGATGACTATACTAGGTATGGATATATATAAATAATTATTTATAAGTTAGATTGATTTTAGATACCAAATGAACATCAACATGATGTTGATAAAAATATTGGTAAGTTTATTATGGAACCCCTCTATGACCCAGGTAGAGAATATATTAATGGATAATTTATTAATCACTTAATGGATTGTGGGATATTCTCCCCACTATCTTTAGACATTAAATTTGATTGGTATTAGTGAAATAACGAATTAGACACTTCTTGAAATGGTCAATATAGTGATGAATCATGAAATTTATTATTATCCTTTTAGGGACACACATTGTTGACAATGAAATATAACCTTAACTAAGTACAAACTAAATCAATTTATGAAATTAAGTATGAGTTATGCTATGGAATGAAACCCAGTCTGTCATAGGTACACATATGGGGATGCAAGGCTCTTGTGCGTACTATACGTAGTGAAAAAAATTCATCCCAAATAACAAATTGAATATTAATAGGTTATCAAGAAGAAATAAAATTATAATACCTGTATAACCCTTTATATAAGAGAGTGATTATGGAAGGAAATCCCATATTTCAAGTAATCAAACACATTTCCAATGGAAAAATTAGGAGATAGATTGACATTGATAAATTTGAAACTTCATATGAATTATAGTTGGTATGGGCACCAAATCCACAAGACATAGTATGAGATTAATATATTATCAAGACAAAAGTAATCATTAGGAATACTCAAGAGGTTATAGAGGCAAAGAATTATGGTTTTATTATCACTAATATAGGTGAGACCTTACACCTTGAGAATTAAATAATTCTAATCTATAGTGATCTATTAGATGGAAAGGAAGTTAGTAAATTAAAAGAACCAATGAATTATGTGATGTAGTACATATAAAAATATCAATATTAAATTTTTGAGGACCCTCTAGCTATTTTAAAACTCATTGTGTGAGAATTTATAATAAATAATAATCTATTCATGGATTGTCAAGCCCAGACCAATAAGTCATGACATATAGTGAAGGGTTTTAGGCAATGTCGATGTATAGACTATGAAAACCCTTTTAAACCACTAGTGATGCTAAAAATAATTAAAATATTTATTTAAATAGAATCCCTCCATGATTATGATATTTTTCAAATGGATGCAAACAATTATTTTCTAAATGGTATGTGGATTAAATAAGTTTATTTGACTCAACCTGAAGGGTTTGTTACACCCAAAATGATATAAAAGTGTGTGAGCTACAAAGATCAATTTATGGGTTGAACCTTGCATCACGATTATGGAATTATAAGAGAATATGTTTTTTTCATGAAGTAATTTATTTTGAATATATGAAGTTTAATTGGAGGGGACTTGTTTTCCTTAAATTTTATGTTGAAGAAATATTAATTATGAGAAACAATGTTTAAGTCTTACAGTCATTTAATAAATGGTTAAATGAATTATTAATCATGTATGAATTTAGTGAAGTTACTTATATTAAAAGGATTAATATCTATCAAGATACATTTCGGAAGCTATGTAGACTACATCAGTGTATATATATTGAAAATATACTAAAAATGTACATTATTGATCAATCCAAGATACAGATATTTCCAATGTCACATGGTATCAGTATCACCTCAAAATGGGTCAAAAAACATATGAAAAGATTGAAATAATATTTGTAATCCCTTATACCGTAGCAGTGGGATATATCATATATTACATTCCATGAACACTATTTGATGCTTTCATTACATTAATCCTACTTGGAAGATATCAATCTAATCAAAGGGAGATGTAGTGGGTAGCTGTAAAAACTATCCTAAAGTAAATGAGATGTAAAAGGATATGTTCCTAATTTATAGAGGATATGAGGAACTAATATTTAGGGGATACTCTAATTCTCCTTTATAGACTGATCATAATGATCTTAAATCACATGTAATATTTTTGTTTTTATTGAATGGCAGGATAGTGGGATAAATATTTTCATAGTAACCTATGGTCTCTGTCTTTATTTATGAATATGAGAATATAAAATATTCTAATGAATCAAATGTGGTGGTCTATATACACAAATTTCTCTCATACATTTTTTTGTGACTAGAATTTTAGATGCAGTTCCCATTTAATGATAATATTGTTGTAGTGGTTCTTTCCTTGGAACCCAGATCACACTAGAGTATAAAGAATATAAATTAGAAGACTTATCTCTTATGGTATTATACTCATATAGTTGAGGTTTTAGTTAGAAAAATAGCCACAGATGAGAATATATAATACCCCTAAATACTTCCATATCTCAATAGAATCATGATTCTCATGTGAGGGTTAGTGGTTTGAGACATGTGATAAGATGTATCTAGTGACGGTGGGAGGGTTGAATGATGGTCCCCTATACCCAACCAATAAATGTACATTGATTTACATCACATGTATAAATTTTGATATACAAATATGTTTATATTACTAGAAGAGTGTTGATACTTCTGTGTCCACTATATTTTTGGTAATTCCCTTAAATTATATGCCATGTCAAATGGTTATAGTAGTTCTCGAGGTATAATGGGAACATAGAGATTCCATGATAGTAATCTTAATTTTTTTTCCTATAGTCTAGACACATTTTATTGACTGGACATGTATTATGTATGTCCATTCGTTGTTGGGGGTCATAATAATTGATACATGTTCTCATGAAGTTCACATTTTGTGATCACTAATAGATAGTACAATGAGAATATACCCATCAATAGCAACACCACATGTTTTAGGTGTCATTGGTTGTTCTTATCAATGAACATTTTTATTTATCTATTGACCTGTTATCATTATCAATGTGTTATTTTTGTTCACATACATTTATTCATCGAATGAACCATGATATTGAAGATATGGCGAGGTAACATGTGTTAGTTGTGTCTTTAGTGGTATTGAATTGGTTAAATAGTCAATATATAATTTGTTTCCTATAAGCTAAGGAAGTGTTATCACAAGCCTATATGATAAGGATGGAAGTAATGTAATTAAGTCCATGACCATGGCAGTCAATGGTACAACTATCCCACTATATAAAAAACAATAAATCAATAATGGATTATGACACACATTGTGTAACCTTGTCTATCAGTTATTTCATGAAAATGGGATTATATTAAAAATCCAATTTTCAAAGGATGGTTATCATTTTTATGACTATTATTTATTACTGTAGTGGCATTAATGGGATTCTAAACTCTTATCCAGGTTTGTAAATGATATCCAATACTATTAAGATATGGTCATAGAGGGTGAAACACAGTAGCGTATTCAAGAGTTCTCCCTATTTTGGTGAATAAGTGTATTGGATATGGTGGGCCCCACCATGGGGTTTGAGTGTTTTTTAAGTTTTATTGATCACTGATGAATAAATAAATTAACTATTATTCAAGTATATAATAAGTGGGATAAATTTTACTTAAAATTATTTAAGAAACTACATGGAAATATACTGAAAAAATTATATTATTTTAATATTAAATGTTCATCTAATATTTTGGAAATTATTAGTTGATTTACTTGATTAGTTTTATCAGGTAATAAATTTGACATGTATTACAATCATGTGATCAAAATATAAATCACATTATGGAAAAATTGGTTCATAATAACATGTCCATTATAGCTTATTTTATGGGTGTTGGATATACATGGGTAGGGGAACCCTTTCTAGATATTTCATCTCCCACTATATTAGTAGGGGTGAAGCACTTTTCCAATATGAATTCATACCAATGGATCGAGCTGTCTTATTCCCTATTTCTAAATCTAAGAGATATAAATACATTATTAGATATTTTTATATATGATATCCTTTAGTGATCGAAGGGATGATAATTTAGTGATCATCATGATGTTTAAAGAATCATCATAGTTCTATGATATCACCTTTAATTCAAATACCATTTCCCACACTGATTGTTGAATTGTTTTTGGATGATATATAAGTATTTTTGATTAGATCCTTCAAAAAAAGATCTGATAGGAAGACAAAAAATAAAAAACACCACCTATTTAGACAATATATTCATTGTTTTTTTCTAATTAAATTCACATGAGAGCCTCAAAACAATACTGGGGCTCGGATCCTTGGAGATAAAAATGTTACAACGCTCTGAAGATGAACTTTTTTATACTAGGACCACCAAATTCAACTATGTTCCCTAGTAACTTCATATCTTAAGCCTCTATATACTTTAATTCTACTATCGAGTAAACAACTATGAGTTTTTTCTAGACTCTCCATCCCACCGCTCCACTATATAGGGAAAATACATATCCTGACTCTAATTTTTGATCATCATGTTTTGTATGCAATGTATCATGATGTTATACCCTCACTATTAGTTCTTCATATCCTCTAGACAACTGGAACATATCCTTTTTAAATCTAAAGTAATTTTGTATTCATTTCAAAGCTTCCCAATTGAACTCTCATATATTAGCTTGGTATATTTTCATCACAAATATTGTAATCTAATTATCAAACCCTGTCCATAGAATGATGTACATAATAGATCACAATTAAAATTTATAATATATTCCACTCATTAGTTAAATATTCTCCAAGGTTTTTGGATACCTTTTTATGAAGTGACTGATACCATGTGACATTGTAAGCAATACTCTTTGGATTGTTCTATATTATCTATTTTTAGTAACTTTTCTGTATATGTACTTTGAATTAGCACGACCAGTGTTTGAGATCAATCTCATTAGATATTTATCCCAAGAATATCTACTACTTCACCTATTACTTTCATATATAATAACTCATTTATGTATGTCTTAACTGACTATACATATTTCAGAATGCTTCCCAAAATAAATATGTCATGAATATATAATACTATAAAAATTATAGAATTCCAACTAACCATCTTATAGAGACCTGGTCCTCTTTCATTGTTGATGAATATGAATTCTCTTAAGTCCTCATCAAAATGAAAAAGTTCATTATTATGATGGGTACATTAATCCATAAATATATATATGTGGATTTCATGCTTTATTAATACACATTGACCTAATGAATCGTTCAGTTTTAGTTATTGGATATCTTAAACCAATATAATATTTTTAAGTTCATTTTTGACATCCATCAATCAAGTTCTATGAACTTGTAAGTATGATATTTAATTTAATTTTTTTTGTTTTCAGAATCATGACTGGTGGTAAGGTTTCATCATAGTCAATTCATTGATATTGATTGAAACCATCCACAACAAAACATGATTTATAGTTATTTACATTACCATCCATGTCCATATTTTTAAAAAATATTATTTACATCCAATATGTTTTAAAATATTTAGATTTTCTATAAAAATTCAAAAATGATTTTTTGTAACGTCCTAGATCTGGGTGCCTCCCAAAGGTGCCCCAAACCCAATTCCCCGTATGACCTCAAGAGAATTTCCCCACAAGCTAGAGGCTTCTAACTTGGATCAAGTGCCAATGTGTGATAATGGGGAAAATATTCCCTCAATGAAAGAGAATATATAGTGGAACGAAAATATTAATCAATAGTTGAGGGAGTAATACCATAAAAAAGTAGTAAATAATGGAAGATTGGTAGTAATAAAAAAACTAGAGATTATATATAAATGATGCATGTCACATGTGTGTAGGAAAGTAGTCAAAAATCACATAATTATGGAAATACAATTTAGAAACCAATGAACAAAAAACCCAGTAAACTCCAACAACATCACAAGCCTAATCTTGGTACAATGCTCCCAAGATCCAACATCAATAAAATACCTGATGAAGAAAGGAATTTCCCTTATCTATACTTGCAACCATATATTCTGGTTTGGTCCAAAACAATACCCAAATAGGGTTTGAGATGAATCCTAGTATGCAATAAAAAAAATATTTGTGCCTAATTGATTGTGAATATAGATAACAGGTAATATGAAAAAAAATGAATCAATTAACTAGTAAGTACTCAAAAGTGAAAAATCCTATAGTTTTGAAACTCATTCATTGACATTTATTATTCATCCTTTGTATCATATGAACCTTCAGATCTATACTAATCTCTATATTCATAGATTACGTAAAAAATAGATGTCTCAGATGACCATATAAAGATTCTACTAACATCGAGTAGAAGCTTGTGATTTGACTTTGAAGACTCATCACAATCATTCAATTATTGAATCACAGCCCTTTGGGAATGTTTGCATTGTATAATCCCGCTATTTTAATAAACCAACATCCATCTAATAACGATCCTCTGGGAAGCACTCACGGTCTAACCCATTTGGTTTTATTTAACACTAATCATTTAAAAATGACCACCTGGGATGCTCTCATGGTCAACACCCATTGGTCAACATAGCATCAATAAATTATAAATGACAACAGAGAAGCTTTCATGGTCTAAACCCCCAGGTTTCTGACCACTAGGAAACTCTCACAGTCAATACACATTGGTCAACAAAATAGTAAATCATACATAAATGAATCTACCTCGGAAAGATATCACAATCAAATTACCCTTGTTCAGACATCCACAATGCATATTACTAGCATAACATATAATCAGTAACTCCATCCCAAAAAAATGTCATGGAAAACAAGGAAATCTTAATAGTCATCCTAGACCAAACAGCCAGAAAACAGTCAAAGAAGTGAAATGTACCCACGGGTGTCCTATAAACATGGTATATTACCTTACGCATAAGAAACTTCAATTTATAAAATAATTAAACCATAGAAGGTGATAAATAGAGTTAAATTCAATTTCAAGAAATTCCATAAAAAACTGTGTGTGGTACATTAGGCATTTAATCCATGAAAACACAATGAAAGGCACAAACCTCCTACCTTGATACCACACGATCAATATACACGAACTTTACCCCTTGAATCGGCCTAGATCAATGTAGGTATACAAAAATGTGAAAAAATCCCAACCTCGAATAACTCACGAGAGACGAAGAATCAGAAATAAATGATATAGGGGTTTGGAGAACTCACTAGTGGGATCCCAACGCACCCAACAATGTCTTAATCGGAGCTCAGATAGAGAATTAATAGGGGTTAGAAATTTTTCGGTCATTCTGTCACTCTCTTGTATGAACACAGGGAGAAGAAGACATATCCATACATAAGACAGGTCCCCGCTCAGATATATTAATTAAAAATAAAACTGCACTGAATTTTCATTAAATGTACATGTTGTGTAGTAGCCTTAACCGGCCCAAGACTTAAGCGGTTTTCTAGTTAATCACATGGACATGTACTCATCCATTAGATGTACAATACACTGATGTATGTGGTAATCAGGTACACATCATGTACTAATAGGTGCACTGTATGTACTTAGAAAAACCTCATTTCTTCCATTTCTTAAAAAGAAACCTGAAATCAAGATTCATACCTGAAATGAAGATCTGGGTTCTTATAAACTTCCCCCTTAAATAAATTCATCCCCTAATTTTCCTTAAAATGGCGGTGATGAATAATTTGAAAACAACTCTAACCATTGCAATCATATGTTGGGCACCCTCCCCCAAGTCTCATCCTACAGTTGGCTGTGATGCCATAGCACCCATAGAAGAGGAACAAACTGGCAATGGAGAACCTTCATTCAACATTCCCCAATTCGAATAGGGTTCTCCTTGAAAGATACATCCACCTCCATCTCAACCTCCTCAAGTTTAAAAACATGAGACATACATGGAATGTAACATCATAGATGATAAACATGAAAGCCATCATGCAAATCCTGGTACCACTAAGGTAACTATAACGGATAGAAAACTTTCTCAACTCACTCCAAAACCCCAAATGTCCTGATGTATCTCAGTGAAATCATCCCCAGTCTCCTAATTCTACAGTTTCCCAACCTCATTGTGACACGTAAGAAAACTCGATCTCTGACCTTGAACCCTAGAGGTTATCTCTATAAGTCATCATAATATTTATGGAAATATTGTGGAGTTTCTATATTCTTTAAAATGCATTATTCCTGCTGAGTGGTCTCCTTGACAAGACGAGGTCCCGACATAGAATTATCTCATGTCTCTAGCCAAAACAGGAGAGATTTACATGGCCTAACATACAAATCCTCATAAGGTTCCATTTAAATCATCACCTGAAAACTATTGTTTAAGGAAAACTCAACTAGGGGAATATGTCTCTCCCGAGAGCCTCTAAAATATAGGATGCATTCTTGATGGATGTCCTCCAAAACATGAATTGTGCACTCAGATTGGTGATCTGTCTTGGGATGTTAAGCTATACTCAGAAGTACCTGGGTACGCAAAGCCCTCTATAGTCCATGCCAGACATGAGAAGTAAACCGAGAATCCCTATCTGAAACGATGGAGTATGAAACCCCATGTAAACCTATAATATCTCTAATGTAAAACCATCCAATCTAATCAACACTGAAGGTTTCCTTGATTGGAAATAAATTTGAAACCTTCTTGAGTCTGTCAACAATAACCCATTAAACATTAATTCCTCGGGGAGACGTTGGTAAACCCATCACAAAATAAATTGTGACAACATTCCACTTCCAGTCACGAATGGGTAACTACTATAAAATCCATGTCAGTCACTGATGCTCTACCTTCACCTGCTGACTGGTGGAACACCAGATAACAAAACTAGCTACATCCCTCTTTTTGTCTGGTCACCAATAATGACGATGTAGATCTCAATACAACTTAGTGACACTCGGATGAACATCCCATATAGAGGAATGAAAATCTTGCAATAGATCCTCGTGAATGTCTGCTGAAACCCATATGAACACATGAAAATTCAAAACATCATCCTCATCTATAGTCCATCCAGGAGTAGGGTCCTCACTCAACACACTCTCTATTAGTACTAGGCCTTTAGAATATGATAGCTGCCTCATTTTCACTCGATCTAGTAGAGTAGATAAAAAAACTATATAAGAAAGAAATGTATGCCCCAGTTTGTCATGAACCTCCAAATGCATCTCATAGAATAGATACATAAGCTACCAATCACTACTATCCTTTTGAACTTCTTATATCTGAGTTCTCATACTCAATGCATCAGCCACTGCATTGTTGTTCCGAAGCGTGCAGGAAATATCAAAGTCAAAGGACTAAAGGTACTCAAACAACCTTATCTATCTCAAATTTAGATCACACTGAGTAAAGATATACTTGTGGATCATTTGGTCAGTGTATACCAAAAAATTCTCTCCCAAAATATAATGCATCCAACAGTGTAAAGCATGAACAAATATAGCTAACTCGAGATCATCTATCTGGTAATTCCTCTAATTTGGTCTCAACTGCCAAGACCCGTACACAACAAATCTTTCTCCCTATATAAGCACTGCCCCCTTTCCTAATACTTGTTGCATATTTGTAAATGGTGTATCCCTTTACCTACTCTAGAAAAATTAGTATTGGTGCTAAAGTCAATCTCCCTTTGATCTCTAGAAAGGGTGAATCATATGAATCAATCCACATGTACTTTACACCCTTCAAAGTTAGGTCTGTCAGTGGCACTGCTAAGCATGAGAAGTCTTGAATAAATAGCTTATAGTAACTAGCCAACCCCATAAAACTCTTTACCTCAATGAAGTAATTTGGATTCTCCTAGGAAACTACTTCTCTCACTTTCTCTGGGACAACTAACACTCCTTTCAATGACATGACATGACTCAAGAAGTGAATCTTGTCAATCAAAAAGTGTCGTTTTGAGAGCAATGCCTATAAATGATGTTCTCTCAGTGTACTCAATACAATATCAAGATTTATGGAATGGTCTTGTAGAGTGTGAGAGTACACCAAGATATCATCCACAAAGGATAACACAAAATAATCCATGTAAGTATGGAACACTCGGTTCATTAGTTCCATGAAAACATCAGTTGCATTCGTGAGACCGAACAACATAACCAAATACTCTTATAGTCCATACCTACTCTGAAAGACTATAGGAGTTATATCTTATGGTTTAACATGAAATTGATGATAAATAGATCCCAATTAAATCTTCATGAACTCATGGGATCATCTAAGCTAATCAAAGAGATCATGAATACATGGAAAAGGATATCATTTCTTGATCATCAACTAGTCCAGCATTTGATAATCCACGCAAATTATGAGGGTACCATCCATCTTCTTCATAATAAGGATAGGAAAACCCCAAGGAGAAGGATTGGGTCAGATGAAACCCTTTACATGAAACTCCTCTAATTGGTTATTGAGCTCCTGTAATCATGATGTAGCCATCCTGTATGGAGGTATGGACACCAGTGTCGCTATTGGCACAAGTTGGATAGAGAAATATACTTCTCTATTAGAAGGTAAATGGGAAAATTTGTCTAGAAGAAATGAATATAACAATCCCCTAGTGGTGGAAAATCCATGTGATGTCCCCTAGTCATCCATATATAAACTAGAAATCTGGGCTGTAATTCCACCTAACGCATGATGCTCAGGTCCATCTCTTCTCTCATGGACATCTCATTCTACCATAATATAGAAAATACCATACCCCTTGTGATTTGAAACTAATCGTACGGTGATAGCAATCAATAAAGGCTTGGAAGGAGACCAACGAGTCTATTCCAAGAATGACTTTGAATCCTAACTTATCTAAGAAATAGAGGTCCCATAAGAAGTGACACCCACTAACCTCAAGAGGTCACTCCATACAATGATGTACACTAGCCTTCCTAATTCCCAATGGAGTGTCTAGAGTCATAACATCATTAGAAGTAAAGATATAGATCCCAAGGATCTACACAATGAAAAAAGATATAAAATAATGGAAAGCCCTGATATTGAAAAGAGCAGATGCTAAGACCGAGGAAACTAGAAATGCACCTCTATCCATCGAAGGTTTCAGATCCTACTCTTGATGTGTTTGTTCCATCGCAAAAGTATAACATTTACCATGACCCAACAACCCTGCCTGGTTTCCCTGAGCTGATCAACCCTAATGTCTCTAAAAACATGATGTTTGGATACTCTGTCCTCAACCACCACCACTGCCTAAATGGCCTGAAGAACTTCAGTTCTCTAACTGATGAGAAACTGGTGGTCCTTCTCCTAAACATGGAGTCAAAACAGATCCTCTCTCACGTGATATTGTTGAAGAACTTCCTGCAAAAGAACTGGAGATAACCCATCTTACCGAAAGATTGACACTCAAATGGGTCTCTTGGTAAATGTGGTCTCATATGTACACTCTTCCCACACTAGTAACACACCACTGTGATACTAGAAGAAATATATCGTGAATTCTCATTATTGTGATTTTGGATATTGTTCAAAGGAGTACCAACTATGGATTTTGAACCACCCTGGATCAGATCTCCTAACTCCTTTAGACAATGCATGATAATAATTGCATGATTTACTATATCAGTCATCGAAGTCAGCATACAAACATTCACCCTCAATCAGATGTCACACATGAGACCATAATCAAACCACCTCTCTAATGATAACTCGTCCCGTCCCAAAACAAGTGTGAAGCACTGAATCTCTGTAAAGTGAGAAGAATAATCCATCACTGAAAGAGTACCCTACTCGAAATGCATGAACTCCCGCTCTCGGCCAACCTTAAATTTATCAGGCTAGACGTAAATATATAAGGTCCTATGAAACTCTTCCCAAGATATATATCAATGACATCCCGCTCATGAGATAACATCCCACCACCTCTTGGAATAATAACATAGAATGTATTTTTTGAGCTTCGCCCTCCTCTCAGAAGGCATATCCAGAAGCTTGAAGATAAAAAGAATTAACTCCAACCATGAATCTACAACTTGTGGTCCACCATCCCTTGAAAATGTGGGAGGTTGATGCAGCTGTAACACCCGCTTCAACTCTTCCATATTTGGAGTGGGATGTGGTGACCCCTAAAAAGTATGCATCATCCTCAAAAATCCTCCATAAAATTGTGCATCAGAACCTGCATCTGATATAACAACTACTTCCAAGAAGGGTAACATGGGAGGATCTTCTATTAGTCCTTTATCTACCATTTCTGGTGTCTGATCATTGCCTTGTACCTGGTGTACGACTAGAGGACGCCTTCGTGGCATGACTCTATAAGGTCAAGTAGACCCCTTAATTCAAGATTATCAAGGATTGGGACATAAAAGTGATAGAATGGAATAGGATAAAGAAAGAATTCATGTTTTTCAAAATTGGGTTACATGGTGTCTAGAAACACTACACAACTTGTTCCCTTAAGCTTTAACATGGGCATTTACCCCTTCCAACATGGTCGTGTAACACCCCATACACACGGCTTTTTCCCCCTGATATGCGACATGTACTTAAATATTCCCTCCTACCCAATTAATTCTACATGGCTCGAACCACAGGGTTCTCTTTATGTAACATTACACTAAGTGAACACTCTAGGCATGACGTGTACCACATCAGTTCCATCCACCCGTGTCATTAGTCACATGTCCAGATACACGGTCGATTACAACATAGCATGTGTAAGATAGACACGGAGTGTAAAACCTATGTTTTATCATCCAATTTCATTAGCCACATAGTTAGTTACATGGTTGGTTACTACCTGGAATGTATTATTTATAGAAGATGTGTACAAAATTTGTTTAATCCACCCATGTTATTAGTTAAACAGCTGGATAAGTGGACTTTTATAGCTCAGTGTCTACTCCAAGTACACATCATGTTCTACCAAACATTTATCAAACCTATTTCTATGCTCAAATAGTCAGTCACAAAGTCAACAACTACATGATGTGTACATATGGTACACGGTTTTTACTTAAGAAAAATCAATTTCGTCCCAAAGAGCAGAACACATGGCGTGTTTTCATAACATCACATGTTGTGTTGTATGGGTTTCTGAATAGAAATCCACAAAAACATCCCCAAAACCCTCAGAATATAATATTTTTCTAAGGAATTCCATGTCCTAATCCATGAGATCCCATAATCCATGCGAATCAAGGTTTTATATCTTTATTCACTTCATATTAACAGAATTCAATTAATTTTCAAACTTGATCCATGAAATTACGATCCAAGATGTCCCATAACACCTCAGGGACCAAAGATTGGCGTCCATACAAATGAACCTTTACATATTTGAGTACCCTTTCAAAATAGTAGGTATTTTTATCATGTCATCTCTCAAAAATACATGAATATCCAGCACAACATTTATCACAAATACATGAAATCGGTAATACGCCCTAAATGACATGCCAAGAATGCCTGATATGAGATCTCTACCAAGTGCCTATATGATGCATGATATGACATACCCTCATCCCATAAAGATAAAACATAAAGATAACCACAATGATATCGATCATAACATCACAAAACAAGATAATCTCCAAACTATGATATCAAATCAACTATAAAAATTGCATAACCCGAGAAAAGTTCAATATTCTAAGTAACATGGATTTTCCTTGTACATGGTTTAGCTACTCCTTGGAATATCCTATTACCAACTACCTATTTCCTTCTTGTCCATTTATAATGGATCCAAATTATTAGTAAAAGTATAAAAGAAATCTCTTTGAAACCCCATTGTAATGTCCCAGATCAGAGTGTCATGCAAAGGTTCCCCGAACCCAGTTCGCCACATGGCCTCAAGTGCATTTTCCCAAATCCCAATGGCTACAGAATAGCAGTGAGGGATAAGTTGTGGTAATGGGGAAACAATTCCTTCATTAGTATAATATGTAAAGTGGAAATAAAATGGTAATCAACATAGGAAGAAACAATACCATACAATAGTAGTAAAGAGTGGAAGATTAATATTAATAAAAAAATTAGAGAATATATATAAATGATTCATGTCACATGTATCTAGGAAAGCATCCAAACAATAAAAATGTTGGTAATACAATTCAAAAACAAAAGCACAAAAATTTATGTAAACTCCAACAACATCACAAGCCTCATCTTAGTTCCAATCTCTCCAGATCCAATAGTAATCGAGTACATGATGACGAAGGGTTCTTTCTCTTATCTATACCCACAACCATATAATCTTTTTGTGTCAAAAACATGACCCAAAATGGGTGTGATATGAATCTTAGTAGTAAACTATAAAAATATCTATGCCTAACAATTAGTGAATATATATAACATGTAATACGCAGAAATGAATCAATAAACTGGGAAGTACATAAAATTAAAGAATCCAATAGTTTTCAATCCCATTAATTTACATTTACTATTCATCCTTTGAATCATGTAAACCATGGGATCTAGCCAAATCTATGTATTCCATGTGTATATAAAAAAATAGATGTCTCAAAAGACCATCTAAGAATTCATATAAGATCGAGTCTAAGACTGTTCTTTGTATTGGAAGACACACCACAATCTTTGAATTATTCAATAAAGACCCTTTGGTAAAGTTCTCATAGTCAAATTCCCCTAATCTAACATAACAACACTCATTTAATAATGACCCCCTGGGATGCTCTCACGGTCAAACCCCTTTGGTTGTACTTAGAAATAATCATTTACAAACAACCACCCGGGTTGCTCAAATGGTCAATACCCCTTCGTCAGCAAATCATTAATAAATTATAAATGACCACCTAGGAAGCTCTCATGGTCTAAACCCTTGGCTTTAAGACCACTAGGAAACTCTCATAGTCAATACCCCTGGGTCAACATAATAGTAAAACATACATAAATCACCCTACCTCACGATGTTCTCATAGTTGAATTCTTCTTGGGAATACATCCATAATCCATAATACAGTCATCTAATATAATTATTGACTCAATTATAACAAAAAATGGATTTTAGAACATGTAATTTCTATCCTGAATCATAGAACAAACGACTAGAAAATAGTCAATCAAGGGAAACACACAGACGGGTGTCCTATAAACAATGTATATTACCACACACATAACAAAATACACTTTATCAAACAAATAAAACATAGAAGGTTATAAATAGGGTTAAATTACAAATCAAGAAATATTCTGGTATGATGTTTATTAAACATATAATCCAAGACAACACAATAAAAGGCATAAACCACCTACCTTGATTTCACATGATCAATATACTTGAAAATTAGCCCTTGAATCGTACTAGATCATCGTAGATCTACAAAAAAAGAAAACAGCCAACCTTGAATAACTCACGAGAGAGGATAAATTATGAATAAAAGAACTATGGGTTTTGAGAAATCGCTGGTGAGATTCCAACACACCAGATGAAATCTCAATCAGAGTTCAAATGGAGAATCGATAGGGATTCAATGTTCTTCGGTCGTTATATCACTCTCTAGTATGAAAAATAGGGAGAAGAAGACATATCTGAACATAAGACGTGACCCCGCTCTGATATATCACTTAAAAAGAAAACTATAAGGAGTTTTCATTTAATGTACAAGTTGTGTTGTAGCCTTAATCAGCACCAGCTTATGTGGTATACCATGTCATCACATGTCTAGTACACAGTTGTACATTGAAACTTGGTACACTGTGTGTACTCAGAAGTACACAATGTGTACATAGAAAAAAACCATTTCATCCTTTTCCTCAAAAACAACCCAAAATCAAGATCCATACAAGAAATTAATATTTGATTTCTTATAATTTTGGTACAATGTATCCATTTCATAATTCCTGTATTCTTCTAATTTAGTATAATCAATTACATATATTTCTTCATTGTAGGTAAGTTGTTCATTATTCTCTAGAGGTAATGTGTAACCCAACTCGGTTGGAATAAAATAATATCTCCATTATTATATAATATATATATTGAAAACATTATGTTATTTTTCCTTGTGAACATATTTATCTCACACTTTATCTTATGTAGATTGTTACTATACAAAATCTTGTTCATATAGGGAATATACATCATTTAATTGGATCTTTATCCCACTATTTTTGGTGAATATATTCACCCTTTCATATGATATTTAATTTATCACCAAAAAACATTTCAATATAAAGGTTTATATTGGTAATATCCTTTAGTTTCCTTAGGATAACTGATTAATATTCACATTTTTATTTTAAATGATACCTTTTCATTTGGTATTGTCTGAAAAAATGATTCACATCCCCATACATGTATATTTTATATAGCGTAATTATTCATATAAAAAATATCATATGGAATTAGAGTGACCACATAAATCGATACATTGTTGAGTGTATATGATGTACTCTATAGTTCATTTCCCAAATATGTTAAGGGTAGAGTTTCATGACTCATCTTGATGTTACGATGTCAAGAAAGGTATTATTACACCATTCTCTATCACCAATACACTTAGGTATATTAGAAGGAGGGATTTGATAGATTATCCCACCCTCCTATATGTGAATTATTAATTTTTACCATTAATATTCTCTATCGTGGTCAAATAATATTTTATTAATAATTTTACAAATCAGAATTCCTACATAGTTATGGTATTCCTTAAACATCAAAAAGGAATCTAAATTATATCTCATTATGTTTATACTTATATACCTACTAAAGTAATTACTAGAAATGATGATTTAATTGAACCCACCCATAAATCTACTAGAAATAAACCAAAAACCTTAGTATGATACATCATAAGTTGCTTCATGGCCTATTCTCCATTCCCACTGAATGGTTTGTTGGCCATTTTACCTAGTAAAGATGGATAAAATAGATCTATGTTTTTAGAATTCAATTATGTCTAAATACCATGTTTAAAATATTTTTGTTAAACTATTTTCATTTACATGAACTAGAATTATGTGCCTCAAACTATGAGGTTATTATTCATTCTCAATGGATTTCTCATTGATTTCCAAAACATAATATTCATGATCAAGTATATAAAATATAATGTTATGATCTTATATACCATAATATATGTATTCCATATAAAAGATAGTTCATTTATTTCAAAACATAAAATAAAAAACCATATATTTTAATATTTTCTTTGAGATTATATTTATGGTAATTATGGATATGTAATACTAGTTATTTAATATATGAACCTATGCACTATGAAATGTGAGATGGTAATCTCTTAAAATAAGTCATGTTAGAATTGAACCATTTTTTTACTAATAGTTCCACCTTATCCCTATAATAATCGTGAATTTATCTAGTTACTATATTTTAATACAAATTTATGAGATTCATGATTCTTATATTACAAAACTATTATAAATATAGAGATTTCATTCATTAACAAATATACCAAAATTAGAATCATTATCTGGTTTCTTTTTTCTTGCATTCCAATTTATATTCCAATTTTATTTCATGAAACATGAAATGTATAATGAATAAATATTTTTTCCCTATAATTTAATATTCTTTATCCTATAGGGGAGGTGTATTAATTTAATTGGATTGAGTTTATAATTTGAAGCCTTGCCCTCGAATTTCTATCTTTTTTTCACCATAAGGACTTAAGAGTTGATGTTTTTATTTACTAATAATCTTGAAAAAATAAATATTATAGATATGGGAGTTATGTTTTCAGTTTATTACGGTTATAGTTAATAATAACTGTCAAAAATAGTAGTGGTAATGAGGAAATAATGATACTATTCACTAGTTCTTGATCAAACATGAACCTGAGGGACTGAAGTCACTCACTATACCCAATCATTTTGACATCATGAGGTCATAACATACTATGTTATTATTTCATTCACCTATAACTTTCATTGTATATCTCATATATTTATTTTTAGGGTCTCTCTTGATAATACACATGAAGCTGAAACACCATTTTTGTATTTATCTTTTTCCTTGACCATTTTTTAAAATCTCATCAGACATATATAAAAAATAATGCACTATACATCTAGTGTATCATTTAAATTAATCATATACATGTTTTTACCATTATTACTCTAATAGGGGGATAAATAGGATGTTCATATTCTAGAACATAGATCTCCTACTCTTGGCATAGTACTATTCACCAGCGCAAATGTCAATCCTAAAACTTCTTGTCAGCAAGGATATTCTTTTTATTGAGTTCTGATTAGATTGATATTGATATAATAGTTGTTTTTTCTATTTCTATCTATATAAAATAAATTTGAAGATTATAAATTATTTTTATTATTGATAGACATTATGGATTAATTTAATCATTAAATGTCTACTAATGTTTTATCAAATTATAGTAGCCCTTAACTACAAGATTCAGAATTACTAGTTTCTTATTTATTCTGATGAAAATAATTTTTCAATACTCTCCTCGTAGTCTATTATATTACTTAGTGTGTTTCAAGGTAGTCTATTTATTGTTTAACCACATTATCTCAATTATCATTGAACTGTTATGTGAAATCCACCTTATAAGAATCGTAACATTGATTTAGGTAATACCTTTTCCCTATATTTTCAAAAAATATTCAATTTAAATGTCATCAAATCGAAAATTATATAAGTAAAACCATATATATCATATTATGTCCTTGGTAGTATGAGTTATTATCAACTAGGGTCGATGGGAACACTATACGCATTGTTTTTTCCAAATTTATGTGATAAATGGTGTTGTTACATGATATATATATTTGAGAGATTATATTAATCCTATATTAATGAGAGAATTTTCTATTTTACATGATCATACAATGTGATCATAATTACTATATAAAAATAAATTTTTTAGAAACAAATTCATTATATATTAATCATTTTAACCTATGTATAACGACCCATGTATTTATAGAATAATTAATTTTCATATCTATTAATATTTATGAATAAGATATTAATTTAATTTTAAGGAGGAAACTTTGTCTGATAGAGTACTCAACATGCAACAACAGGTTTCTTTGAAATCTTACATTGAACACAACTTTGAGTTATACCAAAAAATTAATATATTATTATTATTATTTTAAATTATAGTTAACACCTAGTCATTGTAATAGAGGGAATGAAAATAAATAACTATAATATCATTATTAAATTCCTTTACAGTTATAAAATAAATTTTAGAGGCTTAAAATGAGAATGAATCGGATTTTAAGCATGAACAACTCTATTATTTAGAAAAGGTCGTTTTACTGTCCTTTGATGGTGAACCCTATATAAATATATTTTTTCCCATTTTATATGTTTTATTTAAAAATAATAAATTTATTCTTTAGTAGCGGGACATCAAGATTTACAATGGATGAAATTTTGGTATTTTTCTGAGAGAGATCATTTTTTAATAAATATTGAAAAGTCATGAATTTTAATTCAAAACTGTATTTTAATCTAATTTATTTATATAGTAAGATTTTAATTTTAATTGGTTTAAAAGTATAATTGGATTATATTTTAATCATTTAATACAATAGTGTTCCTTGTAAGTAATTTCACATTGAAATTATACATAAACGCATGTCAATATTTTGGTAGTTGTTTACTTCTTAAAAACACGCTTTTTAGTTTTAACAATGGGAATTAATTTTAAATTAATTTATGAAAATTATGTGTTTTGAATTTTGAAAAATGGATTTCATATTTGAAATTAATATATCCAAATTGTGTAAATAGGTTAATTTTATTTTAAGACATTATGAATAGTTACTTCAGTAAATATTTTATTTACCATGGCTAAATGGTAAATCTCGTAAAAAAGGGTAAACAAATAATATTACATTAATATTAAATGAACCTAACATGGGTCCTAACCATGTTTTCTGATATATTTCCAACCATGGGAATCCTTGAGTTGATTTTGGGACCACATGGAGCTGCTTGTAAGTGAAAATGACATTTTATAAAAATTAATTTAATGTTAAGGAAAATGTAAAATAAACATATATCGTTTAGTAAAATAATTTTTATATGGGGTTATATAAGTTATAATTTAGAATATAATTATTAATTAGGAATATAAAAATATTTTCCACATAATGGTAGTTTATTTATTATTTTTAGACATTATATAAATAAATTTAATTAATACACAATGATGATGCAGTGATTGCTTAATTAATAAAGGATTCTAATAAATGATAATATAAATGTTAAAATAAATATAATTTTGTTATTTTGATGTCATCCAATATTTTTATGGATTATTAATATGTGTTATATTTCTATGAAAATATTATTTTCTAATAAAACAAGTTTTTATGGATTTTTAAAATGTCATGTTATGAATAGTGTCAAAATTGACACAATTCATATTTTAAAATATAAAATATTTTATTAAATATAATAAAATTCCAAAAAAACTAATATTCTCCCAAATAGTTATCATAAGTATATAATTTTATTATTGGCTCTTTAATTGGACATTTTTCATGTTTGTGTAACTTTTTTGACTCTCAATGTATTAAATGCTTGATAAAATGGAAAGAGAAAAAAAGTGTTAAATAAAAATGATAAGGATTAAGAAATATCCAAAACCTATCCAATTCATATTGGATGTTTTTATTTAGAAAAATAGTCATATTATCAAAATATTAATGTTTTTTTTACCTTTTGAAACAGAAAATCATTTTATCATAAAACAATACTTTCAAACATCCCTAAAGAGACCCGCCTCCCACTTATAAAAGGCCATCACCTCTAACCAATTACTCACACCCCTGAAGCCCCTTGTATAATCCAAAATATACCCAAAAAATATCACAACATCTCTATATTCCTCTTATAATACTTCACATAGGCAAAAGACAATTTAAGAAATTTCGTAGGTTCAAATCAAAAGATGTTACCCGATTTGGGGTAACGTCTTCTCTCATGTTTCTTTCCATTATTTTTCCTTATCTACTCCCTATGATCTTCCAATTATATGTTTAAATAACAATACCAGTATAATAAATATACTAGGGTGTTTTTATGATCATTATTATAACTATACTTAAACACACCACCGTCTAATGGGTATAGAAGATACTATTTCTCTGGACGGAAAATTACTAACTCACGAAACGATGATTGTTCAATGTTCTCCTACCACCTCTTATGGTGGAAATTATGATGGAACTTTAAATATATATGATATTTATTTTATTTATTTTATATCTATTCTTTGTTAATTTTCATTTAGAATATACATTTATGTTTTTCATATTATATAAATACGATAATTTCATTTGAGGAAGTGCAGACTACTTCCCCCTCAAAGTGATATGAAGCATTCATGATATACATGGAATGTATAATTGAAGAAATTAATGAACTTGTGTAACATATATAACAATAATATTATACTTGAATTATAATATACCTATTTATCATTTAGTTTTCTTTTTATTAAATATAAAAAATAAATGAAAGTAGCGTTTATGCATATGTACGACTTACCATCTCCATGAACGGCGCATTTAATTTCTTATATCCAACTAATATAAACTATTATAAATACATATATACTAGATAAATATGATATCTAAATCATTAATATAATTATAGAGATAATTATATTTTTACCACATGGATAATTTATAATTATAACTAGTACATTTTTTACTAAAGTTCCGAACATTGACAAAATGTCTTATATAAACTCAAATAATTAACTAATTGTTATAGAAATTTTATATGTGATATAAGATGAAGAGTAAAAAATAAAAAGGTTATTAATAATTTAGAAATTAATATAATTTTATTAATCAAAAAATTAATGAATGAACAATTCACGTCGGACACGAGGTAAGAGAACCTTTCACCCTCATCTTTTAGTCAAAGACTTCTTTTACGTCATGTATTTTAATGTCCATTTTCTTATGTTGTGACATGTTTTTATATACCCTTATTATTGTAAATTTTATGATGAAGTGATTATAGACCCTTTTATTTCTCATCTACTAATTTTCTAAATTTTTATGTGACGCCGTTATGCTACCAAATTTTCATAAAGGAACTTCTTAACCCAATTTCCAATCTTTGGGATAATCTTATACTTATTGTTTATGTCATTATATGATTATATACGAAATGAATTTTTATATATCGTCTTGTATTTATACCTTCTTTATGTGTAATTAGAGTGAATACACATAATTAATCTATTTAATTTACAAAATGATATTTGTAATTGACTTTGTCTCAATCTCCTTTCTTTGAGGCATAATTTTATTTATATACATCTTGGTTTTATAAGATGAATAGAACCATTTTAGATTTAATTTAATTTAAATAGAATAATTTTCAACATGTATTTTTACTAAACAACAAAATGAATGTTCATAACTTATGTGGAGACAATGACCTCTCTGCCATCATAATCGTTATTTGGCTTCCACTATAAGGATTAAATTTTTTAAATGGAAAATAAATACCTTAATCCCTTTTTGGGTGTTTTGGTATTGAAAATTGTTTTTGAAATGTATTGAATATTTCAAAATCTTTAAATGATATCTTGTGATTTAAAATTAAATGTTATTTCTGAAATGTTGATATTTTTAAAGTTTTATTTATTATGATTATGAAATGGTACTTGGAAATTTGATGGGTGGTTACGTGACAAACCAAATGACGGGAGGTTCCATGGTATACTAAGGATGGGTGGTTATGTAATAACCTCAAATGCATTGGGTATGGAATCCATCCATATAGTTATTAAATTTAGTGATATTTGTGGAAGATGGCCATATGGTTATTACATTTTAGTATGTTTATGTCCCAAGATAGCTTTATATGCTATAAGTTGTTTTCTATGGGCTTCATGATAATATTTTGGTTAAAAAAAGGGTAAGAAATGAGATTATATTCATTGAATTGTTTTTTATACTTTTTTAAGGTGAAAAGTATTACTTTATGATAATGTATTCATGATTTACATGTTGTTTTGAAAAACTAACAGTTTTCCTTCTTTATGTATCCTTTACTGAGCTTTTTATGCTTATCCCATGTTTTGAAAAAAAATTCATAGTACTTAACGATGAATAGGGTTAGGGATGGGATCAAGGAAAAGTCCTGATATCTAAAACATGGAGCTACATTTCATTCCTTTTTATGAGTTTTTGTTTTATGACGAAATGGATAGTGAGAATAAGTGTCTACTTGTACTATTCAAGTTTTCATGTATAAGTTATGACGTAATTCCCTAAAGCTCTAAACCTGAAAAAATCCTCAATGTGAATTATTAACTTAATTCAAGATCATGTAATGTTTAAGGTTTGGGACTTATAGTTTGTATCAGAGGTTGGTTTAGATAACTTTAGAGGTTATGGTGTTATTTAACCATAAGAGAGATAACCAAAATGGTTTGCATATTAGAAAGACTCATAGTTATTTTAGATAATTTTAATGAGTTTAAGATAAAATTATTAAGTATACATTAGTATTTACCCTCCTCATAAGATAATACATGATGATTTTACTGATATACTTGCACTGAACTTTTTGGTTTTAGTAAATAGCTAGATCTAGCAGGAACCAAAGTAACAATGGATGTGAAGAAAACCGTGACGGTTTTCTGGGTAAGAAACTGAATTAAATTGGATCTGTAATGTTAAATCTTGTGGTCATTCTCAACCAACTACCTAGAGTCATGATTGAACACTTGAACCTTGGTTATATTTATAAGGCACTGTATATGTGACAAACAAATCCCTATAGAAGTTCAGGTAATAATCATAAAGGTAAATATATTCAAAAACATATGTGTCAAGGATGTGGAAAGAAACACCTAGGAAAATTATTTAAAGGTAAGGGAAGATTCTATAGATGTGGTAATGAAGGTCATAAATCAATAACCTACCATGGAAAAAGGAAGTGTCCAGTTGACTTTGGGAAATGGAAAGAAGTTCTTTATGAGGGATCAATTGAATGTTTTAAATGTGGTGTGCATGGTCATTATAAAAATATATGGACTATAAAGAAGGTTAGTGAATGGGATCCATATAACCATACAAATATATTTTTACCAATACCTAATGACATTCCAATTGAGGAGGAGGAAACTAATAATAACCAATGAAATGCATGGATTATTTCTTAGTTTATTTTTTTACATTATTGAATCATAGGATATGATTCATGATTTATTTGTAGGAAAGATGTTTTATGGAATAAATTGGAAAATAATGGTGAATGTATCATGAAGAAAAATGATTGAATAAGAAGTCTACATATAATATATTCAAGGGTTATGGAAGATTTTAGGATAATGAAATACTTAAAATTGTTAAGGCTCTTTTGATGATTGGATAACATTGGAAGACATTTTTTACTACGTGTAACCCTGAAGTCTGATATGTGAAAATTTTATTCAAGAAATAATTATCTTTTCTTATGTGAAAAATAACATATAACCTTAGGGGATCATATGATCTTTTTTTTGATGTGATAAGTGGTTATTACATTTTAGGAGGAAAAATGAAAAGTATTAGATAGCTATTAAGGATAAAATAGGTTATGGTTATTTTTGAAGAATTTGTATTATTTTTTAGAATTTTATAATAATTATATGGTTTTAGATAAAGAACAACCCATAGGATGGGTGACAACCCATCACGTCTAGCAAGGCAATGGTAATCGAACCCACAACTGAAGGTAGACAAGGGAGCATCACCTACCACCAGCCTATGTGAAGTCCCTAGTTAGTACGACTTATTATTTTTAGATAAATGATTTTATTGATCAAGAATATGTTGATTTGGGATATTATGTTATATCAAATAGATATCCTTATTATTTGAATTTGATTTTTTGATTAAGAGATAAAGGTTATTTTAGAACACATTCTCTCTTTTGGGAACACTATATGCTAAAGGAAAATAGAAAACAATGATATATCATTTGTGGAGTAACGGTTGAAATTTTATTTTGGAATAATTTATGTTTCAATTGTTGACATATTCTAATATGGGTTTTTTATGGAAATGATTAACCTATCATAGAGAATATGTGATTAGGTTAATTACACTTGTGTATAAGACTTTAAGATTAGTCTATGTTATTTTGAGATAAATGTTAGGATTTAATATGGAAGAATATGTTATTAAATACTTCTAAGTTTTGGGTTTTCAATCTTAGTTTTGATTACATAGAATAATTTTAAGAACATATGTTTATTGAATGGTCATTTCTGATCCTTGGGTATTTTTTGTTTAATTTTAGAGATTAAGAGTTGTATTTATTTCTATAATATCTTATTCTTTTTTTGGGTATTATCTAATCTTTTAATAATCATTTCGGTATTGGATAATGTCTACAGATAAGGGAAATATATATTTTATCTTTTTTGGATTATTTGATTCCATAGAAGTTGATTATAGCACATCAGGTGTGACCAAGTCATCTTTAATACTCATCATTTGGTGAAAATATTTGTTTGTTGTAGAAACTTAGTAAGGGATGAAATTCTACATGACAAGTAAGTATGTTTCCTTATTTTGTTAGTCAATCTCATAAATAAATTATCAAACATTGTGAATGGGAACATAAAACATAAAAAAATTTGTCCATTTACTTTTCTTACTAGGGAATCAAATTCTGTTAAACCGATCACAAATTTGTGGTTTTCTAGTGGTTAACCTTCTCTTGATCATGTTTTCTATCACTCTCCATAAAAAATGACACTTTTTTATCATCCATATCAATGATTTCATGGAATCCTATATTGTGTTATCTTAAGTGACCTTTGAACTTCTATTTTTTTCTCTTTAAAGAGTTAGTTTTATTAACCCTTTTTTCGATGTGGGACTTTTAATAAAGTTTCCAAGCCCAATTTAAGAATTGCGAGGATTCAATTTCCAAAAGTGGTGAATGATGTAACGACCCAGGTATTTATATAATAACAAATTTTGACATCTATTAATATTTATGAATATGATATAAATTTTATTTTAAAGGGGAAACTTTTTCTGATAGCATACTCAACATGCAACATCAGGTTTCATTGAAATCTTACATTTCACACAACTTTGAGTTATACCAAAAAAATAATATAATGAAATTATTATTTTAAATTATAGTTAACGCCTAGCCATTGTATTTTCCAGAATTAACAGATATGGATAAAATATTATTATTAAATGTCATTACAGTTATCCAATAAATTTTAGAGGCTTAAAATAAGAATGAATCATATTTCAAGCATGAAAACTCTAATATTTTTAAAAGGTCATTTTACCGCCTTTTGATGGAGAACCATTTTTAAATATATATTTTGTAACTTTTATATGTTCAATTTGAAAAAATAATATTCTTTTTTATAATTGGGACATCATAATTAACATTGGATGAAATTTTGGTATTTTTTCAATAAACTTCATTTTGTAATGAATGGTGAAAAATACTGGATTTTAATTCAAAATTTCATTTTAATCTAATTTATTTATATAGATATATTTTACTTTTAACAGTTTTTAAATTGTAATTAGATTATATTATTATCATTTAATACAATTTTTTTCATTGTAAGTAATTTCACTTTGAAATTGGATTTAAACACATGTCAATCTTTTGGTAGTTTTTATTACTTAAAAACACACTTTATTATTTTGATAATGGGAATTAATGTAAAATTAATTTCTTTAAATTTTGTGTTTTGAATCAGGAAAAATTGATTCCATATTTGAAATAAAGAGGTCAATAATGTATAAATAAGAAACATTTATATTTAGACATTATGAATAGTAACTTGAGTAAATATTTTATTTACCATGGGAAAAGGTTAAATCTGGTAAATAAGGTTAAAAAATAATATTATAATAATATTAATTTATCATGACATATGTTCTAACCCTATTTAATGATATAGGTCTGACCATGGGAATACTTGGGTCTATTTTCAGACACCATATAGCCCTATGTAAGTGAAAATGACATTTTATAAAAATTTAAGTTAATGTTATGGAAAATGTATCACAAACATATAACATTTAGTAAAACAATATTTACTTGAGGTTATATAAGTTATCATTAAGACTATAAATTCTAATTAGAAAGAAAAAAATATTTCATATATCAAGGTATTTTATTTATTATTTTTTATAAATTAAATTAAAAATTTAATTATAACCCAATGATGATGTAGTGATTGCATAATCAACAAAGGATTCAAATAAATTATATTATAAATGTCATAATAAATATAATATGGTCATTATGATAACATAAACAATTTTTTTAAGGTAGTTACATGTATTCTTGGTATTAATGATGTCTTTTTGAATCAATCAATTTGTTTTGGATTTTTATAAAGTCTCGATATGAATAGTGTCAAAATGGACATAATTCATATTTTAAAATAGAAAATAATTTATTAAATATTAAGAAAATAAAAAAATATAATATTCATCCAAATAGTTATAATTAGTCTAAAACGTTATTATTGACTCTTTAATTGGTCATTTTTTATATTTTGGTAAATTTCTTGATTATCAAATTCTTAAATACTTAATAGAATGGAAAGTGTAAAAAATGGTTAAATAAAAAAGATAAGGAATAAAAATATGAAAAAATATTCCAATTATTATTGTATGATTTTATTTCAAAAATACTCATTTCATATTCTAATTTAATGAGTTTTGGAACTTTTGAAAATGAAAGTAATTTTATAATACAATAATACTTTCAAACAATCCAAAAGAGCCCTTCCTGCCCCTTATAAATGGCCACCACCTATAACCCATTACTCACATATCTCAAGACACATGGATAATCCAAACTCTGACCAAATTATCTCCTAATATCCATATCTTACTCCTATAAGCCTTCCTCTAGGTATAATGAAATTCAAGAAATCTATTCGATGCAAATCAAAAGAAGTTCCCCGATTTGAGGTAATGTCTTCTCTCAAGTTTGTTTACATTATTTTGTATTATCCACTCCATGCTATATTATTATTCATTGTTTATATAACAACACCAGTATCATAAATATACTAGGTTGTTTTATGAGTTTTATTCAAATGACATATACACACCCCTCTGTTTAATTGGTATAGAACATACTGTTTCTCTGGACGGCGAACTACTACCTCACAAAACGATGATTGTTCAATATTCTCCTACCATTTATTATAGTGTCCATTATAATAGCACTATAAATATATATGATATTTATTTTATCCCTATTATTCATAAATTCTCATTTATAACAAGCCTTTATGCTTTTCATGTTGTATAAATATGATAATTTCATTTGAAGAAGTGGAGACTACCACCCCTTCAAGGTGATATGGCGCATTCATGATATACATAGAACATATGAAGGATGGAATTAATGAACATGTGTAAAATATATAACATAGATATTATAATGCAATTATTATATACCTATGTATCATTTAGTTTTCGTTCCTTTAAATATGAAAAAAATGAATGTAGTGTCCATGCGTACGTACAGCTTACCGTCTCCATTGACGGTGCATTTCATTTCTAATATCCAAATGCTATGGTCTATTCTAAATACGTATATACTGGATATATATGATATATATGATATATAAATCATTGATATAATTCTAGATATTATTAATTTTTGACCACATGGGCAATTTATAATTATAACATGTTCATTTTTAACTCAACTTCCGATCATTGACAAAATGTCCGATATGAACTCAAATAATTAATAAATTTTTATAGAAAGGTAATAAGTATTTTAAAATGATTAATAAACTAAAAAATGTTTTGATTTAAGTTAAAATTAACTTATGTTTATTATTCCCTAAAATAAATAATGAACGAGTCTAGTCAGACACAAGGTAAGCGAATCTTTCACCCTCATCTTTTAGTAAAAGACTTATTTTATGTTATGTAATTTAATGCCAATTTTCTTATGTTGGGAAATGTTATTCTATACCCTTATTGTTGTAAATTTTATGTCTACGTGATGATAGACCATTTTCTCTCTCATCAACTTATTTTATGAATTTTAATGTGATGTGTTAGGCGGTAGAATTTTTGTAAGGGAACTTCTTAACCCAATTTCCATTTTTTTGGTTGATCTTATACTTATTGTTTATGTCATGCTATGATTTTGTGAGAAATGAATTTTGATATCTTATCTTTTATTTATACATTTTTTAGATGAAATTATACTTAATACACATAATTGATCTATTTTATTTACAGAATTATTTTTGTAATGGACGTTGTCTCAATCTTGTTTATTTGGTACATATTTTGATTTATACACACCTTGATTTTATATGGTGAATAAAACCCTTTGAATTTTAATTTCATTCAAAGGGAATATTTTTTTACATAATGTATTACTAAAAGACAAAATGAATTTTTTAACATATGTGGCGACAATGACCTCTCTGACTTCGTAATCGTTATTTGGCTTCCACTATATGCCTTAATGCTTTTAAAGGGAAAATAAATCCCTAATTCCATTTTTTGTGTTTTAGTATTGAAAATGGTTTTTGAAATGGATCTATTATTTCAATATCTTGAAATTATATTATGTGATTTAAAATTATATGTTCTTACTAAAATGTTGTTATTTTAAATGTTTTATGTGTTATGATTATGTAACGGTACATGGGCATTTGATTGGTGGTTACGTGATAAACCAACTGACGGGTGGTTCTGTGATAAACTGAGGATGGTTGTTTACGTTATAACCTCCAATGCATTTGGTATGGAAGTATTCCATATGGCTATTCCATTAAGTGATATTTAAAGAAGGAGACTGTATGGTTATTCCATTAAAGTATGTTTATTTCCTGAGCTACCTTTATATGTTATACATTGTTTTCTATGGGATTTATGGTAATATTTTTGGTTAAAAAAGGCTAAAAAATGAACTTATATTCAATGAAGTTTTTTTTCTACTTCATTAAGGTGAAAAGTATTTCTCTATGAAAATTTATTCATGGTTTACATGTTGTTTTAAAAAACAATAACTTTTTCTTCTATATGTATTCTTTAGTGATCTTTTTATGATAATCCCATGTTTTGAAATGTTTATCACAAGAATTAATGATGAATAGGGTCAATGATGGGATCAGGGAAAAGTCATTCTTTCTAAAACAACGAATTATTCATTTTTTCTTTTTAGTAGTTTTTGTTTTATGAAAAAAATGGATAGTGAGTAGAAGCATCAACTTGTTATATTGAAGTTGTTATGTGTAACTTATGACCTAGTTCTCTAAGGATATAAATCTAAAAAGATACCCAATGTGAATTATTAACTAAACTCAAGATTATGTAATGTTCAATCCTGGACCCTTACACTATGCATACTAGTTTATTATTTTATGTGATCACATAAAATAGACATGCAAAAAATAAAAATAAAAATTCTTAAATAAATAAATAAAATAGATAATCATGATCATTTACTTTTAGTTTCTCCATTTAGAGGATAATAGATCAACTGAGACCCAATGGGTTTTCACCTGAGTCGTGTCTAATACATTCCATAGTTTTTATTCCTATTAATGTGTTTAGGGCTCATATTAAACAATTTCAAATATAATAAAAAGTTCACACTACATTTCACCATGGACATAATACATAAATTCCCATTAATGGGTGAGGGGAGATTTTATATGAGAAATATTGATAAATAACATTTTTCATGGAAACACATGTACATATATATAAAATATGAGAGAGATGATGAACATATAATCTTATAATTTTATTAATTAATGAAAAAATCACTTGGAGATTCAATAAATAAATATTCACTTTCAATCCATACATACAATAGTTGGTCACCACACATGATCTTTTAATATTCATTATAAATGGGAGCAGGTTGTACTTTATAAAAACCATTCATTATTATAGAAGAATCTTGGTAACAAATAATGACTATGATGGTGGTTAAATGTGGAAAACCCATATACTCTATTTTTTTCTTTTTACACTTTTGTAAAATGTAAAAAATAACCAATTTGAAAAACATTAGTAAGATTATTTTTTACAATTTTGAAAATTTATTCATGCATTTTTTACAATTTCCTTTACAAACTCTTAAACCATAAAAATGAAATTCTTTAATCATTGATTATTATAGATATATATACGAGAAGGTGTGTAAAACATTTAAGACATCATTTGAAGTGAAAATACCTTACCATAAGTCTTATCTATCTCTATTAATTATATAAATCTTGAACAATAATTTTTTTAAGTTTTATAATTTCATAAAAAATATCATGTTTATTTCATTATTATTATTCTCATTATTTTATTTTTTTAATTTATTATTTAGTAACTAAAATGGTTAAGTTCACATTGTACTTTTTTGTGTCATTCAGTTTATAACCTAAAAATAAAATCTATGTGTTTAACTTTCTCAAAGGGTTTATAGTGTCAATAAATTTATAATCTATATTATTTTTTACTTAAATTATTTATACAATAGATAATATTTAAATCCAACCATGTATGGTGGTAATTAAATATTAACCATGTCATTTCATGGAGATGGTCGTTTGTACATACACATAAATAACGTTTTAACTTTTCAACAAGATAGAAGCGAAATAAAAAAGATAATAATTTAATTTTAAAAACTAATAAATATTTTATACAAGTCATATTTATTTCATTCATACATCCATATGACCACCATGATAGCTAGAAATGAAAATTGAATCATATCGCTTCGGTGATGTGATATTCCAGACATACACAGGAAAAACATTATCAATTTATAATGGATGGAAAGAGAAAGAGGGTATATAATATCATATAAATTAAAAGTAATAATTTTGACATAAATATTATATATATATATATAATCATTTTAACAATCTATATGATCTATTGTGGAAAAATAAAACACATCACTTTGTGGAGTTCCTAGTCCACACATATGCACAGACACAATTTTCATTGACCATAGGATGTAAAATGAGATGAATAGGGTTTTAGATTTAAAGATATTAGTATATGGAAGATAATAATAATATATATGATCATGTTTAAATAATATATGAAGGAGTTATAAGAGAAAAAAATACTAAAACAATCGATTTTCATTTATATCTCATCATCAAAAAAACACATTTGGATTAAACCTTATTCATTCAAGTATAGTTTTTTCAAGTGACCAAAGCCTCTAAGAGAATGTTAATAAAGTTTTAATGATATTATTGATGTATTTATTTATATATGTGGCTCAATAAGTTTTAATAACAGATAATAATTGGTTTCCTTTCATAAGTAATGGGATCAACACTCTTGTAAATATTTAAAGTGACAAAATATTTAAGGGTCTCATTCATAGTCATGTAGAACCAAGGATCCCATAATTTATTTATAATATGTGAGAGGTATACCAAAACATGAAAATTATACTTCTAAATGTTTTGGATACATTTTAATCCTTATCTCATTGTTAGACCCCATTAGACTAATTTGACCTTACTGATGATACCCTAACATTTTTACAATGATAACATATTTATGTATCCAAAACTAAAATGAGGATTATAACCAATTTATTAAATGTAAATTTTAAATTTGTAATCCATTTTACCATGCTAAATATTCTATAGGTGAAAATATTAAATTTAATATAAGAACACAAGACACATGAAAATAGTAAGTTTTATTTGAAAACATACCGATTTAAGAATAAAAACAATTTTTCCTTGAAATCATGGAAAATTAGATTTCAATGATTTTTTATCATCTAATAAAGAATAATTTTTTTATACATTTTTATCAATACATACCGAATTTAACATTCAAACCATAACATTTTATTCAATGACCCATCAATGGTTTTTAATTTTCATAATATATAATTTATTTTCACAAATGTCATACTTTGGTTGAAAAATTCAAAATAATATTTTTAAAATATATTAATTATGTCCTTAAACAAATATATTTTCATTCCAAAGGTTTTATAATTCATTATTTCCTGACTAAATCTTAATAATTTCATTAAAGTGATATTATTTAGAAAAATTAGTATTTTCACAATTAACCACAGAATCATATTTTTTTAAAAAAAACTCAAAAAAGAACCCAAATTTTGTAGTAAATTTGATGAAAAAATAAATTCCATTTATTAAAACAAATTTTATAATATTTTCAATTTTTTTGTAAAATAATACATCGGTGTTTATGTAAAATAAATTTTGTGAAATTAATCTATACCACTTTATACTAAAAATTATTATTAAATTTTTCATATAACTATTATGATTATGAATACATAAAATTAATACATATAAATAATAATTTTAATTTATTTCTATAATAACCTTGTTTTTTCACATTCACCCCCTAAGAAATTTTAACCTAATAATTGTATTCATTACTTCAACAGGTGTGGTATTCCAACCTAATTTCATTTTTTGATTCCCATATCCCTTCTTTAAAAACGTGATTCTTTCTAAAAAAATATTACCTGGCGAACTGTCTTATTTAATTGTAATTTATCTCTATGATCTAAAATATAAACCAACTTATATATATATATATTAAACATTATCTTTAAATTGTACGACTTCATGAATCAAAACATGAGATTCATCTAGTGTGTACTTATTTAGAAAAGATACGTGAAACACATCATGTACATGAGATAAACATGGATGTACTGCTACCATATAAGAATCTGACCCCAGTTCCTCTATAATTTAGTATGGTTTAATGAAATATATATATGTGACATTCCCCTTTTCCTAAATCACATAACACTTCTCCCTGTATATTCATTAATAAAAACATGATCTCTTACTTCAAAATAAAGGTATTTCCTCTCATTATCTACATAACTCTTCTTTATACTTTGAGATTCACCATATATTACGAAGTCATCTTTACCTTATTAATAATCTCTAATACCAATTCTAGTACCATAAAATTCCTTTCAATGAATTCATCATATAATTTTAGATTTGAATAAAATTTCAATATAATTTCTCAAGAGGTGCCACATGTATACTTGAATGAAAACTATTATTGAAAGAAAATAAAACCAATGAATTTTATTATACCAATTTACCTAATTATATGATGGGAACTCATGAATGATATCCTCTAAATATTGAATTTTTCTTTTTAATTGTTCATAATATTAAAGATAAAATATTTTACTAAAATATAATTTTGATCCCAATGATTTTTGATGTTGTTTAAACAATTATGGAAAATTAACAAGCATGATCTATTAATATAGGAGTGACCTCGTGTAATATGACTACCCTTTCTTGATAGTGTCTAGAATGTTTATCCAAATACATAGTATCTAGTATATGATAAAAATACCATGATTTTGTGAAATTATCAATAAAAAAACAAATTTAATTATTAAATCAATATGTATTTTGAAATACCATAAAAACTATATATAGATATTCTCTGATTTCCTATTATGTTTAGGATGAGGATTAATCATCTACTTGAATAATTGTATCATTGTATTAAATTATTGAAAAATCACATATTTCTTGGTACGATAAAAATATAATTATTTATAAATTCCCACCTATAAAATTCCTAACTATCATTATTCTTCTTAATAATGGAAACGTGAATAGAAAATGGAGAGTTATAAGATTCACTTAATAATAACTAATTAAACAAGGATTCACTAAAAAACATAAAATATTTTAAAATTTGATAAAAATTTATTTATAAACATTAATGTCAAGTAACTCACCCTTATTAACTGAATATACAAATTCATAAAATCTACGTTCTTCCATCTATTCCCCCTTAATTCTATCACAAAAATATGGCTACACTGAAGTAAGATCTGAAATAGAAGAGGCTATTGTAAAGAATATTTTAATTCTAACATTCATAATATTATTAACTAATGGATCATTCTACTTTTGTAATATAATTATTGATGAATTATATTTTTGACTCAAGTCATCTAGGACCTTGTTTTCCTTACCAGGATGATAGTGAATTGTTTAGTCCAAATACATAACTAGTACTATCAATATCCTCTTCTTCATATTCAAATAATTTTTATTAAATATAACCTTTAAATATTTATCGTAATTATATATTTAACATTTCATTGAATATAGATGAAACCTATATATTTTTAATGCAAAAAATACTACAACTAGCTTATGTTCATGTTTAGGTTAATTCTTCTCATGGGGTTTCAATTGATGAGATACATATAAAATTACACAATTTTCTTCGTATTTGGAAACAAACTAGTTCATTCAAAGAAGAATAAATAGAAATATAAATTTCACCATTTCTTGTTGAAAGGATAACATTGTAGCATTAACAAAATGAATTTTTTTATTCAAGGAAATATTCATCAGATTCCTTTATATAGATTAATTTTAATCCTTTTTTATGTTAACATATTTACTGGTCTAGATAATGAAGAAAGGTTTTCAACAAACTATTTGTAATAACAATATAAAAAAATAAAAAATTTATTCTTACTAACAGTTGTATGAATTGGTCAATCTTCCACCACTTTAGTATAATGATTAATATTTATACCATATTTATGAATAATATTCCCATGGAATTCATTTTTATTTAACTAAAATTAAAATTTATTTAATTTTCAATAAACTAAATTTCATTTATAGCCTGTAAAATATTCATCTTGTATTTCTCATGTTTCTCATAAATTTCAGAATAAATTAGAATATAATAGATAAACACAACAAAAAATTTATCCAAATTCTCAGGGAACACTCTATTAATTATATATTTAAATACAGTTGGTGTGTTTGTTCATAGAAAAATAAAACCAAAAACATATAATGACCATAATAGGCATAATATTCTATCCTCAGAATTTACTCCCCCTTTACATTTAGATAATGATAAGAGAAATTAATATTATACTTCATTAAATATTCATATTTCTAGATATTATTGACATAATAATAAATCTGAAAAAACTAGTACCATTTCTTAATAATTATGTCATTGAGTACTCTATAATCTAAGAAAAGACTCATAGGAACATATATATTTGAAAAAAAATGTCATTTTCCCCTCCATCCAAAGATTCTATAATGAATGGAGAGAGATGATGACCCCCTAAGTCCTACCTCCATTAGGCCATAGATTGGATACTACCACCATGGGTATAAAAATATCATAAATGGTGAGAAATACCCTAAATATAAAGACATGTTTGGGAGATATTATGTATTAACCAAAATAACACCCATGAAATAATATCGAAATAAAGACCCAACCATCCCATAATGTACATATAATGTAAATAGACTAAGGTAAAATTATCTAATGTAAATAATAAAGAGTGAAGCTAAAGCATCAAAACAACAATAGTTCAATGGTCTGAACTAGTAATATCCAGCACGATCCTTAAATTATTTTGGGATACTTGAAAATCAATTTATATATGTATGGTGAGCATAAACATATAGTCAATAGGGAAACTAATGTATCTAATTCACATGTGAAAAGGGCATACTATTTCACCAATGATCAATCATTAAATCCAAATAGAAACTAAACATGTCAACTAACAAATCCTATCATCACCAGGGATCACTCATTAAGAAGGTAATTTTATATATTACATCATAATATGAATAATAATAATAGAAGCTAACCCCATACAGGTTTTATATTGATTATCTATCCTAAACCTCCAATTTCGTACATCCCATAGCTTTCATGTCTTCTGTATAACATCACATCATTACCCCTCCAAGAAAACCCATCAAATCATAACATACCTATATACAGCAGATCTATCACATCACATTTATCTCGAATAGACAAGGTCAATTACATAACAACCATATATAAAAAAGTATTGTCACATGAACTTCAAGGAAATAAACATAATTTACCAATATTTTCTATGGATATTGAGGTAGTATTACCATATTCAATAATTTTCCCCATAAAAATACAGTACAATTGTGACCATGGGGTTGCCTCATGAGGAGGTTGTTGGATAAGACATCAAATTGTCACTTAGTTAATTTTTGTATGTTACAATTATAAATTTAAATGATGATTTAGAATTATTTAAAGATTTTAAATTTTTTAAAATCATATTAAAATAATAAATATATATATTTTTTATAATTCATAAAAAAACTAGACTAAAAAAATAAAGAAGGTAGCGGCGGATAATCTTTAATATCTCAACCCTCACTTTTTAATTTTCTACAAATGTATTCTAATTAAATCATCCAATTAATACCTATATAAATCAATTTATAATTATATATAGTCTAAAAACCATATTTATACATCAAATATATTTTTTTTACTTATGATTTTGATCTTATTTCCCAAATACCTGTGAGATGTCAGAACTAGTAAAACATATTTTTCTCAATGGGGAGACAATTCTCAAAGAATATTAAAGAAGAAAAATATTTTACATTCATAAGTTGATAAAAAATAAAAAAAAATAAATAAATTTAAAACTAGAAATAGACATACCTTCTTTATTCATGAAAATAATATCATGGATAATTCAAAATAAAATATTTTACAATGAAAAGCATAAACTCTAATGGGAAGTGTCCTCGGATCGTCACTACCCACCACCACATAGAGTTTATAATTTGATGGAATGATAAATTCATGGTATAAAACAATCCGATATAATTTATTTTACAAAATAACCCACTCCCTCATTCTAACTATTCCATGAAATGAAATGGAGATGGGAATATAAATGGTCAAAGGGGATGGAAAATGTTCTTTCCAAAATCCATCCTCCCGAATATTTTTTCCCATTTGGAACCCTTCCCAGAAAAATCATACATATGTGGCTTACTAAATGTTGTTTTAATGTTAGTTTTATTTATTTTTAAAAACAATTTACTCCTTTTTAAAAATGTTGAAAATTTTATACCCAGAATAATGAAGAAAATGTATTCTGGATGAAGTGTCTCTTCAACTTCCCCTATTTTTTACATGGCACTTGAACTTCTTAATTAATGAATTTAATAACTATATTAAATGGATAAAAGTAACTTATATAATATAAATATTTTTAAAAAGTAATGAAATAATTTGGACATATTTGGGCCAATTTATACATCATTTATTAGAGGATATTCAATTCTGTATAAAAAATGATTTTCCAATTTGAATGATTTTTTTGGCCTTGAAATGGTTGGTTCATAATTTTTATTGGTTCTAATATATAAATACTATTCGATGGATTTTAAGAAAAATATTTCTATAATTATATTAGAATTAAAAAAATTTATACCCAAAATACTAGAGTTATGAAATACTATCAAAATTATAGAATTAGACATTTTTCAAAATTTACCTCAAAACATATAAAAATTAAAAAAAAATATTAAATTTCACATATAAAGAAAAGTGGGTCAGGGAAATAATCATTGATATAAAAATATAAAATATCTAAAATGTCACTTATATCAATCTACTTGAACATATCACTTGGACTCATGGAAATGTGACAATTCAAAATAAATCTCAAATGAAAATCAAAACATATGTCAATGAAATTCAGAATCTCAAAATCAATGCAACCAACAAATCATTACACATTAAAATATTTAATTCCAAGTAATTAATTATTTGGATTCATTCCATTATCATTTTATTCATTCATTGATTAAAAAATATTCCCCCATGCAATTTTATTCTCTCATTACAAGATTTTGATTTTGAGCAATGTTTTTCACTTCCAAATAAACACAAGGGTCACCATAGGCCTAAAAAATTTATGAATCACTAACCAAATGAGTAAAATAATTTTGTTGATCATGAGGACATAGAATGGTTTTTTTGAGGTTTTAATATCGGTGGGTTTCAAATGTAAAAAAATGTGGTAGAAAGAGATGGCTTGGTTTTTTGTTGAAGTAAGATTACATATTTCTATTTGTCGCTTAAGCATGATCTTATGCTTATTCTTCATGAGATTAAATAAACTCTAAAATAACCTCAAAATTTATTTCATTGAAGTTAAAAAAACATCTCTAAATTAGTAGCAATGGAACAATATGTTTTTTCAAAATTTAATATTTTTTTAAATGCTCTAGAATGGAATAACTTAATTTCATTGGGATCTCCATAAAAGCACATCACTTTTTTCATTAACATATCATGATGGGAATATCATTCCATAACATACTTTAGTGGGATAAAATATCACTTAAAAATTTTAATTTCAACCCAAAGCAGCACCAAATGATGTATCACTCCACAAGTCATCTTCTCCCCACGCATAAGTTAAACTAGATCATGTATTTATACTTTTAAAGAAGGATAGAAAGGGAAAATGGGATTGTAATGTGGATTAAATAACATGATATAAATGGATACTAAGTGATCGAAATGATAAAATGTATATGGAATTTCATAATAAAATGTATTATCATGAAAATGAGTTATCTATAATCATTTTAATCACATGTTATTTACATCTCATAATTTTTGAAGGAAAAACAGAAAGTTATTTTTGAAACAACAATTATTTTAATTAACTCAAGTAGGGGGTTGAATGTTAAGAATATAAAAAAATGGTTAAAAATCTTCCTAGGAAAGGAATTTTTAACATTGGACAAAATTTATGTCACAGAATTCATAATTCAATGGTTATTTCATGAATTCTAAAATTTTAATCTAGAAAAAATCACATTTAAATAATCATTTCAGTTAATTTCCTTGAATCAATTTGGTTATTTACATTGAGAACTATTTTTAATGAAAAAATGATATTTATGTGAAAATAATTTGAGTTTTTAACAATGAATTTAAAACAAAACACACAAAAGTTGATGGAAAAACAAAAAATATAAATTTGAAAAGAAAACACATAAAATAATAATAAACCATGTAAGATCCTCAACAAACCATATTTTGTACAATTTCCTTATTATAAATTAGTTTTTATTTTAAATTGAATATTAATAAGATAATACATTACAAAAAAAAGTGTAGAGGAATGAAAAAACTTGTTTTTATTGAGCAGCCGAAACCTTGACATATACTCCTGTAAGATGAAACCTAGAAACTTACATAAAAATCATAAAAATATTATGGAATATAAGAAAAAAACATAATAGGAAATACAAACAAAAAAAGAGTTTTTTCGAACCCCCAAGTGCGTACTAGGATTGCACTTTCCCTAATAAGGAAGTTCTAGCAGATCATCCCCAATCTAATGATGGGTGTGGTTTGCTCAACATAAACCACAAAAATGAAATTATACTTGACTTATATTTCTCAAACCATGTATATAATATCCAAAAATTATATTTCTTTAGATTCCCCTCACTAATATTAATGTTCCCAACAAAGAAGTGGAAGAGGTACAAGAAACATACTAAAAATATATACTCACAAATGACCTCCACTAGTTGTTCATATTTAATTATAGGATATGGTTCATCTTCAATGTTATATTGAAAAATTATTTTCTATTTGAGAAATTTCTCAGTACCAACATCATCATTTGTACCAATGTTCTAAAATGGGAATATAATTCTCTCTTTAGTTCCATCATTGACAACCTACATATATGAAAAATAAATCTACTCAATAGAAATTGAAATTAAATATTCATAGGGATAAGTAGTTATCAGTTTATTATCAAAATAATATGGAAAAACTTGATGATTGTTTGAGACATATCCCTTTGGCTTCTTCGGTTCCAAATTTTTCAAGGAGTGGAAAACAGTTGTATTAAGAGTGGTAAGCATCTCAAGTTCCTCCATAATAACTTAAAAAATTAATTTATCATGTTTATCTCCACCTTTGTCCAATGTTTAATAAAATGTTTCTGAATTTTTAATTTTAATAAGTGGTTTTTCCTATGATATTTCATTTTCAACCAATTCAGAACCATAATTTTTTACTGATTTTTGATTTAAAAACACATTAAAAAGTAAATAAAATTTATTTACTTCATTAAAATTTGATAAAAGAGATTAAAAATAATTTTTCAATTCACCCAAAAAAAATTCATTAATTTAAAACATGTGTGGGATATGATTTTCCATTTCTTTATCATCTTTTTAATTTTTTATTTATTTCAATTAATTTAATGTTATGGAAATATTTTCAAACAGTATTTTAAATTCTTGAATAGTGGAATCTTGATGTTGAAGAACCAAATAATTTTATTTAAATTTTAATTGTGAAAATTACTAAAGTCTAGACTCCTCATATTTTTTAAATTCAATCTGATAATAGGAGTAGTCACTATAAAAATGCGTTTCTTTTTTTTAACTCTAAATGAGTATTTATAATCTTAAAAATCAAGAAACAAATTAAAAAAATTGGTAAAATTTCAGAAAATTCTTCGTAATTTTAATAGTTCATTCAATCACATTTTCCTAGTTAATAATTGGCCCCTTAAAAATGCATCATTCAATTGATTATAGGGTTGTCTCATGAGGTGGGTATAGACCAAGTCATCAAATTCCCACTTTTTTAATTTATTTTTATGAAAATGACTATTAGAAATTGGTATTTAGAATGATTTAAATTAATTCAAATTATATAATTCAATATTATTATAACAAGTAATAGTGATACGAATTAAAATGAAAGCCCGACGAAAAATACCAACTAATGAAAGCATCAGTGGACAAACATTGATATTAGGGAACTCCCTTTATCATTTTATACCAATTTATTCCAACTAAAATATAAAATTTGTACCTAAATACCTCAATTTATATATAAATATTTTCTATAAACCACATTGATACCTAAAATATGGGTTTTTATTTACTTATAAATGTGATCTGATTGCCTAAAGTTCTCCTAGAAGTTGAAACTATTTGAACTTATTATGCTCAATGGGGAGACCTAAGCCAAATAAGTTTAAACAAAAAAATATATTTTATATTTATAAATTGAAGAGAAAAAAATAAAAAGTATCATAAATTTAAAAACATAAATAAATAATCATCTTTAAACTAAGAAAACAATTTCTAGCATAATTCTAATCAATGTAGTATACAATGAAAAGAAAAAACTCAACAGAGAAGTGTTCTCAGATATTCATTTCACAAAAACACTTTGAGTTTATCCATTAACTGATTCATTACGTAATATAATACTCCTATAATAAATTATATTTTATCTAAAATATCACAATCCCTCTATCCAACCATTAATTAAAATAAAATGGATATGAGAATATAATAAAAAACGTTTTAAGATAATGTTGTGTGGAAAATCTATTATCATGAATTTTTTCTCTAGTTTAGCACCCTTCCCAGAAGAATAATGTTGTAGTTTATTAATAAATTTTATTCACACACTAATTTTATTCCTTACTACATAAATTTTCCTCTTTTTTATACATGGTTAAAATGTTATACACGGATTAGTAGAGAGAACGTATTCTGGACAAAGTGCACCTTCAGCTTACTATATTTTCATGCAGCACTTGACCATATTAGTGAATGAATTTAACATTTTTATTTAATGAGATGATTATTATTTGTGTAATATATCTATTATAGTAGAAATATTGAAATTTGGATATTTATGGGCCATGTTTTAAATCATTTATTGATGGATATTCAGTTCTTCCCAAAAAAATTAATTTCCAATTTTAATATTTTTTAGGCTTCCAAATGGAAGATTCAGCACTTGTACCAGTTGTAACATATGAATTCCAAGAGAAATGGGTTATTATAGTATATAAATTTTTATAATTGAATAAGTATTAAAAGGTTATACCCAAAATACAAAAGTTATATACTTGATTAAATACCATAATTAGGTCATTTTCACAATTTATCTCAAAACCATTCAAAATAAAAAATGATACAATTTCACATATAATTTAAAATTGTTGGGGATGAGATAATTGAAATTAAAATTAAAATATCTAATATATTAGCTCTATAACTCGTACTATTCATAAAAACCACAATATGACACCTCATTGCATCCCTCTACCCCATAACACAACCATCACACCACATTTTTTCCAAATACACTAGGCCCATCACACGCCAACCATATCCCGATAATAAACATTTGACTTATACCCATCACATACTATGAATTTAAAACATCACCTATTAGATATTTTGGTAAAAAAATACATAGAAATCCATCCATCCAACCTCATGAATAGGATGTTTGGAAAAATCACCCCTTAAAAATATAAGGGTGTCGACACATGGTTTCCCCATGGGTGGGATGAATAATGAAAATAGCCAGGCACATAAAATTTATATATATAACAGTCACACATATTTATTTTCAATAGTTTCACTTCATATCAATAACAAAATAACAACACCACCACATTCTCTACTATTGCTAAATGTAAAACACCACACTATCCACAAGAAACAATTCACATTACCATCAAATTCCTTTATTCATTCCATTTATTCTATTCATTAACAATGTTTACATTTTTTATTTAAATTATAATATTAATTAATAATTTTATCCTATTTAATTTGAATAATTATTGACTAATTCATATAATACCTAGGAAACAAGAACAATAAAATAATTCATTACGAAATAGGGCATACTCTAATTCACATTAGGCATATTCAAATCACCACCACGTTCTAGGACATATTAAAACCACACATCACAACTACACAATATCTCCAAAAATTATAGTCACATCTCAACACACATCATCCCCACACTGCCCCAAAACATGATCAAATATCAAAACACATCATCCTTATACTGCCCCACATCATTGTGAGATTTCAATACACATTGTGTCACCACCCGGAAATATGGTCACATCCCAACACAAATTTTCCCCAAACAATGCAAAAAATGCATTTACATATTAATTAACATCATACCAATACCTCCCCACATTATGGTCACACAAAAAGTATGTCACGTTAAATTTTTTAGATTTATGAAGGGGATATTTATCACATTAAAAATCATTATATAGGGTATTATCAATGAAGACATTATCCTGAGAAATATTATAATAATACAAATATTATTTGTTAACAAATATTCATTTTAGGCTGATTCCAACCAATCACATCAAGCAATGGATATACAAGTCATCAACTATAGTGAAAAAAATCCCTTACAAACCACTATTATCTTCACTATTTTTTTCCTATAAAATCACAACATAATTAATAAAATTGAATATTTAGAAAATAGGAAATTTAATTCTCCTTTCCTCTTAATTTTCAATTAATAAATTTGGTGTCATTATTATGCTGGTGAAAAATGTATCCCTAAAGATAAATTAGGAAAAAAAATACTCTGATATGATACATAATAATGTGAAATGAGGGATTCCCTACCTCAAATAAGCTTTATTATCTCATTGTGCACTTCATGGTGAATATGAAACTCTTCTAAGAAAACGTTACATTTTAACCCCATGGATTAACGTATGCCACACCAAGTGGTTTTAAAAAATCCATCCCACACACTCCTAAAATGGAAAAATTATCATTTTATTGTTTCCCTAAAATATTAATTTAATTAAAACTATGTGGAAGAGAGGACAACATACCTCAATCACCAAAACTCAAACAGAAAAACCCATATATCAATGTTGGAGAAGATATGATGAAAGAGAGCCTGATGGAGCGTTGGGTTCCTCAAAAAAATGAGAAGGATGAAGTAGATGATTGAGGAGAAAAATAAGCTGAAAAATTATATAAAACCTAGAACACACACCTTTTATAGAATGAATTCTATATTCACATAGTGAAATCCTTAGGCCCCACACATTATAATCTTGTAAACCATTTGATGGCATCAAACCTCTATATGTTCAATTGTTTCTTTAAATGAAGTCGAATATTCAATAATTTATTTCAGATCATGAATTTCATCTTCATTATTTGAATAACATTCATGGAATCATCCAACACTAAATAAAATATTTTAAACTATTTGGATAAACATGTCCTGAAAAAAACTCACAGTGTTAATTAGATTTATGTTATGAACCACCAATTGCATTACTCGTTTATCTCTAGCCACATCGAACCCTCTAAGGCTTCATCTATAAACTCTTTAACCACAAAACTATACATGAAATTGTATGGGAGGGAATGAAATATTACATTAGATATTTCTCAAGTGAATCTCATCCTTGAGAATCAAAACCAATCCCAAAAAATGAACGGTGTCTGAAAAGCCATTCCAGGAGATACCTATCAAGGTTATCATTACACCATAGACATGACCATTTTCCTAACATTACAACTCAATCAACAAAAAATACCCTACAAAACCACATCACCACACTACCACAACACCTCCTATCACATGGTAAAACACGAAATCAACGGATACTAGCCTAAAATGAACTCCTTTACCCATAACCACATAGCCAATAACAAAACTTCTTCAACCTCCAAAAATATCATGCCAACAATGGTTACAACCAAAACATAATAATGAACTATCCCAGAACATAAATTATGGAATATCATCTTCCATATCAAGATAATATCTTCTTTTGGAAACACTAACATGCCTGCACGGTTTTAATCATGTCAATGTATAATGAGTTCTGGTTTGGAATCAGGACCTCACCGTTTCAAATAACTGAATCATTATCCCACATCACACATAAAGGAAAATAGTTCATCTAATAAAACATCCTATTCCAAACATCATATGATGAAAAATAGAACAATATTGGGTAAAACATAAAACAAATTTGGGTAATAGGGACACATATATGTATCTCTATCCCATGTAATCTTATCTATGCCACTGTGATCCAGAAACACATGAACCTAAGGAATGATTCATCCAAATAATTACATATCCTAATTATCTTAGATCTCCACTAGCTATTCCATGAATGTCATATAGTCCTCGATATCTAACTCTCCCAAGTAAATGACATGGGGGTCATACTGGAGATACTAACTACGATAGTAGATGTGGAAGATATCATGATTTCGGTCTAGTAACTATGAAAGTAACAAAAAAAATAAGACACGTCTTCAACTTTCACCAACTCCTCAAGGGTCCAGTAGATAAGAGATAAAGCTTACTCCCCTGGGAAAACATCTAACACCCATGTCAATTGAGGACTCTCAAGAATATATGGTCTATAACCTCCAACACAATGAGAATCCTCCTACAATAAACATAAGAAATTTTATGGTCTTTCCCTAATTTTATCATCTCATGAACATGTTAAACCTTTTCTATCTTCCTCGGTGACACATCAGGACCATGAACAGCCACATCCCCAATCTCCATCTGACATAATGTATAATGAAAAGGCCACCCAAAAAATCATTAAATAGGTCCATATATGTTGATACATTATGAATATTAGTATAAGAAAACTCATGCAAAGGAATGTTTTTGTCCTAGGATCCACTAATTACAATGATGTAGGATTTCAACAAATCCTATTTCAATTTTATAGGTTTCTCTATCTTACCATCTCTCTAAGGGTGGAATGTAGTGATAAAGTGTATCTATGTGTAATAATCATGTTGTAATCCACTACAAACTCATGAGAAAAAATGCATTCATATATTATACAATGAACCTTGGACTCCATTATACATCTAAATTGATCCATTACAACTTAATGAGAAAACTGGTTGTGCATGACTCCCTGATCACTAAAAAGTGATCCCATTTCATAAAATATTCCATGGTTACCAAGATTATATCATAAAATCTCAGAGAATAGGGTAATACTAGAAATAAATCCATCAAAATTTTATCAAATTTAACCAATGTAATTCCAAGAGATTATAATAAACCTCAAGGAACATGATTCTCATCCTTTACATTATAGAAAACCAAACACCGAGCCACAAAATCTACCACAAACTAGTTCATCCACAGACACTAAAGATATCTCCTCAAGCCACGATATATATCTTCCACACTATGATATACCACTAAATGTTAGTTTTGAATCACTTTGAGAACTCCATCTCACATCACCAATGGAATGTGAAACCTCCCTGTGAATAACAAATGGTTCCGACCATCCTTTAATCATCACTCATGAGCACTAGAATAGCCAACACGATGATGCATCACATATGGCTCGGAGTCTCTCCACTAAGACTTCACCATCTCCCAAATCAAATATGACTCCACTACCATCTATTAAAGTCGACCCCCTCAATTATTCTCTCAGTTATTGGGATACATCACTACAAGATCTTCCATATAATTCTAAATTTCCACATACTACGGTACAAAAAATCCTCGGAACATCAAATAAGAACATAGAAAATCAAATTCCACATTCCCAAGGTAAAAGAGATCTCAAAATGATAATATTGAAGAAACATTATCCCACACAACTAGTGAATATTCTGATCTTACTAGGAGAAGAAGTATTTCCAACCATTATGGGACACAAAAACCAAAAAACCACTCACAAATGAGGTAATACTCCAACAAAATTAGTGAAAACAAAACTACTACTAGATCCCGATAATAGGGTAAATAGTTATTCTCATGGTTTTGGAACTTATTCAACATATAATATATTTCCACTCTTTTATAAATCATCATGAATTCCAATCCTATACATGGTGTTTCAAAGAAACCATGAAAACACACCATCCTATAGATGCTGAAGAACAAAAATACAGACTAACTACTCTTTCAGATACCAAATGATACCTAATATAGATAAGTGGACACAACAATAAGGCCCTTCCTGTTCAAAGATATAAGTGGGGATAGAACCTAAGAGACATTGGATAAAAACCATCAATATTATACCTTAATACAATAGAAAACATAAACCTCAACCAAATTATTGGGTGATACCAATGAAATAATTAACTTGACCTTTGACTGGTCTATAACCACACCCTGTTGAGAAACCACATACCCATGTAAGTGCACTAATCATTCCTAGAATTTATTATTGTAATGAATTAAATAAATCTGGTGTAATCAAAGAACATTCATTGAAGCTCTGATATTCTCGACATGATCCTCCTTAAACCGTCATTAAATCAATGTATCCTCAATGAAAATGACTATGAACTGGTCCATGAATTCATTTAATACATAGTTCATGAGTCCCATGAACAAAGAAGGAATGTTTGTGATAATGAAAAACATTAACACATAATCAATGTTCCCATACAAAAATATAAATGTAATATTTGATATATCTCCATCCTTCACCCTCAATTAGGGATATCCAAATAGTATATCAACCTTGGAGAACCAACTACCAAACCTCAATTGGTCGAAAGGATCAATGTTCCATCAAAGAGGTTGGTGATTATTAACTATCCATAGGATCAAACTCCATTAGTCATTCAAAAAACTCATACTATCATCCTTATTCTTAGATAATAACACTGGAGGACCCCATGTTGACACACTAGGGTGGATGAAACCTTTCTTCATCAAATCATCTATCTAATTCCCATGCTCCAACAACTTGAGGGCTCCATTTGATAAGGATCCATTGAAATTTGAGAATAACTTAGATATATTTTTTTAAACCTTTATATCATGAAATGGTGGTATTTCCTACCACAAACTATCCAGGATGTCATCTAACCTAACACTTGACCTGGTCTGTGGCATAACTCGAGGGGTGTTCCCAATCCCCATAGGCTGGCAACTGGTGGTGGGTATAAAAATAATACAAGGAGAATTATTTTAGAACAAAAATACCATGATCAAACAAATTAATAGAGAACAGAAAACCAAAAACTAAAACTCAAAATAATAAATAAATATGTTTAGATACATGGTACAACCAGAAAAAATAGAAATTACATACATGATTTGAACTAGATGAACGATACCAAACTACTACCATGTGATATATACATGACCTAAAGTTCACCAACATATGATTTCTAAATAGATGTAAGAGGTTTCATGGACTAGATAACCAAAACCAAAAACTAAACCAATAGAATAGCTTGGTTATACTGACACCGACTTTTACAAGTAGGGTGTCAGCTATACAGCTTAGTAGGAAGTCACTACTGAATCCATTGAGTAACTTTTCTAAAAAAATCCATTAAAAATAGTTTGTAAATAAATTTGTATAAAAATAAGTTTTTTCACATTTTAACAAATACAAAAACTTTTCCTTTTTTTCAAAAAACACTACATGCTACCCCTATATTCCCAAAATAAGACTACCATTTCAAAACCAAATCCCCACCCAAAACCCACACAATCAAAACTAGGATGTGATGTATAAAAATAAATAGTATAGGATGAAAAATAAATAAAATAGAAAGTAAATAAGAATAAATAATAGAGTAACCATGGGATTTCTTAAACAGACCGAGGATAGCCCTTGACATACTCTGTTTAGAACCACCTATTGGAATATGGTGATGAATCTATGTCTATAACCTAATGGATACCCTCAACTATCCAATCTAGTTGTATATCCCACATGGAATATCTAAATCAAGGGGGGGTGCCAACATTTCTATTCAGAATTGATTAGAAACCATCACTTGATATTCTAAAAGACACATAAGAACCAATGGTGGATAAAATACTATGTAAGTATGATTCCCTCACATATGTTACTCTCCTTACCTTCCATCACTGCACTTGCCTACCCCAAATACAAACACCATATAAAATATCCAAAAAAGTGATATCCATCATATAGAGGATACTTATAGGTATATATATCCAATAATTCAAAGTTCCTACTTTGCTTCCATGTCACATCAATTCAAAAAACATTTCTATAAAGAGTTTAAAATTCCAATTGGTCATTTATATTTTCAAAGACACAATTAATTTCCAAAATAATGAAATAAAGAGCCAACTAGGCCATCACCACTATCAATCCCAAAACATCACAAAAATGGATCCAAAACATTTCTATAATAACATAACACTACTTACATGTTTTAAAATAGAAACAGGCCCTTATGATTTCAAAATCCAACTTTTTCTTAAAATAAGATGAAAACAAAGAACACATTTAAATATTCCAAATGAGTATCCTTTATATTTAAAACCCAATTATTTTTTCGTAATACCAAAATCTTCCCAAACATGATTATCACCCCTTAAATAATTTAATAAATTATTTAAATAGTTTTTTAAACCTTTCCAAAATGCACAATAAATATTTACAACAAAAATACACCCATTTATGCATAGAAATGACACTTTAAAACCAAATGCATATTGAAACCAATTCAAAAACATAGTTTTCACCACAAAAAATGGTAAATCCACAATACAGAACATTTTATAAAATAACCTTTAGGAAAACATCAACCAAATCACCCAATTTTACTATTTAATCTAAAATGACATTTAATCAAAACCCACTTTGGTGGGTGAATACTTGGGCATAATTAATGGATCACCATAAAACCTATTTTGATGAAATTATATTACAATAAAACACCACATTTGTGTATCCAAAAGAATTATCAATTGTTAATCATATATAAAAATTCATTGAGACAAAATTGGGCATTAATTAAACAAATTAAAGGCACAACCACATAGGAATAATGGAATAATTTCCCTAAAAACATGTTTTAACTATTTTTACCAACACCAAAATAAAAAAATTGTTTAAATAAGGAAACATGAGGGTGCAAAAAATGTTTAAAAATTTATAACATATTATCAATCATCATTTGGTGTGAAAACACATAGTGATAAATAGAAGAGTAACTTAAAAACCAATTTTTATCAATTTATTACAACAAGACAATACCACAATGAACTAACTATGAGTTTAATCTGGGTGTGAAACACATTTAAAAATTAATTTATGATACCAAATCACCTATAGTTTTCAATGTAAATAAAACGGATTGTAATTCATACATCAATGGCCTAAAAGCGCGATAAAACATCAATGAAAGGAATAATATGCCCTAATGAAGGATCTTCACACCCTAACGCTAAAGAAAAATGAACTCCAATTCAACCCTAACACCTAGGGTTCAACCAAAGTGAATCAACCACCCAAAATTTAAAGAAAACTCGATGTATGGGGGGCCGCTACTGGAGGAGGAGGGCTGCACTGGTGGGATCATGTGTTAAAAGGTGGGTAATCTAGTGATGGAGGTTGGATAGAGAGGATGATGGTGATGAAGGGGTGCAGTTGGAGGGGAGGCCGCCAGTGAGGGAGGGGCTGGAGATGGGGGCAGTGCTGACTGGGTGGTGTGCACAGGGAGGTGAGGCCACCGATAAGGGAGGGTGGCAGGATAGGGGCAGCACAGGCTAGGTCATGCACATATGGAGGGGCGCGTGAATGATGAGGGGGAAACAGAGGGGGTGGTTCATGTGGTTGAGAAGGGGGAGAGGAGAGGGGGAGAATTAGGATGTGTTTTTTTTAATTTTTCATTCATTAAAACCCAAATAATAAAATATAATAATAATAATAATAACAACAGAATAATAATAATAATAATAATGGAATTAATATTAATATTAATATTATTAATTTACATTAAATTTTTTTTATTAAAAACAATAACTTCCATTTCATTTTTAATAATAATTTTAATAAATATTTTAATAATAATATTATTATTATTATTGATGAAAATATCTTAATTTTTATTTTGGATTTCATATTTTATTTTATTTCTCATTTTATCTTCATTAAATTTATTTATTCTAAATATTAGGAAACTACACGGTTCGGTTGTACTAAGACATAGAGTTGGGAAAACTGTGCACAAACCGTGCCACCCGACAATTCATACATACAAGGCTGAGCTCCACACTTGTCTCATGGTTTAATAAACAATGTGAATGTCATGTGACACGTCATAGACCCACATAGACGCTCGCATGGCCAACGCATGGTTACCCCTAAACCTGAGGGATAACTTTGAAATAGTAAAAATGTCGCCCAAAATTTTAAAACTCGACTAGCCGAATATTGAATCTCAAAAGTGGGACTAAAGAAAATTAAAATATTTAAATTAATTAATTTATAAGGTCAGGGTGTGACATTATTAAAAAATACATGGAAAAAAATCTAGATTCTCCTCAATGACGTAGGGAACTTCTATTGTTATAGTGTATACTATATCTACATAAAACTCTTCCATCAAAAAAAACATGGTCCTCACATCTATTGATCCCATATAAACTCACTTATCCAATAAAAACATCATTCTTTCTATCCACATATGAGAACAAAACAATCATTTGAAAGAACCCAATAAAAATATATATATAATACAACCACTCGATGTTGAGTACAGAATTATATGAATTCATATAAAGAAAGAACATGTCATCGTGAGAATGATGTGCTCTCATTATCAGTCTACACCCTCGACACACATCAAACAATATATTATGACCTCGAAATATAATATTCAACACTAGGGGTACAAGAATCCTATCTATATCTAGTCCCAAACTATGGGATAAAGTAGTCCGAATAAAGGTGTTTGAATATACTCAATCAAACAATGCACAAACAAGGTTAGATGATAAACTTATCGTACCTCTATCAATCTCAGGACCATTTGGAACATCCACCTCAACTTTCTGTAATAGATCATGTCCATATCTTCTGACTCTATTATAATAGAAACCTCCACAACAATGATCATTTCATGTTCTATGAACATGAGTTAAATCCTATGGTTTTCCTCTTCCTTCTCTATCTAGCGTTGGGAGATCTTACATCTACTACACTAGCTGCTGAAATAGTCTTTCATGAAACTTTTGTTGAGGCTGATGTTTAACTTACCACCCTCCACCAAAATGAGATTAAGTAACCATTTTTCACTAGTTATGGAATATTACATGAACCCAAAATACAATTTACATTATCCTAATTCCCCAAAGAGATTAATGACAACCATTGTCTCTAAATGATTCAAATGAAAATCTTATGGTCGACTCACTTCTGATCGAAACCTTGATGTTATTGTCACATGAGTCCTAAAAATAACTACCCTACATCTCAAGGAACCCTGATGGAACCCTTATCATTTTAAACCTCCTCATGAAATTATCTTTTTGATCACATCACCATTTTTAATCGTTCAGAAACATTGGAAATGTAAAAGGAATAACTACATACTTATTCGAAGGATATAGCGACAACCCACGAAATATTTCATTAGACCCTTTATCCTGATAAAGTAATAGGGAAAAAATTAAGACCTAGAACCTAATCCCAATACCCATCACTAACATAATCAAGTAATTAAGAGAGAGTAAATCCATACTCTTAAAATTCATCAAGGTCAATGAAATAAACTATTCATGGAACTCTTTTTGCTATTCATCCCATTAAAACATCTACCTCCTTATTCTCTCCAAGTTGAAATTCCCACAACATTAGCATATCTCCCCACATATGACTAAGTGACTAAGTAACAAAGTACTCTACTAGGGTATGAATCAAATTTAAAGGGATCCCCATATCTTTTAACCATGTCTATATCTCCACATCAAAAACACTACACTTGTACTTCTCCAAATATCGATGTTGAGATGAATTAAAATTACCCTACCACTGGTCATCCTCCCCAACATGATCAACCCTCAAATGATAAACAAGGTAAGCCTCATGAACCTCTACTTCCTAAACCACACACAAATCTTGACCTTGAGACATTGTTAAAATGGAACATGATTTCTAAATCCTTGTATTTGGAATTTACTCAATATTTATTGAATTCAATTTCATTATTTTTTAATCCTTCCCAAAATAGCCCAATTAAAATAGGAATAGATGTAAAAAGGATTCATCTACCAATCCTAGGTCTCTACCAAAAAATAGTTCTACCACACTTACCTATTCAGTAATCTCAGAGTACATGTGTTGGATCATAAGGGGGATATTCAACATCATAGCTAGTCTCTCGGGCATATGTCAGGCATCGAGATCAATTGGAACAATTTTTATACCAACCCATACAATCCCCACTGTTATTAACATAAAAATAAACATTATCTCTCAACCACAACCTCTAATACAACTTTAACCTGATGCCATCCCAACTAAGATGTTTTAATGAAGGGAGAGAGATAATAAACCCCATGTCTCACCTACAGTTGGCCTTGCGTTACAAACTAGTATCAATGGTATAAAAATATAATATAATGGAGGTGTAGAAATTTTTATAAATATAAGAACAATAGATAGAATATAAAAATCACAAGAAACCCCATGACATAATATAAAAAGAAATAAAAAGTTATCCCAAAATGTATATATAAAGAGAAAAAATATAGATAATAGTATCTTATGTAAATACCCACAAGTAAATCTAATGCATCTACACATCAAATGTCTAGGGGAAAAATTGTAATGTCTAGCATGGTTCATGAAGTTATCTTGGATAGATGAAATTTTTTCAATATGTATATATAGTGATCAACTATTTATACTTAGTAGACAATCCAAAGTATATCTTACACATGTGAAAAGAAAATACTAATGCACCCCTGAGAAATTAATAGAACCAAATATCACCTATGCATGCCATCTAAAAATACACAATCCTTAATAAGGCTCACACACTAAATAAAAAACCACTTATAATAATATGATATAAATGAGGTAAATATATTGCACCACACACCACGTTCCAACTGATTTTACATCCTCACACCCCAAAATCATACTTATTTTTCCCCCATGTCTTCCAATAACATCACATCATTCCATACCATATAATTACAATTAAATCACATCTCTCTCAAAGAAACATGATCCATAACAACACATATCACATGAAGACACCTAGGACCTCACACCAGAATCATAGCCAGAATACTAGGGTTTCATGAACCTAAATGTCATTAATCTACTTCCCACCTCCATCCATGAATGACCCCCACCATAAGCTATATCACCCCATCCAACAACCCCACCACATGATCACCTCACCGCTTCAAACCCAAAGTCACATTGTCCATTACACCACTGTTATATATCAACATTTTACTATTGACATCCGACCATCACAACCCCTATAGGTCACCATCTCATGGAAGAGATAGAGAAATTGAATGACTAGTAAAAAACCTTCTATCCTCATCACCGTGATATTATGAAAAGAACCCACCATATAAATATATGAGGTCATCACATGGTGCTCGATGCGGGTGGGGAACCTAAAAAAATCCCAAGGAAATTAAATGTATATATATATAAATTCCATACAAAATACCATCATATGGGTTCAATATAAAGAACTATCCATTCACAAAACCACCACTTTCACTACCGCCACTAAATAGAAAACACCGCACAAGACACAATCCATATTTCTCATCACAAACTAATTACATTTTCTAGTTCATTTATTTAAATAATCATCCATTTTCATATTTCTCATTATAATCCACCAATCATGAACCATTTTATCACATTCCATTTCAGTAATTATTAACAAATTCCATTACAGCCTAAGAAAGTATCAGAAAAAACATAAATAGAAAACACATCATCCTTGAAAATCCAATTATCCTCACATCACTTCCACTTTACCATCTATATAAATATTACACATCATAAGAAACTATTGCCACCTCACTTCACAATTACATATCAACACACATCATCCCCACACATCCCCACATCACAGTCACATTTCTACCCACAATATCCCTACACCACCAACATCATTTTCACACCTCAACACACTTCACATCGCCACCCCATGACATGATCACATCTAAACACACATTATCCCCACACCATCCCACAAAACAGTCACATCTCAAAACACACCAAAACCACACCACCCCACAACATGATCACATGAAAAGTATATCATATAACATTTTTCAGATTTTTTAAGGTAATTTTTACCACATTCCAAATATTTATTTATGTAATTCTCAAACAACACATAATCCATAGGTAACCATTTTACTAAAAAATATATATGTGGTTAAAAATATCCATCTTAGGTTGATTATAAACAATACCAACAAACAAGGGATCCACAAATCATTAACTACAATATAAAAACATCCCCCAATGACCACCATTTTTAGAACATCATTTTTACCATAAAATAATAACATTAACAATAACATCAATGTTGTAGAAAATGGGTAATAGAATTCCACTTTTCCCTTTAATTTAAATTAATCAATTCTTTATCATTATTTGGCCATTGAAAACTATATCCCGAAATATAAACATATATAAAACACTTTTTCATTATAATTATTAATGAGAAACAAGTGATTCAATACCTCAAAAAGGCTTTATTATCATTCAGCACACTGTAGGGTGAAGAATAAACCCCTAAAAACTACAATTTTTTTGCACAACCTGTATATCAATCTACACATCATAAAGGGGTTTCCAAAAACACATCCCAATCAAACCCCTATCTAAAATTTCATCACTATAAGTAATCCTCAAAAGAAGAATAGAAATAAAAATATGTGAAACTAGGGTGAACATATCAATATTTCCAAAAAACGATCACCAGAACCTTTAGATCAGTGTATAATATGAATGCTCCGAGGATATCTTGGAGGTGAATTAGATTCCTCCAAAAATGAGAGGGGTAAAATGGATGAATAAAGAGAAAAAATATATGAAAAAAATATAAAAAACTCTAATCCTCCCCTTTCATGTTGTGGATTTTATATTTATGTTGTGAATTCCTTGGGGACTGCAGATTATAATATATGAAAAAATTATAGGTTGTGAACCCTTCATATCATTATTTCTCATGGAAAATTATGTCTCCTCTGCTTGAATAAAATAAACATCGTTAATTAAATTTTAAAATGGTGACACTTATCCACAAAATCCTCCACCACCACATAAAATAAAAGAAAACATCTGGTTATACAGGTCATGATCCACATAGTCGAGTTTTAAATTAGTTTCATTTCAAGAACCAAAAGATGTAATATTCATCTTGATAAAACTCCCACAAACCCCCTAGGTCTTCCTCTAGGAACTCTCAAAACATAAAACTAGAGATGTAATATTACATGATGGAATGGTAAATCAAAAAAATAATAATAGGTTTATAGATAGGTGATGTTCTTAGAAAATTAAACTCCTGTAAAAAAACACCTATAAATAATTTTTCAATTCCAACATCTAAATTAAAGCCATTCAATAACAGGTTATTAAAATTTTATTATAATTATACACTAAATAATACATAAATTCAACCAATGAATCTATAATATCAATTGGAAAATCATTATGAAATGAATCAATATATTCATTTACCACTGAGACATCACTAATTTTAATAGTATCTTCATATTCAATAATATGTCTAAGATAACATTCACATTTATCTCAATAAATTTCTTCCCTTATATAAATGATATCAAAAGTAGAAACTCATTATTATATACTAATTGAAAGAAAATATGAAAATTGAATATGACATTGTAAGATTTTCAATCTATCCTATAATAATAACTTGATAGCCAATATAAAAACAAAATAACATCAAATTATATAATGGGAAAGATAATAATGATCTTAGGAAAAATCTAAGAAGTATTCGATATTTTTGTCCTACCTTTATACTATCGTTAAGAGTTATGGCTGAGGATTTTGAATTCATTTCATCAGTTGGTTTTTAGATTTTTCATTAATTTTTTTTATTAATAAAATAATATATCTCAAATATAACAAGGCATTAGAATAATTTGAATATATAATTAATATGTATAAACCCACATTATTATATGGTCTGGGAAACTGTATTACAATAGAAAAATATTTTCCCACACCATTCTTATTTTAGATATGATGATTCCTACCACGTGTATCTAACATTGAGAATCCATTACTGTAATAAGAAAATTAACTTCCACTAAAAAATATCATTATTTACTGAAAAACTATTTTACCATTAATTTTTTAGTATGAACTCTTGTATATATAGTAATTATACAAATAATATAGATTACAACACAAATAAAAATTTTATGACCCAACCAAATATTCTATAAAATTTATTTTACCATTTTTTAACATATAGGGGATTACCTTTAGTTTTCTTAGTTCATTACTTATCTATTTTCTTCCACATTGACCAAATCTTACTCATATTGTAACAAAGTAGATAAGTATTGGGAATCTATACCTCAAATTTAGTAGTAAAATGAACACCATCATTATGAAATTGAAATTCAAGAGATTCCAACAGTATTAATAATATTGTATTTAGATCTACATGAAATCTATGAAATTTACTAATATAGCCTATAAAAAAGTTTTTTACATACCTTGAATGCCTGAAAAACATTATTCATTGTTGGCCACTGATACCTCATCATTTTCATTTAATTAACGAAATTTTATTTCTACTCTAAGATAAAGAATTTATAAAAAATAATTCTTAATTAAATTATCAATAAATTAATTCCACTTCAAAAAATCAATGTCATGTTTTACCTTAATCCAATTAATCATATTATAGAATAAAATTGGATCACCTTAAAAAATACAAATAAAAGGATTTATGTTTTCAATTTATATACATCCCAGAATTGTTTATATTTTATATAATGAATTAATCTATCAATAAACATTTACCAAGAATGAATACCCTAAAAAAATCCATTGTGTGTTGTTTGAATAAATACTACACTATATAAATGTTCATATCAAGATAATTTGGTCGATATCTTTAATGGATTTTACCATAAATAGTTTACATCGGATGAGTTGAAACTACCATGAAATGATTTAGTAAACTATAATAGTTTACTGATTCGGAAGGATATTATCCTCTTGATTCCATTATACCCTATTTATTTTATTTTCATAATGGGAAAAAATATGGAATATGAATGGAATAGATGAAGAAAAAATAGAAATCTTCCAAATCTCTCTCATCATAATATAACAATAAATTAGAGTATCCTTAATGTGTTGTTTGACGTTATCCTAACCTATATAGTTATTTAATCCTTGATTTAACATAATCTATGAATATTTAGTCATATACCTAGTGGGATATAGTAGATACCTATCTGAGCATTCTATGGGTGGCTATACTTACTGGGTGGGACTCTTACCACCATCCCCAATGGAAGCCCTTTCCACATTAATTCCCTTGGTGAAGAGTCATGGTACTCCCACTCTTTACTTATGAGAATTCCCAAATACCACACTCACTCATTTTCTCTAATACCAACTATAACAACCTATGATATTAAAACCCCAAAAATATAGTTTTAATACTATAGATTTAAAATTCTTACATTCCAACAATATTTTATGTTTATAGTTTTAGATATTTAAGAAAACCATATTACATAACATAGTTGACACATCTATATAGACTATATTTTTTCCTTAATACTTATCATTAATTTTACATATCTATTTCATTTAAGAAAATTTATCATAATTTAAGAAAATTCACTATGAAATAAATCATTAACTCTCTTGAATTTATACTCACAATTGAATCGTATAAAAAATTGAAAACATCATATGAGAAAACAATTATTAAGTGATATAAAAATAAAGGAATCCCTTAGTCTAATAAAAATTATGAATACCTATGAAGAAATTTTTCCTTTTTCATAGTTACCATTTGAGAACATGTGTACAATAATTCAACTTTTTAAAGCTAATAATTTATAAGAAATAAATTCTTTAAACCCATTTAGAATAATTTGAAAAACCAGGAATGTATCTTA